>CM073762.1:72392919-73082905 GCA_037127475.1 Arma custos | reverse complement strand
CTTCAAGCAGCACAGCCTCCACCATTTACTGAACCCAAGACTCTTCATGCGTTGTAGTTGTACAGGAATTTCTTTCTTATTTACAGGGAAGATCAAAATTGTCATAGGAACACGACCCCGTTAGCCGCCCCTCCAACGAGGTGCACTAACCCGAGTGGATACGATTAGCGATGCAAATTGTCTTCCCCGCCGAGCAGAGGACTGGGACCGCAGGGTCTAGATTTTCTGGTCAAGATCCCGGGACGCTCTGATAGATACTCGACGTCACTTCCTGAACCAGGTGGATACGCTGGGCTGGATACACTCCTAATTCCAAAAATCCTTGAAAGATGTCCTTATTTTTGTTCGAGGCTAATTCTGTATTATTTCAGGACCGTACTATGATATCTAACCCTTCAGAATAATGATAAATATAAGGTTCCCATAAAAGAGAATAAAGAAGAAAAAGAAAACCAATTTAGAATTGAGTATGAAAAATCCCAAAGAGCAATGTAGTCCCTAAAATACTGCGAAAACATATTTCTGGGACAAAATTTTGTCCCAGAAATATGTTTTCAGGGCTGGATTAAACAATTGAAATAAAATCTCAATATCAGTTTCGTATTTAAACTTAGCTCAGAAAATACATACAATAGCTAACTGAGATAAAATGAAAATAATAATGAGACTATTAACTTAATTTCCCAAAGTAGGCTAAAAGATCATTTAAGTTTTAATCAAGTACTGAACTCCTTAGAATCTTTATGTTCATTTTTGTTGAGGTACAGGTTTTACTGGATATTCACAGAACCAATGCCGTCTTTTAATATAATTACCAGATTAGATAATTTATTTTTCAAGCAAAATAATGTATATTACGAAGCAATTGTAAAATTAAGCCTTAAAAATACCGATAAAACAAACTAGTCAACATAACGCCAATCCGGAAAAACACATCAAAGAAGACAAAGTATAATGCATCTCACACTAGCAGCCTAAAAAGGCTTATCAAATATAGACAGCAACCTTGCTCCAAGATGTTCCACACAAAACTGCTTATGATGCCTTAATTGGAGAAACATTGGTAAGTTAGATTTTCTAGTATTTTAAATTCTTTAGTCGTTTTTTTGTTGCATTCTAATATATAATTGATGTATTTTTTCGCTCATTTTTATTGAGAAAAAAATCTAATGTTGATCATGGCACTCCAATGTCAGTTTGACTAATTGAGAAATATTTCTTAACAAAGCGTAACTTCAAATAATGCTTTCAGCTGTGGTTACTAAATTACTTATTTGAAGTTCGTTGCGTTCTGATGATTTTTCAGTAACTTAGAAGCTTTGTTTGATGGAGTTTTACGATTTCATTATAATAATGATTTTATTTCTATTTTGAAGTGTTAGCTCATTTTTATTCTAATTTTATAACTTTAAAATTCGTTTTCATAAGACTAAGATGTAACCTCTCTGATCCATACCCTATCATACAATAACGATTGGTGGTAGTGTGGTATAAGTTCAATAATTTATGCATAGGTATATTAATAGTAGTTACGACAGTTCTAAGTACAAGCTATTTAAAAAATCTTTAATTGAATAATTTGAAATAAAAAACCTACACCACTGCAGAAGAACCTAAGGTTCAGTACATGGTAGAGCCTGTTTTATGATAAACTGATAACAGGAGGTTTTTATTCAAGACTCCTGGGTTTTTTCCGAATTAAGAGTATTCTTCCCTCCTTTTTGAGACTGAGTAAGCAATATACCAAGATCTGCAGAACTGCAGATACCACACGGTCCATTTATGGTTTTTAGCATATTAAAGAATTTATCTGTTCCAAGTAGGGTTCTTTCGCTACTCAGCACTCTTATATAGCCCCAACTTGAATTTAACCACATTTGCATAATAGAAAATCTTTTGTTTAAATTTGAATTGTTGATGCCATTGAACTTGATTCAAAAAAAGAGTCACAAGAAGCAGTACCTAGCACGAGGAGTTACCTACTTCCATGAGACGTTCCTGAAAGGGAAGTGCCTGCTTGGAATAGATGGCTGTGTAGAGCGAGAGAGATAGAGTGAGGAGTGAGAGAGAGAATATGGGGGGGAGGGATAGAGTGAGAAGGAAGGAGGAAAGAGGAGGGATAGAGATAGAGTGAGAAGGAGTGAGAGAGGGAATGTGGGGGGGGGAGATAGAGAGAGAGAAAGAGGGAGTGGGAGGGAGGGTTAGAAAGAGAAAGATGGATAGGGAGGGAGAGATAGAGCGAGGGGAGGAAGAGGAGTGAGAGAGAAGGAAAGAGGGAGTTCCTTGCCCTTTGGGACTAGCGCCGAACTTTCCCACACTTGTGCCCAGTTCCTCTTCACAGCTCATGCCTTATTACAACTCTCGCATAAACCTTAGCCATATAATGGAAACTTTAACCGAAGGATAATCAATTATTACAATATTTTACACCGAGTCTACATCCTCGGTGGTATTCAAATAGATCCTCCTTCGGAACGATAGAGAGGAACATAGGGCAAAGACTAAAAAGAACAGACAATATATAGCATACCCATTATGTTAATACATAATAACCTTACATGCAATATTAATAGACAATAGCCAATGATGGAGAATCTCCTGGAGTTCTACCAGTCTCTATAGTTATGGCCCTAAACCTTTTTTGTAGCACCCCCCTCCCCCAATGTTCAAATGAAAGCCACCTACGCCCCCTTACCACCCATAAAATTTGTATGGCTTATATGAAGAAACAAAACAAAATTACATTAAAACAAAATATTTAGGTTTACTATCAAAAGATATAAAATTATAACTTTCAATTTAATATAAAGAAGTATACTAAGCGGGAAAAAAATGAGGGGAAAAAGTAGAAATAATAGAAGTAAGAGAAAATTATCAAAACTAAGTGAGACATTTTTTATTTTTCCAACTGTCTTCCCGCCCCCCTGATCTGTCTTCCTGCCCCCTTCTTGTCTTGGGAACCACTTTTCTATAAAGTGGGTACCCTTGATAAGGGGAAAATCTAGCGGTTGAGCGTGATCTCGGACAAATCACATCCCTGCAAAACCGTTGTCTCTGAAACAGTACAGTCTCTATCGCACCATACCTAATCTCTTTATGGATTATGATACAGTTTTTAACTATTAACTAAGAAATTACTGTGATGCTAGTTTTGTAGATACTACGAAAAACTAACTACTACAAAACATTTACCTCGTTAATTGACAAGACAAATTTAAAACCCCATTAAGAAATCACATCACATCATCAATCACATTCACAGATTTCTTAATTTTACAAAATAAATTGCAAAAATAAAAACATACATTCTAATCTATATTCTAAATACTAATTAAAGAGAATCTCTTTTCTGCCCTGAAGAAGTCAGCAGCATGTCTGGCGAAACGTTGGGAAAAATTTAGCGAAACGGTCTAGACCAGAAGATGCAACTAAAGTCTTTAATGTAACTATTGTTGTTTAGGATTATTTACCTTTTTTTTCAATAGTAGAATTCCAGGAAGAATACAAAATATATGATCCATTGTTGCAAAAAATGACACAAACACAACAAGATAATAGCATTTTACCCATTACCAATAAGGCCCTAATGATCTATATCATAGATATCGTTTTTTTTGTTTGTTTTTTAAACAATGTTGATACATTTTCCATTGTATTTTTCTCCTTTCCCACAATTCTACGGGTGGAAAATTATAATGAGTTCCATATATTTCATCTTTTTTTCACCGGCAGTAACTTTTCAGTATTATTGATAAACATAATGAAAGATAAACTTATTTTTTTATTTGTGTATTATAAGGTTATGAGGGCCAATTCTAAAGATATTCACAAAGTAAGGTTTTGCGGAGAATATTCGGTTCAAAAATGAATGAGACCACTGGAGTCACACAACACGAAATTGTGAAGCATGCACCCGGATAATATTATTCAAGTGATAGCGCCACGAAGATTAAAATGGGCTTGTTAAGTTTTTGGGCTGAATAACGAATAGGCCCTGTGTCGACTTGGAAGCGTCTGAGAGGTAGACCGAGACGTAGGTGGGAAGATTGCTTTTAGAGTGATCTGAAAGATTTGGGTTTAAGTAGTGGTCCGTGGAGAGATGTTGGTAAGCAGAGACTGGTTGTATCGGCATCGAGCCACCGGGTTCCCGAAGCCTTTTTATATATTCAGTTTTGCTGTAAAGGCCTCTTATGTACTGTATAAATCAACAAGAAAAATGGTTGTCTTATCAAAAATAATATATAATATAATGTTTTACTAATAATGGATGTTATAACAATATTTTATTTTAAAAAAAGGTCAACTGGACTCACTCATGTAATTTATTCTTTAATATTGGAGAAAAAAAACCTATATCCAGTAAAAAAAAATTTTTTATTCCTTATTTATCGAGATACGTTTCGACCTAGGCCATTCTCAATCTCCTGTTTCATTTTTTTCCCTATTATATGGTTAACAGTTCAAACCATAAGTCATTCATCTCATTTTAAGTGGTTTTATTCTATTTAAATTTTTTTTTAAATTCAGAGGGAACCATGTCCTCTGTAGTCAATTAATAATAAGTTAACTCATTATTAATTGACTATAGAGGACATGGTTCCCTCTGAATTTAAAAAATTTTAAATAGAATAAAACCACTTTAAATGAGATGAATGACTTATGGTTTGAACTGTTAACCATATAATAGGGAAAAAAAATGAAACAATGAAACAGAAGATTGAGAATGGCCAAGGCCGAAACGTATCTCGATAAATAAGGAATAAAAAAGAAAGTATACTGGATATAGGTTTTTTTTCTCCAATTTTAAAGAATAAACAATATTTTATTGTTTAACTCTAGGATACCATGCTTTATTATTGACCTGCTCCGAACCCTAGGTAGCGCCATTAACCTGCACGGAAGACCCAGGTTTTACCTTCGGTGGCCTTGAGGTCTGACATTAACTAGAATGTCAGATGAGAATAGGGCGATGTGCCTTGGCATGGTGTCTCCTCGCCCGGCAACACTTCTGCTTTAAATATAGATAATATAACTCAGTTTAAACTATTTCCGTGGCTCTTGAGCAATCCGTGGAAGTTGGAAGCTTTCGTAGCAATGAATACGCTGAACATTGCGGTAAAATTAGTTAGACAGAACTCAGCTTCCAACTTCACTTGTAATGATGTTACAGCCAAGATCACATATCGTCTAAAACAGTATATCGGAATTAATCGATTACAATCTATTTGGGCACCTAAAGGGAGTAAAAATCCTCAGTTATGGCGTGCTTCGGAAGGGACGTTATACGGGGATCCCGAAACTGTACGATGTCAGGTCCTCGTTAAAGATCCTTATTCTAATTAAATCTGGACAGGCAAAATTTAGAGCTCCCACTGTACCATCGTCCGATCAGCCATAGAAGCACAAAGTTTGTTTCCTGAGCTTTAGAGGGCGTAGAACATCTAGGTCATCAACGTGACGTTAGGGCGACCTGTGGTCTAATGGTTAGCATAACAAACTACTAAGCCCAAGATCGCGGGTTCGTAGCCCGACAGGTAGCCCGACAGGTGGCCCTAGAATTTTTTTTAGGATTTAAAGGGAGAAAAAAATCCTTAGTTACGCCGTCCTTCGGAAGGGACGTTAAACGGAGGTCCAGGGACTGTACGATGTCAGGTACTAGTTAAAAACCCCTACCCTAATTAGATCCCAATGTAGCATCGTCCGATTAGCCATAGCGGCAAAAAGTGACGTTACATAAACAAACAAAAAAGAGACGTTAAATAAACAAACAACAAGTTCACATCTTCAACCTTGTTTGTCACTATTGCATTCTTACAAAGACGAAAAACCTGTAACACTACAACCCATGAAGGGTATTGGGCCCAATTATTACGTTTTAAATATGTTTGTTTTTAAATATCTTTTTAATCCCTAGCTAAAGAAGACTTGCAATATGGGCCAAGGAATAATTTTTTGATAAATAGTTTATAACTGTTATAGGAATTATTTCTTTGGCCTCCGCCTATTTCCTATCCCATTTGTATATTAAAAAAGTGTAGCGTATATAAAACAAAATGTAAAATCTTTGTATCGCACCCTAAATCATTATAACTACCTATGTTACTGTTGTAAATATCTACAATTATGTTAATAACTAGATTAATCATGGCTTGTCTCTTTAGATTCTATTGTTCAAAGCATGAGAGGCATTCAGTATTAAAAACGGATAATATTAGAAATTGACTGTTTCACATTTTTCGCTATTTCGTTTTGTTATATATTAAATTTGCAAATAATTTTATAGAATAGAAAACAAATTTAACAAGTTGGGCATAAAAAAAAAAAATCAGTTTTTCACCACCCAAAAAGTATTGCCATACCTTAATTGATAATATAATATTGGCATTAATAACCTGCAGACGCCATGGCATGTATTCTACTAAATTATTTAATATTTTTACTGATAAATTGTTCTACGATTCATTTATTACTTGTTTTAAGTGTTCCTTGCTAGTAAGGTTTGTCTGTGGAACCTTTCTCACCAAAATATGCAATAGGTTCTCTATAGGATTGAGGTATGGTGACTGAGGTGGTGTCGGCAATCTTCTGGGAGCATTATACAGAAGCCACTCCTTGGACAATCTTGCTGGAAGTAGCATTCGTTCTGCAGACCTAATTTAATGGCACTGCTTTTCAGGTTGCATCGCAACACCTCCACATTTGAGCGATCTGTCATTATACCTTCAATAATTTCTAAATTTCCAACGCCTGACACCATACAGCCCCAAACCATAATATTTCTACCTCCACACTTCACCGTTTTCAATATATTTCTTGTAACTAAAACTGTTTTATTTTTCGCCACATTGTCAAAATGTTAGCCGGCTTAAAAACTTCGAATTTACTTCCAACTCAAGTCTCTTTTTCTTATTCACTTCACCAATGAAAGGTTTTTTTTAGAGGATGCAATGAATGCCTTCACTATGGAGATCGTTTCGGATTATTTGTAGTGCAAGATACTTTCCACTAGAAGATGCTAGATCATCGGCAAGATTTTGAGCACTTTTACTGGGTTTTCTTAAAGCTTCTTTAATAACCTGCCTTCTTTCTCGCACTGTAAGGGTCCTTGGGCGACCTCTCCGACGCTGAATTTCAGTCGATCCAGTTCTTATCTTTTTTTTTAATAATATACCGCACTGTATTGAATGACAATTTCACTTGCGATCTCACGGTAACTTTTACGTAGAGACGATAATGATACAATCATCTCCCTGACTGACAATAGTATTACCCTAATTTTGCGGGCCATTAGAAACTGAATATGGTGGAAGTACAATATCACTAGAGGTTATAAGCAGTATCAGCATTAGTGAGTGTCATAGGTCACTAATTCCGTTCTCAGGTATAAGATAAGAAGTCAACTTCTCAGTAATTCCAAGTGTGCCAATACTTTATGGGCGGTGAAAAACTACATTTTGTTGATTATTCAATATTTCTTTAATTTTTTTCTGTACTATATTTTACATATAAAATCGGAATCATATGACCGATAGAAAAAGCTAACAAACTTAAAATTTTATCGATAATTTGAACTTATATCTCTGCAGTAATAAGAGACTTGAAGAGGAAAAAAAACACCAAAAATAAGTGTTGACAGAGTAGCCTTTGGCTCTGAAAAGTTATTCCGAAAACCAACTATTATCTCACTGAAAATAACAAAGTTAGTCCTAAATTAGATAATTTAATAGAATAATAAGAAAAAGCTGACAAATTTTGCCGTAGAAGTTCAAGTTCCGACACGTATGACGTGTTTGAACTCGCACGATGACCAAGAGCCAAAAACCGAAAATAGCAACAACTAAAAAACGAGCTCCAGCTTTCATAAAGAATTCTAAAACAGACAACCCAATACCCTCTACTAAAACTGCTATCAAGAAATTAGTTTCGCCACCAAATGTAGAAAAAGCAACTTCTAATGAAACCATATCTCAACATGTTCCAAACCCATCTAATAATCAAGAGAAGCCATTATCATGCCCTACATCAAAGCCTCCTCCTATTCATTTAAAAAATGTTAAAAATTATAAAGAACTATGTCAAAATTTATCATCGGAAGTCGGACCTCAGGGATTACTGCCGTTCGAGCATAACCCAGACAACCATTTACCCTTCAACTCCAGACGATTATCGAAAAATAATAAAGATATTATAAGCTCAAAACGCTTTATTCCACACGTATCAGCTTCAGGAAGAAAAACCTTTTCGCATCGTTATACGAAATCTACACCATACAACACATCTAGAAGACATAAAAATTGAGCTTGAAGAACATGGATACAAAGTAAAAAAAGTTATCAATGCTAAGCATCCAAGGTTGAAAATACCATTACCTATATTTTTCATAGACTTAGAACAAAGTCCGAAAAACCAAAATGTATTCAACCTTGAATTTTTAGTTCACACAAAAATTAAAATTGAAGAACCATATATGAAAAATGAACCACCGCAATGTCAAAGGTGCCAGGCCTACGGTCACACAAGAAGTTACTGTAGCCTTCCTGCCAAATGTGTCCGGTGCGCAGGACCACATCTTACAACTGAGTGTACAAAGACAAAAGAAACTCCGGCCACTTGCGCTAACTGCAACGGTGCTCACCCTGCAAATTACAAAGGATGCTCAGTTTTTAAAACATTAAAAACTCTTCGTAATAATAAAACTACAACCATTGCAACAACCGCGTCAACTACACTAGTCAACCAGGAGCCTTCTTCACAGATAAAAAATGTTGTTGATACCTCTACGGTAAATGAAATGGTAACTTTAACAAACGAACAAGAAAAATCAGGCCTACACCCAGTTGAACACTTTTCTTCGTCGGAGCGAACTAGAGAAAAAGCTACAAAGGTAACAGGGAGTTATTCTTCCACTCTTTCTTCCTACCCACCTTCTTTATCTTTCGATATTTCTTCGGTTATAAAATCTTCTATTGAATCTTTGCTTTCTGAATTCAAAGCATTTTTATCTCCAATTCTTGAACTTCTCGCTAAATTAACTTCCTCTATCAATTCGAATCCTTCTTATGGCTAAAACTCTATTACCTTCTCTTAAAATACTCCTTTGGAACTCCAATGGTCTGTTCCATCGAAAATAAGAACTAGAAACTTGCCTAAAAGAACACGACATAAACATTGCACTTGTAACAGAAACCCATTTAACAGACAAACAAACATTCAAAATTCATGGATACGAAGTATATAGAACAGACCATCCGGACCACTCGGCCCATGGAGGTACTGCAATCATTGTAGGAAAGTCGTTGAATCATCACTTCGTTCATCCATTTCTACAATACAACTCATACAACTCAACTCACCACTATTTGCTTAACTTCTCCAAAATATCAGCTAACAATATCTTCCGTTTATATTGCTCCAAACAAAGTTATTTCCATAAATGAGTTGAAAACCCTGTTTACAACTATGGGTAAACCATTCTTAGCTGGTGGTGACTTTAATGCTAAAAATACTAGATGGGGTTCTCGAATTTCAAATACTCGCGGGAAAAGGCTAAATAAATGCATAGAAGAGCTAAAACTTTCTACTATTTCCCCTTCTGAACCTACTTATTGGCCTACAGCAATATCAAAGTCACCCGATGTTATCGATTTCTTTGTTACGAACTCCTTGCCACTTAAACATTCCAAAGTTACCACTCTTTCTGACCTCTCTTCAGATCATAGCCCAGTTTTCCTCGAGCTATCAAATCACCCATTTACAAAACCTGCACCCATACCATTAATAAATGGCTATATAAACTGGAGTAAGTTCCAAAATTATTTAAACAACAAAATCACCCTTAATACTTACATACGTACAGCCGACGACCTGGACAATGCTGTTAATCACTTGACCGAATGTATTCAAAACGCAGTTTGGCATTCCACAACACCAAAGACGACTTTACCAAAACCTGATTCCTACCTACCTCAACCAAAACGAAATCTTATCAAAGAAAAACGTAGAACTAGAGCTTTATGGCAAAGAACAAGATATCCTTCATACAAAACAGAACTCAACAAACTAACCCGAAAACTACAACAAGAATTATCAAAATTTAAAAACAACAATTACAAGGACTATTTAAATTCTATAAATAACAGAGACAGACCAGTATGAACAGCTACAAGAAATATACTTAAGCAAAAGGTGGTACAATACCCTCTTAGACGAACAGACAACACTTGGGCGATGACGAGCGAAGAAAAAGCAAACGAATTTGCAAAACATCTTGCTCATATATTCAAGGGAAACGAAATTCAGAATACTGCTCTCACTGACAAAATAGATTACGACTTGACAACAGCACTACCTTTATCACTCCCTCCTCCGGCATTTCATCCAAAAGAAATCTACCAAGTACTGAACAAAATGCCAAACAAAACAGCTCCTGGCTATGATCTCATCACTCCTTTCATCCTCCGCCACTTACCTCGGAAAGCTGTTCTCTTTCTTACTCTCATCTATAATTCAATCATGCGCACAACCTATTTTCCGCTCCTTTGGAAACTTTCCACAATTAAAATGATACCTAAGCCTTCTAAACCTGTCACTAATCCTTCATCTTATCGTCCAATTGCACTCCTCCCTATAATGTCTAAATTATTTGAAAAACTCTTCCTTAATCGCATAAAACCTATCCTCGAAAATAGCGGAGTGATACCGAACCACCAATTTGGCTTTCGTTCTTATCACTCTACTGTACAACAGTGTTATCGTATCGTGGATGCAATATCTATCGCTTTTGAGAAAAAAGAATATTGCTCTGCGATTTTTCTTGACATTGAAAAAGCATTTGATAGTGTCTGGCACAAGGGCCTTCTCTGGAAAATAAAACCTCACTTACCTCCTACATACTTTTTAATTCTTCAATCTTATTTCCAAGACAGATTCTTCTGTACTTCGGTTGACACTTCTGTCGGAAATACAGGGGTGTACCGCAAGGCAGTGTTTTAAGCCCCATTCTCTATTCCGTATACACCTCTGATATCCCCGAGCACTCTTGCACCAACATCTATACCTTCGCAGACGATACAGCCATTATTTCTTCTCACAGAGACCCAAACCTAGCATCTATAGCTCTTCAAAATCATTTATTTGATTTAGAAAAGTGGTTCTGTAATTGGCAAATAAAAATAAACGCCTCAAAATCGAGCCATGTAAGCTTCTCTCTACGCAAAGCTTCGTGTCCAGCAGTCAAAATTGACAACGAAGAAGTACCTTCCAAAAATTATGTACGTTACCTAGGACTAAACTTGGACAAAAGACTTACATGGAACGTACATACAAAGTTAAAAAGACAAGAACTGACTAGACGGTACAAACAACTATCACATCTTCTGGACTACAGATCTTCACTCGACTTGAGGAACAAACGACTTATCTATAACAGTATACTAAAACCTATTTGGACATATGGAGCAGAACTTTGGGGTTCAGCAAAAAAAGTTCACATACACAAGATTCAAATAACACAATCCAAAATTCTCAAAAAAATTCTTAATGCACCGTGGTATGTTTCGAATCACACAATACACAATGACATGAACATTCCTACTATAAAATCATATATTCATAACAAATACATAACATTCCACTCATCGACACAATATCACCCAAACCCACTCGTTCTTCCGCTTTCCTACTCCCTGTTACCTGGACTTAATAAAAAAAGATTAAAAAGACATTGGCCAAGAGACCTACTGAAAAATTGATATTTCATTCCAAAACTCGATGTTCCTGTACAATAGCAAAGAGAAAAACATCTGGATCAAATTTGCTGGATGCGCAATTGCGCAGGTGCAAATGAAAATTAAATAATAATAATAATATTTTACATGTTACATTGCCTGCTCTTAAATAATTCAAGATATATCAAGCAGGCTAAAAAAAAATCTTTTATTATGCATAAAACCTCTAACCGCTGGGTGTGTAAATACTTTTTGTGCCAACTGTAAATAAGGCGGCAGTGTCGGGATAGACAAGTGTCGTGATAGACAAGATTGATTGATTGAACTATCAAAAAATGTGAAAAAGTCTATTTTTGTGTCAGCAGCGTAGCTCAAAAATCCGATAGTGAATACTATATTTGAATGGGTAGTTTTCAGAATAGGTTGAGGATATGCACAGAACATAGAACCAACTATTGTTTAGGTACATATCCAAGCATAAAAGACTCACCCAAGTCGGAGGCTTTAGCATCACTCCTAATAAAGCATTGCATTGGCAGAAACTTTTTTCCTAATGTAACACATTTTCTAGAGGACGAGTCTCACTACTCATCATTCATCTCTGCAGTGGGAATATTATATTTAAAAACTAGAATGTACCACGAATTGAAACGTTTCAATGACAATCTGCATCTGGAAAAGGTACGAGCGAAGAATAATAAACTTTTTATATTTAAAGGACAATAACATTAAAAGTAATGTAGTTTACAATTAAAATATTCTATAAACCGAATGAGCTGTTTTGTCACCCATTGTTTATTACTATATATAAAAATTTACCACATAAAGACGAACGGTACTAGGTAGTGCAGGTGCTAGAAGTATTAAAGTAACTACAGCGGTGTGGAGATGAAATGGACTATATTGGCTGTCGGCAAGATAAGATTGGTTATTGTTTGGGGTATCAGGTCTAATATATCTGCCGGTCCCTCAGAAAATAGAACCAACAGCTGCTCCCCAGTAATAGTATTACTAAGGAAATAAACAATTGAAACTTTCCACCGCGAATTCACTCAGACAAGTTAAAACACGAGGAATTCTTGGGCTAAATAAACTGAGCGCTGCAACACTTTCTCAGCTGTAAGGGGGTTGAAGGAGTTGGGAGACGGCTCCACAGCTGGCTTCACCTGCCTCCCTCCAAACGGGCCCTAATATCGATTCTAGTTAGTTCGATCTGTGAGGAAATGGTTCCCAAAGATAGGTAACGAAAATGTCTAATAAAACTGTCATTGCACCCGAGATCGTAAACGGACAATTTTCTATTTCAATTGAGTAGAAACTAAAAAGAAAAATAATTTTCTTTGAAGGGCCTGAACAAACAAGCAGAAAGGAACTGACCCTCTAAGCACTAGTTTAAAGTTTGTTGGTTTATTTAACGACGCTTTTTGCTGCTATGGCTGATCGGACGATGCTACAGTGAGAGCCCTAAATTAGGCTCATCTAGGGTCAATTAGAAAAGGGATCTTTAGCGAGTACCTAAAACCGTACATGCTCGATACCCCAATATGTGTCCCTTAAAAGTAAAACTGATGTTGGCCATTCACTATTTGAAGTTCCGATGATTAGCCATGGCAGCGTAAAAGTGACGTTAAACAAATAAACTATTTAAAGTTAATTATTTACAAAGATATTGTAAATCGTTGCCCTGAAAATGTTATAATCATTTTTGGAAAAAATAAATAAACTATAAATAAATGCGAAAACAAAAATGCTGCTATATTTTATTGGTAGTATTTGTTTTTTTTAATAAGAGAAACAAAACAAAAAGGAAAGGAAGAATGAAATTAATACATAGTAATTATGTTTTTAGTAATAAATAAATTCTTTTTTCGAAAATTGAAAGCCCAATTTAACCTTCTTTTCGAGAAATAATGTTTTTTATGATATAAAATAATATGACGATACTGGGTTACAATTTTTAGAGTTAATTTAATTTTTCTGTAGTAATTATGTCTCATTAAAATATATTTCTCCTGGTTATAATTTTATGAGTAATATACAGTTATAACACGCAAGTTGTTTATGTCGGAATTTATGCATATAGGTGTACTCTATGTATACTATACATATTTATATGCTCGAGTACTCAAGAAGGGACATCGGGACCCAACTGATACCTCTTTGGAATTAGGGATCTATTCAAACATAACCGACTAGCCGACTGAGTATCCTCTCCCGACCTTCCTAGAACTGTTGTGTAGTTCAGATATTTATTTTTAACGGACTGTAATAAAGTGTTGAGTGTTATATTGCTTTCTGGAAAATGGCCCAAGACGAATGTAGAAAACATTATATAGACTTCTTGGAGTGTTACAAAAACTACAAGTGTCTCTGGGACAAAGGTCATCCATTGTACACAGACAAAAAGAGTCGGAATGACGCTTATAATGAACTACTTAAAATATATAAGAAAATTAAGGGGGGCGTAAGTGTTACTGATCTAAAGAGAAAAATATACATGATGAGGACTTCATATAACAGACAAACAAAAAAGGCAAGCCCCTATCACTGTACTTGATTTTATTTTTATTTAGTTAAACAAAATTTTAAAATTGATTATTTCTAGAAATTATAGTAGAGTATCTTGCAATTTACAATTTGTTGTATGTGTCTTGGAAATAAATAAAAAAAACTCTTAATCTCTAACAATTTAATTACAATAATGTGTTTATAAGTACAAAAGAACATTAACTAGAAATTATGACCTCCGGGTAGAAAAAGTACTATAATTATTTCCGTATATATATATATTTATGTATTGTATATATATATATATTGTAAATATTTGTTTATATAAATAAATGGAGATTCGAAACAAAAAAAACTAGAAATTATAGTACATGATCAATTTAACAAGAAAATATCATGTACATATTACACTAGAAATTTGATTAACTTCAAAACAGCAAACAAAAAAGAATTATACGTCAGAAAAAATTGCTTCTAAATTACCGAATTTCAAAAGACTATGCGCAAACATGTGTGTAGTTACTAGATGACTGATGTAATTTTATTCTCTGTTAGATATTGCATAAAACACACACATTTTAGTAAAAAATAAATAAAAAAAAAACCTATAAGAGGAAACAAAACTGAAAACTACAGAATAATTTAAAATAAGGACAAAAAAAAATCATTTCATCTTTAAAAACGTGGGGTGCTTGATGTTGATTGTAAATATTATATTGACTGTTATTTGTAAAATTAGAGTCATTATGAAAATTTCTTGGAAAAGAACTCATGGTTTTTTCCGATAAAATGATTTTTTTTTGTTTATGACTATTCCTATTTTTAAACTTATTGAATATTATTTTCTACTTTTTAGTTTTTTATCCTACCAAAGCGTGTTGTGTAGTTTGTTACACTATTATTTATTTTTATTTTTTAGTATTGAACGATTTAAAGACTAAATCGATTTGAATTGATTCATTATTATATGGATCAACATTTAAAAACTCATGTAATTCTGTTTAATTTTTTTAGATAGACTAATCGTTAAAGCGTGTATTCTAGTTTTTGATCCTATACATTTTTTTTTTTGTTCAAAAATATACGAAACTACCCAGTTGAACCTGCCAGTAGTCATATGCTTTAAGGCCATGTATGCCTTAGGGCGCACCTTAGTACTTGGCACAAGATACTACCGTGACATTGGATATGAAAAATTCCAAAATCTGAAGATCCTGGCCAAGATAATGAGACAAACTTATTGAATTATTATTTTATTATCGGTCACTGAGATGTGTGCGAATTTAATTCGAAGTTTTGAAGTGGCCGAAAATTGAGTTCAATGATTCCGTTATATACAAACGTACACATGGACGAATTGTATTAGGGAGAGTAGAAAAAGACTATTTTCAATATGTGCAAACCTTAGTTATTTATTTGACAAGTGAGGAAAGTGCCACTTTATTACACACGAGTGAAATTTACCACACGAGCATTCGGGTACTTAAACCAGGCTGTTGCACTTTCCTCACGTGTTATGTATTACATTTTTCCTGCAACCATTTAAATATTAAGAAATTAAAGGTGAAACTTTGTTATTATTTGTTAAACCTACACTAGCGCTATCTCTTACAATTTTGTATAACTAACCATTCAAATTATAACTCTAGGGCGGTTTACTCGTTGAAACATTCATTTATTATTATTTAGAAAAGTTGATTTATTACCTGTTTAGCCTGTTCTTTTATGAATGGAGGAGTAAATTCTATGAATTCATCTCTATCTAAATCCATTTTTATTTTGTTTGTAGTCTGATCACTGTTTTAATGCTAGATCTCTAAATTTCTGATGTGTGAAGGTTCTAATAAATTTAAGGTTATAATATTAAATATTTCTATAAAATCGTTTCAAAATAAATAAAATCTATCTTGAATTAAATATAAAATAGTTCTAAAATTATTTATTTTAATATTTAACATTTAAAATAACAGTGCTGATTGTCAAATTCGACCTAGGTGGCTGTTACTTTTCCTCACTAGTGGGGGAAAGTGGGTCTTTCCACACCAGAGTTGAGTAATGGATAGCATTACTCTATGGTTGCAGGAAATAATAGATTTCTAGAAACAAAACAGTCGATTGCCCTTCAGTCATCTGGTAATAAGCCGATGTTTACATGTAGGCAATGTTTATGTTTATGTAATCTATTATAGATTATGATTTCAAATTGATTTTTTTTTTCTTTTAGCTCAAATGCGGTTCTATAACTACTGGTTCAAGGAATAGCAAGAACGTCCCAACTTTGTGGTACTACAACCACTTGTCGTTTTTAAGTAATGAACGGACCATAAACAAAGATAGAGGGGATGCAAAAAAAGAAATTAAAAGCCAAGTTGACGAAGATGTAAGTAATTTAAGTATATAAATCTATATCTCTAATTGTAAAAAAAACACTTTATATGCAGGTTTTATATTAGCCGTACACGTTTAATAAAATCACTTGAAAGTGACAGCACGTTATAAAATTTTGTTGTATTAAAGTGAAAGTTATCATACAACTAAGTTTTATAACGCTTTATAGCAAATTTATAAGGATAAATAAACGTTAGACATAAATAATGTAGTAAGTAAGGATTAAGCTCTGTTGTCATTAGTTTATAAATATTATCGCCAATGTAAATGAGAAAAAATTTGCAGTTTTCCTTTTACAATCTTATGTGACTTAAAGGCTCTGGGGTTTTCCGAGGTGCAGGCGCAGTAAAAAGGCGGCAGCTGGTCGTTTCTCGTATCTCAAATAACTCGTATGTTAGGGCACTCGCATCTCGAGGTACCACGATATATACATTGTATGCATAAATGTATATATATTTTGTTAAAACAAGTATTAGTTGTATAGCAATTTTAATGTATAGACGGTTTAGTATAATAATTGTTTAATTAACCTGTTATACCCACATCGATTAGTGAAGGTGTGAATCATATTGATAACGTTAGATGGTGATATTTGTGAGTGCCATTGGCTTGATTAACTTTATTGTTTAACTAAAAATGTATTGTTTATATATTCGTCTAAACAGAATATAAACAGGGCCAGATTTATCATGCTCATTGATAAAATAATAGGATTATTTCGTTTTCCAGGTACACCATGAAGAAGCAAATTCAAAAGCCCGTTCTGCTGTCCACAGCAAAAATGACACTTCCACGACTACCGCAGACAGCACACAACCAGGTA
This sequence comes from Arma custos, assembly GCA_037127475.1. Lineage (NCBI taxonomy): Eukaryota > Metazoa > Arthropoda > Insecta > Hemiptera > Pentatomidae > Arma > Arma custos. The sequence continues at coordinate 73,065,460 of CM073762.1, read as the reverse complement.
AGAAGGCCCAGGAAGAAGAGAGAGAAGAGCAAGCCCTCGAGATGGCTTTGGACCTGCTGAACTCCGAACAGGATCAGTGGGAGCTAATGGGATGCAGCTCCGGGTACTGGGTGCTCTTCAGCAAGCCATCGCCGAGCAGCTGATGTCCGATGTCCGATGTCCTCTACTAGGGCAGATGGAACAGCTGGCTCAGCATCAGCAACATCCTGATTTTTATCTTCAACCATCCTCGACGTCATCTCCCCTCTGAAAGCCATTTCTTCCAGGACATTCGATCACCCAAGATAGAGAACGTATATTCCAAAACCTTATTACGGTATCAGTTCCGCAGGTTGTTGCTTCAAGTTTTAACTTTTCATTCGTTTTCTTTTTAATATTCTCGAAAACAAAAATGGTCGTGAGTTTTAGGACGAAAAATGGTGTGTAGTTATGGGAAATGTGTATAATTCGGTTATCATTGCATTAAGAAATGAACGTTTCAACTGAAACTTCGATGTATATTTATTATATGTGTTGTTGAAACGTTCATTTATTGATGACATGATTACCGAAATTTATACATTTCCCATAATTCCACTATTTTTCATACTAAAACTCTCGATTATTTGTATTTTTTGAGAATATTAAAAAGGAAACGAATGAAAAGATAATATTTCTTGTGTCTCAGCTCGAAGGGACAACCTGCGGAATTACTATCCAAAATATATGCCTCGATTAATTTGCCCAGAACCAATCTCACCGGGCATAATTTTGATAAGTTCTTCAAAGGAAACTGCAAAAAGTGTTTGTTATTTATACTATACTTTAAATGTTTATGATTATATATTTACGCTATGTTTATATTTATATATTTTAATTTATTTGTATTTGACTAGAAATAATTATATCTGTGATACTGGCCATTTTTTGTATTTGATTAACAAACGTGATTTTTTTGTGAAATGAAAGGTTATGTTTCGAGTGTTCGTGATCATTTTTCAATTCAAAACAACACTAAAAATTGAAAAAAAATATGCAGCGTTCCATAGGTAAAGTTCATAAATTACAGCATATACATAATCAAGATCAAATTTCATTATTTAAAAAGATATTTTTTTTTTAAATATGGACAGTATATTTTGTTTTCTTACTTTTAGTTTATTTATTTATTTCTTGTACAATTTGCTACATTTCACAAAATAAAAGTGCTGTACCAATAGACCAGTCTCAAATTAAAAACAATTGTACAAATTTAAATATATCTGTGGAGAATCATGATTTATAATGAAAGAAAAAATGTATAAAAAAACTTCCAACAGAGAGAGAAAAAAATAATAATAATAAAATAAACAAAAATGATAACTATACAATCTTAGTAACTTATGTACATATATATAACAATGAAATGAAAGAAATTGGTATCCTACAATAATAAATGTTTGGTTCGTTTATGTATATACCACTCTGTAATATTTTTTGTATAGTTCCCAATATTTTATATAAGTGGTTTTTTATTGTTTTTACACTTAAAAAAAATTGTTTACATAATTTGTTGATAAATATATTAATTTAAGGTATACTTAATTCTTTATGTATAATTTTAACTTCAGTGTCATATGCATAATTTCCAGCAATTCTAAGACATTTGTTTTGGAATATTTGTAATTTTTTATAATTAGTTTCAGACATGTAACTAAATAATGGGCATGCGTATGGTAGTATAGGTCGTAAGCAGGCTTTATACAATAATAACTTATTATCTGTACTTAATTTAGAATTTCCATTAAAGTAAGTATATATAGTACACAGAGCTCTGTTACCTTTATTGCACACATAATCAGTATGGAAAGTAAAAGTTAACCTTTTGTCCATGTTAATCCCTAAGTATTTAATATGCGTTGTCCAAGGTACAGAAGTTCTTTTTATGGATAGTAATTTGATAAATCAAACAGAACAGTTAATGTAACTAGTTCAATTTAGCATGAAAATCATAATAGAAGGAATATATATATATATATATATATATATATATATATATTAGCTAACCAAGGTAAAATGAGAGAGAGAGAAATTAGATGATTAACAAAGTATCCCAAAATAGGCTATAAAACCATTATAGTCCTAATCAAGAACTAAAATCCAAGACAACCTTGATAGGTTGTAGAGATCAGGCTTAACAGGAGACTCACAGTAACTAAGGTGCGTATAGGATATTCACAGTAACTAAGGTGACTTTAAATGTAATTACCATATTAGGTAATTTATTTTCCGATCAAAACGAAGCAATTGTAAAAACTAAGCTTCAAGTCTCTAAAATAATGGAAAATAAATGAACAGTTTACGATTCGTCAATTCAGCCTTCATCGTCTACAAATTCGTATTCAAGGTAGATGAAATGCAGTACATCTCACATCATCAGTTTAAATAGACTCACCAATCAGAGAAAGTAAACTTAGATAAGATAATGTGTATTCGAATGTAATTGCAATTGGACAGTTGCAGTAACGATAGTAATGCAAAGTGACAAAGCTTAAAATAATTGAAAAAAAAATTAAATACCTAATTTACTACAATCTAGACTCCATTTGTTGTACATTTATTTTTTTGTGTTTTATTCATTTTAATTTTCAGTAGAAGCTTTCCCTACAGTGATCTGCTGCTATCGTGTATCTAAATATTTTCATACCACCTTGCACAAAAAAACAACAACTTTCAGATGACAAATCATATTCTAAGGCAGAACACTTTAATCTACACAATCTTTCTCTCAAGAATTCTAGTCTCAGAGGATCGTTTCTCTGTAAAATGCGTTTAGGCCGTTCGAAATAAGTTAAATTAAATTCATATACCACTAAAATTTAACTATATATTACAAAAAGCACAAATTATAATTATAATTAGATTTTATTACTCCATTGTAAGAGTTCGATGAATGCTGGTAATGATGTAGAGCTCGAAGAAAATTGCTTAAGAGAATATTGTTAGTAGCAGATGATTTTTGAGGAAGAAAATGGCCCTTTGGCCCCACATTGCAGGACGTCTTTCAGGGCTCATGATGGGCTCAAGGGTTGGCAGCTGACTACCTTACGCCTTGTGGGTGATGCTAATTTTATAATAAAAAAGCATCATTAAAAAACCCAAAACGATATTGCGCTGAATTCGTAAACAGCCCTTAATATTATTCGATCAAAATTTTTTGATTTTTTAAATTTCGTGTGATCTACGGATGATTATTTTCCATTCTTCAGCTGAAGGGATTATCAGGTTATTAATTCTGATTTTTAAATTATAATAATAATTTTAATTAGTTGGTTACTAAGACGTTTTATTTATCTTCAAATGAGAGCGGTAGAGAGCTCATAATGGTTCCAAGAGCACTTAACTGGACCGTAATGTCGCCGCTTCCTTATTAGCATGGCGACGAGGATGACACGGCCTGTCAGAGTTGTTTGCCCTCACGCTTTTTAATATTGTTTGCGAATATTTTATGACAGAGCTAGTTTTTCATGTATCAACAAAATGATCCACAGGATGGTATACGGAAGTGGGTTAGCTGAGTGTGTAGATTGCTGAAGGTACGATTCCAGCTTCGGTAGATTTGCATATTTATTAGTATATAAGTATATATCAAATCGTTTCGGGACAGCACAAGCTAGAAGAAAAGCATGGTGGCAGTAAATTGTATTTATTGCTTGTAGCAGAAGTCGGATGAAACCCTACCATACCGACTCATTTTCTGCTATTTTGTCCCTATCTGTAAAAATACTCCAAATTCTTCGGCATGGCCACATTATTGAGTCGAGTACGGTTACGCTCGAGGCCTGCCTTCATATCGCAACATACTCACATCTTCTAGCTACGCAATGGAATATTTTACAGAGATTTTCGTATTGACCCTTTCGGATAGGACACGTTATGTACAACATTTGTAAATATAGAAGAGACAAAAATAGCGCAAGATGGCGGAGGATTGTGGTTTCCTTGAACTACAAATCTCTAGTGTTTATCGAGGGCGTGGAGCGTAGCTCTGAGGTCAGGGACCCCGCACAGCTCGACCTAGCGTCGCTTGAGGATGTGAAAAACCCGGCTATTGCTACTCAGAAAAACTTTTCCAATCAACGCAGGGAGGAAATTGTGGTACTTTTTCAAATATAAGGAGAAATAGCTTCAAAAATTCCAGTAAAATATACCGGCTTGGTTTAAAATATACGTTGTTGTCCTTTAAAGTATGCCCTAGATGTTAATGTGCTTCACCTAAGCAAACATGTTTAATTTATGTTTCTTCATAGTTGGAAATATAACATTGAATAAGATGAAGCTTAACCTGTGTTTTTTTATTCATTATAAGTAGATAGCCTTAGTTCACATAACGTTGAAGATCTAGTATTAAATAATAAGAAAAGTGAATGAATTATTAGTAAAGAATCATGATCTAGTAATACATATTGTCTTTACTGAATGATTCTCATTTACCTGTTATTCACTTATAAGCTTTCACAGTTGAACTGATAAGTATTTTGAACGCGTACGCTATTAATGCATTGATATAGGCATTCCTTATATCTCTATTGTATATTAATTTTAATATATAATAACTTCTGCAAAAGAAGAAGAAAGAGCTACAATTCTTTTACACAAAAGAGGAGTTAATCCCAAGAAAAACTATGCGAAGGTGGACTTGGAATGAAGTATGTTAATACTAAACAGAAGTAGTTCTGTTACAGAGGAATCTGTCGAGATTCTTAGGTGTTATGTTCGAATACACGGTTAGAGGGAGCATGATTGCCTATGAGTTTTAGTAATAACATTATATTTATAATCATAATAGTATTTCTAAAATGACATAAAGCAAAAACATACATTTTTGGAAAAACTATTAGTGGGCATGGAACAGCATTAGGACAAGTGCCTGCTGGCAGACAAGCCCTGAAGCTAGGTTGATACAGTTTTGATGAGTGATAAAGATATGTTTACCCATTTCTTTCACGATCATTCACACCAACAAAAAAAATCGATATATAAATAGATGTGCCTATCGACTTAAGAAATAGTATGATATATTGATCGGTAGTGATTAATATAAAGTGACCTATGTGATATTAGAAGTTACTAAAAAGTAACAGAAAGTTCTAAAGTAGAAAAGACCCAAAAGGGGCACTGTAACCATTATTGTAGATTGAAAATAATGTACCAAATATAGAGTATGCCTAAGTGCATCATGTTCTGCAAACTTATGAGTTTAAGTGTGAAAACTAATGAATGAATAAAAGGTAAAAGAGAATCATTCAGCAACGATCTTCATGATTCATATAGCATTAATTTATTTACTTTTCTTATTACTAGATCAACATTATTTAAACTAAGACAATATATCAACAGTACTGGAGATAAGTTATGTCCAATTTTCTCCGAAATGAGCTTATTGTACTTAGGGAAGAGAAATCATGTTATTTTTGTTGTGAATAAGTCAAGTATTGGCTTCAAATGAATTTATTGTTTACATTATTTCTCCATTTTCAATTTAAATGGAGAACTACCAGAATAAAAGTCACCAGGGATTTAGGCACAGGTAAAGTTTATTTACCAAATATAGAGAATGCCAAATACAGAACAGCCTATTGCGTTCAGAAACATTAACAGTTCAATTGTGAAAGCACATAAGTGAATAAAAGGTAAATGAGAATCATTCAGCATAGGTCATCAAGATTCTTTACTATTAATTCATCTTCTTCTCTTATTAATTACTAGCTTTTGCCCGCGGCTTCGCTCGAGTGGAATTTGGTCTGCCACATGAAGTTTCGTGACGGATCATTTTATAAATAATTTAATATTTTTTTCAACTATAAGTTACTTGTACATACAAAATTTCAGATGTCTAACTTCAAAACTGACGGATTCCATACAATCTTTGAACTCCTATTATATTAAAGGGTTCAATATTCAACCCTTTAGGGTGGAAATATCCAAATTTCTTTCTTAAATTATACAAAAAACCTATCTGCAAATTTCAAAATGCTAAGTTCCTGATATGCCTTAATTATGTACTATAATGGATTCTCCACAGAAAACAAAAAACTATCTGGCACGTGCCCCCTAAACCTTTCGCATATATAATATTAGTAGGAAAAGTAGATTAGATTTCCTAATTACTCCCCCTAAATACGCCCTTGCTGTAGCCTATGTGTTATTCTCATGTATAACCTATATTACTGTAATGTTTCATCCAAATCCGTTCAGTAGTTTTTGTGTGAAAGAGAGACAAACATACAAACTTTCGCATTTATAATATTATAATAATATACTAGTACGATTACTAGCTAGGTCTTCAACAGTATGAAAACTAAGGCCAGCTATTAATTAGTAACCACTAAACGTAGACTAAGTTGCAACTTTCAGTGTCCTATTTCCAACTAGGAGGGAACATAAATCAGACATGTTTTCATAGCTGAAACACGGCTGACACTTCGGACATATTTCAAAGAACGGAGAGAAACAGTGAAAAGAAACGACTCAACTGCGCATGAGCGATGTCCATTCCCGTGCCGTATCCTTCGTCATGGCCCGGAGCTCCACGTGGTCGTGCCATTTGATGGATTTCCTCAAGGTTGGATTTCGAGTTTAGATCTAGGAGGTCGGAAAGGGGGCGTAATAGGGATTCCATCCAGTAGGTTGGTTGAGACTCCTAGACCAAGAGTTTGTTTCCCTTAAGAAATATCTTACGATGAAAATTTTATCGCACAATAAAAATACTCATGAAAAGACTTTCCTTGCTATTTAAACAAATCGGTATGAGTTCCGCAGGTTGTGGCCCCGAATTAAGTCACTACAAGTTTTAATTTTTATTTATTTCATTTTTAAAATTCTCGAAAATAAAAATAACCCGTAGTTTTAGTATGAACAAAAGAGTGCAAAGATGGGATGTATGTATATTTCGTCGTCAATATATCAATCATCATCAATATATCAAATATATTTTTCAATGAATGTTTCAACAAAAATATATCAACTTTACTCCAAAAAGTTAGTTTAAACTTTTATTTCTTGATTAAATGATTACCGGATTATATACATTACCATAACTACACCTCCTTTTTTTCATATTAAAACTCAGAATTATTTTTATTTTTGAAAATATTAAAAAGGAACGAAAGAAAAGTTAAAACTTGTTGTGAATTAACTCGAAGTGACAACTTTCAGAAGTGATACCGAAATTAAATTCAGCATAATGGGTCTTGATTTTGGGTGATAAAGTGTTCTGGCTTTGATAGGATGAATGAGAGTGAAAATCAGCGGGAAATGTGTATATTTTGGTAATCATTTCATCAAGAAATGGACATTTCGAATTATTTATGTATGATGATACATACTAAACACTATGTGTAAGTCGGATTTTTATTCAATCAGTAATATTTACTATATAAAGGCAATAATAAAATTATTTTTATTTTTGAGAATATTAAAAAGGAAAGGAATGAAAAGTTAAAACTTGTGAACTCGAAGCGACAACCTACGGAACTGATACCATCAAGTTTTATTGTAGTTTAGCGCTTCTGCAGGTCTGGGCTCTTGCCGGGAATTTTTTTTCGGGTCTCTATACAATGTACGCGTTTTTCATGGATGTTGTTTTGAGAATTTGTGAAACGAAAGACTCAAAAGCATTTCCCAGAAGAAAAACATGGACGACAAAGACTTATTTCAAAAGCTTTATTTCACTCAAAAAACCGTGATCAACAACTAAAATCAACAATCCACCGAAACTAAAAAAATACGAGGGATTAGACAAGGATGCTTACTTTCGCCAATGTTATTTAATATTTACTCAGAGCATAAAAATGTCAACGGAAAAAAGAATCGGTTGTGATAATACAAATCAGTACAGTAAAGCATCTATTTGAATACGTCACGTTAACCAAAATACAATAAAAAATAAGTAAAAATAGTTTTTTCCCTAGCTTTCATCGAAGTGGGAATTTACCTTTTATTGGTAGAGGTAAATAAAAATTTTCTTGTTTTTAGAAGACATTGCAGGTCTTCTTCAAGGATAATAGGATCGGGGGTTAGCACTAGACCTTTTATTGTAAATGATTTTAAATTGGAATCAAATCAATTAAAAACTACCGTATTCTAGGGTTGGATGTTATCCGAATATAATTCCTGATTTTTTTCCCCGATAGGATTAATAATATAAATTATAATAATATTGGGATAATACTAATAATTCAAATAGAATCTGTGATCGACAGCTTCTGGGCATCCTATAGTTTATTTCCTTTTGAATGCTAATCCAGATGAACGCTATAGAATATTTTTTAGTTATTTTTTCCAAGGCCATTTGGTGATATAACAATCTATTTTCACTCATTAATATCCTGTGGATAAAACTTCAAAAATATGCTAACGAACTAGATGAACTAAGATTCTAATAAGCAACAACATACTGTACAAACATGCAAATATGAAAAACTTACTGCAGGGAGATCTGGAATCTATCTGATTACAGCTCTTAGCAGATGCCATCGAATGAAAACATGTGCAACAAATCTGGTAGAATTCTTGATAAAACTCAGCACCAATATTCTTAAGAACAAAGACAAAATAATAAATAATCAACATACTATGAAAAAATATCGAATTATTTAAAGTAGTAATTGTATATATGTACAATATTGCCATGTTCTTAGAACGAACGTATGTACAAACCCTAAACTAAAAAAAAATCAGTTGGGTAAATTTGAACGTTTAAATTAAAGACAGAAAATAGAAGTATAATCTAAAGTATATAGTGAGCTTAATGCTGGGCGTTAACTCCAAAACTAATTATTTAGATTTAGCATAACTGTAATTATTTGTACTATTAGTTATAGTAAGAGCTATAATAATGGTAAACCGTAAAAAATAAATGATAATAATAACGTACCACTTTATTATTTCTACAAATTTATTACTAATCATTTACAAATATACGAATTCAAAAATGTATTATTATATTTGTATTTAATCATTATATTGTAATATACATATTTCTCATCCAATAGCAATTCAAATTTATTATTTAATTATAATTTACATGTATTAACAATAATAAAATAACAAATAAATATTATAAAATCTTCAAAAGAAACTTAAAGATTTTTCATGGACGTTCAAACCTATTTCAGGTTCAAATGTATAATGTATAAGTAACAATATTAAATAAGTAGAGAGGACCTTTGAATAAATCTTAATCATACATAAAGCACAATGAATAAAGTGTTAATTAATGATGTTATGATGATTGATGATTCAAGAGGCCTTGCTGTAAAGCGACTACTCAAATGGTATGATCTATTTACTTCACTATTGAGCTCAATTAACAGAGACAATTATATCATCTCAACAAATATTTGGAAACTATATCTTCATTAAGCAGTTCATTCTGTTGGGATTCTTTTTCACTTTTTGAGGACAACAATTTTTGTTTCTGAATTATTTTCGATTAGAGAGCGGAGTGGCTCAGTGGTAAAGCGCTGAATTGTCATGCCGAAAGTCCTGGGTTCAATTCCCGCTCGCTGGCAGAATTTTATTTAATCTGTTAGCGTCCGGAGATGGATCCTGTAGGATCTAGGACCATCCTGGGGCTCACCCAACCTCTATAAAGTGGGTACCCAAAATAGTAGGGAGGTTATCAAGCGGTTGAGCATGATCTAGGACAAATCACCACCATGCACAACCTTTGTCCAAGAAACTGTAAAGTATCGACCATGTACTGAACTGGAGTGGTAAAGGTTTTTAATTGTTCTGTTTTTTCGATTGAGACAGTCTGTTGCGGTTATAATTTTCATCGTTTTTTTTTACAATGATAGCATCATTACATTGAATAGTATGTGTCATATTTTACTTAAACTAAATTACTTGTTAATCAAATACCTAAATTATGGTTCCACTGTCCCTTATTTCCAGAACGAACGTTGACCCCCAGGATCAGGAGTTACCTAGAAGTTATCGTTCTAGAATCTATTTTTTTAATATAATTTTTATACACTTTATTGAAATATTACAATCTGCCGCTTGTGGGCAATAAGTAATAGTGCTAAATAGTTTACAATCATTCCATAAAACAAAACAAAAATAAAATAAATAAATGTAATACAAATATATATATGCGGAAAAATATATACATGCGGTAATAAAAACAAAATAAATACAAAAATGATAATAATAAAAATTATGTCTAAAAATAAAATAATTGCTTACATTCATACTATAATTACACTATTTACAATTTGCCTGGGGTCCCCGTACTAAGATTCTTACCCAGGAATGAGGGCAAAGCAGGAGTCCGGGAGGCCTTTCTTTTCCCAGCAGCGTCACTTGCATTAAAAGGCCAGTGGAAGCTGGGCGCATGACATCACACACACAAGTCGTGAGTGGAATCTGGCCAGTGCCAGTACTCCAAATAACACTATTAAAACAGGTCTCGGGGCCATTGACGGTTTAGACGGCGGGGTGGGTTATATGGATGTGTGGAACTGGATAGTGACTGATCCAGGGGATTGGGATGACAGGCAAGGTTTTAGTGAAAGTTGGAAAATTTAGTAGGGATGAGTTCGAGGACGAAAGGAATGTTGAGATCATTATGGAGGGTTTTTTTGGAGACATAATAAGGAGCATTGACAGTAGTTCTCAGGACTTTGGATTTAAAGGATTGAATACGTCTGATATTTTTACGCTGTCCTTCACAGTTCTTATTTGTGTATTGAAAGATGGGAGGTCCTACTAGTAATCTGTATAGTTGGCTGAATCGTCTGTTAAGTTCTTGTCTTTTGAGTCTGTTATGAGAGTTCCATCTAAGACTTTTGTCTAGGAGGAAGCCAAGTGTCGTACTGTGTTCCCCAGCGAACTGCAACAGTCACGTGTTAGCATTTCTCCTCATTGACTTTGATAAACCATTGGTTACACCAAATTTCAATGACCGTTCTAGAATCTAAAGTTCTTTGAGAGTCCTCAAGAACTAGAAGAATAAGTAACACAGGACGGATATTTTTGGACCTCCTCTTAATGAGACTGGGGCTAATAATGAAATAGTGAGGAGTCACAAAAAGGAAAAAAAAAAATGTGGAGGAGGGAGGAATGGCTAAAGCAAGGTCGCACGTTCGTTGCCCGTTCCTTCTTCGGGCGAGCTAGCTTTTTATCCTTGTACGTACTGTATCCGTACGCCATATCTTCAAATATATTTTAAAAAATAATTAAATTGTTAAAATGCAATTAAACTAAATAAATGTTTGATCAATAAACAGTAAAACGGGAGTTATTATTTAATTGATTGGAATAAAAAGAGAAAATTGCACTACTTATAAAAGATCTTGGGTTCAGTAGATGGTAGAGATCATACTGTTTCTTAGCAACGGTTGCACTTTGGCCGCGAAAATGTCAGAATTTTCTACTTTCTGGAGGCTGGGTGACCCCAAGGAGAGTACGTTCCCACATGGTCCATCTATGACTGGTAACAATCATATTCGAATCCGGAATCTTCAACACAACAACATATCGCTCTACACCCTGAGCTACACGCACCTCCGGTCTTGTTTAAACTTATAAAAATTAAATATGGCAAATTTTGATCGTATTGAAGATTAATATGAAGCGAGTGGAGCAGAAATAAACATAAAATCCTATAATGAAGAAATTCCTATGGTGATTGCATGAAAAGAATTTGGAATGTTGGTGGAACAACCACAAAAAACATAAAAATATTGACTTTAAGAAGTTGGAAATACAAGCGTCAGCAATGAATAGCTGTTTTCTTTTTGTTATAGTGTTGAACTTACAACTTATTAACTAGCTAATGTATTAATCTCAGCCACATAAGCAGTATTCTAGCGGTATCAATGAAATATATATTTTAGGGCATAATTTGTTTTAAAATATGTATAGCACAACTGAAAAAACAATGTTAAATATCACGGGCGTAACAGCCAGGAATACACGTCGTTCTTTAATCAACCACAATTATATTGGTTCTAAAAAGTTTCGTAAAGAAAGAGTCATGGGTGATGTTTAACTTCGATCTTATCTATAGAATAAACGGTTAGTTTATCAATTATTTAGTAATAAGATCGTTTTAAACAAGTAAAAAAAAAGTCCGAAATATTCACCACGAGTGGAACGAAATGAAAGGTGGTCCACCGGACCAGCTAAATTTGAAAGTGCTCTATGAGAAAAACCACGTGAACCTCTGATTTATACTAAAAGTAGCGATTTTTTTGAAGTTTTAAAGATGTTGTTCATTAATTATAATGAATGAAGAGGGAGTTAATGGACAAATTTTAAAAAATGGTTTTCGTTATTTCAATATTTCAGTTGCTCAGGAAGAGAATTTCAAAATTATTCCACGTCCTGTTACATCAGCATGAAATTATTACAAAAATACATTTTTAAAATTAACATGCATTATCTTCATGTCGACACAAAGATTATATGCTCTGAGGAACAAAGATGTTATGAAATAAAAATAGAAGCAATATTGTGCTATGGACATGAAACTTTCACGATCATTTCGTAAAAAAAAATTTCTAACTTAAAATGAAATATTAATTATTACGATAAAATTTATATTTAATTTAAGGTATTCATTCTAATAATGAAATTATTAAAATTTGTAGGAATATTGTGAGTTCGTAACTCAACAGTTCAACGAACATAATGCCTTGCATGAATTCAAGTACAATATTGTGTCTATAGGTAGCGCCAGGTGCTGGGCAATTCATGGGTAACAGTTTATAATTTATTAATTTTATTAACAAATTAAAATTTTTAATTTTATAAATGTATATTCCATACTTTATAGGATTTTAAAATTATTTTGCACCCATATATACAAAAAATTTAGATTTTTTATCGATTTTTGCAAAATATGAAAAAATAATTGTATTACTATTTTCAATGTTAGTTTACTGAGATTATTTCAATTAATCACAGTTTTCAGATCAAAAAGAAGTGATGATTCTTAAATTAATCAAAACATATAAAAGAGCCAATCACATAATTTAAAAAAGATTTTTTTAAAATATATTTTATTTATTGATTTTTTTAATACTTATCTCAATTGTAGCAAGTCGGACCAAACTTTCTTTTTCTTTCAGTGAAACAACATAATTTAAGTTTATCAAAATTACTATGCTATACCTGTACATAGCTTTTAAGGTCTTACAGTTATTTTATATTTAATAATTACATTTAATGTGATTATCTTACAGTAAGTTTTTTAATTTATAATAAAGACTTTAAATCTTATAGTCATGTGAAGTCCTGTGGGAATAGAATTGTAAGAAATACAGTAAAGGAAAAACAATGAAGATTATCTAGTAATATAAATTAAATTATAAGTGTACAATATAATTATAGTTAAGTTATTATCATCAGAAAAATCCAATGTGCTTTCTATAAGTCTTCTTCATATGATTGTTCTTTATAACATAAATAGGCCAATTGATATGAAAATAATATATCAAAATTATTGCAAAATATTTATATATAAATATATAACAATTATATTGAACCTAATTTAGTTCGAAACATTTTAAATATTTCTGAAAATGAATGAAACAAACTCTTTTTCAACACACTAAATACAGTCAATGATTGCAATGTATTATTTATTTTGGATTTAAGAACAGTTTACAGTAAAATTATACTTCATTAATAAAATAACACCAAATTATAATAGTAATTTAATCAGAAATTAGTAAGGTTAGTTATTAAGTTAGTATTAAAGACATTTATAAAAGAGGAAAGAAATCAAAAGAGTATTTCAGACCAAGAATTACTAATGATGTTGCAAAATTATTAATTAAAGAGTTTTTTTATATGTTTTTTTAAAGTGACTGTTTCTACAAATCTTTTTTTCTAAAGTATCTAATAACGAAAGGAGAATATATTTCACATTCATTCAAATTCAAAAGGGCGACTTATTAATCGATAGAAAAGTTGTTTTACATCGATGTAAGAAAAATGATCGACCACTTACACCAAACCTGTCTTTACCTTCTTAATTATAAACATTTATGGTATAAATTATACCTTTCAAAACATTGAAATGTAACAAAATTAACTGAAGTTCTTTAAATAAACGTTTATTTTTCTAAAAACGAAAAATACACGAAATTGAACACATCTAAAATAAAATAAAATAATAAATAATCAAATGAGCTTGTATATATTAGTGATATTTTAAAAAACATTTTATTTCACACAAAAGTGGATTTTAAATGATTTTTTAAACTTGGATTCCTAATTTAATAAAACTTATCTGGATCTCAAGGTGATAGGGCATTGGTCGGTATCGCTATCTACATAGCAACAACTCAGTAGTTCCACCAATGTGGGCAAGATGCCGCTAAAGGCCAAGAATTGTTCCCTGCTGCGCTCTTTGCCGAGGTTCGGCAACTATCTGCATTGACCCATTGAAAATCTGGGATAAGGGCAGCCATTTTTGTGCTTTTCAGAAAGTGACAGAACGTACTGTTTATTTTGTGTTTTAAGTGATTTGTCAGTGTATTTTAAGTGCATATAAAGTGGAGGATCGGAAGGTAAGATGACCGAGGTACATAAATGGATGTGTTGACCAACTGAGAAGGTCACTTTAAATATATCTTATATCCTACTTCTCTTTACCTGCCTGAATCTCTTTCCTTCGATACAGAACTTCGGTTCTGACAAATTGGTGTTCTGGGAGGTTTAGAAGTGATTGGAAGCCCTGGAAGGTATAAAAGGCAAGACAATGGGCAATGCCGCTACGGCCAACAAGAAGGGGGATTCTGCGGAAAGTGTCAAGGAATTCCTCGATCAAGCCAAGGAGGAATTCGAGGATAAATGGAAGAAGAATCCAACCAATACAGCAGCCCTTGATGATTTCGAAAGGATCAAAACCCTTGGTACTGGGTCCTTTGGAAGGGTAATGATAGTACAACACAAACCTACCAAGGAGTACTTTGCCATGAAGATTCTCGACAAACAAAAGGTAGTAAAACTGAAACAAGTCGAGCACACCTTGAATGAAAAAAGGATTTTGCAAGCCATCAGTTTTCCATTTCTCGTGAGTCTCAAATTTCATTTTAAGGACAATTCAAATCTGTACATGGTTCTTGAATATGTGCCGGGAGGTGAGATGTTTTCACATCTCCGTAAAGTGGGAAGATTTAGTGAACCACATTCGAGATTTTACGCCGCACAAATTGTTTTAGCATTTGAATATCTTCACTACTTAGACCTAATTTATCGAGATTTGAAACCAGAAAACCTGTTGATAGATTCCCAGGGTTACTTAAAAGTAACGGATTTCGGCTTTGCCAAAAGGGTGAAAGGCCGCACTTGGACCCTTTGTGGTACACCTGAGTACCTTGCTCCAGAAATCATTCTGAGTAAAGGGTACAACAAAGCTGTTGATTGGTGGGCACTGGGTGTGCTGGTTTATGAAATGGCAGCTGGTTATCCACCTTTCTTTGCTGATCAACCTATTCAGATTTATGAGAAAATTGTTTCTGGCAAAGTGAGATTTCCATCTCATTTTGGCTCTGATTTAAAGGATCTATTAAGAAATCTTCTCCAAGTAGATCTTACCAAGAGGTATGGAAATTTGAAGAATGGAGTAAATGATATAAAGGGCCATAAATGGTTTCAGTCAACTGATTGGATAGCTGTATTCCAGAAAAAAATCGAAGCTCCTTTTATACCCCGGTGCAAGGGACCTGGTGATACAAGTAATTTCGATGACTATGAGGAGGAAGCACTTAGAATATCATCGACAGAGAAGTGCGCCAAGGAGTTCGCGGAGTTTTAAATTTTTGCCATTTTCCAAATAGAACCGTGAGATCTAGTGTGTAGATGAGAAAGAACGCCCATCGTGATAAACCTTCAATAGAACAGCTTTAAGGGTAATTGCTTATATATTTATTATACGGGTCTTCCTATGTTACTAAACAAAACTTGTTGATAGTCAAAATTCATTGAAGGTTATTCTTTAATGATCTTGTGTGTTTAGTAGACAGTAGAGGTCTTATCCCACTAACAGATGGAAAAGCCTGTAGCTATTTAACATGTCTATGTTGAATAAAATCTTGTATATGAGTGAAATTTTTCAAAAGTTATAAATTGCCACTTATTTCTTTATGAATTATATTCTTGGTATAAATTGCATGTTCTGGTCATTATTTAGAATTTGCATAATAATAATAAAACAAATCTTGCTTAGTCAGAAGCTTTTAAAAAAACTTGTAATTTTCCCATAATATCTGTACAAATTAGCCTTATTCAACCCTATGAGATTTTTGTGCTCAGTTTATTAGACAAAAAAAGAAAGTACACTCGTGTATTTTCTATGCTCCTCTCGGCACATGTAATATAGTGAACTATCCAAAGTTTATGATGGTAATATCAGAAAAATTTTTGCCCTAGTCTTTCTATATGCTTTTTGCTTATTAGGTTTTAGTATTGTTTTTCTGCCTACCAATACTCAAAATCATTTGTAAATAAATAATTCGCTTTACATAAAAATAAATACAATAAACAACCAATTTTGCCCTTCCATAAATGTTGTGTAATCCTATCATAAAGCCTTGAATTCAAGTTATAAATGCATTAGTGGAACTATGTATGTTTGATTTTTCCTATCCTTATAAATATTAGTAAATGTTGCTGGGAGCTCATTATGACTTTTGTTTCTATCATTTTACATCACATTTAATAATCAATTGATATATATTAAAAAAACCATCTAGGTGTACAGTATTGACTACTACTAAATTAATTAGCAAGTTCATGTTTATCATCATGTCGTATAAGGTGTGAGTTTTATTAGTCTGTTGACCTTACTATAAAGTGTTACCAATTGCCACAGTATTATTACTGTTTTGGTTTTAAGTAATTTGTTCATAGCTTGTTAAGTTAAAGCACTGTAATATAGTTTCTATGTGTGAAAATAGAATAGGAATTTTTCGATTCTTTTCTGATGTATTCAGCTTTACTATTTATTCAGCAGTTTTACATGAAACAAGTGAACTTGATATAAATATAGGAGATACTTAACATTCTTTATTATTATAAAAATAATATATTTATTGTTTAATTTATATATAAATTTGAGGGTTGTATGATACAATTGGTTTAGAGATGGTATGTTGAAGATCGGGAGCAAAGATTTTAATGTTGATATTTTCTGTACAATTTATATTTAGGCCATAAGTTACGAGCTTCGGTCAAAAGATTATTTGGCCTTTTCAGATATTTTATCTATTGTTTTTATCGAATGTAAATATTTAATGCCGTAAATTTTGCTTGTAAAATTATAAGAAATGATGACGTATGAGTATAATAATTCAATTTTTTGAGTTATGTACCTATTTATTAGCATTTACTACTGCAATTATATATTTAAAGTGCAGAATGTATGTATCATAATGTGTTAATCATATCTGTATTTATAGTATTATATATAAATATATATATTATATAAATAGTTGTACTACTTAACAGGTAAAGGGATTCTATGCAATAGTGCCATACAAACGAATGGAATTTTAATAACGGTTTGGAGTTTTTTTCTGATAAACTAAATTTTATTGGTACCTAAGTTTATAGGGAAAAGATTTTAAAAATTATATTTTATGAAGCACAATAGTTTATTAGTCTTTTAATGAACAAATTGTATTTTTCGCAATGTGATATTTGTATTAACAAATACTTGGAAAAGCTCGTAGCTTTTTCTATATAGCGTGGGGTAACAGGCCGTTGTATCAGAAGGAATAGTCTGGTAGGATTTGTTGTTAATTAAAATTTGCCATATAGAATGAATTGCCCCTTTGACAAACCTTAAGTGTAAGAAATTTGATTTAATGGGTCCCTCCCCATATATATTGTATAATGTAACACCAAGATCCTCCATGAATATAGAATGTCATCGAATTATTTAAAATAAATAATTAAAAAAAAAAAAAAAAAAAAGATGGCTAAGAGTCATACAGGCTTTAAGTTATCATTTCAATTTTTCATTAAGTTATTCAGATATGTTTATATTGTTTTGTTTTTAAATTATATATTGTCAATATTCTAATTACTTGTACTACATGTTAAAGTACACCTTGAAATGACATAAAGATATTGTCTGATTAGTGTGTACTATGTATTTATGATTTCAAAATGTTATGAATTTTTTTTTTGAATTTTAACCTAGTTGGTTTTGTACCTTGTTTTTGTTTTTAGAAATTTGTTATTTGTTTATACCAACTGATGACCAAATAATATAAATAAAAATACGTTGTTATCCCCTATTTAACCATGTCTTTGTTTATTGACCTCCTTTATTCAAATTATATATATTTGATAACTATTTACGATAAAAGAAAAAATAAATAAGTAAGTAATAAACTGTGAAAAAATATTAAAGCTTAAGCTGAATCACAAGTATCAAAGAAGAAACACTTACACAAAAAATATAAATTGATTTTCCTTTGATACAGAGGATCTTGATCCATTTTTCTTCACAAAAAGCTTTGGCATTTTAGAGCGAGCTATAAAACAAATAATAAATATTTTAGATTAACACTTTATCAGATAGCTGGGTTACCAAAAGTTATTTTCTGTCCATGAATTGGCACTGATAATATGTTTGCTTTTTACCTAAAAAACTATAATAATTAGTTATATTATTTTTTTATTATATTTACATTTTGATTATATTTAAATGAGGCATAAGTTTCACACCAACGCCTACAAGTTTCAAGTACCTTATGTTATTATGTTACAGCAATGAACATGTTAATTTTCTATAAATACAGAAATTCCTCACTGATTTTCCTGATTAGATATTTTTTATGTCTTTGCACATCATAAAATTAGCTCATTCTAAATCATCCATTATAGAAGTGATTAAGAATGCATGTTGACCACTAAATTTTCAATGTAAATGCCTTTTTAAATTGAAATAACATATCAATTTTGTGGAAATGTGACAGAAAATAAGGTTTATGATTAAAAAAATGTGAATATTTGAGAGCTATGAAGTAAGAAATATATCCAAAAATATAATAGTTTAGTACATGAGTGAGACATTCTAACTATTGGTATTTTACAATTTGATCAGTGGAAATAAGTTTAAATTATTGTTATTAAATTGTAAAATAATCATTAAAATTAATATTAGATGTTTTACCTTAAGAGCCCAGTAAATTTGTTAATATGCCATTAGCTGACGGCGGGAATTGTGCCATCTTGATGCTCCCTACTATCCCCGCGAAATTAAATTAAATTCATAATAAGTTAATGTTCCAAACTTTATTATTATTAATTTTTAATACCTTTTAAAAGTATTTGAATTATTTATTTTAGTAATATTATTTTTTTATAGTATGTATATTTTATAGTAGTTGTTTTTCTAATTCACTCTACCACGCCATATCATCGAATAACTACTTTATTGTATTTCAAAATATACAATTATAAGTATTAATCGGTAATAATTACATTATTTTGAAATGTTAGTTAATTTTTACGTTTTACTATGACGCAATTTACCTTATAAATGTAAATAGTATGTTTTTTAATTAGTCTAATTTATTTATTAAAATGATATTAATATTATCAAGAATTAAAAATGATATATGTAATTATGTTCATTTACATATTATAACTGTAAAATATAGCACTTCATACGATACTGGGATGCTGGATAGTATTGGTTTTCCCGCTAATCAGTTAGTTGTTAGGCGCCCAGGAAATTTTTTTCATCTTGTGATTGTTCTATATTCTATATTTCTTTGAATTATTTAAAAGTACCAAATAGTTACATTCGAAAAACGAGGTTAAATGCTGGTTCAAGATAGTGTTCACTTCCAAGAATCCTGTGCAGTTCAATCTCAGTGGCCACCATTATTAAGGTAAGATAATTTTCATTTTGGTAATTTATATTACAATTTTTCCATGTTTATGTTATGAATAATTTTTATTTATTAATTTAATTAATGATTGTTTAAATGTGAATAAATAGATATTTAAAAGCCTGCCAAATCCTGAAAATTTTCATTTTTAAAGATTTTTAAGTTTATTCCATTCTGTATTATTTTTTTCTGTATTGCTTTTCTGCATATATATATATATATATATATATATATATATATATAAAAGAGTAGAGATGTGTTGTTTTTAATATAAGTATAATAAACAGTAAATCATAACATTACATTATGATTATTAACAACAATATATCACTGTATATTAATATAAGTTTATCCATGTCATAGAATTTAATGAGTGTTTGTATAGATTCAGTTCCTTTTAATTATTAAGTAATGAATGAATTTCAAGACTCTCATCTTAAGTGAGGAATTTGGTACAAACTACTCTGAAAATTCATTTTGTGATTAAATTTTGTTAATAATAAATTATTCATCTAATCATATTTTTTTTTCAATTTGATGTTCTTGATAGCCTTACCAATAACAATGACTAATATGATCATAGTGATAGGAAACAAGACATTAGTAACTTTTTTATTTTCATCTATATAGCTTCTAATGCTGCAAACCTAATATTTAATTAATAAATATATATTCACTTCAAAGTTTCGAGAACAATTTGGAGACCATCCTATAATTTTTATTATGACTCTTTATGTTATGCTTGTTATTTAGTTGTATTAATTGGTTGATTTTAAAGCACTTTTATTTAAATATTTTTTACTTTATTTAATAATTTAGTTTCTTCGCTTCCATTCTTTTGATTAATTTAAAGTAACCTGTTGAGAGATCAACATTTTAGAAATGCTCCTAGATTTATTATAGTATTCTGTATTTTTTTAATGAGGAAGGAAATTCAACATGTATTTTTTTTTAGTTGACACTTTAAATAAGTTTTAAGTTTATATCAAATGTGGCAAATGATTTACTTTTGAATTGCCAGTTATAAGAAACTTGCTATGTTTTTTTTTTTAGAACTCTTCGGACACACTATTTGTTACAAGTTTTCATGATAGGTTTAACATAATGTGTTTTTATCTTCTGCAATCTTTTGTTTCCATTATCTAAATGTCCGTAATAGTTTCCCTTTTGTTATTTTTTCTCTCTTTCAATCTGGTTACATGGTTATAATCTGTTAAAAAGACTATAATAGTTATGTAACGAAGTTATATGATATTATATGTGTTTCATTTTTTTTTTATGCCCGTTAAAGTTTCTTAATGGTCATATGTTTTCTGCCTAAATGCTGTTTTTTTTTTTAACTTGGTATAGATTCACTTTGAGGGAGTGTAAAAGATCTAACTCTTCATTTTATTGATGTGTTGTATTATATCCTGAATTTTGTATGTTTTATTTCTATGTGTAGAGGGAAGGAACATGAAGTATTTTACAACAATTTAATAAAAAATTATATTATATAAAAAAAATTTGCTATGACTAACTAAACATTTTTTTATTTCAATCAAGGATGGGTATCCTCCCTATCTTGCTTTTGCAATATAGGTTTATGATATTCCATCATAAAGCTTTATAATATTAGAAGGTTAATACAAAAATACCATCAGCTTTATTTGTATTTTTAAATATTGTGGAAGAAGTATTGAAAGACAATTTTTGTTAGAAAAAAAAATCAATTAAGTGAAAGAATTGAAATAAATTGAGTAATATGAAAATGAATACCATTTTGTAGGGAAGTCTCTTTAATTGCTCTCGTTTCGGTGTGTTTTTTTTTATAGCTTGATATTGTATTAAACACTAATCTTGTTTGCATAAATGATAAGGCATAATCACCTGTTGATGAAAGAAATGTTCTACTGTTCTTCTAAAGAACCAAAACTATAAGTAAACTATAAACTATAAAATATACATTTAACTGTTGTATTAACTGAGAATATAACGAAATAGACATTTAACTGTTCCACTAAATGAGAATATAACAGATTAGACATTCAACCGTTCTATTGACTGAGAGTACTTAATATTTTTCAGTTTACTCGCAAAGCAAGATTTAGTCCGTATTACTTTTGGCCAATTTTGATATAGTTAACATTTATAGATTTCGATGAAGAGTTCGGTGTAGCATTCCAAATAATGTTGTTTTTTTTTAGATTAATTTATTGATATTTACAACTGTAATAATATTACAACAAGTAAATTTGCAAATATGAACAAATGACATGAAAACAAAAACACCTGTAGAGAAACTACCCATCGGTAGCACTCCAATAAAGTTCTATAGTACAATGTATCAAGGCCATCTTCTTTTCAGACGCGAAAGGAGGGCTATCAGGAATTGTATGGGAAGCTAGTTGAGAAACTACCGGATTCATGTGTGTTCGGAGCTTGACATGGAAGGATAGGCATCTAGTTTGGGCCAAATCAGCAACATACGGAATATTAAGATCATGATGGATGAGTTTGTCTGTGACATAATAAGGAGCATTGAAGATTTTCGAATGTAAGGATTAGATACGAAATGAATTGGATGATTTAGTAGAGCCCCAAAGCTCAACTCCGTATGTCCAAATAGGTCTGATAACTGTCATGTAAATGAGTCTTTTGTAATTAATTGGGAGCTTAAGACGTTTGTCCAGTAAATGTTGAAGTAGGCGAAAACATCGAGCAGTTTCTTGTCTTTTCAGTCTTGTATGAGGACCAAATAATGGTTAAATGTACAATTCATCAACTATATCTATAGGACAAATAAAACCAGATTTATAATAAATAAGTAATGTAAACTGAAGAGATTATAAGATATTCTGTGAAATCCCTTCACTAAATGGAACTTATCAGCTTAATGAGCCTTTAGTTAGAGCAGAATCATTCGTTCACTAACGACTCTTTCTAGTTCTTTTCAATGAAAGATTATTATCGTTCTTTTCTCCAAGATTTTTTCCTTCATTTTATTTCATTCTGATGATACTACTATATTTATACTTTTTTACTGTTATTTTTATACTTATAGATTAATTTCATTATTTTATTCTGAATGCAATTTTAATAATGATAATTACATTGTTACAGTTGCATACTGACAGCTGTTTTGGATTTCGGTATCTTTTCCGCATGCCGTTTCGAGTTGATTCACAAGTTTTAACTTTTCATGTGTTTCTCTTATAATATTAAAAAATACAAGTTATCATGAGCTTTAGAATGGAAAAGAAAATATAGTTATGGGTAATGAGTAGATTTTTGTAATTCATCAAGAAATAAAAGTTTCAACTAACATTTCATGGTATAGATGATATATGCTTGTTGAAACTTTCATTTCTTGATGAAATGATTACCGAAGTATACAATTTACCCATAATTACATTATTTTTTCCATGGTAAAGCTCATGATAACTTGTATTTTTGGAAAATAATATTAGGAAAACGAATAAAAAGTTGTTGTTTGTTCATTTAACGTCACTTCATGCTACTGGGTGAGCCCATAGAGGGTCAGCATATCCCAAAGGGTTTGAACCCGGAACCTTCAGCATATCAGCTCTGCGCGCTACACACTGAGCAACCCCGCTCCTCATTCTGTTAATGGAATGGCTAATCGGACGATGCTACAGTGGGAGCTCTAAATTTTGCTTATTCCTGTTTAATTAGGATAAGGATTTGAATAAAAAGTTAAAACTTGTTGTAACTCAACTCTGTGGAATAATTACCGAGATTTCTTTATTTTTAACCAATACCTAATACTCTTTTGTTCGCAATTTAAAAATATACTGGCTTTTTAAATTTGTTTAACGTGATTGATATATAATAAAATAATAAATTTTATTATTTAATAAATATGCTCTATCATTATATTATGGTGAACACTGGCTTAAAGGAATGAATAGTTGAACCTCTTTGACACTACCTAATACTAATGCTATGCGGCTGATACACCAAGTTCTGTTTGAGTTGATCTTGCTGTATCTACATGTGACTTAAACTTACTACACGGTTAGATTACAGCAACGAGATCCAGTCTGTCTCGTGTAGAGGTAAACTTAGTTTTAGCATTATTGACTTCTTAAATTATTACCATGAAAAGTGGTTGTGATTGTAATGTTATGTTTATTATTGCAGAAAATGTCAAATCGAATCATAGTTAACCGGTCAGCTTTATGGTTTATAAAGAAATGAGTATCTGCTCCGCAAGTTGTCGCTTCGAGTTGAGTTAATACAAGCTTTAACTGTTTAGTCATTTCATTTTTAATATTTTCCGATAATACAAGTTATCGTGAGCTTTAATTTGGAAAAGAGAATATAATTATGGGTAATGAGTAGATTGTAATCATGTCACCAAGGTATACAAGTTTTAATTAACATTCCTAAGTATAAATGATAAATAACTGAAATAAAATGGTCCGGGTGGAAGTCAATAAAATTCTCAAAAGTTGGGAGAAATATTTATTCAAGAGCCATCATTTCGACCTACTTTGTAGGTCTTCTTCAGGCCTGTCGGAAAATGGAAAAAAAAAGTTTTCCGTTAGCTAATGATTTCAGTAGAGATCGTAACAGACTTACACCGGGCCCCCCCACCTTCCCTCTCGACAGCCCTGAAGAAGAACTGCAAAGTGAGTCAACTATTATCATTGAAGATAAATGATAAATGTTTGTTGAAACGTCCATTTCTAGATGAAATGTTTACCGAAGTATAAACTTTTGGCATTTTGTAATTTTGCAAAACATTTAAAATGAAACGAATAAAGAGTTAGAACATGTAACTCAACTCGAAGCGACATTCTGCGGAATAATTACCAAGAAGTGAAATTACTGTCTGATAAGTCCACGTTAGGAAGAACATTAAACTTTTAGTTAACAACTTTTAAATGTTTAGTTACAAGAAAAAAAAACTATGCAACCGATTTATGAACATTTTACCTAAGTAATTATTTTTAAAATTAGACCATCATATAATAATAGGGTTTTGTTTATTATTTATTTAATTTTTTTTATTTTCATAAAAACTTGTCAAAAATAAAATACATTGACTCGGTGCCCGTGATCTGCTGATTTTGGCTTTTGGCCTGATTTTATATTTTGTGCTTTTGTTTGTTTATTTTTGATTAATAAATTATGCGTATAATTACTTTTTTTAAATGATTTTTTATATTTTTTCTTTAAAAAAAAGAAAACGGTCAAAATTTAGCACAAATTTGAAGAATTTAAACAATTTTAATAATACCTACCATTAGTATAATGAGGTACATGAACTTAGGTTCTGAAAATTTCTCAACTTCAATCGCAAAGTAAGTGTTTACAGAATTTTCATTTGCCATTACACACTTTCGAGAAAACTAGACTGGCAACTTTTCTGTTCGAATCTCCCGAAAACATTATTTATGACTTAGCGATTCTTTAACTTTAATAAAAAATTCCAATGCTTATCAGAATTGCCCAGTTTGAAGAGTAGTGGAATTTATCAAGTTTTATTTTGTGTTTGAACTATATTTGCAGAAATTTTAGTTCTGAATCTTAGACAAATTTTTATTCCTTAAAAAAAAAAAAAATGAAATATTTCATTCCTTGAGGTAGTCCTTTTAATTGTTATCTCCTCATATTTTTTATATCGCCTGTTTGCTCATGTCCTTATAAAATGTTTAAGTGCTCTTGATTAAAGAGGTTGTTATTTACGTTTATGGAGTGAGCAAAAGTAGTAGCGTGAGAGATCCATTTAAGGAATGGAGTGAATTAGCTTAGTTTAATGTGCAGAAGAAATAAAAAGTTTTAGAATATAGTAAGATTCAATATACGTTAACAGAATGAGGAGCGGGGTTGCTCTGTGTTTAGAGCGCAGAGTTGATACTCTGAAGGTTCGGGTTCAAACACTTTTCAACCCCTCTACGGGCTCACCCAGTCTCAATACAGTGGGTACCCTTAATTGGGAAAACCTGGCAGTCGTGCGTGGTCTCTGACAATTCACCTTCCTGCACATCGTTGTCTTTGGAACAATGTAGTCTCTACCATTTATTGAACCCAAGACTCTTCTTTGGTTGTACTGGTACAAGTTTTTTCTTATACATTCATAGAAAACCTAATTTTATACAAAATAAAAACGAGAAAGGTGAGTATTTCCTCTTCAAATTTTTATCCAAATGATTTAAAGATACACTTTAAATTAATACTTATATATTATCTGTCATTTAATTTGTTACCCCATCCTCCAGTCGTCTTATTACATTTAATGAGTAATTAATTATAAGTTTTATTACAGTATTTTATAATATACAGTACAGTATTTTATAATAAACTATAAAAATAAATTTCATCAACTCATAATATTAACGTGTTTTATTGAATGAATTAGTGTATACAACTTTTATCGAAACCGAAAAATTCTGGTTTTACAGGACTAACATCCAATTAATATTCATTAAAATAAAAATAATAATCATTAAAATAAAAGTTAAAAAAAAATAAATAAGATGACATTTTTTCTTGATCTTCGGAAATAATGATGTCCAGATGATAATGACATAAATAATGATGATTCTAGAAATAAAGGTGCAATATGTTTTACAAACTTTTATTTATATTATACTCATTCAACTACTTAATAACACAAGGGTCAAGAGCTCAACAACCAAAGTGAATTCCATACGGAATGACAAACAAATTCCAACTTTCTTATCGAGATTCAATATATTATAATTACTCAATTTGCGACTGAGATGAACGTATTAATTAAGTGTTTAAACTCCATAATTTTTTCGATTTGCCAATGCGTATTAAGAGTGAATATTATTGTTGATTGTTTGTTTGTTCATTTAACGTCACTTTATGCTACTATGGCTATATCGAACGGTGCTACATTGGGAGCTCTAAATTTTGCCTGTCCAGGTTTAATTAGGATATGGATTTTTAACGAGTACCTGACATCGTACCCCTCGTTTAACGTCCCTTCCAAAGGACGGCGTAACTAAGGATTTTTTACTCACTTTAAAAAATCCTAGGGCCACCTGCTGGGCTACGAACCCGCGATCTTGGGATTAGTAGTTTGTTACGCCACTCATTATTGTTGAAATAGCTGTATGTAGTTTATTTATTAAAATGTCTTATAAAGAGGAATCAACCAATTATAATAAAATAGTATAGACCGAATTATTTATTCTTAGTACCATTGTTCTGCAATCGGCGATTTGAAAATGAAAAAGAGTATATTTAAACCTGAACCATGTTGAATTTAATACCTTATACCCTGTATTATTAGATTTAATGAACATACATGTAATTATAGGACAAGATATTTTTTGTTTGCTATTTACAAAGTCATCCTTATTTAGGTTTTCACTTGTTTGTTCTAATCTAAAAAATAAATAAAGGGTTCTACACCTACTTAGGTATCATAAAAAGCTTCTACTGACTGGCTTATGAATATTTAAAAAAAAATAAAATGCAGTTTATTATAAATAATTTAGTAATTAATCCACTGGGAGTCTCTTCAAGTTGAGTCGAACATGTTTTAACTTTTCATTCGTTTCTTTTAATTTTTCTAAAAATACAAGTTATTATGAGTTTTAGTATGGAAAAGAGAATGTAATTATGGGAATATTTAAAGGATAACAAATGAAAACTTAAAACTTTGTGTTTTAAATTTGAACAAAACTTGAGTTTTTGTGATTCAACTCGAAGAGACAACCTGCGGAATAAGTACCAAATTAATTTATTTAAAATAAAATATTGCATCATATTATTTATTCTTAGTTTATGTGTTTTAAGGTAGTATAGGACCTATCAAGCCCCCAGCCCCCCCACAGGTAATTTATCTTTTCACTATTTACTCATCCTCCCTCCATTTTATTTTCATTCCCCCATAACCATAAACATTGCAATACACACAATACCATTATTCTCACTACTTCCATGCTCACTATTTCTGTAAGGCGTTTATATATTTATTTCCCACCTTTAAGTATCATTTTACGACATTCATCCGGGTTCAACTTCACTCACTATTTTTATTTTTAATTATATCTTTACTCATCCACATATCTTTGCCTTTTTACATGTATTTTAGTCCAATATAGCCTAACTGTATTTTTATTACTTTATTATTACTTATTTTATTTATTACATACTGTATTTTCTTTTATGTAATTAATAGTCTTAACATTTATGTAAGGTCTCTTTTTACTTATCAATATTAATACTGTATTTTCTATCATTTTTTCTGGATTTTTTATAATTTCACAATTTTTATTTCTTACTGTGTTTCTTATCATTTTTTACATTTACCATTTTAATATTCAATTTTTATTTTTTATCTTTATTACCTTATTTTTTATTTTTCAACACTTTCTGTTTTATTATTATTTTATTCTTTATCATGTATTTTACTACCTTCCTGGCACTTCTTTGTTTATACTATACACTCATACATTTTAACCTTTATATTTACCTTGCTGTGCAAATTTTATTTTCAATTGCTTGTATTCACCATACTTTTGTTTATTTATATTTACTATATTATATACATACTAAATATATTTGTACCTTTTTTATTCTTAATTATCTGTATTTTGCATATAGCCCTGAAGAAGACCTACAAAGTTGGTCGAAATTTTGGCTATTTAATATAGTTTTCTCCAATTCTAAGAGAAATTCATTGGCTTCTACCCGGACCACTTTCTTCCACATATTTTTTATTCTTATTATTGAAAAGCCAGTCGGTTGAAGGTTTCTACGATGCATAAGTGTGTGTAGAAGCTTTTATTTATTTTAGTACACGAGAAGAAACATGTAAAAACCAAAAATTCTATCACGAATGACCACGGGAGAACTTTTAGGAAAATATTAAAAAATGAGATGAATATAAAACTTGTTTTAACTCAACTCGAAGCTACTACCTGTGGAACAGATACCAATAATTTTTTTTTTAACGAAAAATGCTGGTATCACTTCTACAGATTAGACGATAATTAGGTAAAATGTAGTTTTTAAATCAGTAGTGGTAATTTATTTTTTTCTATAATGATTTAGAGTATCTTGTTTGAATATATAGCTTTTAAAACGTGGTACTTGTGTGTTAACGCAGCCACCGTAATTTTTGCCTACTTGTTCGCATGCGCGAGCAGTTATATTTTGTAACAGTTATCTATTACAACAGCTACCATGCATAATGTTTTTAAATCTATTTATTGGGGTTAGGGGTCGTTAGGGGTGGATTAGAGGACGTTAGGAGTGGCTTGTGTCAGAAATATAGTGTATAATATAATCATCTGTTAGAAATGTAAATGTTATAAAATGTAACTGCTCGCGCATACGAACAAGTAGGCAAAAATAACGGTGGCTGCCTTAACACACAATCACCTAAAACGTTTCTTATTATTACTGGAATATTAAAAGATAATAAACGGGCCTAACCAATAAATTTATAGGAGTTAGAATAAGCTCATTGACGAGAGCAGTTGTGAACCATTCTATTTCGACCGTTTATTCACTGGCCGGAAGGAGGGGAGTTGGAAGAGGATGCCTTCAAAGGTCATTCTTAATTTCATAGCCAATGGCTCAACGGTTCATTCATTTCCCTATATATTTATAAATTTATTTATTTATATTCTATTTTAGATAAAGTGCATTGCTTTTGAGCCTTGGAGGTGGTGGGATGTTTCTTGGGTGCATTATTCATGTTTTGTTTTTCTGTTATTCTCTTTCTACCCCGACGATGCCTAAATGGGCGAAATATTGGACAGATAATTTCAATTTCTGTTTTAGTTTGGAGACTTAAGGGCTTTTCGTTGAAATTTTTCCACGGTCTTAACATTTATGTAATGTCTCTTTTTACTTTTCAATATTATTATATTTTGTGGAATAGCCATAAGTCCACTGGTTTCTTGATAATTTTCTTCTATTTTTTTATTGGTATTTTTACTTTCATTTTTTCATATGGTTTTTTGTCTTATGTTTTTGTGTTGTTTACTATTATTTTTTTCCTGTTGTGTTTTTTAAGTTTTGTGAGTGTATGTTGAATTTTCAAATTTTGGAGTATTTATCAGCTGTTTTATCTAACCTTATCCAGCTGGGGTCCAGAAAGCTTCCTTATGATTCATTAGTTGCATTTGAGCTTTGGAGGTGGTGAGATGTTTCTTGGGTGCATTATTCATGTTTTGTTTTTCTGTTATTATCTTTCCACCCTGAGGATGCCTGAATGGGCGAAATATTGGACATATAATTTCCATTTCTGTTTTAGTTTGGAGACTTAAGGGCTTTTCGTTGAAATTTTTCCACTGTCTTAACATTTATGTAAGGTCTGTTTTTACTTTTCAATATTGAAATTTCAATTAGTTATAAGTTCATTAAATTTTATAGTGAACCTTTGCAATCTACTGAGAAACAAAAAATGTTAAGTTTGGCTCGACCATAAATTACATACAAAGATCATTAATTGTTGTAATGATTTATTGGATTATTCTACTTTTTTTGTTGTGCTTGCCATGGAAGTAGAGGAAGAACATAAACATAATAAGAAGATAAAATACATTTAAAATAACCATAAATCATATTGTTGGATTAAAACTATCCCAAGCATTATAAACAAAAATCGAAATAGGTTATAATTTTTTTCACCTATTGGATCTCAAATAACTATTAAATAACAAAGGAAAATATCAAAACTTATTGTAATAATTTGCAGTATTTTTCTAATTATTGATCTTTTTTTTTCTTTCTATAATTTTATAAAAATGAGAAGTTTACACGGACATAAATGTAAAAGGGGGAAAGAAAGTTGTTGGCCATGGAGATGGACTTCTGAAGATGTAGTTGTTCCATTTCCAGAGTCCAACACGACCCTAAAAATACGATTAGACAACTTGTAGAGCGAGAAAAAAACATTCTCTAAGCAAAGTGACTGAATGATACGACTACTTAAAAAGAATGTCGGAGGAACGCTGGCCTAAAACTGTCTCTCTATCTTCCTACAGAAAGGAGGAAAAGAGGGCGACCCAAGAAGATATAGTTGCAGGATGTGGAAGAGAACATAGCAGAAGGAGTCTGGCTCCATCGAGGACTTTAGGGACCAAAAACACTTGCAGTTGTAAAAATACATTAAATAAAACAAATTATTCCATTATTACTATTTGAGGTATAAGTTCCGCAGGTTTAGAGTTGTGACAACAAGTTTTTATTTCTTTTTTAGACCGAAAATTAAAACAAAAAAATGTTTCTGACTGTATATAGATTAAAGAGCCAATTTTCACTGTTTAGTTACATCATCATCCATACTTTGAAATGTTTGTTGGAACGTTCATGTCTTGATTTCTTACCCTTATATACACATATCCCATAAATTCACTTTTTATTCATAGTGAAGCTCACGGTTATTTTTATTTTCAAGAATATTAAATGAAAAATTAAATCTTGTTGTGACTCAACTAAAAGCGGCAACCTGCGGAACGTATACTCTATTTATATTTATTGGATCCTGGATTTATTGTTCCATACTTAAGCTTCAGAGGTCGTTAGAAGAGACATTTTTAATTTTTATATAAATAGAATTTAGTCTTTTTAATTTTTTAAATGCTTGGAACAAAATAAAAGAGTTCACGTTCACCGCTTACCTTGGTCACAAATTCTAACCAACGATTCATTACAGTAAATTTATCAAAGACAAATAAATTCGGAGGAAGATTATTTATGCGGTTAGTAGGAATTGGACACCGAGCTGGATGATATATCTGGACAAAGGCAGGGGTTTGGAGGCAGTGTTGTCCAACCTAATCGTTCTGGGGCCAGCCTTGATTTAACTCCCGGTTTCAGCTTTATCACACCGTATTTTACTTTCTGTGGGCCGTTCAACTAGATACCACCCAATTGAAAAATAATATCCAATGTATAGCGAGCATCTCCAATTTTTATTGAACCGCACATAATTGAAAAAATAAATTGAAATTATAATTACTAACGCTTTGAAGATCATAGAATAATAATCATGGCTTCGGATTATTCTTTAACAAAGATAGGAACGAAGAATCCTCAGTGGATTCTTATATATGGATAACTGGATAGCTATAGTTATAAAATTAGCTGTCACACCTTGATCAACTGTTTATACGTAATTCTTTCTTACTCTCTAAAATACAGACTGACATACATTCCAAAGATTTACATTTCGTAAGATTTAAATTTTGTGACCCTTAAAAGATTAACGTTCTAAAGATTTAAGCAAAAGCGGCATTTATAAAAAATATCTCATTATCCATTATTGTGTTGTTTTTTTCCTGTATCACGTAACTATCCATGAAGGGTCTTGGACTGTACTCTTGGGGACGGTTGTTCAGGGAAGTGACGTCCTAGATCACGCTTTGTTCATAAAACGAATTATATATGTGCTGGATGAGCCCCAGAACGGTCGTAGAACCCACAGGATCAGGCTGCTATCAGATTAAATAAAAGTATGATTTGAATCCTGGACCTTCGCCATAACAACTCAGCGCTATAACACTAAGCCAGTCTGCTCCTCATAATTCTAATATCCTAAAAAACAAAACTTATTACGTACTCTCAAAGAAAAAACAGAAGGCCAGGACCTATCAAGGATTGTAGAGCCACGTAAATAGATACAATCTTTTCATCTTTGATTGCTAAGTGAGCATAATGTCTACGTACCGAGTTTTACGTCTTCAAATTCTCTATTTGTATTGTATAACATTTGTAAAAAGTTTTAAAATATATGACGCTATTATGCAATTTAATGTTAGAAGACAACACAAAAGGAGTCGAACAAGAGAGATCTCATAAATCAGGATTGAAAGAGAAGTTGGTAAAACATTTACAAGATATATCCCTTCTATCAATCCCTTCTATTAATGTTTTTCCAGAGACTATTGGACCGAGATTTGACATGTGGTAAGAAGATCACAGACATCAAGATCATCGTCGGAGATCGACTTATCCATACATCGCACACAGGGGTATTGGACTCAAAAGTCGATTAAAATACGAAAACATTTTTTCGCCAATTCCGGAAACCTACGTCTACCTACGTTAAGCCAAGTGTATAGAGAACATTAGGTCTTAACGTTTTCTGGGTAAACGGTAATACCTACCCCATTAATAGTGGTGTAATGAAAGTATTGCAAGTCGCACGCGCTGTTGTTACCAAGTGAATGAATGAAATATCTGTGTGTTACATATTATTTTTATGTGTGTTATCAAGTCAATAGTGGTGATTTTTATAATGGATATTATACAGCCAGGCATGTTCGAGAATCAGAATATAACAACGTATATCTACTAATGCCTTTCAATGTTATTTCTGCAATTTTTTTGCTGTATGATTGATTTTGTATACATTTTTTCATAAGAGATATGTAAATTAGTAATGTTCATATACTTCCCGACTTTTCCAGAGTTTGATTTTTCTTTAACGTTAGAGGGTTGTATTACAGTTTGATCAAAAACTGGGTGCCAAAAAGTGCCAAAACACGCATTAAATGAATACAATGTCAGTTGTTGTAGAACAAAACGAGGTTATTTATTTTTAAATATTTCATTTGAAAAGAAAATTATAATTAATTAATTATAATTATAATAAAGAAAATTATAATTAATTACAAATAATTAAGAAAATTATAACATCTACCAATAAAATAAATTATAATAATGTTTAATGACTTAAGCCAACAAGATCCGAAAATAAAAGTAATGTTTAATTAACATTCTCCCCATATATACATCGCAAACTGCGAGAACACAGAGATATAGGATCAGTGAAAGGAGAGGTTATGACTGACCGGAAAGCGAACCAGGATGGCTGAGGTGGCTAAGTACTATGACGGATACGTGGGAGACCCGGGTTCGAGTCCCGGTCCTGGTCATATCTTTTCTTTTCAAATAAAATATTTAAAACATTATAAGATCTAATAATAAAATAAAAGAAAGAGGTTATTTATTATTTTCACTCTTTTACGTATTTAACATTTCACTGGTTATAGGCTCCTCTGGATTAAAGATCATGACCCAACAAGCTGTTTATAAGATGGCTAAAGACTGTATAGGAAAGGATTTTGCACAAAAATTGGAATTAGTCGAGGGAAATATTAACACAACCTACATTCTCAGAGGAACAGTTTCAGAACCTAGAAACGCAAAAGTTTTCAAGAATCTTAGCAGATATGAAATCAAAATGGCAGGCTGTTAAGAGAACAGAGAGTGTATTTTTGAAGAAATACTAGGATTGGGAAAGAAAGAAATGCATACAGCAACGTTTCAGAGATGAATTCGGGCTAAAAGTGGATGTGCATAAAGCTAATTTTGGCAACCGTAATGATGGAAACACCAGCAGGATGTTCTTTACTAACACTGAGGTATCTGCAAATATAACAGGTATTGACAGAAATCTTATCAACAGATTTGCGACTATTTTAGAAGTGATATGTAGTGGCCACAAAAGAGATACAAAAATTCGCTGCCTACTATCATGAAACGGCTAAGGGGTGCATCGAACTGTACTCATGGTATCCAATGTTGGCTACACTTCATAAATTATTAATACAGGGTCCAATTATTATTAATCATGCTCTTCCACCAATTGGTAATTTGTCAGAGGAAGCAGCAGAAGCAAGGAACAAATATTTCCGGAAATACCGGGAAAGATACTCCAGAAAATTATGTCGCATTCAATGCAATACGAATGTTGTGAATAGAATTTTAATGAAAACTGATCCATATTTGAGCTGCGTAAATCCCCCAAAAATGTCAAAGTCTTTCAAGCGAGAAACCATTGAAATGTTGCTCCCATGGGGCTCTCGTACCCAATTTGAGGACAAAAACACAGAAGATGATATGACTTCTGATGAAGAAGGATGTGATGATTCCTCAGATTGGTATTATTTATAAAAATTATTGTACTGTAAACTGTCATATCATTATTATGTACCTATTTTAAAGATTTTTTTTTAAAGTAATGTAAAAAGGTTGCGCTTAATGTTTTTCTTAGTTTCTTTTATTCCGTTTTTATAGTTCTAAGTTCTATTATAGAAAAGTAATGAAATAGCATAAACATTTACATTAAAATAATTTTGATTGACTTTGCTATGTATTGCCCGCACCATGAAAGGGATACGGAGCGGGGAAAATGTGTCATGTCGGGACACACGAAAGTAAATGTGTTTTGGACAAAGAACAGACCTTTTTGGTCCCCTTATGGTTTCATGGTCCAAGATGGTGGAGAAAGAAGGAAAAGGGGGGGGGCAAGCTACTAAAACTAGGCTGAAGAAGTCACGCTTGAGACTAATGCAGAGCAGGAAGGAGGACTCTGGAGACGTACAGCAAGGAGGAGAGATCTTGTGGAAGAAGGAGCCGGCGAACAATTCGGACCGAGAAGATGAAGAGTCCCATGGGCTACAAGAAGAAGACCGACCTGTAACCCAATCTACCCCTGTTCACAGATAAGTTTAATTTATTTCCTAAAAGGCATTTTATGGCAATCCCTTTTATCTATTAAAATCTGAATCATTAACCTTGTTTGAAATTGAATAAATAAACGATCTTTATTGTAATTCTTTTGGTGCTTACATACCCCCGATACAATATTTATTTATAAATAATATATTGAAGGTTTAATAGATGAGTAAATTGGTAAACACAAGAACAGACCTTTGGAAAGGAACCCAATTAAGATAAAGGCATATAAATAATAATTTGAGTACTCATCGTAAATGAGACTCTGGAATCCCAAATATATATATATATATATATATATATATATATATATATATATATATATATATATTCAAAATAAATTTAAGAGTAGAAGCATAGCAACTTATAATATCAAATACCCCAGTGAGGACGCGTCGTTTCGTTTCTAAATGGCGTTTCATTTTTGAAATCGTATGCCTTGGTCAGTGCTTACACTGTTCCTATGTTGAGGGTTACAGATTCAATCAAATTGTGGCAGCTGGGAATGGATCATGAGAGATTTACTGGCCCTCCAGTGGCTGCATAGTTTCTATAAAGTAGGGATCCTAAATCCTAAAAAGAGAAAAACTAGGTTGTTGAGCGTATTCTCGAAAACATTACCTCACTGCACAACTGTTGTCCTAGAAACAGTACATCCTTTTTATTTGATACTGAACCCAAAATCCTTCGTGGGTGTAGTGTTACAGGTTATTTTTTTTTTTTTTATGCACTGTTGTAACGAATTGAAAAAATACTTTTTTAATTTACTTAGGCTATTATTACCTTAATAATAATGTATATTTTATTATAATAATGTAACTACTTTTAGTTACCAATTTCGAACCGGAAATAATAGTTTTTTTTGTCAAACTTTGTTTCACTTATCAATGTTTTAATCGATTGTTATGTTATAATTTTTATTTACCATATTATAAATTATTGTATATTACTATTTTTTGTTATTTTCTGAAAGAATTATAAGAAGTAAAATTAGACCCAAGCTTGACAATCCTTTAGATAAATTTGATGTTCATATGCAATTTGTTAAAAACAAATATTTCAAACTATTTTCCTGTATCGGTTTATTATAACTACAATACAATACAAAAAAATCATTCGTTTCTTAATAAAATAAAATAATGTGATAAAATTATGATAAAAGAATTGAGTCGAAGCCATGCAAAATACAATCTTTGCTTTTCTTATCAGTCGCTACAAACATCGTTAATCGAGGTCCATGACCTGCCTTTTTTCTAGTCTATTGTAGGATCCAAAATAATTTTCATAATTACTTCATGAAAAACAACAAAGTATTCTTAAATATAACTTTTAAATTTATTCTTGGCGTTTGATCTATTTAGGGGTGAATAACTACGACTCTAATGCTGAACAAATCAATGAGCGAGCCTTGCCAAATCCCGGGATTAGATTTAACAGATTTATTACGATAGTTAATTTTGTTCTCACTGTGCATTTTTTTTTCTCGTAGGACAGAAAAATCAATTCTTATATAAATAACTTTTTACTGAGTTTATAAAACATAATGCTTAAAGACTTAAGGATAGCGATGAAAAAAAAAATGTTGGGTCTTTTTTTTTTTGACAGAAATAAATGAGCCGATGGATTTGAAAGTTAGACACCTCCATTTTGTCTTATTTCTAAATATATAAAAAAAAAACCTGTACCACTACAACCTGTGAAGGGTCAGGGGTTCATAACATGTTAGGGACTGTACTGTTTCAAACCTCGTGCAGGTACGTGATTGGTCCAAGACCACGCTAAACCGATAGATTTTCCCCGTTATTTTGGGTACCCACTTTATATAGGCTGGGTGAGTCCCAGGAGGGTACTAGATCCAATTGGGTCCTTCTCCGGTCCCTAACAAATTAAATAAAAGTCAGCCACCCAGCGAGATTGGCAGCTCAGCGCTCAACCACTTAGCTCTAACACTAGCCAATCAGTTCCTGTAATGCTGGATACTTATTTTCAAAACTAAGACATGAAATATTGTTAATCTAATAAATTTCTTATAACAAATTTTTACTGAAATATTATTGATTGTCAATTGATTAAAAGTATAAAATTATGTCAATTTGGGATAAGATTAAACTTTAATGGATTTTTAACTAAAGGAATTGTCACACTTTCGAACTCTACGGCTCAAATGTAACTTTTTTCCCCTATAATTATTAAGTTTTACGGAAAATCCTTCATGTTGAGTTTCATTATATTAAATATATATATTAATTATTTTTTATATTTATTTATAATTACTATTTTTTAATTATTATTATATTAAAGGGAGTAAAAAATCCTTAGTTACACCGTCCTTTGGAAGGGACATTAAACGGGGGTTCAGGGTACACAGGTAGACAGCCTGTACGACAGTTCAGGTACTCGTTAAAAATTCATAATCTAATTAAACCTGGATAGGCATACTTTAGAGCTCCCAATGTAGCATCGTCCGATTAGCCATAGCAGCAATAAAGTGACGGTAAATGAACAAACAACGCCTTATTTGGCTATATGGACCCATAACCTGATTTGGAACCAGAAACTACTTTAAATGCCAATTTTAGGCAAAGATTTGGCTGTAAATCGACAGTAGAGCATCGTATATATAATTTTTTCATCAAATAAAGTATTTGCATGTATGAACCAATGGAGCGGAGTTGCTCAGTGGTAGAGCGCTGAGTTACGTACCGAAGGTCTTGGCAATTATAACAAGAGGGAAAATCTGGTGGTTGAGTGATCTAGGACAAATCACATTTCTGCACAACCGTTGTCCAAGAAACAACACAGACTCTACTACATGCTGAACCCAAGACCCATCTATAGTTGGTAGGGGTATAGGATCTATGAACCAAAACAACATATACCAGATCGAATTAAGCGCATATTATTGTTATTACTTTTCGATGAACTGTTGTTTGGAAGTTCATTCTTCTCTCACTGTAAATTATCTCAGAAACATGAGAGTTAACAATTATCCAGTCCATATGTTTCATTTTCGACGATGACACTATACAACTCGTTTTTTGTGTCTGATCAAAGACCGTAATTTTTCATCATATTATGCCAAAATAGAGTGGAATATGACCTTACTATTGAAGAAATTTTGCTTTTGTGGCGGGGAGCTTGTTTACTATAATTTGGAATCCTGAATTATTGGAGTGGGAAAACTCATTTTTGATTTATTTCAAGTGAATTCTGAGTTTATTTTGATTTGAATATAAGAAATTTAAAGTGTTTTGTGTTTGAAATATTGTATTTATGTTATAATTCGAATTGATTAAAATATGAATATTTTAGATGTTTATGTCTATTAGCAATTTACTAAAAGCATACTCCTGGCTTCAAAAGCAAATATTTTGAGGAACCCTGTTCATTTTTTTCAATGTTAAGGTTTAACCAAGCAAACACAATCACTTCCAATCCAGACACAAAAATAAAAAGTCCAATTTCGTTGACTAGTGTGATTGATTCAATAGCTGGTTTGACTTTAACATGAAAATAAAAGGAGAGATTACTGACCAAAGCAATGACAATAATAAAATTAATATATGAAGTTCAAGATTTTATTGCACCTTTATTATTGATTATTACTAGTTTGATAAAGTATAGTAGTAATTAAGAGCTATTGGCGGACCAATCCACATTTTTCCGATTTTATAATTGTTCCAATCTTTCCAACTTGAAATGTTGTATATTTGTTTTATTCTACATTTTTTTTCTATCGAAATTACCGCTGAGTTAACATGTTGAATGTTGCGGGTTCAAATCCGGCTGTGGTAGATAAAAGGTAAATTATTTTAATTGTTAACACCTCTGATCGCTACTTCGAAGTACGCTGTGGTAACGAATACTTCAATCTTTACCCAATTCTGGAGTCCCCCAGGGCAGCGTCTTGGGTCCTATCCTATACATATTGTACACCGCTGATATCCCAACTACTCCTGAAACCTTCCTTGCAACGTTCGCAGACGACACAGCCATACTATCATCTCATCCAGATCCCGAAATGGCTTCCTCGAACCTCCAAAGGCACCTTCCACTCATTGAAATTTGGTGTAACCAATGGCGGATCAAAGTCAACGAGGAAAAATGCAAACACGTGACTTTTATACTTCGCCGGGGAACATGTCCTTCTGGCCAGTTCAATGAAACCGCCCTACCTATTTCCGATACAGTACGATACCTTGGCTTTCTCCTAGACAAAAGACTTGCATGGAATCCTCATACCAGACTCAAAAGACAAGAACTTAACAGACGACTCAGCCAACTATACACATTACTATGTAGGACCTCCCATCTTTCAAAAGACAATAAACTACCCCAGGCAAATTGTAAATAGAGTATGAATGTGTACAGTATATTTCTTGTATGTTTTATTTATTATTATTATTATATTTTTTATTATATATATATTTTTTTTACTTTATTTTTGTATATATTTTTTCGCTTGTATATATTTATTTATACATTTATTTTGTTTATATCATTGATTTTTTATGGAATGATTGTAAGCTACATAGCACCATTACTTATTGCCCACAAGAGGCAGATTGTAATGCTTCAATAAAGTGTTTTCTTCTCTCTAAAAAAAAAAAAAAATTGTTAACACATGGAGATGGACAATGGAATCTGGAGATGCTCCGGGGGCTCACCCTACCTCCATATAGTGGTTACCATTAATTGGTGGTAAACATGGTGATTGGGCCTGATCCATTACAAAGCAATTCCCTGCAAAACCTAGAAAAAGTACAGTCTCTAGCAAGTACTAAGCCCAAGACCCTTCTTGGATTGTAACGGTAGTTTTTATTTTAATGTAAAATAAAATATTACACAGTGAAAATACTACATACATCAAAAAAACTCATTTATGATAAAGAGATGTATTTCATTGTTTGCTTATTGAGGATTAAATCTTCAATTTACCCCAATAAGGGCAAAAATAGTCCGCCCTAGAGGTTCATTGTATATTCTAGCCTGAGTAATATGGTTGAAATTTATTCTGCGGGTTCAGCGTTAAATAAATGCCAATAATTTTCAAGCCGAATTCAACCCCAAACCTTTATTGGATTTATTGAATTAATGAGTGTTTGAAGGAATATCCTTTTTCTCAATAAAATTCCAAAGAGAAATTAGAAACATTGGGCGTATCCTTACATTGACTCTGTAGTTAGTTATATAAGCTTGTCCAGAATTATTGATCATGCCCGGAATCAAATACGCAGTTCGTTAATATCCGTTAATTATTTATAATTTTATTAAGAGTTTGTTTTCAATGAAATATTCCCAGTACAGATCACAAACAGTTTTCGTTTATTATAATGTTATACCTTTGATAAATTCTGATATGAGTTGAAATAAATAAATGGGTATACATCACGGGATATGCCAACATATAAACATCCGGCAGTGCCATTAGAAATTTTTAAAGGGGTAAAAAACCCTTAGTTATGTTGTACATCGGAGGTGACGTAAAATGGCGGTCCAGTGCCTGTGTGGTTTCAGATAATCGTTAAAGATCCATATCCTAATTTATTCTGGATAGGCAAAATTTAGGCCTCCCACTGTAGCATCGTCCTATTAGACATAAGAGTATGAAGTGATGTTAAATGAATCAACAAACAAATTAGCATGATGTGTTTGATACTTTTTTGAGTAACTTTTATGAATCTGATTGAATATTTTTATATCAAGGTTGATTAATTGTTGAGTTAAGCTATCGTATGATTCTATTATCCATTCTTAAAGTTTATTAATAATACAAAAAATAAAAAATAAATATGCAGTCATTAGTACTGCTGACAGAAGAGAAAACTCAAAACTTTGTTGAATAACTGTAATCTCTTATCCGTATTTCTAGATCAATTATAGTCCTAATTATTCAAATTTGAAATTTGTAAATTTAAATTAATAACATTAATCTGTCTTATTTTCATTTTTAGTATTATTATCATTATTAAGTTCAACAGTACATTACTTGTACCTTGAACCATTTCATAAAACATGACGAAAAGTTAAACCAGCTAATGATGTTTTAATTTATTATTAGTACCAATTGCACAACTATTGAACTATTACTTTTTAGATAAATATATTTATTACCTATTATGCCCACGGAATTCTAACTTTTAAGCTAATGTAAATTATATAACTCATACACAGGCTGCTAGATGTCGCCAGTCTTGAGCATGTTGTTGACGCGAAGCCACAAGTTTACCACTTTCCAAAAATCGCTAAACGAGGCTAAAGAAGGCTATTTTTCACATAAAAGAAAAACAATTAAACCAGGAAAATATAAATCCTTGTTTTTCACCAGTATTTCGCCAAGTTTAGTTTGTGAATCTTGCATGGCATTGATGATGACATAACCATTACAGTCTTGTGTTTTATAACTTGAAATAGCCTTTAGCTGCTTTGACCATATAACTAGTTTTAATCCGTTAAATTCTTATTATTGTAATGTATTGCGGTTACAGTATAGATCTCCCCGGGTTTTTATATTTTTTTCAATAATCACTTTAAATAAAATCATTTCAGGCTACTTCAGCACTTACTAGACAAACGCTATAAGCTCCCAAAATAGTCCACTGTGCGTACACTTACTGCCGGACCGCCTCAGCTCGGGGTTTTATCGCAGTTTTATCGCAATACAGTTTTTATATTAATGATATACCGAATACATTCAAAGTACAAAAATCCCTATTTGCAGATGATGCAGCTTTTTGTACTTCCAGTTATAGAACAGACACAATTACAAATAGACTGATATAGCTCTTAAAAAAATAGAGAGATTCTACAATAAATGGAAAATTAAAATAAATCAAGCTATATTATTGACAATGAGACGACCGGATAATATCCCCCAATTGAAGATAAACAGAACATCTGTACCTTGGGCAATGCATATTAAGTACATAGGGCTTAACATGGACAAAAGGTTAACTTTTACTTTTCACACTGATTACGTGTGTAACAAAGCTAACAGAGCTCTGTGCACTATATATCCTTACTTTAATAGAAATTCTAAATAAAGCACAGATAATAAGTTATTATTATATAAAGCCTGCTTACGACCTATACTAACAAACGCATGCCCAATATTTAGTTACATGTCTAAAACTAATTACAAAAATTCCAAACCAAATGTCTTAGAATTGCTGGAAAGTATGCATATGACACTAAAGTTAAAATTATGCATGACGAATTATGTATACCTTACATTAATATATTTATCAACAAACTAGGTAAACAATTTTTTTTTAAAGTGTAAAAACCCACTTATAAAAAAGATTGGGAACTATACAAAAATAGTACAAAGCGGTATGTACCTACATAAACGAACCAAACATTTATTATTGTAGGATACCATTTTCTTGCATTTCATTGATATTATTATATATATGTATATAAGTTACTAAGAATGTATAGTTATAATTTTTGTTTATTTTATTATTATTAATTTTTTTTCCTCTCTGTTGGAAGTTTTTTATACATTTTTTCTTTCTTTGTAAATTATGATGCTCCACAGATATATTTAAATTTGTACAATTGATTTTAATTTGAGACTAGTCTATTGGTACAGCATTTTTATTTTGTGAAATGTAGCAAATTATACAAGAAATAAAAAAAAAAAAAATAAGCTCCCAATTAATTACAAAAGACCCGCAAATATGACTACTTTAAGACCTGTTTGGAGTCTCGGATTAGGGCATTGGGGGTCCTCTAAGCCATTTCTCTCGTATCCAATCCTTATAATCCAAAATCCTCAATCCTCCCTATTTCATTACGAATGAAGTCGTCTATAACGACCGTTTTATTTGTCGCTGTTTTGGCCCGAACTCGATACCAGTCCTTTCATGACAAACATTAATCCCTCCCAAACGCACTAGTTTCAAACCTAGTTACTTATTCAGTTCCAGATAATCTTCCGAGGTGTCTGAAAAGAAGAACTAAGTTGAATTTATTATTTGATTGCTAAGAGTGGGTGGTTTCAATACTTACCTTTATCCCACGTCATTATGCATCATACATTCTATTTATAATACACCAATTATAATACAATTGTAAATTTTAATAATTATATTTAAATTACATTATCCATTACAATTTTTTTATGTGTGCGAATTTACGTGGTTCTATTTCGGAACTGTAATATTTCTTTTTATTCTTTAGTTAGTTGTCGCTCCCTGGTACCTTTTTGCTCTAAGAGTAGCGAATTTATTTTCCTTTCAAATTATATAGATATTCTTGTTAAAAGGTTCCGTGAAGCTTTTTACAAAGGTCTATTAGATTTTAGAATATTGGATATTAGTCAGCCCAAGTAGTGTCGTCACCGTGGGGCTTCCACCTTGAGTGCTTTCACATTACAAGTTTATCTTCTGCCATTCATTTATACAATAGATTCCTCCTGAACCAGATGGTTTCTATTTCTTGACCATCCAGCTTTGTCACCACATTTTAAATAAAATTTAACTGAATCGTATTTACTGTACAATGTAGTTAAGTCGTAAGGTAAATTTGGTGCCTAACAAACTTCATTGTGCTATATCTTTTTAATTGTTCCATGTGCGAGTATATTCTGACAAAATTCCTCTATTTATTTGTTTTTTGTGAAGTTTATATCTATATTCCTATATTGTCAACGAATACGATTGTTCTTGTTCAGTTGTTGATTGTTTCATTAATTTTCTTTTAAGTACTACCTACATTATTTTTATATATTTTAGGTATTAATTAATTAGGAAAAATATAAAAAAATACAGCCATTGACCATTATAGGTAACAAATTCATAATAGACTTTTAACACTTCTTATTGTGGTTTATATAAATAAA
The DNA here is from genome assembly GCA_037127475.1 of Arma custos. NCBI lineage: Eukaryota > Metazoa > Arthropoda > Insecta > Hemiptera > Pentatomidae > Arma > Arma custos. The sequence continues at coordinate 73,021,267 of CM073762.1, read as the reverse complement.
TGATTATTTCCAATAAGATTTGGCAATAAGGAAAATATTATAGGCATGTATGAAATGTTCTAGCAAATGGACTGTCCTTTCAGAGGTTTACTTTGGAAATAAATGAAATTTAATATTTATCTAAAGTTTATTATGGTTAATAATATGCTCTAAAACTATGGTAATAAATGGTTTATTAAAAATAAAAGGTTGATCGTAATTTAGCTTTAGGCCGGGCGCATATTGAGACGCAGTCCAACGCAGGTTAGGGTAGCTAAAAGTTTTAGAAACGCAGTTTCTTGCCATCTTTGTATATAATCGGTCGTTGAACGTACAAATGGACGAACTTGACCTAAGTTCCGAGTCTGATTCAGACGAACAAATGGATGAACTTTTACTTTTGTATTCACTATCAAAACGAAAACAATGTACATGGAAAAGTGCGTATATGAAGAAAAGAAAAAGTCACGGTGAATTTGTTCTGACATCGGAATTTTGCGACAAACAGTTCTCCAATTACATACGTTTGAATCGAAACCAATTTAATCAAGTCCTTAGTCTTGTTTTGACAATATTATGTGATATGCTAATAATATTGAAACGAAATGATATGAAATATAATAAATTTTAACAAAAACTGCTTGGTACATTTGCAGTAATCTGTGTCACAAACACTGCCTGAAGCAGGTTCACACATGCCCTGAACTGTTCTGTCCTGCCCTGCCTTTCAACTAACACTCGCTCGTTCAAACATATCCATCACAAAACTTTTGGCTGCGCTGCCCTGCCTAACCTACCCTACCCTGCGTTTGACTGCGTCACAATGTGCGCCCGCCATTATTGTTATTATTTTTGCTTCATCATTCTTCTGTTAACCGCAGCTGATGTCAGGGTGGGAATACCCGGCCCAAGAACTTCCTGATAAGAATTGATTATGAACACTATTCATTCAAAAGATTTTTTGAACAAATTCTTGCAAATAAAACAAATACAGTAAAACCTCTACTAACGGACACCCCTAAATAGCGGCCACTCCCCATTAGCGGACGATTTTTTTTGCACCGGCATTTTAATACAATTTTTAAGGCATTTGAACCTCTATTTAACGAAACCTCTCATTAGCGGTTACGGACAGGCTGTGTTGGTAATAAATCGATTAAAAATCCTCTAAAAGACGGACAGTGTGACTTTATCCCTTTCCCGTTTCTCGGAAACAATTAGTTGCTTCCGGTCTAGGAAAGCAGGGACAGCTGTGTTTACTTTTGAGTAAAGGTTTTCCACATAAATACTTTCTTTTTTTTTTATTCTCGAACCTGCTTTATTTAACTTTAGTTCTGTTCTAACCATCGTGGCAGGCGGCTGAAAATGTCTCCTTCACGTAAGAGACTCACTTTAGAACAAAAAATGAATGTAATCGACGTTTATGACCGTGAAAAGTGAAGTGTACGTGCTCTAGCGGACAGGCTCATTATCGGTAGGGCACAAATTTCGGAAACACTCAAAAACCGTGCGGTGCTTTTCAAATTATGGAATGAAAATAAAAACAAAAAAATTGAAAATGTGTTCACGAACAGAAAAAGTTTTGAAAAGCTTGTTAGCTAAAATGGAAGACGCCTCTACATTTTATCACCTGTCAAAATCAATCACGGTTCTCGACGTTATTTTTTGGATTATGTCTTCAGTTTGGGAAGTTACACCGCAAACTGTGAGAAACTGTTTTTATAAAGCGGGATTCAGAAGAACCGATTCCGTAATTCCTCCAATAGTTGACAATGAGCCGATAGACGAACTAAACAGCTTGATATGTGAAACAATAGGAGAAATTAATGAAGACTATTGGTCGATTGATGAAGGTGTGGTTACTGATGATAATTCTAAGGACGTTGCTACGATAGTCGAAACTTTGGAAGAAAATCGTAAGAGTGAAGAAGAATTTGATGAGGAACAGCAACAAGTCAACGAATATGTAACATTTCCTGAAGAATCACAGTGTTAAAAAGAAAATAAAAGACTTTTTTCTCTATCATGAAGACGCTCTGGGTGTCAAAATGGCTGCTGACATTCAGATGATTATAGAATCGAAACACAGTAAAGCCAAACGAAGACAAACAACAGTGAATCAATTTTTCCTAAGCTGTTCTAATAATAAAAATGACATTTGAAATTGTTCATAAATTTACTTACTGAAACTAATTCTTTACTTATCTAATTATGTATTCTAATTATTTACTTTACTTATCTAATTATTTTATGTTGTATTTTTTTATTTTATGAACATAATTTACACAATATGTTCATAAATGTACATTATATCATTTTTGGAATAAACAGAAATTTTGTGTAAAACCTTTTTTTTTTAATCTACGTACCTTTTAAACACCTGGGAAATTGAATAAGAGAGAATCAATTTGTATAAATACGTATTTATGAAAAAATAAAACCTCTCTTTAACGGACACCTTTAAATAACGGACAAAACATTTGCACCAGGGCTGTCCGTTAATTAGAGGTTTTACTGTATTTACTATCATCCCTGAAAGTGTAGTATTAATTATAAATATGCTCTTATTAATTTAGTGAAACAACGAACTGTTTCTATTTGGGATAGTTTAAAAACAACAATTAAGTTTTCAAACCCATCTTAATGTGTTCTTATTTAGTTATTGAAAATCTTAAATAATCGTGGTTGTTTTATGTTTATTCACTTGTTCCACTTCCAACAAATGTTTAAAAAAAAATATTAAGATCGTGGAAAAATTCCAACGAAAACCCCTCCCTTTTTGGAAAAAGTCTCCAAACTATAACAAAAATTGAAATTATCTGTCCACACTGTTAAAAAATTATTTGTTGAAATTGTATTAACACATCAAGTAAATATTTTGCATGATATATAGTGGCAAGTATGAAAAGCAAGTAGAGAAACTACCTACTGGTAATTGACAGATTCAAGTTAAAAGGTTATGAGGCCATCTTCCTTTCAGATTCTTTAAGATTATCGGGAATTGTGGGTGTTGCTGGGTGGAAACTAGTGGTTTTGAGTGGAAATAAAGTTTGCCACGGAAGGATTGATTTCGGGTTAGGGCCAAATCAGCTATTTACGAGGCATTTAGCTCATTATGGATGACTTTATTCGTAACCATGTAAGGGAGCTTTAAGGATTTGAGATTGTAAGGATTGGATACGAGAGGTATTAGTGTAAAGCTATATTCTGCAAGTCCAAATAAGCCTTATATTAGCCATGTATAAGATCCTTTTGTTATTATTTAGAAGCTTAGAGGGTTTGTCTGGTAAGTTTTGAAGTAGTTTCTTCTTGTTTCAGTCTAATATTTTTTTGTATTACATACCCACCTTCTCAATAGTTCTCTTCAGGTAACACCTTGTAACACATAGGAACATTTAATTTCGAACTTATCTTCCTAAAGAAATTATGAAGACAGATTTCAAAACAAGTAACATTATCTTAAAATATACAAGCACGAGACAATATAAAACCTACTAAACGAAAATATTATAATAATCAGTGTAACTGTTTATGACTCAATTAAACGGATCGAAACAAGAAATGCATTTAAACAAGAGTATTACAAATTCATGGATCGTGCGGTGAATGCTAGCGATAAAATCCTTGTGAACAATTGCGGAGGTGGAAACAAAGGTCAGGTGAAGATATCAATTAATAGATTAGGCTAATTAAGGCCATTATTCCCTTTATAGTTTCACTTAATTTTCTTTCATTCATAAATTCCTGAATAAATTTTAATTTAATACTTATTATTTATTTTTTGATTAATATTAGTTGATCTAATATACATAACGGAGTGGAGGGGAGACTTTTATTTCTTCTATTAGCAGCCGGAGATGGATCATATAGGATCTACGACCCTCCTGGGGCTCACCCTGCCTCTTGAAAATGGTCCATGTGGAGGTGAGAAAAACTTTCGTAAATAGGGAGATCTGTTTATTGGAACACTACGACCCAGCGCTTCGACCCACAACGCAGGTCTTCTTCAGGGCTTATAATGGGGTCACTGGTTGAGGCTCAAATGAAAATATGATTTGATATTTATTTAAAGATAATTTAATTTTATGAAAAGATGAATTAATATTTATTAATTATGAAATATTCAATTAAATATAAATTATTCCCTTGATATTTTTTCTCTCTGAGGGAATATATAATTCCATTCATTTAAATTACTTTCGATTACATTGTTTAACTGCCAGGTTTTTAATTTTTTTCTTTTAAAGCAATGATTCCTTAGATATGCCCAGTATGATATAGCAAGTTGTAGTTTTCATTTCGCCTATTTATATAATTTGAAGGTGTCCTCTATCTCTAGAGATATTTATTCACTCCTTATATATTTATTAAAAGCTGGAAACTCTCTTTTTTTATAAAACAAATAGATTATTTACAATCCACAAACGCCAGTCAACAATCTTCTACTAACAGATATGGTATAAATTTATAGAAAAAAAAAAAAAAATTAAACGAAAGTACAATAGCAGTGAATAACTAGTATGAATATATTGAACATATTATGGAATCAATCAAAAAAACTAATTTTTCAATAGAGGTATTTGATAGTTCTATTTGAATTTAAAAAATAAATAAAATTTGGGTGTTGGTAAAGCAACTAATTCCTATTGTAATGATGGCATTGAAATTACTTTAATAACCATTAGAAACACTTTAAAAGCTTACAATTTTTTATATTTTAACTTATGTCACTATTCTCCTAAAACTTCAGATTCAAAACATTCCGCACGACTTGTATAAATTTATTACATGAATGCTTGTCGCGAATTTTTTTTTTAAAATTGAAATTGTAACATTATTAGTGTTTTCACAACTAAGATTCCACACGGCCTTTTAAGTCTGAGACGTCTAAAAACCTCCTTGTGTGATCGAGGGAAGCTACATGGAAAAGTTGAGGAAGGAAATTGAAGAGTAGAACTTGATTAAAGTAAGGCTCTGAGGAGTTGGGAGGCAAAATTAGAGTTTGAGGTAGTTGCAGGGTCAAGTTCAAAGGCTCCCAATCCCAGTCACTGTGTAGCCAATTCCACCGTTTTAATTTTCCTTACCTCAATAGCCTTCAGTCCTAAGGTACATAATAAGCTACGCCCTTTCAGGGACATGGCCCAATTAAACCGAAAATATATAGCATAAACGCATCCAAAAAAACACGTCTCAAGTCTGAAAATGTCTGCTTATTTGCTGAGGAATGGTTTGGACACATGCTTTTTGATACGTTATATAAGGACCTTTGATTCTAATTTTAATTAGGTTATATAAGGAGGTTATGTGGTGAGAATCCCAAGGTTCACATGATTACCTCATCTTCATCGATTTAAATGCTTTTTCACTCTTGAGTTATACGAACAGTACGTTACAGGAAGAAATGAAGACTGACTCGGAAAAAATAAATTTTCACAAGTGACCTGACCAAAGGGACTAGGGCTGTACCAACAAGAAACTAGCATCGCCAAGAAATGGAAAAAAGGTTCGGATTATAAATGACTAGTCAAAAGAAGGAAAATTGGGGTTTCGTCATAGAAATATAAAAACGAAAAATGAATCCTCACAGTGACACTTGGGATGACAAATCAAATATATTAAAGAAGATTATCTATATCATATGGAAGGAGTTATATAAAATATAACAAAAATAATAAGTATCAGAATAAAAAAATTAACATTAAAATGTAACACAAAAATCCTCGAAAAAGCCAGTCTCTAAAATGCAGGAAATACATACCTGTAAAAGTTTCGTCAACATATCTATAACATATCTAGTTGACCTATTTTTGAGTTTTTGCTTATTTTTATTAGCAATTAAACTTAATTAAAATTAACAAAATAGCATAAATGTATGTATTATGACATACTTATCTTTGTATTTCGAAGAAAGAAAAGCCCTGTTTACCTTCCTATTTAAAACATACCTGTGTTGTGATGCTATCCTTTGTTCGTATTTACAACCCATCCTCTTCCAAATATTAAAAAGAAAAAATTTAGGAAGTCATTAATTTATGTTTTATAAATTGAAACTATAGCGTGATTTATCGAACCAGAAAATAAATAAACTATGCTCGTATCCTGAATTTATAAAATAACCCATTCCCTCTTTCTGACAAATACTTATTTTCCTCAAATCACTTATCAAAAATACCTCCACATTAAACATTCTATAGGGTTGGCAACTAAGTCATTGCCGATTTCAAATAAGAAGGCAAATTCAGAATTTTTGTTTAAAAATATAACTTTATTCAATTAGATATTGCCCGTTCTTGTCTATGACCTTTTTCCATTGTTCTGGCAGCGTAAAAATTCCCCGTTCGTAAAATGTCTGGTCTTTGCTATTAAAAAACTGAATTAGGTGTGATCTGACATCATCCGCGTTGTTAAAAATTTTACCATTTAAAGAGTTTTGCATGGAACGAAACAAATGGTAATCCGAAGGCGCAAGGTCAGGGCTATATGGTGGGTGTGACAAAACATCCCAACCCAGTTCCAATAATTTTTGCCGAGTAACCAAAGATGTGTGGGGCCTTGCGTTATCATGATGGAAAACAACACCCTTCCGATTTGATAATACCGGCCGCTTTTCTTCAATTGCATCCTTCAGTTTGTCGAGTTGTTCAACATACACATTTGAATTTATCGTTTGGTTCTGCGGCATGAGTTCAAAATACAAAATTCCTTTGTGATCCCACCAGACTGACAGCATAATCTTTTTTTGGTGAATATCTGCTTTTGATGCTGTTTGGGCTGGTTGATCTTGCTTCACCCACGATCTCTTGCGAGTAACATTGTTATAAACTATCCACTTTTCGTCGCCAGTAACTAGGTTCTTCAGAAATGGATCATTTTCATTGCGTTTCAGTAGCGAATCACAGATGCTAATCCGCTGCGTCAAATGAATTTCCTTTAGCTGGTGAGGGGTCCGTAAATCAAGTTTCTTGACATAACCAAGGGTTTTTAATTTTTTTTCAATGCATGTATGCGACACATTGAGCTTCTCTGCAATGTCTCGTGTTGTGCTGTGACGATCTGAATCGATAATGGCCTTGATATGGGTTTCATCCACTTCGACTGGGCGGCCAGATCGTTGTGCATTTTTCAGTGAAAAATCACCGGAACGAAATCTTTCAAACCAATTTCGACACTGCCTTTCTTTTAAGGCTTTATCTCCATATACGGCACATAACTTCTTTTGTGCTTGCGATGCGTTCTTGCCTTTTCGGAAGTAATACAATAAAATGTGTCGGAAATGCACGTCCTGTTCTTCCATTTTTAAATTGGGATAAAAACAAAACTAAAGAACTAATCAAAACAATTTTTTTACTAATTAAACGTAGAAGTCCATACAGTAAGAAAAAAATATAGGTTAGATGCTCTGGCCACGTTAACAAAACAAAAGAAAGTGTAGAGTGAATCTATCGAAAAAAACGGCAATGACTTAGTTGCCAACCCTATAGTTTGTAAGTTATAAAATTAACTCATGAATAGAACTCTTCGTATACTTTTAATAATAATAATAAATAATAATTATTTATCATTTGTTAGTATATATTTACTGAGATAGTCCAGTTTTACCTCGGCACATTGTTGAGAAGGTTGTGGGAAAAGTAGTAGAAAAAAAGTTTGTATTTTGATTGATGACTGTTTATAAATGATACCATTTCGATATGCCAACTCCTACTGGGTTTAGTATCCTTCCGGTACATTGAACTCAGTTCTAAAAAAATATTTTATTTCGATTCTTATAGGAAGCCAAATTCTAAAGCAGTGAAAATTATGAACTGATGTAAGGCGTTTTAAAAAAAAAAAAATATATATTTATTGAAACTTACATCTGTATACAGAATACATCAAGTAAATATAATGGAAGATAAATCATACCCAGAGACACAGGCAAATAGAGAAACTACCCAGTGGTAGTACTCAAATAAAACGTTCAGCTTAGAAGGTCACGAGGCCATCTTCTTTTTAGACGCCTCGGAGGATTATCAGGAAATGAAGAGGTTGCGAGGTTTGAAACTAGTAGTGGAAATGAAGTTTGTCATGAAAAGATTGATATCGGGTTCGGGCCAAATCATCAATAAACGGCACATTAAGGTCATTATGGATTACTTTATTCGTAACAAAGTAAGGAGCATTGAGGATTTAACGAAGGATTTTGGGTTGTAAGGATTGAATACGAGAGGAATTCGATGGCTTAGTGGAGCCACAAAGCTCTATTCCGTAAGTCCAGATGGGTCTAATTATTGTCATATGTCATATGTATATGTCTTTTGTAATTAATTGGGAGCTTAGAGCGTTTGTCTAGTAAATGTTGAAGTAGCCTGAAATGGCGAGCTGTTTCTTATCGTTTCAGTCTAGTATGAGGATTCCAACTTAAGCCTTTGTCAAGTAGTCCTAAGTACCGGACCTGTTCTACAGGAATCTGCGGGATGTTATTAAACGATACAGGAGGGCAGGAAGTCGTTGGTTTACGATGGAGGGATGTAAGGCGTAAATCATCGTTCCCCTCCACAAAAAACATCAAATTTTATTACCTCCAAACTGTTGCCAATTATCGAACATACCCCCATAATTTTTGAAGGCGATAAAGTTATCTATAAAATTAACTCATTCCCAGAATCCACCGTTAAGTTATTACCTGAGATAAGCACACGCTCTGGAGAAAGTTAGTAGGTCGAAGGCGTGCTCAAAGGAAACTTGTGAACACAGTTTACCTACCATCTTCACATCCAAGCTCCGAAAATCTATAATTATGAGTGAGGTATCCTTGGACTGTTGGAATGGGAGTTGGTGCATTCAAACTGTACTCAATGGGAAAACAATAAATTAATATATATACACTAACAATTGTAGATATTATAATATATAATATATATTGTATTTAGGGAAAGAAAGATAACAGAGAAAAAAGTTAGTAAAGAAGCCTAAAGAAGAGTGGCGTGCTGTAGGGAAAGGGCTCTGAACTATCGATTGCCGAATAAGGGATCTCCTGGAGGCCGCTAAATAGGCAGTCTTCTCCTTAAAATTGGAATATTTTATTATATATGTTTTTATTATTATTAAACTTGCAATGAGGAAATGGCTGAATGGATGTATCTTAAGAATGTTGAAAACGGTGGGTGCAGTCAGTAAATGTTACATAAATAAATACAAATTATTTTATTAGTGCTAACGTTTCGGCCTGATTTTTAGGTCGTAATCAGATCTGAGAAAAAAAGAAAGAATAATAATATTAAAAGTGCAGTACCGAAAAAAATATAACATTTTATATACATAAATTATAAGAATGAAATACAATAAACAAAAGGTTAAAATATATATAGTAATTGAAGAGAAATAAGAAAACAATAACAAGAGTGAAATAACATCTAAAAAGTTAAAATACTGTAAAATTATATGACAAGTAATTTTATTACAATATATATATATATATATATATATATATATATATATATATATATATATATATATATATATTATGAATATAAGTCAAAATGGGTTTGAATTTAGTTACTATTAAAGTGAATTGTAGTAATGATCATAATACTATATAGTAATTAAAATAATACTATATAATTTAATCGTATGTTGAAAAAAGGATATAGATTGAGTGAATGAAGGAGGAAAAATATAAAAAAAATAGAACATATCAGAGGCGTGTAGAGTCTAACAGGAACTAAAGAAATATTAAACTAAATAAAATCTAAAAAATACTCCTTTTTTGTGGTGCCAACTTACTAATTAATAATTAATACTTAATATTTAAAAGATCATAATTGTTATTTTGCCAAGTAATGTTATATAATTAAATATTGTAAGGTGTTATATACAATAAAACCAATTAAATAAAATAATTTGCCTATAATAAGCTAGTTAATTAGTACATCATATTCCAAAGTCACTTTGAAAGGAGTTGATTACTAGAGATTAAATGCAAAATTATTATATATCTTATCAAGTAATGTTTTGAAATTAAGTATTATAAAAAATTAATGAAATTATAAACAAATATAAATTTCTATAAATGAAAGTAAATAACTGAACATTCGTGCTGGTTCAATTAGTGCGAAATTTAAAGCATTTAATAATGAAGATAAATATAAATAAATTCAATTAAAAATGGAGGTTGATTGATGAAAGTGCCTTTCAGAAATATTTATCGAATTTTCTTCGTTAATTAGTATAAACTTATTTATTTAGTATGCGCAACCATTGGTTCCTATTCGATCAGAAATAACGAGGAAAGCAACTAGTTGCGTTACTTATGTCTTCGTTTATGAAGGAGAAATATAAATAAAAAATTTAATTAATCTGGATCATGACAAAAAACATAAACCAAAATATAAAATGAAACAGGACTAGATAAAAATATCAAGGACGACTAATTTAGATGTTAAATCTGTTTTAGTTATGTCTTAGTTATTTCTAATACTTATTTACTAATTTTAAATAAAAATTTATTTAAATTATATTATAACTAGACGTACATATTAATGATTATCTACATATATATATATATATATATATATATATATATATATATATATATACCCCCCATTCATCTTACTAAGTGACTGGTTATTATTTTTTATTTTATTTCCTTATATTTATTTCTCTATTGGGCCAGCTAAGGACCATGTGGCAATCTCAATATGTCTTATTTGTTATTTTTTTCTTTTCTTCTTCTTTTCACTTTGTTTCTTCTTCCTTTCTTTTGACCACTTCAGGGCAGCTTTATTTTCTCTCCTACCCTCAAATCCTTTCATACTCAATATTTGTTCAATAAACACTTCTCTGTCAGTTGTCACTCTTCAATCTCTATATTATTTTTTTCTAAACCCTTTTTTACTTAGTGGATCCAATTCATTGTTGACTTCTTATCGCACAAATATTTAAAAAAATAATAATTTATCCACTGTCTTATATTCAATATCAATTTTTTAAAAATATATAAAAGAGTCTCTTTTTTCTTATTACTTCTGATATTTTCTATGCTTCGAAAAAATGCATTACTTTGTAATTTCCAATCTTCCACAGTTTAACTGGGGGCTAATATTTTCCTAACGATTCTACTTGCTAGTAATTCTACTTTCTCCTAATATAGCTTAATACTAGGCATTCGCTTGTTAATATACACTCTGGCTTCAAAGCTGTATTGTAAGGCTTTATTTTTTATATTTTTGAATTATAAAAACGTTTAGCTGTCTAGTATGCCCTTCCCCTTTCAGTCAAACCATTTCTTGGATTATTTGTCCAAGATATTTAAAATTTGTAAACAACTATATTTCGCGAATATCTGTTTAAAGAAAGGTTTTTATTAAAGAAAAAAATGATGTATGTTAAAAAAAATTATTTTCTCTTCAGGAATTCTTCAGTCAGTCCTACTGGGTATCTCTTCCAAAAGGTTAAACCTGCATTATTACAGATTTTGACTTTACACCAAATTTTCGGATTATTTCCCGTCCATAACCTTTAAATTCACTAACCTAAAAGTCAAAAACTTTTGAATTCACTAACCTGTGGCGAATTTTTAACTTCAGATTAATTATTTGTTCAGAAAAAGAGATCTTCACTTTCTAAAGTCACCTTGATATTTGCCTAAATGACTGTCCACCGTAGTATCAACTCTGCAGAATCCTGGGAATCCTTGTATGCATCTGGAAGCAGAGAAATTCTTGTGAGTTGTTAATGTCTTCACTGCCTTTCTTATTCAGTGGATGTCTGAAAGCTATCTTCCTTTCTCCTTCGATTTTTTCTTTTTTGCGAGTTTCTTCAAAGAACAACTTCAGAAGTTCCGACGTGATAGAGTCCTCTTCGCTGACTGCATTATCTTTTAACATTCTAATTACTTTTCCAATTCCAAGAGGTGAATATTCGTCTGTTTTCGCGAGTGTCTGAAGATTCAATCTTATGGATTTTTACTGAACGATTGAGAAACTGATTAAAATATTTTACAAGTGTTTAACAGTATTTTTTCAGCAATTTTTTATTAAATACATAAACACATAATTGTAAATTATAATTATTAAAATTTATTTAATTTACATCTCCTTTCTTCTTCTTCTTATAAAAGCGAATATCCTTAATAAAAAAGAAATAATTAGCTTGTATGATAATTTTTTTCTTTTAGTGTTATTGTGGTTATATTAATTAATTATTTTTGATTATAGATCTACCTAATGTACTTTTCCGTACAAAAAAATTCTTAAGGAATCTATAAATATTAATGACTTTATGTTAAACTAATTAAAATCAAACAATTATAATAAAAAATCTAATAACTTTTGCAGTGAATAATATTTAATATTCTATTCACATTCATTTTCTTATTGATATTTATACATTAATGAAGATTGTAGTATTGGACCTCAACTGCTTAATTGTTAGACAACGTCCTTCTTGTTAAACCCAATTAACTTCAGTTGACTGAGTTGCACTGATTGAGTCGTACATGCGCGCACATGTTGCTTATCAATGTTAGTGTACGGTAGGCACTAATTCAATAAAACTTATTAACTAAACATTTCTTAAGTCTACGGATACTTATCAATACTATTAGGTCTCCATAAAGTTAACGATTGTTAATAATTTAAGAAGACTTATTATTGAAACAGGCATTTAAATATCGCATTATGAATATATTTGATTACAATCACAATTTATGTGTTATTTCAAACTTCTGATCTGCTTTACAGGTTTTGGGTGACTTCTAACAACCAATAATTATAAAAAGGATCCTGTGCCACAACAACCTAGTCCATGGTAGAGACTGTGCTGTTCCTAGGAGAACATTTTTATGCAGGGAGGTGATTTTTTCCGCAATTAAGGGTACCAGCTATTTTTACTCCAGGTATGCAGACGTCTCAGGTGTTAACAGATTAAAGAATTATCTACCCAAGCCGGATTTTAATCCGGAACCTTCAGCATATCTCAGTAATAGTATATCTCAATTTCATTTTTTTTTTTTTTTTGGCAAAAAACGAAAATGAAAACGAAATATTAGAACAATAAACATGAGAAAATAATGAAAAGAGATATTCAATATAATTATAAATAAATAGGAAAAATCTGTTATTTTAACTTTAATAGTTAATCTTTATAGATTTTTATGTGCTGAATCTAAATCTGACCTTAGTTTTTTTGTATCATCCATAGTTTTCCAACAATATGCTTTGTATTATATAGTATAAACCCCTACCTAAACCCCTATACGGTACACGGGGTGTACCGTGAATAAATGAAACACTATGTTACATTATAAGCATGGTTCGTATTTACAGTGGCTACTCAAAACAGTGATATAATGTGTTAATACAGGTTTTACTTGTCAACTGGAATTGGTCTATACTTTCTTTCTCTTTTTTCTTTGTAGCTTTTTGAATGATTATGAGTCGCTTGTTGAACTTCTCGCTGAAGTGATCAACAGTAGTCTCCCATCATGTTGGTGTTCCAGTGGCCCTGGTAGCGTTATTCCATCACTTTAACGTCATGGAGAAAACGCTCACCCTGCTCCTCACTAACATCTTTCATATTGACCGGGTAGCAATCAAGATGGCTGTTCAAAAAGTGAACTTTTGAACAGGCTCATAAAGCATTCTAACTTTTAAAAATTCTGTAACATGCTACAATAGAAACAAACGCTGGGTCCTTTTCATTTCCCAAGAACTTTGTAACGAATTGCTTGAATGATACCCATGCTTCTTTCTCGTTTAAGTTCATTGTGGATTCAAAGTTAACCTCCAACATCATTTTTCTAATGTCAGATCCGACAAAGACGCCTTGTTATAGTTTAGCTTCTGAAAGGCGTGGAAACTTTTGGCAGAGATACTTGAAACATGGTCCATCTTTAAGCAAAGCCTTTACAAATTGTTTCATGAGGCCTAACTTTATATGTAGAGGTGGTGGAAGAACGTTTTTTGGATATACAAGGTTTTTGCGTAGAATGTTCTTCTCACCATGTTTTAAAGACTTCCTCACATGCCACAAACTCACCACAAATATAACAAAAACTGTCAGCAGAGTTTATACACCCGCGATTAGACATTGAAGTGAGCACATGTACAGGAAACGCGAAAGTGAGGCAAGGTTGACAGTAAACAAAACATCAGCTGTTAACAGAAAAAATAATCAACCTTTTTTGGGCAGCAAATGTGTTTCGCAGTCCTACCAACTTCATCTACACCAATAGACCTAGTTTTTCAGTTATTTATTTTAAACATTAAAGCTGTTCAATTCTTTAAAAATCGCTTAATTTAATATTTTTTTTAATATCATACTTGGATTCAGCACCCTAAGAACTATAGGAATAAGGTATTTTCAGTACAAAAGTGTTTTCATCGTTAGCCTGTGCAATTATTCCGCTGGTTAACTTAATGAGCTTTAGTATGGAAAATATAGTGTAATTATGGGAAAAGTGTGTACTTTCGTAATTATTTAATCTAGAAATGAACGTTTCTGCAATTATCATCTATACTCCAAATTATTAAAAATTGAAACTTTTATTTCTTGATGAAATAATTACTGAAATCTACTTATTACCCATAATTACATTCACTTTTCCATACTAAAGCTCATAATAAATTGTATTTTTGGAAAATATTAAACATGAAACAGGTAAAACTTGACTCAAACACCTGATTTTCTTTTGGCGTGTGTCTTCATGATACCTGAATCAACGATAACGTTGGTTGGCTCGTTTTTTGAAACTCAGGATATTGTTTTGGGGATTTTTTCTATAGCATACTATACTTTTCAAATTAAATTTTTTCTTAATGTATTCCATTTAGGAAATTTCTTGGGATGCTAGTACGTTATATATCATACTCGGGTCTATTAGCATCTGATGCGATATAACATCATAAATATTACCTATAAATACTATTTATTAATATTACTTATAAAGCGATAAGTAAGTACGAAAACTTGAGGGCTAAGTCGTTCATTTAATCCACTGCGGTTACGTGACGAAGGTGGTTACATAATGCCGATCGTGCAACCAATGACTTACTACTTCTAATATAAATAACTGGTTTCTTCTTATATCAATTCGATTATCACGACCCCGTTGTATAACCCATCATTTCATTTATCTTAGCCAAATTAAATAAAATGGCAATAGTCTGGGATTAGTTTCATTGATAGAAAAGGCGGATAAGCAAACAATAAAAAATTCTTAAGCAAGCAGTTTCCCTTTAATTTTTGGATTTAATACATGTATGTATTTTCCCGCACACAGATTTTTTAGTCTTTAAAGTCATGGTGACCCAAGGATTTGTGATCCCTGAGAGAACAAAAATAATTTTATCACTCAGTAATTAAAATTACTTTTCAGTAGCGGGATCGCTAATTAGGGAGCAGAGTGGCTCAGTGGTAGAACACTGAGTTGCCATGCCGGAAATCCTGGTTCAAATCCCGCTGCAAGGCAGTACTTTTATTTAGTCTTTTTGCAGCGGGAGATGGATCATATAGGATCTAGGAACCTCTTGGAGCTCACCCAGCCTCTATAAAATATTATAAAAATAGGGTCCCCAAATTAAGGGGGGGAAATCTGGTGGTTGAGCGTGACCTAGGACAAGTCGCCTCCTTGTCTCTACCATATACAGAACCCCAGACTCATTAACGGGTTGTAGTGGTACAGGTTAGAATTAAAATTAGTTCAAAGCACTTTATTAAGTAAGATTTAGAAACCTACGAAAAATAATACAGTAAGTAGAGCGTAGATTATAAGAAGGTTCATTACCGGATTTGGCTGTGCTGAAAAGATTCAAGGAAGGCCCTGCCTTTTCCGAATATTCCATTACCTAACATACTATGACCGAGGTGGTCCATAGCCCGGTAAGTGCCTCTAGGATTTTTTAAAAGGACTAAAAAGTGCTTAGTCATGCCGTCCTTCGGCAGGGACGTTAAATGGGGTCCCCGAGCCATTACTATGTCGGGTATTGGTTAAAGATTCCTATCTTAATTATACCTGGATAGGCAAACTTTAGGATTCCCAGTGTAGCATCGTCCTATCAGCTATAGCAGCAAAATGTGACGTTAAATGAACAAATAAATGTAGGCATTACGATGCAATTGTTATAGAAATTAAGTTTGAGGGAGTTTTCATTAAAATTTGTTTTCTTACAACTGTTAGTACTACTACACTTTAAAGACTTGTGAGACTTACCTGCCATGAAGAGAAAATAAATATTATTTATTAGTTACTATTATTTATAAAACTTTAAATGTTCGAAATAAAATGTTTAATAGTTTTTGAATAGCAGTTACTTTATTGAAGCAGTTATGGAATAGCAGTTACAAATCCTCTATATTTTAAACCAATATACTTCTTTTTTCTAGCGTATGCCATTCCAAGACTTAAAAACTCATATATCATTAGTACAAACAATATTCATGTATTCAATCTTTGAATATCAGTTAAAAAATTATCTGTATTGTGTAGTTTATTATTACTTTACGTAGCTATAAAATTATAAAATATTTAATAAAAGTTTTCCGGTTAGGAAAAATTTGGATTAGACTTTTTTAAGAACTATCAATTAGTTTACACATTTTTTTGACTTCTGAATCGAAATAAGCGTTTGGTAAAATTATTTATTTATTTATTATTACTATGCGTGAGAGGTTGAACAGATTAGCAAATGATACGAAAACCCTTACATTTGACATTATGTATTATTGAGCGTTTTCTGTAAAATTGAATTTCTTATAACTATACTGAAAAAATTTATAACATTCTTAGTTACCATGAAGAGGAAATGAATATTATTTTAAGTTAAAATTTTAAAACGTTCGAAATAAAATGTTTTTATAGTTACTAACACTTACTTTTGACTATTACATACGCCAAGTGCTTTAGACCAATATAATTCTTTTTTTCTTTAACTTATGACATAAATGGCCACTACTCTCATGCCTGAGAACACTAGGAGGAGACTAAAAAGGACGTGGATGAGGGATCTATTAGAGTAGGAAATTAAAGCAAGGCAATGGAGAAGTACCGCTGGGTACTGCTCTTCGTCATGCCTTCCATGTCATTTTGTATTTTTTTCTTCAGTCAGCCAATCTGCTGATTGTCAATTACTTGTATTTGACAGGTGTGGATGGAAATATAAAGAGAAAAAAAAAACTTATGACATTACAAGGAATAAAAACTCATATATCATTGTTAAAAAATTATTCAATGCCTGAGCAATTAACGAATAAATAATATTTACTTTATATTTATTAATAATTATTATTTTTTATTTTTGTGTTTGTGTGTAGCTTATAAACCAAAAGTATTACAATTGACATACATTTAATGTATCTTTATGGTTGCTAATTTCAGCATCTTATTCTTCGAGACCAACAAAGTGTTATTTCATAGTTATTAAATAAAATTATAATTAACTATTGAAAGGTTTGATGTAGGAATTATTGCGTAGGATTTTGAAAAGTAGGAAGGCTCCTGAGAGCTAGGGGTTTGGCGTAATGGCAGCTGTCAGAATTCTTTTAAACTTGTAGTTGTGCCAAATCAGATAGGAGTCTGGCCCTGAAAAAAATTCGTTCAGTATAAATTTCTCAGTCTTATATTCAAAGTATTTATATATATATATATATATATTACATATGACAATTTTTTTCAACCGAAATATTTAAAAACTAAACCAGTCATTCTTGTTATAGCACTTTTGTATTGTTATTGATAGCACAAAAGCCATCGTTATCTATAATCTATATATATAAAAGAGTTCGTCCTGACAGAAATGACCATCGCAGAGCCAAAACGACATGAGCTACAGACTTGAAATTCGGTCCGTAGGTACATTTTA
Source organism: Arma custos (assembly GCA_037127475.1). Taxonomy (NCBI): domain Eukaryota; kingdom Metazoa; phylum Arthropoda; class Insecta; order Hemiptera; family Pentatomidae; genus Arma; species Arma custos. Next base: position 73,003,448 of record CM073762.1, on the reverse strand, counting down.
TAAGGGCAGCGCGCACTAAGAAAGAATTTTGACAAATTCGTCCCCTAAGAGGGTGAAAAGGGTGAAAAACATTTAAAAATATAAAAAATAATATTTTTTTTTGCATTTTTGATATGTTGTAAGGGCATGTCTGAACAGTGTAAATCCAAGTTCGCAACCGAAAAAAACGGACGGGAATACTTTTGGCTGGTGAACTGTCCCCAGTTCACCCAGTCGCCTCTCCTATTAGCCCTGAAGATGACCTACAAAGTAGGTAGAAACGTCGGCATAAATAAAAATAAGTCTTGACTTATTTGTTGTTTTTTTGACTGCACCCCCAACAATTTCCATTCTCCATTTCCAAAACTACAACTGGATATTGGAATCACTGAAATAGAACTGCATCCAAAGACACAATTCATAAATTTGCCTGAAAATTCAATGTTTAATATTTTAGAAGAAAAATATTGTTGTTATAGTTCTATAACTTGTTATTATTAAACTTAAAGTCACCTTTCTTAGAATGAACTTACCATAGCTTCTTACAGCATTTTAAACCTACTTTTCACATGCACACAGTCACATAGAAAGGAAAACTGATACACACACAATTATAATTAATTTATTTTATATAATAATTTATTTTTTATGTAATGTTTATCAACTAACAAATTTATTATTACTCTTAGGTTTCCACGGCCACTATTTATACAAAAGACTTCAGCAGCATGTCTGGCGAAAAATTGGCGGAAAATTGAGCGACACGGTCTAAACCAGAAGATACAATTGAAGTCTTTTGTGTAAATTTATTATTGTCACATAACTTATTGTTATTAAACTTCCCTTTCTTATCACGAACTTTACGTAATTCATACGTAAAATTTGTAATTTTAGCTTCTTATTGCATTTTCAAAATACTGTTTTTATGGATACTTAGTTTATTAATTTTATTTTATAATTTAATTTATTTAAATAGTTTAATTATCATTATTTTTGATGCTACTTATCATGCCATAAAATTATTTTATACATGTTATAATTAAATCGTTATTTGGAATAGTGCCACAAAAGTTTAAATATTTCTTTTTTCCGTTTTTACTTATAAAGCTTTCATCTATTTTCTTTTATTTATTTGTAGAAGTATTTTCATATTGTAATTAGCTATTGGGTATTGAACATGTACTGCAATAAATAATTATTTGCTAATACAAATCATATTTATTAATACTAATACAGGCTGAGCGAACCCAATTATTGGCTGTACAGATATTATAATGTTACTAATGGAACATATGAACTTCCTTTCTGAAGATTAATATCTGTTATCGCAAATATATAAATCGCAGTATCTTAAATAAAAAATGTTTTCTTGTTTATGATTTCTTACCGCAAGTTTAAGGAAAGAACTGTGTTATCCTTTTTCAATTAATTAGGAGAAAACTTGCATTTTGTTTTAGAGACTATATAGCGAAAATATATTTCGCTAGTCATTTTGTTGAAGTAATTACCGCTAATAATTAGTAAATGAAGTTAAGTACGGTTGAGCATTTTTTAATTATTAAATTTGGAATAAATGTAAAAATTCTGTATTTCAACAATAAGTAAGACAGTAAATATGTATTCATCTTGAATACCATTAGTTGAGCTTATTTATATGAGGAATGGTCTGGATGGAGGTCAGAAAAAATTCTCTTAAATAAGAAAACTATTTATTTTAAAACGAACGTTACGACCCACATTACAGATCTTACAATGAGGTCAAGGGTTGTCAGTTGACTAGAAAACTATGGTTACAAAAACTGATAACCCTTGAGCCCATTATAAGCCCTGAAGAAGACGAGCAATGTGGGTCGAAACGCTGTATTTAAAATAAATAGTTCTCCCTGTTTAAAAGATTTTTTTTAACCTCTACCCGGAATTTTCCTCCTAAATTAAAATGTATATTTAAAATATTGATTTGGACGTACAATAATTATATTAACTTTCACCTAGTTATAAAACAATTAGAGTGGCCTACTGTATTCTACTGTATATTCTATAATAAACTCACATAAAGCATAACTACACAATAAGCTATGTAGAAAATTTGCTAGTAATTCGCATAATTAAGAGATCATTAATTAATTAAAACAGAGAGAATAATTCGTATTTAAAACGTGACAATTATTTACAGTTGCACGGCATTGAGCCGAAAGGAACAACCTTCATGGTATATGTTCTGTCTAATTCCAAGTCAATGGAAAATTTCTATGCTTTCATGCAAGTTTATTTTAGTTCTCGTCATAAATCATGTTGCACCTTGCAGTAGGTTAACGTTGCACTTTGTTGCATTTAAAACTTAAAGTAGTTTTGTTCTTTCTTCCTAGTTTGGTCCTTAATTTCCTATCAATGAAACTAGGGATAGAATAGTAATTCCTTAACGATAATATTTATCAACAGTGGTAGGCGTGGATGGATTAAAATTATCAGTTGATGTGATAAGAGAGGCTCAACAGTCAGTCCCCTTAAATTGTTAGAAAATATAAACATTTGAAAAAAAATGAAGGTACCCAACTCTGGTAGTCAACCCGCAATAGCAAGAAAAACGAACCATTGATAATAATTACTAGATAAATATTAGGATCATTATCATATCATCATTATATGTATCATTATTCTGTTCTTTAATAATTTATAATTTAAGAACGTTGAAAAATTCCAACGAAAAGTCCTTAAGTCTCCAAACTAAAAAAGAAATTGAAATTATCTGTCCAATATTTCACCCATTCCAGGCATCCCAAGGGTAGAAAAAGAATAACAGCAAAACAAAACATGAATAATGCACCTAAGAAATATCCCACCACCTCCAAGGCTCAAACGCAACTAATGAATCTTCATTTGATTTAAGGGCTTTTCGTTGGAATTTTTCCACGGTCTTAACATTTACGTAAGGTCACATTTTATTTTTCAATATTAATTTATAATTTATAATATCAATTATAAGCTTTATTGATTTAAATATACCTAGGACTTATAACAAGAATGGACTAAAAGAAATATTTTTATACAGAGAGTCTATTCTTGGTGGGTTTAATACGCACTTGAATGTTTCAGCGGGCGCGAAGTGCTCTGCAAAAAACACTTTTCCACTTGAGACTTGCTATCGTTCACGGCTTCGTCGAGCGCTGGGATCCTTTCCATTTATTCCCATTTTCCGGAAAATAAAGTAAATAAATTCAATAATATTTAAAAAAAGGTAAATTGGGAAATTCTCGTGTGATATTGGATTTTTTATCCGATTACAATTTTTTCCAAATGTAGCCTCTTTCAGAAGAATAACGACAGAACTTAAAAATTGGTATTTTTGAGTAAGCCTTCAGTAGCAATTGTATTGGTTGAAGCTTTTCAATTCAGGAATGACATATTTGATATTCGATTACCAACATGTTTTTAAATGAAATAATTTTTTGAGTTGTTTTGTGTTAGAGCGTCAAGTTTTGTGGAAAAATAACATAAGTTTTATGTTATTAAGCTTTTTTTTCACCAAAAAAGTATTAAGCTTTTTTAATTTTCTAATGGTTAATTAAAGATTTTAAATTTACTTTAATTATTTAAATTTACCTTTGCTTTACGAATATCCAATTTGGTTTTACCTCACATGAAACTATTTAATAACTCTATTCAAAAATTAGTTGTTTTTTTCAGTTATGACATTGTTCTTTTCTTGCTCTTTCAAAAGAGTGCTGTGGAACTCTAAATGTCTTGATTTTTTTATTTTGAACTAATGTGATTGTTGGACACTATCAAAAGAATACCCCGGCCTCTTCAATCTGACGGTTGAGCTTGATGTAGGGCAAATCAACTCCTTGCACAACGGTGGTGCATATTGTAGTAATGTCCATGAAACAGTACAATCTCTACCAAGAGCTGAATCCTAGATCCCTTGATGGGTTGTAGAGGTACAGTTTTCCTTGTAAGTAAAAAGTTGTATTATCCGAGATAGCGTACATAGTTCTTAGAAGGTACATAGTCGTCAATTTTTGCTAGACACAAATTTTTCTATAGGGAGAAGCTAACGTGGCTCGATTTTTTGGCATTTATTTCGATTTTCCATATGTGGAACCACTTATAGTAAAATAAATAGATGGCTAAAAATGTATAGATAAATTTAAATATATTTATCAAATGAGAAAATATATTGGAAACCAATATTATGGTATCATTAATTATCGGAGCTGTTCTAGCAAGAAAATACGTTCCAAGTTTTATTTTAAAATAATATTCTCGTATGATGAAATTTCGTAATTGGACGGATACGATAAGACAATAAACGTTTGTTCGATAAAAAAACACGTTTCTATAATAAATACAGATAAAATACATACACACCCTTATCAGTAAAAGGTTTTGCAATTTCCTTTGTTTTGTCGATAACATTTTAACCTAAAAAGAACTGCTTTATACGCTGTATATAAAATGAAGTAGAGAGCAGAAACTGGTCCGGGTGGTTAGTGGATTTGAACCTACGTTTTGACCCACTTTGCAGTTCTTCCTCAGAAGTTATATGAGTCACAAGCATATGAGTCGTATTTGGACTTCCACCTGGACCATTTTCTTCTCCATATTTATACCCTTATTTAATTATTAATTATTCAAGGAAAAAAAAGTAAATTATATTTTAATTAAGAAATAGTTCATTAATTTTATTTTTACGTTCAGCAGTTTGGGAGACAAAAGAGGGGGATTACAAGTTAAATTTACCAAGGTGAACCTCTCTAAGGTGTGAAACCAGATTGCTATCACACCTGGAATTTCGGACTACGCTTTGATCAACTAAAATTAAGTTCTGTGCGTTTAGAGTGGCACAAGAATATCATATTTCTTTTCCTCAATACTTTCAGTTAGTCCTTTTCTTGTGATGAAAGAACTTGTGACAGAGAATAATGAAATAATTGATAGTAACAGTTTATAGTTTTATTTTGTAACTGGGGGCTGGAGTCACTTGTGGTCTACTAACGATAAGCTGAACCATTGGATACTTTTGTCCATGTCTTACAGAAAAAAAAAACAAATTACGAGGAAGGACGAAGGGAAATGTATCTGTATGAAAGGAAAATAGTTGACTGGATGATAAAATGGAGAACGGAGATAGTTGGGGGTGCAGTAAAAAAAAACACCAAATAAGTACCAGACTTATATTTAATTAGTGCCGACGTTTCGACCTACAATGTAGGCCATCTTCTGGGCTATGAGAGAGAAACAAACAGAACAAAAAATATATAAAATCGTTGCAGTAACAAGAATATAGTGACATGTAATGTAGAAAATTAAAATAGTGACAGATATGATAATTAAAGATAACGAATATTAAATTAGTGACAGAATATAATAAAATTAAAGTAGTGACAGATATAATAAAATTAAAGATAATGAACAGAAATTAAAATAGTGACAGATATACTAATTAAAGATAACTAATATAAAATACAGAAAAAATGTACAGAAAGGATAAAAATGTAAACATAATATAAAGGAAAAGAAAAATGAGGAGGTAAACAACAAGATACAAATGAGAAAATTAAAATATAAAAAAAGGGGTGGAATATGAAGGATTTAAAAAAAACTAGTTTAATAATAGATATAAATTGTATGATAATAGACTTCTAGAGGTTACATAAGTAAAATGTGTGAAAAATAATATACAAGAATATGTAGAAAGAAATGAATAGGTATCTCGTAGAGTGACAGGTAGAAATGTAAAATATTTGAAAATATAAGTATGGGATCTAATATAAAAAAATTGATTGGGATGTAATATAAAAATAGTTGATTGGATCAATAAATTTGAAAAATTAAAAATAATGCTTATAAATATGAACTCTTTGATTACCAACATAATGTTTCTGAATTGTATTGTTTTTTTTACTAAATGAATGACATTGGTTTATTCCATATAGCTATATATAAATTATTTAAACTCTATAAAAACTCTATTGGTGAGTAAGCCCTAACCCTTTGTTTTACTGCTATAATTTATTATATCGTAGTAATAAATGCAGTGGAGTCGTCGGGAGGAATACGACAGCCCTTCACGAGTGTTTTTTTAGAATGATCTAAAACAAACACAGAGAGATAAAAATTCTAGAATATTACCCCTTTACCATCAAATACTCATTTTAAATTCCTCTTTATGTTAATTCAGTCTTTCTTTCTTTATTATACTATAAATTTCTCTTCAAATTTGTTCGTTAAGATCGGATCATTCAATAATTTTTAATACTTGAGCTCTTATTTTTGAAAGTTTAAGTCAACTTTTCATGTTATTAGATATTTAAGGTTTTGCATTGGAAATAATTTAAAAACAATGGCAAACGTTATGTTTTTCATACTTGGTACTTTGACCTGACTTTGGTACTTGACAGACAAGACTGGTTTTTTTTAACACAATTTAATAATAAGCTATTCTTTTTTAGACACAAATGGGCTTATACTACTTTAAAAAATAGCCACTCATTTACAGGAAATTCTAATCTAACTCAGGATACATTAATATAAAAGAGCTTACGGTATTTTTCTGATTTTTCATTTTACATTGCTTATTATGTTTTTTAATAGTAATTTTCACCGAAATTTAATCGGTGTAGTAACAGCTCGCTGATAGATATAGGAGTATAATCTACAAGATAGGTGGAGGCGTGGGTAGATCCTCTTGGTAAATGTTAGGGATACAGAGCGATGCCTTGGAGGAATATTTTGTCGATAGCGGCTGGGCGGGTGCCAGAACACTTTATACCGCATTACAGCTCTTCGCTCCGGTTCTAAGCCAAGTCATAACGGCTCTATTTATTTATAAAATCGAATAAAACATTATTTCATTTATAATAATAATGATTATAGCGTAATTATTAAGCAGGTTGTCGCTTCGAGTTAAGTCACGACAAGTTTTAACTTTTCATTCGTTTCCCTTTTTATATTTTTCAACATTACGAGTTGTCATGAGTTTGAGTATTGAAAAGAGATTGTAATTATGGGTACGAAATGTTATGACACTTTTATGTCTTGATAAAATAATGACCGAAATCTACTTATCACCCTCAATTACATTATATTTTCCATACTAAAGCTCACGATAACTTGTATTTTGGGAAATGTTAAAAACCTGTAACTCGACTGGAAGCGACAACCTGCGGGACATATACCGATTATACTTTCTGTTAAATACACGTTAATCAGAAATTTTTATTGATTAAAATTATCCATAAAGAGATCGCGCCTGTTTACTCAGTTCAGGTCACTTTATTCTGGTTTGGCTAATTGGGCAATGCTACAGTGGGTGTCCTAAATTTTGTCAACCCAGGTTTTATTTGAATAGGGATTTTTAACAAGTACCTGGTATATTACAGGCTCAGAACTCTCCGTTTTACGTACTTTCCGATGAACTGTAAAGCCAATGATTTTGTTCTTTTATTCATTTTACATCACTTTATGCCGTTATGGCTAATTTTGCGATGCTACAATGGGAGTCCTAAATTTTGTCTATCCAGCTATCCAGGTAAGGATTGGCTTCTTTTACAATTACCTGATAACCCACAGGTTTGGGACATCCATTCTACGTTCTTTCCAAAGAGCGGCAGAGCCAATGATTTTATTCGTTTATTCATTTAACATCAGATTATGCTGCTATGGCCAATCTTAGATGTTGGATCCTAATACTGGGAATTCTCGAGATCTCCATTTTACGTTCTTCCGAATGATGGCATAACCAAGATTTAAAAAAAAAAAAAAACAGCTGATATCGGATTTCGCTGGATATTGGATTTAGTATAACCCAGATGCCACGTGATTTAGTTTTGATTTCATCAAACGTGATTTAAGTTCTTAAGTAGGGGGCAAATGATAGTGAAGGAGCAAGCTTTTGGCAGTATTTTTTATCTTTCAAGATGCTTATATTATTTAGGACTGGAAATACTTTGAGCTTGTTTAATACTTATGGCATAAATTTCGATTTTATTTCATTTTGTTCCTCATACAAGACTGAAAAGACAAGAAACTGCTCGACTTTTCACCTACTTCAACACTTACTAGACAAACGCTCTAAGCTCCCAATTAATGAAAAAAGACTCATTTACATGACAGTTATCAGACCTATTTGGAGTTGAGCTTTGGGGCACTACTAAACCATCCACTTCATCTCGTATCCTTACAATCCAAAATCTTTCGTAAAATCCTCAATGCTCCTTATTATGTTACTAACTCATCCATCATGATTTTAATATCCCATATGTTGCTGATTTGTCCCAAACTAGATACCTATCCTTCCATGACAAGCTCTATATACACTTGAATCCGCTAGTCTCTCAACTTGCTTCCCATACTATTCCTAATAACCCTCCGAGTCTGAAAAGAAGATGGCCTCGAGACCATCTACTATAGAACTTTATTGGAGTGCTACCGATGGGTAGTTTCTCCACAACTGTTTTTTGTTTTCATGTCATTTGTTCATATTAGCAAATTTACTTGATGTAATATGATTACAGTTGTAAATATCAATAAATTAATTTAAAAAAAAAAGTCGGCCCTTACTAAATATAAGTCTGGGAATTATTTTGTGTTTTTTTTTACTGCACCCCCCAACTATCTCCATTCTCCATCTAAAAAAAAAATTCATTTTGTTTACTGCATTTCAATTTGGGCGATAAGCGTTCTAAGCTTATCAAATTCCTGAATTTCTAGTAGGAATTCTAAGAGAATTCTGATAAGAATTCTCTCTCGGTATTGGTGCTCTCATGTATGTATAATATTTTGCCCTAGATTACTTTTCAACTCCTGTTCCTACAAGGAAGAAAATAAATAGCGAGGAGCCACGCTCAGATCATACTGAAATATGAAATAAGTTGTCATCTATCTGTAAAAAAATAAATTATCCCACGGAGTATATTATAATTTGCTTCCAAACCTAACCAGAACTTAGAAATTAGAACTCCTGTTGTACTCCCCGTGAGGACTGCAATCAGAGAAGAGGTAATACTCGGATCAATACTAGGCCGCACTAAACCTTAGATGAAATTCTTTGCGGGATTCCTAGAGAAAGGTGTTCTGCTTTCCCTACTGTGCTATAGGTTTGTATTTACTTGCTAACAAAGTTGAATGTTGCAAAATTTTACATACGTTGATGATATTAGTGAACTTATTGGGTGACGAAACTTCTAGATACTATTTCTGAATCGCTTGTAGAATCTACGGATCCTGTGAGTTAATGGTGTTAGGTCAATAGCCTCGGGAAAAACCCTCAGAAGACCAATCTATGTATCGTCAGTAATAAACGAAATGTAAGAATCACAAAAAGGTAAGATTCTTGCAAACGCCTGGAAATTATTATAAATAGTACCTAACGAAGCAATAAATCAGCGTTTCGGAAAAATCAGCCATGGAGAAATTCCGAGACCAAAGAAATAGTTCTTGGGCTACATGCATATGCTTATGCAGCAATAGTGTTGTGACTTAAAGCCACGTAGAGCAAACCTACAACTAATCTTAAACAGTTTCAATTGTATGTGATGCAATGGACTCGTATTTTTCGGTCAATAAATGTGGTCAATATCAATGTGGTTTTTGGGACACATTATACTATGCTAAGATTACAACAACTCTTATATACCGATTAACGATGATACTAGTAACACTTATGGATCCCTGAAATACGCGTATACTTAGCGAAATATGGAGAATTGATAACCACACAGAATTAATATCTATGCTTCAGAACTTTCAGGCAGAGGTAATGGCAATCACTTTCTGTGCAAAATTCCTAATAAAAAAATAATCCTCAGTTTTCAATGATAGCCGACCATAGATGCCATATGTGACACAAAAAATATATATTTTTAGCCAAAATTCTCTTATAAATAAATTCAGAAGGTCTTAGCGACTTTTTCCGAGATACAATATTATACTAAATAGAATAAATTTTAACAATAAAGAATATTTTAAACATTATCGAGGATACTGACTGCTTACTATAATGTGTGAACAAAATTCAATTACCCATGTTTACCCATAAGCTCTTGGCCCATATATCAGTTTGAAGACTATAAACTTATCAAAATTGAAAAATCTCGTGGTTCATTCAATCCCATGCTGATTTTGGTTCTCCAGTAGTAAACAAAGACTTGAGACATCTCCCTGTTTGGGAAATGAAGGTCTTATTATTCTGCAGCTTTTGCAGACTTGTTACTGGAATCAATAGAGAGTGCCTGAGGCTAAGCGTGATGGTGCTGTGTCTGATATCACAGGGCTACTGATTAAAAGGGCGTATCTTTGGGCACCAAAGAGAACTTCTTTACATCAAGAAAATTCTTAAGAGGAAAACTGCTCTTGGAAAATCGTTAGGACAAAACACCATTCCTGTTATTAATTTAATAGTATTATTATTAATTTATATTCTTGTGGAAATGGTGGACTGGCTAGCTCATAGATAAGTGTGAAATAGGGGTGCAGTCAAGAAATCACAGATAATAAGATAGACTTATTTTGTGTATGCATACGTTTCGACCTACTTTATACGCCAGCTTCAGGGACTGTTTGGATATACTATTTAATAAAATAATAGTTAATAATATTACACACTTTAGTACACATATATGCACACAAATACAACAGTATAACTGTAACTGCACAGAAGGTAACCCACAGATTATACTGTTGGTTACCAACATAACAGGAACATTGCTGTACCAAAGAAGATATTATGGTGTATATAAATAGAAATGAGAGCAATAAAAAGAAATTCCGTCAGTAAAAGGTAAATGATGAAATAACTGATGAGAAATAAGAAGAATGAAAAGAAATCTAGAAGATATTAAAATTTAGTTAATGAAGATAATGAAACATTTCTTCCTCTTGTGATTTTACTATGTTTTATTACCTACTTTTATTATCTTCTAGATACCATTCTTACTATTATTATCCATTCTTTGTATCTCTTTTCATTCCTATCATTTCTGTATGTATAAAGTATTAAATCTGCTTTAGTACTACAATTTCCATACCGTTTTTTCGGTTTTCTTTTTTCTCAGTCTTGAAGATGGCCTAAAAATTAGGTCGAAACATAGGCACAAATAAAATAATTCTATATTATTTTGTGTAACTTATTTATTACCATTTTACTTTCTTCTATTTTTAATTTAAAGGTAGTAATTAGTAAGGAATTAAAACAAAATTTCATCTTGTTGAGGCTTTTTATTTATTAGGTATTTTTACTATATTATTAGGCTATTATTTTGTTTGGTAGGAGGTTTAAAGGTATGTTGGGCTTAGTAACGAACGAATTCCTAATTAAATAAGTGCTGTCCGACCTGTAAACGTCTGGAAAGTAGAGTGAGGTTGGAGGATTGCATTGATATGGTAGATTTGGGTTTGGGTTTGCGTTTGGGTTGGTGGTCCATGGACGGAGGTGGTAAGCAGAGATTGGTGGTATCGGCATTTTTACCCCTTATTTTGGGTGAGCCCCAGGAGGATCCTAGATCCTATATGATCCATCTCCGGCTGCAAACAGACTAAATGAAAATACCGCCCTGCAGCGGGATTTGAACCAGGATTTCCGGCATGGTGCCACGGCTCTACCACTGAGCCACTCCGCTCTTTATATATATGTATATATTTATTTCAAGAAGAAGACTATATGTATAATTTCCAAATTCCCTCCTAAGAGCTTGGGAACCCCCTACCCTACAACCCCCCCAAAGTGCCACGTGCGCCTTTCCCGACCTTGACCCTTCGCGAATGGCCCACCATGACCTACAGCCTTCCTCGGAAAACTCCCTCTCGTATTCATAGTTACTTGGAAAATCTCTCTTAGCAAAAGGGAAGAATAAGCCCTTTTATTTTAAAAGTTGTAAAATTACGTTTATAAATAATGTTTCTCAGTATAAAATATTTTTTTTTTTATATTCCTTTAAATTCGTCGAAAATAAGAAAAGAAAAATTATGAAATTCGGCATAGTCTTTTGTTTTTATCTAGAACGATAGAAAAGATAATATTATATGCAAGCCATTTCTTATACATTGTAAGTAGCAGTATAAAAAATATTTTAGTGTAGGTACTGAGGTATTGTTAATAAATTTCTGATATTTCCTTTAAGATTAAGGTTATATCGATTAATAAAAAAAAACAAAAACAAATCAACAGTAGGTTAGTACACTGGAACATTTTATATACTGCCACTTGAAATGAATAATTAATGGTAATCAGTTATATGATAATAAGCAAATGTTTACTTGTATAATCATATATTACTTATTAAAGGAGCAATCGTAGTTTAATTTATCTATTTTTTGTCAAACTTATAAGGGCAATAACCAACAAAATAATAATGCTGAGATGTTACATATAATACTACACCCTTTGCCTTCATTTCTTATATTATCTAGACTAATGGTACGATACACGATAAGAAATTTTCGGAAGATCGGTTTTAAAGTGTTTTTGTTTTTACTTTTTTATGGTAAATTCTTCCTCATTATAACATACTGAATCATGAGCTTTAGTTTGGAAAAGAGAAGGCAATTGCGGGTAATAAGTAAATTTCGGTAATCATTTTATCAGGAAATAGAAGTTCCAACTAACATTTCGAAGTATAGATGGTATATATTTTTTTTGAAGAGAAAAGATTTGCCCTGACCGGGATTCGAACCCTGGTAGTTCAGTGGTTTAGAGCACTGCGACGGAGACGCAGCCGACCTGGGTTCGAATCCCTAGTGTATTGTCGTTCTTGTCTCTTCAAAACAAATATATTTAAAAATTATAACAATTAATAAAAAGATTAAATAAAATAAATTATAAATAATATAATGACGTAAGTCAACAAGATCCTATTTAAAGTAATGTTCAATGAGCATTCTTCCTCGTGTATACATCGCAAAAATTGCAAGAACACGGGGATATAGCATCGGTGAAGAGAACGGATTTGCATGAGTTGGATACGACCCCTGGTAGCTCGACGGAGACGCAGACGACCCGGGTTAGAATCCCGACCAGGGCAAATCTTTTCTCTTCAAAACAAAAATATTTAATTATAACAATTAATAAAAAATAAAATAAATTATAGATGGTATATGTTTGTTATGGTTCATAATTAACGCATATAAAATATTTTTTTTTAATGTAATTCTGACAATCATTAAAAAAATATACTGAAAGTATTTTGAAACATCAAACTTGAAAATTTTAAGTTTTACAGAAAATCACTAACTTTATAAATCTGAATCGTCGAGCGAATTCGAGCTTAAAACTAAAATACACGTTTTAGTGCCTCTTGAGTTCGAAAAAAATGGTTAATGTGCTTATGTGTGTGTAGAATTTATACAACAATGAAAAATAGTTTTCCAGGGACAAAACAGATTTTCTGAAAAGAGAGAAAGTAGTAACATAAATATACATCGTTGGAAACTTTAATATTTAATAAATAATGTTAAATATTTATTTAAAAATTTAATAAGTTTAATGTTTAGATGCTTATGGACAGAGAGGAAAAATTCGTGAATTTAAGTGATTGCCAAATACAATAATTCATAATAATACATTGGTTAATGTTTTATAAATTAAACAAATATTTCTGAGTCTTTTAACACACCAGAAACTAACCAGTCAACTTCTCTCTAATTCAGGAATTGTCAGGGCGAACACATAAAAAAAGACACATAAATGAAAATCAAATGCAGCTCATCTCAGGCCAACAGTTCAACCACTCAATCATTAATCAGAAAAAGCAAACTGACTCTAATACATTCGGGTATTGTAAAATACTTGTATTTGTTTTTTAACAATTATTTTACGGCCCTTTATAAGTATTTATTCGTCTTTAATTATATTATAAATTTTAAGAAGGGAATTGATTAAGCTTTGTTCGGGCATCAGATTTTTATTTATTTAATTTAATTTTTTATTTATTTTTAAAATAGTTTGGACGCGTTTGAGATTTATACAAAGCATAAAGTGAGTATGTTAAACACTAGAATGATGGCTCGCCGACACTAGAGGTAGAAGTATGCACCAGTTGATTGCCCTAATTCATGGGGCCGCCTGCCGAGAGGACATTGTTAGGAAAGGCCGATGTGGATTCCAGCAGCTGCCAACATCCACAGTTCCTTCCTCTTTTACTTTTTTATTGCCCCGTCCGCCTCCACGTGCTGTACAGATATAGAGAGCTACACCATGCCTTCCTTCATCTGAAACTAAAACTAAATTTATTGTTAGTGATTTGGGTAACTATTCCGCAGGTTGTCACTTCGAGTTGAGTAAGAAAACTAAAGCTTAGGGAATTATCAAAAATGAAACGAATGTAACTCACCTCGAAGCACAATCAGCGGAACAGATACCTGACTTTTTACTATAACTTCAATTATATTTTTCAGATTTTTTTTTTTTTTAATTTGACAATGAACTATACAAGTTCCAAGGTATCGTTTAAAAGTAAACTAATTGTTATTTCTAAAAATCAAAATATCAATAAAAATCCTTATACGAAATTCCACCAGATAAAAAGCATAGCAATTATATATTTGTTTTTAAATTTATTTATTGAATTTTAAAAATGAATTATAGCAATAGATACTAAAAGCAATGATACATAGTGGCGTGGATAAAGGTAAGTATAGAAAATACCCAGTGATAGTACTCAAATTGCAATAATATAAAAATAGCAATACATATGTAAATGATCAATATGGAAAATACACCATAAACAGTTTGTTGTATTCTACATTGCCTTCAGAAGTCCTTGAAATAGAGGAATAATAGGTTAAAGTCTATTTCTGGACCAGCTTTGTTTATCCGAGCAGGTGATGAGTTCAAGGCTGAGTGTACCCTACGTTTCAAGAGCTCATTAAGAGGAAAAGGACAGCATTTCATTTCAATCAGTTTCCTAACGTGGAAGCTAAGATAATATCACTTTACGCAGTTTATTTAACAATTTATTTATTTAATTGACATTAATTAAACGTAAACTATTCTAGGATGGTTCGTGTGTTGTTCATACGAATCCCAAATTATTAGACAAAACTCCAAAGCGTTTCCGGATCTAACGTCGCCTTTATATTTAGGACGAACGGGAGTCGCTGGAATAAATTATTCCTAATTTATTCCAAGGAAAGAAGACGTAAAATAAATCCTATCCCGCATGATAATGCCCACGCTGAACCATTTGACAAACTGTTATGCAGGCATAAAAGCTTCCAGAGATAAATCTTACAGCGCTGGACTGGCAGGACCCAAGACACGTTCAAGTCCAACTGACTAATACCTGCTCCAGATAAAGTGGTTCTTGTCTTGTGCAATGCCAGAACTCACGGAGCAGGTCCTCTTGGGACTATTGTCTTTTTGTGTTAATTATTCTTGGATTATACTATTGTCTATTTTTATTTACTAGATATATTTTTTTAATTTATGTATATAACGATATATATATATATATGTGTGTATATATATATATATATATACTTGTTTTCGATCTTCAGTCAGTTTTTCCAACTTCTTTTTTGGCGACATTTCGAGAATATGTTGGATAATCATGCCTAATTGATGAAGAATGGATATCAATATATTAATTAGCCAAATAACATTTCAATACTTGCATGTAATGAGTAATGTTTGGTTTATTCTAAACAGATTTATTCAAAATAAATCAAACATTACTCATTGATCATAAATCTTGACAATTTATATAAATTTATAAGTAATGGTTGTAATACAGTTATATTTTAAGTACCTTTATATAAAAAAATGTATCCCTACCCTGTCTACCCTGTGATGCTTTGAGGTATTGGATAGGGATTGTGGTGTTCCAAATCAATGACTACGCAGGGTGCTAAAATAGGCCGAGATGTCATACAACCGTCCGGATTTCTCCTTCACCAATTAAAAGTTTCCATTTTATAGAGTCTGCCAGTCTCATTATGTCACATGTTATATAACTGTCATATCTATAGCCCCGCTGAATAAGCGCTCAATTCGAATTTTTTTTCAAAATGAGTTAATTGAACTGAGAGATAGAGAATTGTGTGATTTCTATTCATACACAAGTGGCTAAGTAAGGCCTTGGCTTGAAATTGAAAAAAACCTGCACCGCTACAACCCGTGAACGGGTCTGGGGTTCATTACATGGTAGAGACTGTACTGTTTTATGGACAATTGTTCTGCAAGGAGGTGACTTGTCCTAGATCACGCTCAACCGCCAGATTTTTCCCTCTTATTTTGGGTACCCTATATTTATAGCCTTGGTTGAGCCCCAGGAGGGTCCTAGATCCTATACGATCCATCTCCGGCTTCAAACAGACTGAATAAAAGTATTTTCAACAGCGGGATTTGAACCAGGATTTCCGGCATGGTAACTTAGTGCTCTAAAGCTTGAAATTGAGATATTGTTTCGACTTAATCACTTATTCACTAGGCTGAAGAAATATGATACAAATAAGGCCATTATTAGTGTAGAAAATGCAAATTTTATAACAACTGTAGGAGAAGATAAAAAAATAAGTTTGTCTCTGAGAAGAACCTCATCCCTTTACGGCTGTTGGAAAACTTTTCTAACTTATTAAAAGTTTAAAAACTTTTAGCGCTTGTTAACTCTTTATAAAATGAAAATAAATGTTTGTAACTTGTTATGACGTGTTCCTAACCTTTTTTTTTTTATTTTGCTTTTGATATATTATTTCATATTTCCTGTTTCAAGTAGGATTGAAGACATTACGAAAGAGTATTGATGAAGAGTTGAGATAATACTATTGCGGCCAAGTCGTTTATTTCTCCCCCCCCCAACATCTATCCGTAGCTCAGCGATCATTGTTCCTATCCGCGTCATCCCAGCCAGTTTGACGTCTTTGCTCCCTTCCTTATAGCCGCATAAATACACTGACTGCCAATAAGGAATATTTAAGCCGATTAATATTTCCAAGTTGAATAACGAAAATTAGTACATAATCGTAATATTTCGCTGTATATATTATAAATACATTAGCTATGTACAATTAAAACAAAAAAAATATATTGAAATTTACTAGTGTATTATAAAACAGCAAGCAAATAGAATAGCCATACCATTAAGTGTCAAACCATTTCTTCAGAGCAGAAGTCAACAAAATTAAACAAAAATCATGATGGTAGGCAACCTTTACAGAAGAATTATATATATATATATATATATATATATATATATATATATATATATATATAATATGTGTACCACTACAACCCAGGAAGGATCTTATTGAGGCAGGTTGAGCTCCAGGAAGGTCCCGGATCCACAAGGATCCATCTCCGAGTGTTAAGAGATTCAATAAAATCTGCCTCAGTTGGATTTGAACCCGCGGCTTTAGGCACGGCAACCCACCACTGAATCCTTTCGCTTCCTCAATAACACTATTATAGTATATATCTATCTGTATATTGATAAAAGTAAACACTGTTGTGATCATTTTCAGTATAAAATATAAAAACTTTACTCGTTACAGTGTCCCACGGGTTGCGAATGCAGAGATGTTCTTTGTAAGTTCGCCTTGGCTAAGTTCGATGGACTAGCTGACCAGTACTGACTGAGAGCGGTCATTTAGGATTGATGTATTTTACACATATCAAGTCAGATCATTTTGAGGTAAAACTATTATCCAGAGTCCAAATTGTCCCTTGTTCTTTAGGTGACCAATCGATTTAAGCTGAAAAATGTAAATAAACATGGGATGTAAGAATTATAGTAGGCGTTAAAATCGGGCTCATCATCGTTAATGAAAGGGATTTTCTCTATTTTACATGGAGTAACTAATAATTGTTACTTAATTGCTTTAGAGATCTTGATTAAGAATAAAATCTTAATCCGGAAGTACATTTTCTTAATTAACATCGGTGAAAACAACTAAAACAGGGAAGGGTGTAACTCAGTATGTAGGGTGCTGAGTTCCTGTCCCGAAGGTTCCGGATCAAATCCGGTTGTGACAGATAAATTATTTAATCTGTTTACAGACTACTTTGACTAATCAACATTGTTACCTTTAAAAACATAATAATCAAGTATCATTGAACATTAGTTGATTGAGCATCAACTAATAATAAAAAGGATATTGAACATAAACGACGAATTCACAACCACGAAAATGATTATGTCTTGGTAAAACAGATTGAAAACAGAATAATTAACATGGGATCTTATCTCGTAGCAGAATGTAGGTCAGATAACGATTCGCAAAACTACGAAAAAATATTTTAATAAAAATCCCAAAATAAATAAACATAAACTGATCCATCGTTAGGTATACAGTCATGTTTTCCTTGAAGATGGCTATAACCTCTAGGCGAAGAATCCTACCTATCTACAGTATCGTGGAACATTTAAGATATTGAAATTGAATCAAGATTGTCATAACTAAATAAGGGTTTTACTCTAGAAATATCTTATTAAAATAAATAAATTAATTTATATGGACATTTTTGAGTTGCCTCCCGTAGGATGAAGGGCCAATGTTTTCCTAAGGGGTGACTCAATTTTGGCACTGTCTTATAACAATTTTCTTCCTTTGAACCGTTTCCATACAGAGCACATTTACAATTGAATGTTATAAATAAAAACCTTACCACCAGAACCCATGAAATGTCTTAAGGTCGCTACACACGGTCAGTTTGATGTGTCAGTTCGATAGGTTCATTTCTAACTGTCACTTCTAACTGAACGCAATATTCGCATCCACACGCTCACTTCGGTGTGCCAGTTCAATGTGCTACCCCTTGGAAGCTCAAGTCCCTCTTATTGTGTTTTGTTATTTAACACATTGAACACAATTTTGTGTTTACAACATGTTATCGGATGATGAATTGTTATTTCTATAGAGTGCAGTAGCTGGTGTTATTTCCACAAACATCCCTCCCCTCTGAACAGTTCTATAAATTTTAAAAGAAAATCTTTGCCCCAACTAACCACATTATCACCCTGTAATAACAAACACCCAGGCGAGGTCTGGAATAGCGAATGAAAGGGTGATGTCTATCTAAATGACACCTGTACGCATGCTCATGTAACTAATTTGAGACACCGAACTGACGGTACACACGCTCACTTCGGACTGTCGTCCATTTCTGTTCATCGAAATGATGAATTTCCATCAGTTCACTTTTTCGATGTGAGCTCATACCAATTTAGCCTACACAAGGTCAGTTCGGTGTGTCACTTCGATGTGAACATACCGAACTGACCGTGTGTAGCGGCCTGGGTGATCCCAAAGAGGGTCTGCGGATCCCACAGGGTCCATCTTTGTCTGTTAACAGATAAATAGTTTATCTGCCACTGTTGAATTAAAACCCGGGGCCATGAGGACAGCAACTCACTGCTCTACATACTACCTCGCTCCCAAATATAAATAAAATATTGTAAAATTATGTGATTTCCTCTTCATTTCCTTTTAAGCGATAATTCTCGGGATCTATTGGTTGTAATATACAAAAGAGTCCCATCTACATGACCACTGGAACCATATAAATAAGATTTAAGTTTTCATAAGACTGAAAAAAATGACATAAAAGAAGTTTAAAATGTATGTTTTATTAGTATATCGTCCTATCTCTTTTCTATTCTTTAGCACATAATAATTTTTTTGACTGGTAATGTGAGCTGTGCAATCTACAGTCTGCATGCATGCATCTTACCTTATTATCAAAACTTTTGTTTCTATTTACTACGGCTAATGTTTAATAGACTCAAGACTTTCTGTTAGGATATTTCAATAATATTTTATTGTTAATTTTAGCCTTTTTTTATTCCTTCTTTGTTATATGATTAAGGGATATTACAAAAGTATTTGTTAGTTACAAAGTATTCAGCATTTTGCTAATAGCAGTATCTATTTGATTATGTTTCTTGTGAATGTATTCACAAAGACAGTTAAAACCTTTTGAATGGAAAACAGAGGTATAGAATACAAAAAAATACTTATACTTTTTTGAAATTTCTTATTGACCAATTAAAATTTCAGTTCCTCTGTTAAAAATCTCGGTATCGTTTTCGATCAAACCCTTTCCTGGAAACTCCACATTGCCCAAATTTCCCGTCGATCAATAAGCTCCATACAGTTATTCCACCGTTCCCGGCATCTTTTAGTACTACCTATCCGTAAGCACCTCATCACTTCTTTCATCATTCCACACTTTGACTATGGCTGTGTGGCTTATAATGGGCTGTCGAACAAACTTGAGGAAAGACTGAGACGAATAATGAACTGTTCTCTTCGATTTGTCTTCGACGCCCCGAGGAAGTCTCATGTGTCCACCTCTATGATGAGTTAAAGTGGCTCCTCCCTTCTATCCGTAGACTCTATTTCCTAGGTTCTTTCTTACACCAAGCCATCAACTCACAACATCATCTTATATCTATAATCTCCTACAGTTCAAATCCTCTATCCAATCCCAGGGCACAAGATCTCGCCTTCCCGACCTTTACTCCCGTTCCCACAGAACCAAAATTTTTGTGCGCTCCTTTCTCGCTCGGTCTACCTCTCTTTGGAACTCACTCCCATCTGATATCCGTCATGCGTCTTCTTTATCCACATTCAAATCCAAACTATTCATACATCTTCTTAATTCCCAAACAGATGATCTCTAATCAATACAATAAATAAGCTATATTCAACACAATAGATTGAGTAAATACTGTAAATATTCCACACTCATTATGATACTATTATTCCTATTATTAGATGTTCTTAGCTACTTTTGTATTTTTCCATTAGCCAGTTTCAGTTTATTGTAAATTTATATCCTATTATTTTGTTTTTTGTTTGTTTTATATATATAATTGTAGTATTCCAATAATGCAGCCGTTTGGCCAGAAATATTTCTATTAATTTCTGTAGAATATTGTTATTCTTAAGGGACCTAGTCCCAGAATAAAATTATTTTTCTATTCTATTCTATTCTATTCTATTCTAAAATCATTCAACAACTTTACTTCTTTCCTTTCCTCTGCAGGAGTTTTCTCTGTCTTCAATTTTCTGTCATGCGTTATCTGTTATGTTTCCTTTGATTTTCAGTCCAAAGTCCTTCAACCTTCTCTGGTCTTTCTTCATCCTGAAACTCTTCCAAATTTTGTTCTTAAATTCACTTTTTCCAAACTCTGACCGACTTTTCTGAATCCTGCATAGCAACGATTGTCATAACAAAGCGAGAGCAAAGTACTTAAACCATTGATACACTTGGAAATATTTGTTTGAATCAGTGCCTATAACAGTCAACGAACAGACGATTGTACCAGTAACTTAGAATGCTTGGTTTGAATTTGCAATCTGGTATGACATGAATACGAAAACAGCTGTTGCCGTCACAACACTGGCCTATGTGACTTAGTGCACGGTTCTACACATACCGTAGGAATCTACATTCAGGTCCTATCTCCATGGATCTATATCTTCAGTTTGATTTGAATATTCATCACTCTCTCGATTTGGATGTAGCCATGATTCATAGGCCTATACGATGTTATAGGACATAGATATTGGCCTCAGAAAGAAAGGAATTGATAAAAAATGTGAATGAGCCTAAATCTTTAGTTATCTTTCTCCTCGTTCAATTTTAATTTTAAATTTCAAATTTTCTTTTTTAATTATTTAGTTTTAAATTATTGAAATAATGCATTTTATGCATATGCTAAAGCAGAAAACTTTTTTTTTTTATCATTTATTATTTGTATCTTATACTTCTACAATATATACAAGTAATACTTATAGTAATAAGACTTAAGGAACGTTCTGAAAAAATTATGTAGAAGATTGAATTACATTACCCATAATTACAACCTCTTTTCCATACTAAAGCTAGCTATAAATTGTATTTTTGGAAAATATTAAAAATGAAACGAATTAAATTAAAACTAATTAATTAATGAAATTAAAACTGTAACTGTAACCGTTAAACTGACTCGAAGCGACAACCTACGGAACAGATACCAGATTTTTTACTAAGGCTACTAAATGTTTGTTGATGAAATACTGAAACATTTAAGATTTTTAAAGTAGATATTCCAATAAAATCATGACGAATCATTATTAAAATTTTTTACTGATATTTTCGTGATATAACTCCTTAAAGGAATATCCTTTTCTGTATTAAATAAATGGATATACCTATGTATGTATACGCGCCTGGATGCTAACGCTGAAAAAAATTGCTAGAAAATTGTTTGTGTTTTAACCCATCCTAGGATTCCAAGATACTTTGCTCCAATTAGGTTTCGCCGCTGCCTCAAACTGGATCTAGTTTGAATAATCTGGTTTCTGATGATCCATTAATGTGAAGCTTTTACTGCTCAATTAGATTCTTAACGGTTGCTATCTATGTTGGAATATGGGATCATGCACATCCGCAAATCCATCAAGAACATATCCACGGTAAGGAATTCGATTTTTTAGTATTCTGGAGGCCGAAGAAATCCTAGAAGGGCTGCATAGTAGAAGTGAATGATGTTTTCTGGGCTGGTGAATTGGGAAGGGGGCACGTAAGAAGGTTACATAAGATACGGCAAGGACACCGCTAGCCCATTATTCCATCAGCTCTGCTCTCTTATGTACAACTAAAGTAAATAACAAGTCCGCCTTATCTGCATTATACATAGAAGATACCGTATATAGTCGCTTGTAAATATTCCTAAGGTAATGTCAGATTTACTATCTTAGCATAACCTGCAAAAGTTATCCAATTAAGCGCTAAATATAAATCCTTACGGAAATAACTTGTGTTAAAAGCGGCAGCAGTGGTTGTTTACTCGTCGGCTAAAAATAGATATAATTCCAAGAACAAAAACATGCTGCGGAAGCTACATATCGTATTTTATGTAACCTCATATAAGCATATTAAATACACAATTCACATAGTAGATTTTTCTCTTATTAAACAATAATATTTGTTGAGGTTTTTGTTGCTTTTTACCTCCTCGAGTTCGGAGGAATTATAATTATGAATCATATATAAATAACAAATCATTTTATGCTTGGATAACTGTACATATTGACCTTTGTCGGCAGTGAATTATCATGTACATACATTTTTTTTATTAATATTTAATTTTGATATATAGATTTCTATATATAGATATATAGACAAAAATATAAAGATTTCATTATAATTTATTTATCACTCATAGATAATTTATTTTAGTAATATTTCTAGTTCTAAGAATTACTTTAACATTACCATACCGTAATTTTGTGGAGAAATTTCTTTTAGTATCTGTATATCTCTATACAATAATTTCCCTTTCATTCTATTGTACGTTTCAGACGTTTTCTTCATCATTTGGGCCAACTCATGTATTGTAGATCTGCAATAACAATAATTAGTAATTATTATTATTACTTATTGTAAACATTTAACAAGTAACATTTATATCAATAAAACCAGACATTTTAATTCTTATTTAATATACTGGACTGTATCTCCACTGTAATTTCTATCTTTGAAAAAAATCAGCTTCCAGTCAAAATTCTTTTATTCTTTTAAAGACAAGACGTTTCGGCACTTTGCTAACTGTTTTGGGACAAGTTTTTTTGTTTTTGTTTTTGGATTGTATAGCTCATTTATGATTGTTTTTTACAGCATTTTGACATATAACTTTTTTAAAAGTTATATTTTAGGAAGTTGATGTATTTTTAAAATTGAAAATGGCATTTAAGTGCCCGAAACGTCTTATCTTTGAAAGAATAAAAGAATTTTGGCTGGAAGCTGTTTTTTTTCAAAGATAGATAAAACCAGACATTGCATAGTAATAAAACAAGAAGAAGAAGAAACATAGTGCAGATGAAGAAGCATAAGATAAAAGGAAAGAACCAAGAACAGGGAATTGAAATAGGCACATAGTCCTTATGTGACCTGTTAGAGGAAAAAAAAGTTTAGATTGTTGTATGGCGGTCCCAAGTATTGTAGTTGACAAACCTCTATCCATGGGTTAAACCTCCATTAACGCAATGCTCCCACCTACGCTTTGGGTCCATCACTTGGTCGTTAATCAGGCGGCTTATTAACTTATTAGGGATTCCCTCGTTCCTACGTTCAACAACTTTATCTTAATCATCGCAATGCTCTACCACTGTAGTTATATTAACAGGAAACATATTCCACGATGCGTTGTACTGTTTCTTCCTAAATGGAATGAATTAGCCTAGTACGTAGTTGCTTGGGTGACCTTGATGTTGATGAACAGAAGTTGATTACAAGTTGGAAACCGGCAGTGACAGGATAATTATTCTTTCTGTTAACGGCTGTGAATCGACCCTTTGGGATTTCGAGACTCACCTATCCCATAAAGGGTGTTACTATTAATTGTGGAAAAAGATGGTTGTTGAGCCTGAACTCGACCATCGTTTGCTTGTAAAATCGTTGGCATAGAAACGGTACCTATAATATACCTATGATACTATGAAATACATTATACTCGAAGACTACATGGGATTCTTGCCCAAGTAGAACAATTGGATGAATAATACTAATTTTTAAATTCCTGAAAAATTCATTCAAGTGTGTAAAAAACCTTTTTCCAGTCAAAAATTTTTTTCTTTATTTAAAAATACGTTTCGACTTATTCAGTCATTTTCAATTTTCTTTTCTTATAGATACCTAGAAAGTATAGATACCTTTTAATAGATTGTCAATTAATTAAAATTTTCTTTTAATACTTGGAGTTTGTCATGTACTCCATGGTCATTATTAACATTTATGAATTGAACTTTGGACTGTTATGATAATTTATATTTCAATATTATTTTAATTTGTTTTCTCCTTAAAATATATAAGCATCATGAAAGGTCAAATAATATAAATTAGTAATTTGTAGTCTATATTGATCTATTTTCTTTCTTTTATTTTAAAATGTTAATAGTATAAATGTAGTATATAACATTGACTGCAAAAATTGTGATAAACAATATATAGGACATACCAGTACACATCTAAAAAATAGATTCTATCACCACAGAAATAATCTGAAACCAAATTCAAAGACAAACACTACACTATCAGTACATTGCAAAAAAGAATCACACACATTTAATTTTGAAAAACCACACATTTTACGCAGAGAAAAAAATAAGATAAAAAGGAGCTTTTTAGAAGCCTTATACATCAATGACAAAATAGATAATGTGGTAAATGATAGAAAGGAACCTAACGAAATAAGTAAATTGTACTCATCAGTGATTTTAAAGTTAAAAATGAAATAAATAAATATAGAATTCTACACTTATTAGATAACACAAATAACATAACCTGTCTCAAGAACCTCAGAACATTGTTTTTTTTCCAATATTTAATATTCATACTATTAACAATTTAAAATAAATATAAAAGAAAAGAAAGAAAATAGATCCTGGAAAAAGGATTTTACTCACTTCAATGAATGATTCAAAAATATGTACTCCAGTAACATCAACAAGAGAATTAAAATAAAAAGTTCCTGAAAAAATACATGAGCCGGGTGATGCCAAAATCGAAAAATATGAAGATTTTTTTATTAAATACAGTAAATGATCGCCATTTTACCTAGCCTCCGAAGGGCGGCATAACTAAGGATTTTCCTTCCTCTCAAAAATCTTAAGGTCATCTGCTGGGCTGCGAACCTGCGACCTTATGTATAGAAAGGTTATTATGCTAACTGCTTCACCATAGGTGAACCTTTAAATTCATCATCCCTACATTCAGTAGGAAAAATGATGTACATTGAAGTAGTTATAAACCAACGCCCCTGAAATATACCGTTAATTATATATATTAAAAAAAACTGGAAAAATCAATTTATTCCTAATCAGAAACCCGAAAATAATCAGCGTCCCCTATATAGCGAATAATGAACTTCCCTTCCGTTAACGAACCCACCCCTGGCTGGTGGCGAACCTCTAAATTATAACCCTTAACCTCGTTTGTGATCCACCTGTTGTATTTGAAGTTCTAACGTCCAAGGTCCCAATTCTTATATCTCTACTGGAATGTTACCATCAGGAAACTATTTTGATTCTGTACAACGCTTTACATCTGATAGATTCATGACGTGAGGATTCAGCCGGGAGGAACTTCTTGGTGATTTCCACGAACCATCCCCCAGATCCTCTCCCTGCATAACTGTTATAATAGAAATGGTACAGTCTCTTTCATGTACTAAACGTGAGACCCTTCGCGGATTGTAGTGGTACAGGTTTTGTTTCCAAGAAGTTGGAGGAAACCCAAGAACATTCCAAAAGAAAGTTTATGTAGTCTAATGAAGGAGTAAAAAACTGGGAAAAATTTCTTCTCAAAACCATCCCTAATATTTTATTTTAACGTTGGATGTTCATACTAGACAGAAAAGGCAATAAACTGCTCGCCTTTTCAGTCTACTTCAACATTTACTAGACAAAAGCTCAAACTCCCAATTAATTACCAAAGACTCATATACGGGACTACTATAAGACCTATTTGGACTTAGAGAGTACAGCTTAAGGTCTCCACTAAGTCATCGAATTCCTCACGAATATAATCTTCAAAATCCAAACACTTTCGTTAAATTCTCAATACTTCTTACTCAATACTTCTTCTTCCTATAATACAATACGTCATGAATAAAGTGATCAAACATGAACCCAATGTCCCATTTGTTGCTGAATGAATCGGCCATCAATGCTTTCATGGCAAACTGTATTCCCACTCAAACTTAGCAACCTCTTCAGTATCCCGACAGTTCTCCGATCTTGTCTGTAACGAAGATGGCCTCGTGACCTTTTAAGTTGAATTTATAATTTGAGTACTACCACTGTGTAGTTTCTGTACTTGTCTTTATCCATGCCAATACGTATCATTCCTGCCATTTACTTGTTGTATTGTTATAAGACAGTTGTAAATTTCAATAAATAAATGAATACAAAAAATTATGGATACTACCAAGTCATTAATAAATAAAGAATATGTTTTTAATGATACCATTCACCTCATGAGGAAGCCGAAGTTAAGATGTAATAAATATTAATATAAATTAATTGTTTATTGAATCGGGCATCATTTAAATGAGTTATTATATATTAATTAGTATACATTAATAAAGACTTGGTCTTTAAGTAGGACCGGGGTAGGTTAGTATAGAGTGTTCAGTTGCTGTACTGAAGGTTACGGGTTCAAGTCAGGATGTGACAGACAAATTATTAAATCTGCTTTAAGCCACGACTGGACCAATGGAATCTACAGACTCCCCTGGGGCTTTCCTCAGTGGGAGAAAACCTGGGTGTTGAGTCTCCGTCAAATTACCTATCTGCTAAACCATTATCCTAGAAATAGCACAGTCCCTACAATGTACTGAAACCAAGAACCACCACAGGTTGTAGTGATGCATTTTTTCCCATGACCTTGGAGGAAACCTCGGAATGTTACAAAGAAAGTTTGCTTATTCTAAGGAAGCGATAAAAGTATTGAGGTAAATTTCTTTTCAAAATCATACCTGATAATATTTATTGTTATATTCATATTATATAAAGTGTGGCTATTATCTATGAGATGAGTGGCCACCAGCTGACTTGGATCGCAGAGCTAACTAGAAAGGAACTGTCAACTATAATGACTCAATCCGTTCCTGTCGTATCGGGTTCTGCTGGTCCTCGTTAGAGCCGTCCAGTCATTCTGCTATTATTTCCCAATCGACTACTGATATCGATCTTCGTCCTTGTAAATCGAGTTGTCTTTGACCGTTTTATAGTCGGTGGTTCAAAGGCGCATTCCACCTGCTTGCTCTATTCTAATTAGTAAATTTAAAAATAATCATTTCATAAAGTGATATCTATAATATGTTCATCGATTGCTCTTTCATATTCTCTGTTTGCTATATTGGTACTTTACATTCCACAAATACAATTTGATTGTGAGTAGTTTGTGATGAGTTGAGTGGAGATTTTTCCTTCGATACAAAGTCATAGACTGCTTTACAAGTCAAGTAATACGTCTACAATCTAATACATATAAACTTCATGGGGAATCTCAAAGACCTCTCAAAGGGAAAATACAAAAATGCAAAAATCTTTAAGAAAGAGAAAATGCAATTTTTCAACTCATGAAGTTATTGAGAAAGATTGGTATATGCCAAAGGATTTCATTGAATAAAAGTTTTGCGCTTCATGGGTAATACAACAAAAATAGAGCGTTCAGTACATATTAGAGAATGCACTGTTTCTAGAACAACGGTTTTGGAGGGTTCTTTGGCGTCGACCTACTTACCCTTAATTGGGGGAAAACCTGGTGGTTGCGATTGATCTCGGACAAATCATTTCCTGCACAACCGTTGTCCTATAAACAGTACAGAATCTACTACTCAACCCAAGAACCTTCATAGGTTGTAATAGCACAGATTTACATAACTTTATTTTACTCTAACCAAGTATATTTTGAACAAATGTTATTAAAAGAGAATATCAACATAACCTGACCCTAAGATACACTTAGGGCTTTATACTTATCACCTAATGTCTCCTCTTTATATACTTATCTTATTTACATTTTCTGCCCTAAAAACAGTAATGGATTAACAAAAATAAAATAAATTAAAACCAGTAAAAATGTTGAACTAAAATAAATAGGTATTCATTTATTGACTAAATCTCGAAAATCTAAAAGCAATAAAAATATAAACGTGTATAAAGGTTTAGCGTTATTTAAAAATGAATTTGCCGATTTATTTTATGAATACACTTACCATAAATAACTACCTAGATTTTTATTTGTAAAATAAACGAATTCCAGAATCCAATCAGTGAAATTATTCATCTCTTATTCATTATCCAATCTCTGCTAAATGAATCTGTCCATATTTTTTGTTCGTTGATTTGCACAAAAATCTATTTCTGCCTGTTGACAATAATTAATGGAGATGTACTTTTAATATTGTAAATTTACAAATGCTTTACGAATCAGAGTAAATAACGATACACTTGCCCGATGCAACCATATTAGCAGATCCACTGATTTCAGTACCCAGACGCGCAACTGACAGATATCAATATTGGTTTACCAAACATTATACCAATGGCCAAACAGCATATCGGCGGGTAGCAATCTAGTCAAAACTGATTTCCAGAGTATGTTTGATTCCTTAATTTTTAAATTAATAGGATCCAAAATTTATTTATTTTACAACATTGGGTCGTAAATCACAAAAAAAGTATTTTTGTGTTACTTCTTTTCATCCTCGACATTAGGCATCAATCAATCCTATGCTTTTGAACTTTACATGATTATGTAACTTCATATTTATGTAACACTGTGGTTATGAGTGTTACGGTGTCTATTTTACTCGTATCAATCCATTTAGGAAATTTCCAAGACAATACAACGAACTTAATTTAGAAAATGAACGATAAAGTAGGTATCTTGTACGTTTGTACTTATATTTTAAATGTTTAAATTTCTTAACTCTCGCTCAGGTCTAAGGAATTAAGAACAAGGTATTTATTTTAAATCTAAAGATCTGATTTACCAAAAGATAGATGGTTTTCATGAAAATTTATATTTATTTATTTTGCAAACGTTTTAACATGTACTGTGGGAGCAGCATAGCGCTGAGTTGATAGGCTGAAGTTCTGTGTTCGAATCCGACTGTACCCTATTAATTTTTTAATCTGTCAAAGGCCATATCCGGATCCTGTGGGATCTGCAGTCCTTCCAAGGGCTCAACAATCCTCTATTCAGTGATTACTTTCATTGAGGGAAAAACTTGGCGGTTGACCGTGATCTTAGAGAATCACCCCCCTACACAACCATTGTCCTAGAAACAGTACAGTCTCTACCATCTACTAGACCCTCCATGGGCATTAATGGTACAGGAAGAAATACATGTAATGTTTTAAAAACGTACAAGTAACCTATCTATTTTATAAATTTCGCTCTCAATTAATAAGATTTGTTTTAAAATTTATTTATTCTGGATCTTTTTTCCTTTCTGTTTAATATTTCAAGCATATCTTCTTGATCGCGCTCATTTGTGTTGCGGATATGTTTGTTATACTAAAATGTTTAGATATACTATATAAAGAATTTATTTTTTACACATAGCAACCATATTAGTTTTACTAGTAGAGTTTCTATAAATACACTTTATAGTGGTTATACTCCTCTTTGTACGGGTAGCTTTATATAAAGGCGGGTAGCTTTATATAAAGGAGACTGAAAAGGTGAAGAAGGAAACCTAATATTGGAGATAGGAATATACAGGAGCGGGAATATCAGAGATGAAGAAAGCCTTAGTGCCTGGAATATGAAAAACGAGTAGGGGCGATCTTCCTAAGTGTTTCTGACTCTTCTAGGCACTTTATTTTCCATGTAAGTTTCAGGGATAGAAAAATCTAGAGAGAACTAGAAGTTTGAAGTAAGTAGATGTCTCCATGGGATTTGAAAATGAAGCCTTTGTAACTTCGTTAATTATTTAAAATCCTGTTACAAATAAAAGCGTGTAAATGAAGAGAAAAAAAAATTAGGAATTTTTCAAATTTCATTCTTAATGTTCTTAAAACAATCTAGTCTATGTTCGGGGCCACTATTCCATTATAAGTCAGATTAATACATTGTTTCAATTATATAAATCTGTTTCATTACAACAAGTGAATGGTCGCGGGGTTAGTACTTAGTAGAGACTGTAGTTGTTTCCAAGCCAACTATTGTGTACGGGGGCGATTTTCCCGTGTACTTGTGTCTAGACCAAGTTTTGTGTAGGCGCTGGGATTTTCTCCCAATTAAGGATACTCATTTTAAGCCCCTTTATTTTCATTTAGGTTTGTATACAGATAATAGCATCATTACAACCTCCATATTTTTATTTACGTTTCGAAGAGACTGCCCTATTTGGAGTACCCACTTTATAGAGCCTAGGTGAGCCGCAGGAGGATTTCAGATCCTAAAAAATCCCCTCCCCCCCCCTGGCTGTTATCAGATTTAATAAAATCTCCCCTGCCAGATTTGAACCAGGGACCTTTGGCACATCAACTCGACAACAATGTGCTAGTATTGTTAATTTTTTATTTTTATTTGTGTTACTTCCTCAGAGTGAATCCTTTCGTTTGAATCACATATGCCGTTTCTATTCACAATTCACCTTTCATCAGTAAATGCATTTGATCCACTGTTGAATTTCATTTGAATTATCGATGCGTATAGAGATTTGTCTACACTGACATATCGTATTAGATTACTTACATTTCTAATGATGTGGTGGCATATAAAAATTCGGAAACCAATTGAAATCTTCTGTTCCAGTGAAAAATTATGATTCCTTTGAAAAATTTCCCTGCTTGTTAGTATCGAAACGACATTTACACTTGTAACCTTCTGCCAAAATTATCTTTCGCCAATTGCTATAAGACTAATTGGATACTAAAGTCAAATGTCACGGTAGTATCTGTCAGCTGTCATCGTAATGTTTAGACACTGTGGGAGACGAGCGTTGCTGGAATATTACATTGCTAGGAATGAGCTAGAATTAATCATAAGCCACCTCAGATATATAGTTTCCTGATTTATTTTTTTTCTAACTTGCTTGTCACTTACATTTAGAAATTAATGCACTTTAAATGATCTTCTAATGCTCTATAAATAATTATGAACTAATCGAAGCTACGTAACGAGTACAAATCGAACCTTTTATTCCTAACTACCCTGAAGGGTAAGAGTAATAATCACACAAAAATATTTAACATTTACAGAATAATAGATTATTAAAATAGTAAAAATTGGATTGTCGTAATGATTATTGTAAAATTGTCTTAAATAATGAGTTTGATTATTTTTTATTAAAATTTAATATTTTTTAATATAAATGTTTCTTATTAATAGGTACAGTAAATGCAACATGCAACTTATAAATAATCTATTTCTGTGCATTTAGTTCCTTAACGATGTCTTAAATTCTTTAATTCTTTGTTTTTTCTTTTTCTTTGTTATTTATATACTCGATTAAAAGTAATTCGCTCTATTTTCGAAGCAAGAAATAATTACTTTAATTTTTAAAGTTTTATATTTCAAAAATAAATAAACGTTAAATTTTAAATTCTATCAAGGTTTTTATTTGGTGGAAAACAATCAGTTAGATATGAAGATATTTATAAACACACATACATACATGGATCCATGCATAAACCTCGTGTGAACTCTTTTTATGTTTTATATCGAAACTAAGTGGCCAGGAGTACTGCAATAACATTATTTTGTTTCAAACAAGAACAGTTGCTCACAGTGAAATTGATGAAAAAAAGAAGACAAACTTTAATGGTTATAGGAAAAAAACCCAGAAACTCCAAAAAACTTATTTTTAATATCAATTTAACTATGTGCAAACAATAAAAGTAAAAATATATAACTTTAATTATGGGCCGTAACGGATGAAAGGCGTTTCGTTTGTTTCATTCATTTACAGTTTTCTCTTCATGTACACAAACAATTATGTTATGTATACCGTTTGAAAGAGCATTTAATAATTTTTCATATTCAGTCTTACTTTTCCTTTTGAAAGTTAAGCAATGTTTTAAAAATAAATGAGAATAAAATTATGTCATCCGCGGAAATTCGTATAATTTTTCTCTACGAATTTAAACATGGCCATAGCGTCACGGGGCGTTCCGAAACATTAATATTGTTTACGGTGAAGATACAATGAGCGAAAGAACAATCTTCCGTTAGTTTGTAAAATTTCGGTCTGGGGATTATGACCTTATCAACAAAGAACGTGGTAGGCCGAAGACTAAGTTGGACTACGAAAAGTTGAAAGCCCTTTCCTAAACACTCGTGAGTTAAGTTCTCAACTTGGAGCAAGTGCCATGGCTGTTTCCAAGCACTTTAAGGAGCTGGAAATAAGGATACCACATGAATTAACCGAGCCGATTTAGTAGCTCAGCCGATTTTTTTTCCAGGAGCTGAATATAGAGGTCCTTCCTCACCCACCATATTCTCCGGACCTTTCTCCAACTAATTTTTACATTTCTGTTATTTGGATAATATTTAAATAAATAAATAAATTGACAACGAACATGTCCTGAAATCGGCCTCCCAAGACTTCGCTTCTTCCTTGACACCTAACTTCTACAGAGCGGGTATAAAAATGCTTGTTTCACGTTGGGAGAAATGTATTGAAAGTGAAGGATCCTATTTTTATAAATAAAAGTATTGTTTGATATTTTTTTTGCTAATAATTTAAATTTACACATTCACTGAAATTTCATATGCTACAACCCAATATATAAATTAAGAAAAAAAATTACCTCACAGTCAAAATACTCTAGCATGAAATTTATTTTTCTTAGGACTGTTTGTGAACTTACTGGCTTACCTAAGCGTTTGGCTAGTTAAGTGGCTATTTTAGGAGCACTCAAACGTAGATTTAATTTTATTTTTCTGACGATCCAAGTCTCATACCTATCAATACATTTTTTCTTTCAATTTTAACTTTGTTTCTGTCAATGTGGTTATACTTTTTGAATCTTTCCACTGTTTACAGTCAGTTGAACGGCTTTTTAAAAATAATTTCGGGTATTTAATTCATAAATTTTCCATCATTAAAATGTTTAATGACCAACTCACTTTAAGTGTTGTGTGTACTCCCTTTATCGAAAAAATATAAATATGTAGTAGAAGTGACTTTGAAGAGAACCAAACTTTTTCGACACTAGAGTTTTAATAAAAGAAAATAGTATAAGGTAAACAAATATTGGGATAACTAACATAAACAGAAGTGTTTTACTGTTATTATTAAATCCTTGTTTATTTTTATACGTTTATTTATACCAAAAAGACGTATCACAAGGATGTTTAGTGATTTCAATAAATTATTATTTTTAATGTAATGTAAGTCGAACTAACATATTTAATGATTCAAAGATTCCTATCAAAATTGTGTTGTATCATTCATTGTATCATTGTATCAGCCATTGTATCTATGAAATTAGGAATACATTAAAATACATAAAGTACATTTCGAATTTTATATAATTATATACTATATACGCAGCTCTGGAGGCCATATTCTTTTCATTAGTTACAAAGGGCTGACAAGAATTTTACGGGGTCTCGTCAATAAAGTTAACGCCCTTTTAGGTTAACTTTGTGACCCGAATTGGAATTTGACCTCGTGGCACTTCTACATTGCCGATATTTGTGAAACATACTGTATTCAAATTCGAACGAACAGTTTTTGCACAAAGTTTTTGATACCAAAAATATTCATCTGAATATTTAAAACTAGAGGAGGATTGATAAAAATAAACTGTATATAGTATTATGAGAGTAATAATGTATTACATAACAAGTAGTATCAATAAATAAAACATTTAATGCTAATTGCTCTTTATTACATACAAAAATTAACATTTAAAGAACAATCGGATATTTGTTTTAATAAGAAATATTTAGCCTTTAATTAAAGGGGAAGAAAGTGATCCGGATGGAAGTAAAAAAAAATATCTTTTCATAGTGATAATCTATAATTATAAATTAATTACATAATTATAAACCATTTCGCATCTATTAATTACCATATTGCAGGTATTTTTCAAGGCTAGATAGAAAAGATTCAAAAATATTTAAAACTGAAATAATTTACTTAGTTACATATTGTTATTCATTTTTATTTTTATTATTATTTTTATATCTATATGCTATTGTTTTAGTTTGAAATTAAAGAAAAAATATTTTATATTATACTTTTAATCATTTCTTTAATAGTTTCATTTTTATAAGTGACTTTGTTTTGTTCAATTTTTATTACATTTTTCTCTATAACATTTCTCTATAACTCTTTATATTACATAAATATTTTGTATAAGGAACGCCAGTCTTACCACGTATTCTGATGATACATGTGTATTATCAGTCAACACCAATCCAGTTATTGCATCCCTAAGCCTCCAATTCCATATCACTGATCTTGAAAAATGGTGTCAAAACTGGAGAATCAAAATAAATTCTCAAAAATCACATCAAATCGCTTTTATCTTCTGTCGTAAACCAATGACCTCCTGCCCTTCAGTCTCCTTTAATAATATCCCACAGGTGCCTGTAGAACAGATCCGATACTTAGGATTGCATCTTGACAAACGATTAAGCTGGAATCCTCATACAAGACTGAAAAGACAAGAAACCGTTTGAAGTTTCAGGCTACTTCAACACCTACTAGACAAACGGTCTTAGCTCCCAATTAATTACAAAAGATTCATCTTCATGACCATCATACGACCTATTTGGACTTACGGAGTAGAGCTTTGGGGCTCCACTAAGCCATCGAATTCCTCTCGTATCCAATCCCTGCAATCCAAAATCCTTCGTAAAATCCTCAATGCTCCTTATTTTGTTAAGAATAAAGTCATTCATAATGACCTTAATGTCCGATTTGTTACTGATTTGGCCCGAACCCGGTATTTATCCTTTCATAACAAACTTCATTCTCACTCAAACCCTCTAGTTTCCTCTTCGATCCCCGATAATCCTCCGAGGTGTCTGAAAAGATGGCCACGTGATCTTCTTAGTTGAACTTGTGATTTGAGTACTACCAGTGGGTAGTTTCTCTACTTGTCAGTATCTCATGTAATTATGTATTGTTTAGCCTATTTACTTGTTGTATTATTGTAATACAGTTGTAAATATCAATAAATAAAAAAAAAAAGGGGACCGCCAGTTTTTAATAGTTTATTTACCATTAATTAATTTTATGATCTGCACCCGGACAATATTCTTCCCCGTACTTATACAGTCAACAAACAACTTACAGATATATTAAAAATTAAATAAATATATATATTTAAAAAAGTAGTGATAAGTTACAATACTAAAATGCAGTGCACATATAATTCTCATATACTCATTTCATGTAAATCCAGATGATATGCAATTAATTCTCTTTGTATTTTTTATAACTTATAATTTTTTCTATAATATTTCAACCTTTTTTATATGTTTTATTATTTTTTATTTTAATCTTCTTCTTCACAAGAGATTCCTTCACAACTATATATGTGTCTGAAGAAAAAGACAATTACTTTTTGTTGATATTGCTAGCAAAAAAGTATGCTTTTTTACCGGCATACAGGTAGTTAAGAATATGATATTTATTATTAAATGTAGTACGTACTGATTCCAAATGTCATCCAAGAAGTTAAAATAGCAATCGTAATTAATGTTTCATTTAAAAGTATACATCGCAATTTTCAAAAAGAAAACAAAATCTAAATTAGAAAAGTTAAATAGGAAGACTGACAACGTTTATAAGGAAAATTGATGTAGAGTCAACACATAGCGACTGACTGGTCAACTACGGGTTAATTGCTTCCTCGTTAATTAAAGTGTCATGAAAGAGCAATTAATTCACCTCAGCACTTTTATCAAGGCTCTTTTAGAATTGTCAATTAATTTGCTACAAGGCTCTCATAGAGTTGCCTGAGTAGCCGCTCGACGAGTCTAATTGTTTTTGATCTTAAAGGGGTATACTTTACATAATTATAAACTTATCCAAGTTATAAATATGAAAGCTGTTCCTAAAAAAAAAAACACAATAAAAATGAACCTCAACTATGTTTAAAGTTTTGCCCTAATTAAAAACTGGGATAATAATTAATAGACTAGATTAAAGGAAGTCTTGTATTGATTAAAGTTTCTGTTGTAATTTATTTTTATCATAAGATATAGTTCTATAACAAGCTTTTTTCTTTGGATACAAAATTTTTTTTATTATTTTAGCATAAAATAGTCAATACTAGGAATAGAGCAAGCGCTGGAGTTTGTAGAATAAACATTTCACCTCCTATTAACCTATCAATAAATATCAACAACTCCATTATCCACTGGCGTTAATGACATAAGGTTGGCACGCCAAAAAAAAAAAAAAAAAAAAAAAAAAAAAAAAAAAAAAAAAAAAAAACATTTCACCAAAAAGCTCAAAGATTAATAATCTGGATCCTCCATTTTTTGCTGTTGTATTTTGTTTTTATATCCACTCTTGTTGGAATGATGCAGTTGAATTAAACTTTAGACCAGGAATTACATTAAATAAACAAAAAAACAAAACAAAACAAGCAAATTATTTCACTCCATTCCAGACATCCTAAATAAAAAAGCAGCATATTAAGTTTGAGACGGTTTATGTGGTGGGCTTAGCTTTTGAAAGCCAATTCCAGAAAGTTTGGCACTTTTTTTCATTTTTTTACTTCATAAAATCGAGTCGGTTCATTGCACATAAAATTATACTTTTATTCAAATTAAGGTATTTTGCTTTAAATTTAAAGTTAAACTAGTATGTAATATTAAATTGTATTATAAGCGTAAATATTAAATTGTGCATTCACCTGTGGTTATTGGTTGGCATAACTGCCTACGATGGCCACGACCGCGGATTCGCAGCCAAGCAGTAGCCTTAGGATTTTTTAAAGGGAGTAAGAAATCCTTGGTTATGCAGTCATTTGGGAGGGACTTGAGCCTGTAGGATGTCGGCTACTCGTCAAAAATCCCTATCCTGATTAAACCTGGATAGGAAAATTTAGGGCTCACACTTTAGCATCTTCTGATTTACCATTGCAACATTAAAGTGACGTTAAATTAATAAACAATATTAAATTTTGCGTTAAATGCAGTACGGACAGAATTAGTAAATAGAAAATTTTATCATTTTATGATATATCAAGAGAGAGGTGTAGCTGAGTGTGTAGAGCGCTGTGTTAAATTACTGAAAGACCTGCATTGAATCCTTTGGGATCTTCAGACCAGACTCGAGTTCACCCAGCCCAGAACCGTCTCTACCATGTACTGAACCCAAGACCCGTATGGGGTGTAGTAGAGCACCGTTTTTAAAAGTTGTTTCATCTTCAGTTGTTTTTTTTTACTTGCTTATTAGTGTACATAAATGAACAGCGATAGACTAAGCAGGCTTAGGTACTAAGTTACGTTGCGTTGTTTTTAGTTTCAACATGACCTAACCACAAAACCTCCAGTTTTTGATTAGAAAACGACACCCTTAATATATTTTGATCGTCCAATTTTATTATCAAGTTCGTTAAATTGAATTGATCTATGTTTAACACAACTTGTGTTAGGATACAAGAATAAACAAGCCTAAAAGCAGATATTCATCTTTCCTGAAAACTTGCTCCTCCTGTACAATCCTCTTTCATTCATAGCGATCCAATGACTTCGCCCCCAGAATCCCAGAAGCCTCCAAATCCTCCAAATCCAAAGCTTAATCCGATTTCATCCATCGTCTTCCTGGGACGCCCCCTCATCCCTACAAACTGTTCTCTCATCATTTTCTTAGTCATCTATCTATCTGGTAATTTGCATGCCAATGGTTATATGCCAACTTGTCTCTCTGGACTGTGCAAACCTATGTCTGTATGTCATTAGGTCATCGATTTTTTCCGATCTCCCTAATACGCTAAATGTATTATATTTGACCAAATAAACTATTTAGTGTATTATAAATAATATTTTATCCAAACTAGGAATATTTAACCTGGAAAGTTCCTCCTGGCCATAAACGTTGGACCCAGACCCCAATTTACAAATTATGCAAATGATTATTTAACTGTCTAACGATTTAATTGTACTACAGTTTGAATTTAAAGTTTTAGTAGGTATTTTTTTAGAAATTTCCGGTTTGTTTTATAGATAAAAAAATATATATTTTAAAAGAAAAATATCTAGTTCCTTGCATTCTGTATTGAAGATCAGTTTATTATTTATTACACACCCCCAGCGAGCCTACTAAAAAAGGAGGACCCACTGAATATTTTTTTCAGATTTGTCTTATTAAAAAAATATATATAGTTTACTAGAAAAATGCTTTAACTTGTTTACTCTTATGGAAATAAAATGGAATAATATGAAGCTTATTTTTTTTAATCTTTTTTTTTTCACTAAAACTCACAAAAAGTGCCATATTTTGCGTAATGGCTTAAAGAAATTAGCAATAGTGGCTTTGTGATTCACCAATTCCGAAAACTAATTATAATTTATGTGATCTAACATCACATGGGACCAAAAGCAATTGCTCGATCCGTTGTTAGGTAAATATTAAATCGCTTAAAACTTTTTATATAATAGGATTAATATTTTATTTCTAAGATCTTTAGGCCTATTTAAATTATTAGAAATTAAAAAAAAAAAGAGTTTCTTATGTCTTCATGTCTTTATTTTCCTAAATATTATTTGTTTTGATTAAAAAATATGAAATCATTAAATATTTCAAAACTATTCCGGAAAAATCATTCGAATAATAGCTCCGGGACTATAATCAATTTTGATGGGATTAAATACTATAAAAATTAGTCCATCCACCAACATTCCTTTATTCTGTACATTTCCTCTATTATTTACTTTTTATTATATAACTTCTTCAAAAAGAACTATGACATAACTCAAAATTCGGCATTATTGAGTAAAGCCTTCAGAAGCAGTCGTTGGTGATTTTTAATTCAGGAAGGATATATCTGATATTTCATTTGCAAAACTTTTTTTCTAATAAAGTCATATTTTGAGTTGGGGAGCGGTGTGGCATGGTGGTAGAGCACTGAGTTGCCATGCCGGAAATCCTGGTTCAAATTCCGCTGCAAGGCAGTACTTTTATTTAGTCTGTTTGCAGCCGGAGATGAATCATATAATCATGAAGGATCTAGGACCCTCCTGGAGCTCACCCAGCCTCTATAAAATATTATAAAAATAGGGTACCCAAAATAAGGGGGAAAAATCAAGTATTTGAGCGTGACCTAGGACAAGTCACCTCCTTGCAGAACCGATGTCCATGAAACAGTACAGTCTCTACCTTGTACTGAACCCCAGACCCTTCAAGGGTTGTAGTGGCACAGGTTTTTTTTTTCATATTTTGAGTTGTGATTGTAAGTTGATAACTTTAAGTTTTATAAGAATAATAACAAAGTTAAAATGAAAAAGTTTAAAAAAAAATCTAATTGTTAATAAAAGGATTTCAATTACAGTATGAATTCTTTGATTTACCAATATCCAAATATTTATTTTTTTAACTCATGTGGAACATTCAAATACCTCTATTGAAAAGTTATGTTTTTTTATCTATGACGTTGTTCTTTTTAAGATGCGATATATTTATCAATGCCAGTGTTCCTGTAGCAACTCTATCTTTACTGATTTTGAACATTATTTTAGACATGACATTTTTTTTTATATTGTCTTATGTAGTAAAAACTGCCTTGGTCACTACAGCCATTTATACAATTATTTTAGGATGCTTTGACTTTTCTAGATGATATTAATAGCTTTGCAAGCATGTTCATTACCCGTTGACGATAGAGGTGAAGATAAAACATAAATAATGACTGGATGTTTAGAAGGCTGGGAAGGCTAGGGACGGAGGTGTTGAGAATTGATGTGGGCCAACTGCAGGGCTAAGTAAAAATAGAAATATTTCCTTTCCTCTCTTTGATATCCAAGAATATCACCTGATATTTACCCTCGTTTTGCCTCATTCACGAAGAATTATGTGGCTTTAAATAACTTTGAATGAGTTATAATTTTATTTTTAATTCTGGTAATTAGCTGTTTAAAACAATAATGCTGTGATGATTAAATTAAGCAAAATTTGAAAACATTATTTCGAGGAAATA
Source organism: Arma custos (assembly GCA_037127475.1). Classification (NCBI taxonomy): domain Eukaryota; kingdom Metazoa; phylum Arthropoda; class Insecta; order Hemiptera; family Pentatomidae; genus Arma; species Arma custos. The sequence goes on along the minus strand of CM073762.1, from coordinate 72,962,861 downwards.
ATACCCTCCCTCAGTTTGAGCTAATTAAGATATAAAAACATAATGTTTTTTTGTTTCATTATGACTGTTTTATTGATTAGCAGGGAGTAGATTTGTGAGTTACGGTCTAAAGTTAGCAAGATCATTTGGTTCTTACACCCACCACAAACTATACAAATTTAACAAACCAAGCGATTGGACGAGACAAGAAAGTGCAGATTATCGATACAAATTTTTTATTATTAACATTTATTTTGGTAGGACGTCTTTGGAAGTTGATAAAATATTTGAAAATGATTCTCAAGTCAAAAACGCATTTTCATTTAATATTTCATCATAAAATTCTGGATTTTCCAGTCCTGGGATTGGAAATTTGATTACACGTTGGGAAAAATGTATAAAATAGAGCAAAAATTTCGAATAAAAAAATATTTTGATTTCATAAAGTCGTTTTACTGAACAGCGTTTACTTCCACACGGGGACATTTCTTATTTAAAGGACCCAATGCTTTCAGATTTATCACGCAATATTCTAATTAAAAACTAAAGATGCGTTCTCAACATTTTATCTCAGGTTATTTTACTCATGAAAGGCTAAATTGACAGGAAAATAATTATAAGGAATTAACTAAGTTGATCGTGGGTAGTGTAAGAAACATTTTTTATTTCAGTAATTAAATCTTTATTTTGATTCAAACAAATACCAAGGTCTGTAGAAATTTTATTTTTGTATGTCGGAAGTGGTATGTACAAGACAAATGAAAACTAATTGTTTGCCAATCTCATAACCAAAGATCAGCCTATCTAAGATTTCTAAGGGGTAACCGCTGAGCGCTCGCTATCTCTCTGGACCAGATCGGCCGAAAGTCGTCAGCACTTTACGGTTTGGCATTTTTTTTTTTTTTTTTATATTAACACTTTATTGAAATATTACAATCTGCCACTTGTGGGCAATAAGTAATAGTGCTGTGTAGCTTACAGTCATTCCATAACAAAACAATAATATAAACAAAATAAAATAAAATAAAATAAATAAATATATACATGCGGAAAAATATATACATGCGGTAACAGAAAAGAAATTAATGCGGTAATAATAATAATAAAGTAAAATAAATAATAAAGTAAAATAAATAATAATAATACTAATAATAAAAATTAAATAAAATGTACACATTCATACCCTATTTACAATTTGCCTGGGGTCCCCGAACTGAGCTTCTTCCCCAGGAATGAGGGCAAAGCAGGAGTCCGGGAAGCCCCAGCCCCCTTTCCCAGCCGCGTCACTGGCATTAAACGCCAATGGAAGCTGGTTAAGGGCGCTTCACACACACAGGTCGTGAGTGGAGAATTTGGCCAGTGCCAGTACTCCAAATAACTTTATTACAATGGGTCTCGGGGCCATTGCCGGTTTAGACGGCGGGGTGGGTTATATGGATGTGTGGAACTGGATAATGACTGAGCCAGGGGGTTGGGATGACAGGCAAGATTTTGGTGAAAGTTTGAAAATTTAGTAGGGATGAGGTCGAGGACGAAAGGGATGTTGAGATCATTATGGAGGGTTTTGTTGGAAACATAATAAGGAGCATTGACAATAGTTCTCACCATTTTGGATTGAAAGGATTGAAAGCGTCTGATATTCGATTGTTTTGCGGTCCGGTTTGGCATATTAAATTCTTTATCTTCCACAGCGGGATGATCGAACTCCAGAAGCTTTCCGAACTTTGTATTTTAGGTTGGTTTTCCCACCAAATGCTAAGATGGAAGAAAAATACATTTAATAAGGAATTAATGACGTGGATGACGGCTAGCTTAAATACAAGGGAAGAGTGAAAAGGCGGATGAGACAACTTCGAGGCTAACTCCTCGCAGAAAAAGTCCTGCCTTACATGGCTTCCGATTCGACGGCTCCTCCCTTTTCTACTTTATTTTATTCTTTATTGCCCTTTCATATCGCCCATTTCCCAGCCATATATTACCATACCAATGGCTCTTTCACTTTTTTTTCTCGTCTCCCAAACCGGTTCAGCACGCTCGTCGGTTTCTTTTAATATAATAACAGGTCTCGGAAGATATTCAGACTAAATAAAAAGAAAAATCAAACAGAAGAAGTAGTAATAAAAGTTGTACATTTATATGCTAAGATGTTAATAATTTTATTCGCTTTACAATTAATTCTGCCCATTGTTTTCCTTTCGTTGACAATAATGTATTCTCATAAGCAAATCATTTTTTAAAATTTTATTTATAAACAAATTATCCGGTTTCTCAATCTCATAAATAATAAGTCGATTTGTCAGTCGTAACTCTAGATTTATTCTGTACAATACGCTAATAGGAACTGTAGTCACTGATGCATAGAAATGAACCTTTAATAAGAAAAACATCAAACTACTAGAAATGTTTGCATGTGGAATCCGGATACGAATTTTAGAAGCTACTTGTGTGAATGGTCAGTAGCGACAGAAAAAACAACAAATTGTTCCAAGAAATATAATCGTTCTTCAAGACACAGAGATGACTTAGTAATGAAGATGAGTGGTAAAAAAGCGGCCAGCAAACTGTTCCGGAGAATATTCCGGACGGTTGACGTCCACGTGGTCGAAGAGCTGATTGGGATGCTGTAGGACAGGATTTGCAGCTTTTGAAGATCCCTGTTACCTTTGCAGGAGACAGAAAGGGATGGTTGGCCGATGCTGAGCAAGCAAAGGGCTGCTTCAAGCGATTGCTTTTCCGATAGAAGAAGAAGTTTAGATTTTAGAAACTGTTGTTAATATTTATAGTGGTATCCTCCATCATGTATCCTTAGTCTACGCACACCCTGGTTTTTCTATAAATAAACAGGAGTGTTTTATATTTCATTATTGGACATGGGAATTTTTTTAGAGTGCATCCAGTAGTCTTTCCAGGAAAGAAACGGATTCATGAGAAAGTAAGAAGGTACTGTTCTCAGACTCATGGAACATGGAGTCTGGTCTAAGACAGTCTGTATTTCCCAAAGTAATACTCCGAATTCTACCTAAATCTGTTGTTTGTTTATTTATTTAGCTACGATGCTACAGTAGGAGCCCTAAATTACACCTACCCAAATATAATTAAGAAAGTGATCATTAACGAGTATCTGACACCGCACAAACTAGGGTCTCCCATTTTACACCCCTTCCCAAAATACGGCAAGCAAGCATTTAAAACAGCCTAGGGATAGCTGTCAGGCCATAAACCCGCAACTCAGTGCATAGAAGGTAATACTAACCACTACGCCAAAGGCGACCCCAATAAATTAAATCGAGCATAATAAATACAACAATACAGTTTATAATTTCATATTTCTATGATCGAAAACCCTAAATAATTTATAAGCAATTTTGCATTTTTAAATTTTAATTCTTTAGGAATTTTAGTTGTAATTTAGTTTTATATCCATTACATTGGTTACTATTCATTTTTTTTTAACCCTTTGGAATTTCATTATTTTTAATAGAGACCGATAATGACCCCATGTATAGGATAAATTTGTTTGTACGAATTGTTTACATAAATAAATACCAATAAAATCTATGTTGTTTTTTTTTATATTCGCGAAAATGTAGATGTTTAGACAAAATGAAATAACTGTTAGTCAAGCTCTATAGTCAAGCCCACACCTACCTTACGTGATGGGCAAAATATTGGGAACGTATAACTTTCTCCTACGTGTTAATGCCATGAGACAGAATATTGTTCCATACCACTATGTTGTAGTTTCACATTATTATTCAAAGTATTTATGCTTTTTGAAGTTCCAAAAAATAGTATTTATTTTAATGATTTTTACGATGTTCTTTCAGTTAAAAAAACATTTTTACCTCAGTAATTAAAGCTTCAATTGGAGAAAAACAGATAACAATGTCTCTAGACAATTTTTTTTTTTAATATATGAGATTGTAAATTATCATTTGTTAATCGTTTAATTTCTTGTTTTAGTATACGCTGATGAATATAATAAACCACTATAATTGATATCAGATTAATTACACATAAAGAGTAATTAATCTCTGATTTTCCTTCTTAAAAAATAAATAACATTACCCACTTCTTTCATTCATATTAAAGCACAACTACTTTTCAGAATGCAATCATATGTTTATAATCTACTCACATAAAATGCATAATTATATATACACTTAATTGAACTGTACCAATACTAATTTCTTAAAACTGTTTAATTTTAGAAGTGAAACGGTTATATCGTGAGAGATTATCTGATTTGGTCTGTTTGAAAGCATTCTAGTAAATATTTTTGAAATGCAACTCAGGAATTTCTCCCCTGATCAGTTTAATTTTAAATACCCTTTGTACAAGTGTGTCTATATTTCACTGAAATTCCAGAGAATGTTTCCAGTTAAAGCCATATAGGTTATTCTTGATAATTAAATTTTGATCAGATTTAGTTTTTGTTTGTTTAGACTGCTTACGTTAATTAAGAAAACATCTTTATTTCAGTAATTAAATCTTAAGTTCGTGTAAATTAGACCCTAAGGTCCAATGCTTTTAATTTTTATTTATATAGCTAGTAGCATATGCAAGACAAAAGATAACCATTTACTGATCTCATTTCAAATTTTAGCATCAGCTAATGAACAAATATAAATAATAAATATATAAGTTATAAATTAAATGACAATAATTGAAATTAAGAGGTTTGCCTCGTCTATTGCCTAGCAAATGTCTCATAGTGTGGACGTAGCTTTAGGAAACAGCTGATTCAAAAGGCGATTCAATATTACTAATCTCAACATCCTTAAGCTACGTCCACACTATGAGACATTTGCTAGGCATTAGACGAAACAAACTTTAGTCCGTCTCAGCAACGGTGATCCTGATCGAATTGCCGTTTCAGACTGACCATGAAATTTCGCATTTTAGCGGATTTCCGATAGGATGGAGCCGAATACAGGTTGCTTCGATTGATCTTTGTAAAACCTTCGCTGCGGATCAGTTCGTTCTGGAAACAATAGCTTTGTTGCTCTCTTGTTTCGAATGTGTATGGAAACAGCGGTTCATTGAATCGACTGTGATTTTTGGCTCACCTCATTATATGGTTTATTTATTATTTTTTTATGGTTTATTTAGTCCACTCTAATATTGCTCGGTATGTTATTTATTTCTCATTTGAATGTAGGCAAGCACTGCAAGGATTTGAAAAAAAAAATAAGTTTTTTTGTTTATTCATTAACGCTACTTTATCTGATGTGGCTAATCGGACGATGCTTCAGTGGAGTCCTAAATTTTGTTTATCCAGGTAAAGGATCTTTAACGAGTTCCTGACAACGTTTTTTTTTTATTGGTGCACCCTCACACTCTCACTCTAAAACTCTTAGAACAATTACTTTCATATTAACCTCGCAATTTTCCTTTGAAAAAACAACTTCGAAACAAGGAAAAAATAAATGCATTTTCTTTTCCGTTTTTATATTCTAGGATTATGAAAAAATGCTGCATTGGGAATCACAAATTATGCCTATCCCTTTTTAATAAGGGTAAGAATCTGATAAAGTAGTATAAAGATGTACACAAAAAATATACAAATTTTGTTGAAATTAATAATTTTTAAGTTGGGATGTATTCGAACCTGGGAGACTATCGCTCTAGTTTTTGCTTGATACCTGTCCAGAAATAATCTACATTTTATATTTTTCCGTTTTGGCACAGTTTAAAAATACTCTATCATCACTGACTAATTGGTGGTGCTCACATTTTTTTGTGAAGAGGCCAACCAGACATAATTAAATTTATTTTATATATAAACATTTTTTTTTTTTTTTTTTAAATCATTGCCTTGACAAGTCACATAGGTGTTTATTTTCGAACCAAGACCTGTTTGTTTTGTCCCCTGTCCTAAATATTATTTCAAAAATATTATGTTTTTCAAAGTCCATTCAAGATTTGTCGTAATAAACAAATTGAATTTTTCTTTAAAAAAAAAGTATGGATTTTATTATGAAAATGTTTTTTCTTAAAACTAAAAGAAATCACTTTGAAAACTCAGTATTTTTTCATGGAAGATTTGTGTGTCTGTGCCTAAAAAAGTAAGATGTAAGTTTCCAATTGAAGATTACCAAGTTCTGATTTATTTTTAGGACTGGAAGTTATGAAAGACTCCTATAATTTGAGGGGCTTCGTTCACGATTTCAACCTGATTGCCAATATTGTATTCAGGGTGGCTACCACTAATAATTAAAATTGTATTAAAATCAACTACTGGTTTATTGTCAAAGTAAATTATACTTGGGACAAAATTTATGGTAAAAACTCTTAAGAAGTTTTTACCTGTTACTTGTTTGATACTCTTCTAAGTTGGAAAATCAAAGTTATAAATTTTGAATAAACCATATGAACTCTTAAATTAAATTTAAGGTATTACATATGGCTTAAAGTAAGCATGTCGTTATATAATTTTATACTATATTTTCCAACCAAATTTCTATTATTTATTTTATTTAAGTACCCTTTACAATATTTTATCGAAAACAAATCTTTTATATCAGTAACAATCCTTTTATTTCTCTGTATATTCCACCATCTCAATTTTTTTCAAATACTATTCACTAGAATAATCTGTATTACTTTCTTTATTACTTACTTGATATTACTCTATAATTATTCCCTCCGTTTTTATATTTAAAAGGGCCCCCCATCCTTATTTTATCTTACTCATACACCTTGATGCCTATTTTTATTATATTTACCATATATCATTTTAATTTGTCTCTATCTTGTATACTTAGCCCTGAAGAAGACCCTGCAATGTGGATCGAAACGTTGTCATTCTAATAAACAGAAAAATCCTAATGTACTCACATTTTAGTTACATGATACTTCAAAATTGGGAATTTAAACTCCGTTAATAGTGAATAATTAGAAAAAAATCTTTTGATCCATCATATTTTGGCTAATAGATGTAGTATTTTTTAATTAATCGAATGCGTTGTATTTTCAGCCTGAGTGGATTATAAAAAAAAAGCTGTGCCACTACAACCCGTGAACGGGCTTGGGGTTCTGTACATGGTAGAGACTAGAGGTGGGCAAAGTAGTTCCTTTAACTGAATGAGATAGTTCATTCTGATGAACTACATAGTTCATTTTTCAAAAGAACTAGAAATGTACTAAACTAAGAAAGGAATAGAACTATGGAAAAATGTTAAGAAACTGAGGGGTCAAATGAACTAGTAAGGTTCTCGAAAATATGATAAACACTTCTATCTTATTTCTAAATTTATTTTATATTATTTTCAATTTTTTATATTTATGATATATTTATATTGATTGCGTTTTTTTTCTATATCTTATTCTGCACTTATTTTACATTATTTACACTTATTATTTTGCATTACATTGATTAAAAAGAATATCTGAGGAATACGTAAATTCAAGTAGTTTTTTATTTCTTATTTTTAATTATTCAATGTAAAATTTGTAATTCATTGGTAATTTAAACAAGCAAATAAATTAAATTTTCACTTGATCCAAACTATTACAGACTACACATATAGCAACTCGTACACAACACGATTAAACCCCAAAATGAGGGACGACGCAACGACGAACTAGTTCACTTCGTTCAGTAGTTCGTCTTTCGATCGTAGGCCAGAAGACGATTGTCCCCTGTCCGAGTGTGGTAGCTGGTGAGTGGTGTGAACTAAAAAGAACTATAGTTCACCAAAACAGAGAGAGCTCTTTATAGTTAATTTTCCGGATCTTCAATGAACTAGTTCGTTCACGTACTCCTCATCTATAGTAGAGACTGGACAACGGTTGTGCAGGGAGGTGATTTGTCCTAGATCACGCTAAACCGCCAGATTTTTCGCTCTTATCTTGGGTATCCACTTTATGGGGGCTGGGTGAGTCGCAGGAGGGCCCTACGTCCCATATGATCCATCCCCGAGTGCTAACAGATTGAATAAGTCTTGCCAGCAGCGGGACTTGAACCAGGATTTTCAGCACGTGCTCTACCACTGAGCCACTCCGCTCCCCTTTACTTACTTATATATAAATATATACATATATATATATATATATATATATATATATATATATATATATATATATGTGTGTGTGTGTGTGTGTGTGTGTGTGTGTGTGTGTATTTATGTGTGTAAGATATGTATATGTGTGTGTAAGACCAATTAATATTATTCAAGAAAAATATAAAAATCTCAATATACCTACTCTCATTTTAGTTATAGGATACTTCAAAATTGGGAAATTAAACCCTATAAATAAAGAATGATGAGACCAAGAATCTTTTTATTCGGTATATTTTGTAAATGGTAGTATTTTTTAATTAGTCGAACTGTTGTGTTTTGGTACTGAATGATTATTGTTGACCTTGATACTATGTGTGTAAGAAAGAGATCCGGGTAGAGGTCAAAGAATTTCTCATATAATAGGAGAAAACTTTATTAAGTAGCCAACGTTTTGACCTACCTTGCAGGTCTTCTTCAGGGCTACATGCAAAATACGGAAATCAAAAGTATGATGAATCCAGGTAATTGAAAAATTTTTTTTTTCAATTACCTTGATTATTTGTATTTCTATGGTTTAATAAATTTGTGCAATTTCTTGATTGTCCTCTACCCGGATCACTTTCTTCCACATTTTGTGTTTTGGGTTGGAGTGGGGTTGGGTTGGATTATACTGATTGTATCTATAACATATAATTTCTTGGCTAAATAATGGAACAATGAAAATAAAATTTTTTTTATATATTTTGAAAAGAAATAATATTTAATATATTGTTCGATACATGCTGTGCTTTACCTACCATTAACTTAATAAACCTGTAAGATGTTTAAACCTAGTAGCGTTGGGATTTCGGAAGTTAAACATTTTGATGAATTAATTATTGCCTTACTTCCGCAGTACTGTTGTTTAAGGAGGTTTTGTACCAGCCACATTATGTGCTTTCATCCTTCTTCGAACTTATGCTTGTGTTGGAATTTACAGCTCATAAGAATTAAGTTAAATGAGCTTCTTTTGCTCGATTCTGCGTTTGAATTTCACAAAAAAAAAAAAAAAAGAAAAAGAAAACTTTGATTATTTAGTTTTGAGCTTTGAAATGTTCACAATTAATACATTAATTATCAAAAAAACATATTAGTTTATAAAATTGACGTAGAAGATGTACAAAGAGACAGAAAGGAGCCTTGGGCCATCCTCCAAAAGAATCAATTTGAAAAAGGAAAATGTATTAAATTTCTAGGGAAAGAGGGACAAAAATAATTTGTGTATAAAAAGTTCTGTGGAAACTATTTTTATTTTTGAACTGGAATATACCGTTTGAAGTCCTTAATTCTCCAAATTGTAATAGAAGCTTTAAAAAAATAATCCAGAAAAAAACTGTTCACAATGTGAAGATTCTTGGATTCAGTATGTGGTAAGATCTGTACTATTTTTAGAACGGTTGTCTGAGATCACGCTCCCCCGCTAGCTTTTCCCTTAGTTTAGGTACCTATTTTATAATGGCTGGGTGAGCCTCAGGAGGGTCCCTTGATCCCTAAGGATCCATCCCCGGCTGTTAACAGATTAAATAAATTATCTGCCATCGCCGGATTTGAAAGGAACACTCAGCATAACAACTAAGCACTTGCTCCAAAAATGCTCTGAAAGTAGAAGAATTACTGATTTATCAACAATTTAAAGAGACACATAATTGTGCATTAAACGATTTTTATGGAAACATGATACCCTAGGGTAATTAAATAATTGCTACAGGCAGATCTACTTTATTGAGAGTAAAGTATTGCGTTTATGAAAACGTATTTTGACGAGCTGAAACCTGGAATTTATATAGTGGAAAATAATTTTCAACTTTTCTTGGAAAGGGGCATGTATAACGAGATGAACTCTTCTACTTAAATGTTTGAGAAAACTTCAACAATTTTCTTTTCGTGCCCGTTTTTGAAGAATGACTGCAAAAATTCTCAAAACATTAAATATGTATCCTATTTCTGAGAGGAAATTTATCTTGAAACGGCATTAGAACGAGAGAACGCAAATGGAATCTTTCGTCTCCATGAATTATCGGAACAATAGTCTATAATTTCACTCGGAAATCGTCGATTATTGGATCAAAAAAGCCAAAATGTTTTCCTAATTTTAATGAATGTTCTTCTACTTTTGACAGGAAAATTCTAAGTAATAAGTGAAATTCTACTCTAAAAACCTGCAGCACACACAAACTAGTGCCCGAGACTCAAAAATTGCCTCTAACAAATACCAATTATCTATATTTCAGACATGTCAGTTATATTTCTCTAGGGACGCCCCCCCCTCCCCGAAAAACAATTCCTGCTACGCCATTGTTTTCTTGTATGTTTAAATGAAACTACCCTGAAAGCTATGACCACTTCACTATCAAGCTTTGTTTTACCCAGAGTTGGCAAGTGCTGATAAACAAAGTTAGTTTGTTTGTATTGAATAGTCTGAATTACCCATTGTCAAAGTCAGGCGGTTGGAATTGAGGTTCTGGCCAGTGTCTTCGGGTGAGGAAGCTGCTGAAATAAGTTCAGACATTTAGAGGCTGTATAAAATGTTATATTAATATTTTTTATAGTAAATTACCATAATCATCTTGATGTGCCGTATTGTTTTGTTTGTTTCATTTAACGTGTCTTTATGCAATATGGCTAATCACATGAGATTATTGCGAGATCACATGAGATTATTGCGAGATCATATGAGATTTTGCCTAACCGGTTATAATTAGGATTAATATGTTTTACGAGTATCAGTTCCGTCGTTTTACAACCTCTCTGAAGGACGGCATTACAAAGGATTTTTCAATTCCTTTTAAAAATTATAAGGCTACCAACCGGGTAACGAATCCGCGACCTTAGGCATATTTGGTTTTGCTAACCACTGAAGCCCATCCCCAATTCGCTGTGAGAGGAATGTTTGTATTGTTGTGTATAGTGTGATTCTAAATTAACCAAGAAGCATTTATAATTTTTCCTTGAATTTTGGATTGAGTTGTTTGTATCTTTTGTGTATGAACGGGTTTCGCTAAACCACAAAGTTTTGCTCCAAGTATTAAAATAGGTCTCACTATAGTATTGGAGATCATTTATTGATACATATATAAACTTAATAGAATAAGCTCTGTTAGAAATAACAACACGTTTTGAAGTTCTTAAAAGTTAATTTTAAAAAAAATCATTTCATCAGATTTGCATCTACCTTTGTTCGTGAAGTTACGCACCATTAAAAAATTAATAAAAATGTGTGTGATTAAAATACTTTTTTTCTTCTGCTGAAATTTTCTCTGTATTTAATATTATTCCATGCGTTCACTGGCACGGCACGTTTCTTTTGATTCATCGTCCAGGCCCCTCTGGTCTTTCTTTATCCCGAAATGTGAGACTATAATGTTCAACTTTTCAACCTTTTTACTTCTTTAGTCCACGTTGGAGTGGTTTGACTTTTCCAAAAATGCTCAATTTGCAATGTCAATCCATGTTTGATCATTGTTTACAGATCATTGTTTACAGAATGAATGTCATCCTCCTCTTCCACATAGTATCTGAAATTCTTTCCATTGCGTGGTAGATTTATTTTTTACTTCGCAATTTCCGTCCGTCTTCAGTCTGAACGGCACTAATGATTCTTCTTTCCACGACAGCTTTTTGTAACTATAGTTCATCGAGTGGCATTCACTATGGAAGACGAATTCCGTTTTTACGATAGTGTTATAATTTCTTATTTCGTCATTTCAGGAGAGACACTTGTTGTTGCAGATTTTTTTCTGGTAATCCATAATAAAATATTTTTATTTAATATTAAATTCCATAATTTTTTTTATAATTACCCACTGTTTTATTATCTTCCTTAAATTTCTTTTAAGGTTTTAGTGTCAAGGCGTTTCGATTAGATCGGGAAGGATCTACAACCTCAGTTAGTACGAAAACAGATGTATTTAAAAGTTAAATAAATTGTAATTAGCAACTAACATAGCGTGGGTGTAGCGTGTATCCAGCCTGCTCCGTGACCAATCCCAGTTATAACAGCTCAATGCTGCATGCTATTTCATTGTACTCAGGGCGGCGAAGATTCGTGGTAAATATTTAGATTGAGTGGGCTTCAGCAACGTCTAGTTTAGAATTTATTAAATATTGATTTTTAAGTATAGAACGATACCCATTTAAGGTACCTATAACCCTTTTAGTTTATTTAGCCCTTATTATTCATAATACCTTTTGGGTAATTACTCCGCAGTTTTGTTCATTTAGTTTTAATATTTATTATTTCAACGCATGTTTCGTTTTTTTATATCACAATTTTTTTCATACATTTCTATGAAAATCTGTTCTAAAGATTTTATTATTCTTTTTTCAAAATCTTTTTTTTTTTTTTTTGATTATTTTATTGAGTTGTACAACTGTAATACATACATCTAGTACAATTGCTATAAGAGTAAATAATACATGATAGGACATGTAGAGATACTACCCACTGGCAGCACTCTAGTTTTTAAAATCTAAAAAACGAAAATTAAAACATCTCTCCGTCTGCCAGTCCAGAAAATATCTAACAATTGCAATTTTTCACTGAAACAACTAAACTAACTTTTTTTAGTCGAAGGCAAGAGATGTTCCTCACATATCTTACTTACCAAACGTCTTTTAACAAAATTTAAGTTGTTTTTTTTTACAAAGCTAATAAATAAGGATTGATATAGTAATAATTTGCATTTTTTCTGTCATTTTTTTTTCATTTTATATTTGTATTTTTTTAAGATTAAATTTCTTATTTGTTATACTTAATATTACTATATTATAATTGATATAGTACAATTTAAAAAAAAAAATAGCTGTTTTAAATTGCTTATTTTTTGTGTTCTTTTTACTATTATCGCTAGAACTCCACAAGCTCAAAGACCATACTGATTATGATGTTAAGTGTTTCAGATGTAAAGTAATTATAGTCAAGGATAATCACATATCATCTGAAACAAGTAATGGCCAAGGAACAACAAATAAAAGGTTTAAATATGGACAACTTTAAATCAAGCAAATAGTATTAGGAAATAAATGAATATGAGCAAAAACTCTAGAAGAGATACAAAATAATTAATAGAATACTATTTAAACAATTAGAGAAAATAAAAACCTCGTGTTTTTTCGTCAATTCAAAATTCTTTGGTGGGAATTTTTCGGCCTGATTGCGAAAGCCTGAATTGGCAATACGTTGAGTGGTTTGTTATGTTCCAGTATTTTAGAGATTTAAGCCTTTAAATCTTTCCTATGATATTTAAAACAAATGTAAATATTATATGTTTATGATAAAATAAAAAAACTTAATTGTTAGAAATGACTACATGTCTTACAGTTCTACTAACTATGTTTTGTTTAATCATTTCATTAGTATTAGTATTAAAAAAAAAACTGTACTACTACAATCCATGAAGGTGCAATTCATGTGCTCATTACCTACATGGTAGGCACTGCACCAGAATTCTTGCACAACGGTCGTGCAGGGAAGTGATTTGTCCTAGCCCAAGCTCAACCGCCAGGTTTTATCTCAATTAAGTTTAAACACTTTATAGAGGCAAGGAGCCCAAGGAGTGTCATTAGATCCCATAGCTGTTAACGAATTAAATGATTTATCTGCCACAACAAGAATCAAACCCGGAACATTCGCCATAGAAATTCATCATCAGCATATGCGATGTAAATCTCAAATATTATATTTTTTAAATTTATGGATTTTTTTCTGCAATATAAACTTAAATTGATCTCTGCAGTTACATACAGGAAAGAATTTTTACTTTTTTCCCATGTTTTATATGTTTAGTTATACGCATTCATTTCTACTATTATCAATAATACACGTTTAAAAAATACTATTTTCTGGGTCCAAAAAAAAGTTTTTAGAAGTAACACTTCATAAAAAATAAAAGACAAGTCGATAGGTTTTTTAAACATCTTGTTTGGCGAATCATTATGCGATCTTAAAATTGATAGTAAATTTTACAAAGATAAGATATTATCAATATACAAAATTAGTTCATCTGAGTAATCTTTTGATAAACATTGCAATGCCGATGAAATATAAAAGAAGATTTATAGATTGCGATTGAGAGAACCCAGTGTTGGCGTGCGATCCACGGGGATGCTCACTACGATGACAGTGATTAAATGCAACCTTCAGCCTTAGCTTCAACATCTCTATTCTCTTGTTGATTTAAAGTTGGTTGTATCCGTGTTGTATAATCGTTGAGGATATATTTCTGATTTAAATTGAATTATATATATATATATTTCTGAATTACGGAACTAAATGTATTTTTTTCTTACTTAGCCTCTTAGGTTATTTATTTTTGAAAGCTTACGGGTAGGAATATTCTTATATATTAAGATTACATAGGAATGAGAGGATCTCTTGCATTGCACTAGGTGTATTGTAAGATAGAGATGTGGATGGTAATATGCTGGAATTCTATCGGAAGATAGGAATAGGACTCAAATGATGGGGCTTCTTATTTTTGATTGGATTAGTAACTATTTCATTAATACATAATTTATTTGTTTCTAAATTGAAAAAATAAATGGGTGACTAGGAAAGCTGCGTATCGAAGCCTATATTTCCTTTGTAGTAGAAAATTAAAAAACATCAAATAGTTTAGAAGGCTATAATCGTTCAAGAGATATATTTTTTTTAAAAGTTTTATTCCTTTAATTTGCTAATTTACAATTTTGTAACAATTATTTAATACATGTTGAAGTATAACAATTTACACTGCAAGTTGAATAACATAATAAATAAAAGCTGTAATATATTTATAGCAGTAGGAAAAAGAAGAAAAAACCTACACAAAATAGAAAAATAAATAAAATAAGTATATTTTGTAGTAAAAATAAACAATTTTAGTACAAAACAATCTTAGTACAATTTTTTTTTCTACCATTTAAGGAATAAATTCGCTTATGATTGATAACTTATTATAATGTATTAAATTAATTATATTTATTCTAATAGTATATGTCTAGTTCGTCTATGTATGTATCGTCTTAAGGTTTGTTTGTTATAATTGCCTATTGGTTGCATTAAGGGATTTCTTGAGTTTTTAGTTAAGTTGAAAAAGTTCCAAGTCTGAGAGTGAATAAACTGTTTAATTGTTTGTAGGTCTAAATCAAGTATCATGTCGGTTATTTTTGTGTACCTGGGGTAGTCATTTATGATTCTCATACATAAGTTCTGTATTCTTTCTATTTTTTTTATAGTTGGAGTCACAGGTGTAGCTCCATACAGGGGAGGCATATGTCAGTAAAGGTCTTATGACTGATTTATATAATATAATTTTGTTTTTACTAGAGAGCGTAGATTTTCTACGGAAATATGGGGCCATAGTACTTATAAGTTTTTTGGCTTTACAACATTTGTTATTTATATGGGAAGTGAATGATAATCTTTTGTCTAATTCCAGACCTAGGTAGGTGACATTTTGTGCCCAGGGTATTCGAGTATTATTTAGGATAATATGTTCCGGTATAGTAGGCCTTCTTTTTGTAAATATTATTGCTGAAGTTTTGTGTTCGTTTATTTTTATTTTCCATTTTTTATAATATTTGCTTAACCTAGAGTATAAGGATTTTAATCTATTTTCTATTGTATCTATCCTTTGAAAGAACTAGTGTTAATGGCGGTGTCATCTGCATATAAAGATCTTTCAACTGATGGGAGTGTGGGTAGGTCGGATAAGTATAGGTTAAAGAGCGTTGGGGAAAGACAAGATCCTTGGGGTAGACCTGCTGATAGTGGATGTTTAGGAGTTGTGGTATTGTTAATTGTGATTTGAAAGGATCTATTAGAAAGGAATTGTTGAGTGCTGCAAGGACTATAGTATCTCTGGAGATAGATAAATATAATGTTTAAAAATTTATTTCATTGATGAACGAAAAAAAAATCAAATGCTGGAAAGAAAGCTCTGTCTTATGCAAATTAATAATATCAGAAGTTTTTTTTTCGGGAACGACGGCAATACAAAGAAAAAAAACCTGTACCACTACAACCCATAAAGGGTCTGGGGTTCAGTACATGGTAGAGACTGTAATGTTTCATGGACAACGGTTCTGCAAGGTGACTTGTCCTAGGGCACGCTCAACCGCCAGATTTTCCCTCTTATTTTGGGTACCCTATTTTTATAATATTTCATAGAGGCTGGGTCTGCCCCAGGAGGATCCTAGATCCCATATGATCCATCTCCCGCTGCTAACAGACTAAATAAAAATCATGGCATGCAGCGGGATTTGAACCAGGATTTCCGGTATGGCAACTCAGTGCTCTAACACTGAGCCACTCCGCTCTCTACAAAGATAATACGATCGAAAATTTATAGTCATTAAAACATAAAAGATAGATAAAAAAACGATTAAAAATATTAACTACGAAAAGGTTTATTTGCTGTCCTATTTATACAATTTATTTTTTAAATTTATATGTAGTGATTGATATTGATTTAACTGACCTTCTGAATTCAGTCAAAAATATTCGACATCTGCTAAAAGATAAACAGAACATGAGTTTTTCTTGTAGCAGTTGACTACATCATATACTCATGATTATTATCTACTTAACACAATGAATAATTTAACTCTAGCATATGACTTTTATATTGACCGCAAATAAATAAATTGGTTCAAATAAAAAAAAAAAAAACATGGTTGTTAACTTGGATATTTATTCCATTTCCATGAATCCAGTGGGTCTATAGCCCCAGCTACTCTTATTATAACTAACTGTCTGAGGAATTTCCCACGAAATGTCACTGACATTCTTGTTATTAAGCCGTTACTAGACTAGTTTGGAAATTGGCCGAGAAGATAAACAAGTTGAGATAAGTTGAAATTTTCAATTAAAATTTGTTGTTTTTATTACAGAGTATGTTAATTATGAGATGATTGATTTGCATTAGCCTTTGTTTTCCTCAATTTATAAATATCTACTTTTATTTTACTCCTAAATAACTCTGACAGAGCCTTTTTTCCGGATGTGTTTATGCAAATCTAGCTTTTTGAACTCTCTCGTGCTTAATGAACAATTATTGCTTCTATTCAAAGTGCTAAGCGATTCGGAGGGACACAAAATAGTGACCCCTATCCTACGCGGAGTCAAGTACACCTTAATGATGCCTATACTAATTATACCTGAAAAAATCAAAATTTAGGACTCCCGCTGTAGCATCGTTCCGGTTGACGCAGCAGCATAAAGTTACCTGAAATAAATAAGCAAGCGATTGATAAAATATTTATTAATGTTGCTTGTGTATAGGAAGTTGTTTGTAATTAGTTTATTAATCATTTATGTAAAATTCTAAGAGTGTCTAAATCTATGTGATTAGTACTAAAAAAATATTTGTGAATTCGTCATGAAAATGATAATTATCATTAATTAATTATATTAAAAAAAATTATAATACAAACTGAAATATGAAAAAATGCAAACCACTACAAACTGTGAAGGGTCTTGGGCTCAGCACTTGGTAGAGACTATCTGTAACAACGATTGTGCAGGGAGTTGGCCCCACAAGGTTCATCTGTTGCTGATAGCAGCTGAATAATTTATCTGCCACAGCTGGATTTGAAACCGAGACCTGTGCGCATCAACTCACTTGTGATTATGAAGTATGGATTTTAATTTTTTGAACAGATGTATATAACTATCCAATGTATTAACACAACGTGGCATATCAACATATAATTATTCCTATAGTACAGTTTAGAAAAAGAAGCGTTTGGCCCAGATAATAATAAAGGGACTTTAGATAATGAACTATGGACTTTAATGGACTCTAATGTATAACCACTGTAGTGCATGTAAATACACAATTCTCTCTATAATGTACTACAAAAGAGAAAAGTTAGGTCCAGATAGAAATAATGGGACTTTAGATAACGAAATACGGATTTTAAATTCATTGAACTGGTATACATAATTCTCTAATGTATAACCACTATAGTTGATGTAAATAAATAATCTCTCTGATATAATTATAGAGGTTTTAATAAAATATATTATCTCCCTAATGTTGTTAAGGAAAGTAAAAGTTTGGTCAATATAAAAACAATGGGAGTTTAGATATAAAAGTATGGATTTTAATTCCATTGAACAGATGTATATTAATCTCTCTCTCTCTCTCTCTCTCTATATATATATATATATATATATATATATATATATATATATATATATATATATATTATGTAGATAAAATTAATTAGGTCACGACCCGAAAGATGTAAAGGTCAGAAGGCCTCGTTCTCCTCTCCGTGGCTACGTCATCCCGTCTGTTCTAAACCGCTCTCTTGCCTTAAGCTGCGTTTAATGTTTTTCCACTCTCGAGAACTATGTTTAAGGCTCTAAAAAAAAAAAAAAGCAGTTATTTTCATGATTTACACGTATCTATCGATTTACATTAGGAAGTTAGTGGACAAAGCTTTAGTATGTAGAAGAGTAGAAGAGAAGATATATTTGTGATACCATATGTTCGGTATTAGTGCTAGAATAGAATATCGTGGCTGAAATAGCCTGATGAGAGTTAAGGTTTTATATCTGTATACTTTTAAAATATTTCCGTTATTGAAATAGGATCGTGTATATAGTCATAGTTATAGACAAGAAAAGTTTTGAATCAAAGTTGAGAAGGTTAGAGAAGGAAACATTGAAGAAATCAGGAACAAACTGGACAGAGGAAAAAAAGGGTATAAAGAGAAAAGATGATGGAAAGAAGTACTCATAAAAGAGTGATGAATTAAACAAAAAATTTCAATCACTTAAGAATATTCGACAAACATTTTAGTAATGTTGAAAACTTATCTTTTCTTACGAACTTAATGCACCATTAAGATATAATACAGTCATACTGCTTAACACCGTATATAAAAGTAGTCATCATAATAGTCATGAATTTGATATATTTATTATAATTAAACCTTATCTAGTAAATAAAAATTAAATGCCTAAAGTCAAATTTATCTATGTGTGTTTGCCTTTTGGCGAAAGCATGTCGCTATATATTTAAGAATAAATTATATTTTTTGTTAAGTACGCTCTATGTAGCTGGGTGTTAAATACCAACT
Organism: Arma custos; assembly: GCA_037127475.1. NCBI lineage: Eukaryota > Metazoa > Arthropoda > Insecta > Hemiptera > Pentatomidae > Arma > Arma custos. The sequence goes on along the minus strand of CM073762.1, from coordinate 72,943,767 downwards.
ACAAAACTGTAGGGAAAAAAATGTAGTAAAGAAATCATTAATCGGTAAAACAACCCTGGAATTTCTAACTTAAAAGGTATCATCTCTTAATCCTGTGTATCGGAGGGTTATCGAGAGTCGATTGTGAAGCTAGATTAGACATTATTGGATTGAGGGTTTTATTAATGGGTTTAGTGAGAGGGTTTGGAGTTAAGAGTTTTTATTGACGGAAAAAATGTCATAAAAAATTACTGAATACTGATAATAATACCTTTTTTTAAATAATTTCGTTATTACCAGATATCGTTAATTAAACATGTCTGAAACACATCTTCTCAAGAATGCCCATGCTGTCATTAAGGAAGCACTTCAAGGATCTGCTACAACCAATAAAATTCGTTTATGTCGCCAATTTTTTTTTTCAGGATTGGCTCATTATAATTTATTAGGTACCCGATCCGGTAGGCGTTAGATTTGTGGTTCCTTTTATCGACTTCTTTTACTGGCTAAGAATAATTAATGTATTCAACCACTTCCTTCACCCTGCTCTTCAGAATTAGGGATTTTTCCTAATTACTTTATATTTTATTCATTTATGCATATTTGTAGAGAGAGAGAGAGAGAGAGAGAGAGATAGAGAGAGAGAGAGAGAGAGAGAGAGAGAGAGAGAGAGAGAGAGAGAGAGAGAGAGTGAGAGAGAGAGAGAGAGAGAGAGAGAGAGAGAGAGAGAGAGAGAGAGAGAGAGTGAGAGGGAGGGAGGAGAGAGAGAGAGAGAGAGAGAGTGAGAGGGAGGGAGAGAGAGAGAGAGAGAGAGAGAGAGAGAGAGAGAGAGAGAGAGAGAGAGAGAGAGAGAGAGAGAGAGAGAGGGGGGAGAGGGAGAGAGAGAGAGAGAGAGAGAGAGAGAGAGAGAGGGGGGGGGAGAGGGAGAGGATGCATTAAAATATTTTATAATATATTTTTGAGCAATTTAATAATGGTTATAATAAATAATTATTAATGTTGCTAAAGGTTAAAATTTATGTTTAATGTAATGGTCATTATACCGAAAGTTGTATTTATATGTATTTCGTCAATATATAATGGATTATGATGACAATACAAACCTCTCATGTGTTTTCTCCTCCACAAGGATTAACGTTTCATTCTATCAAGTATTATTATGCATGATTTGCTGTTGGTATTTTCATATATTCTGTTAACGGCCATCACCTCTCTTTGTCTTATTTTATTTTAATTCATTATTTATTGTTTACATTTTTAAAAAGTATATCCTACTTGCTGGATATGTTAATCTGTACTTAAAGGGTCTTTTTCGAATATGGATTGACTAGCTTCGCTTGCGTTGAATTTGGTCTGCTACATAATGTTTCGTGACAGATCATTTTAAATAAATAATTTAATTTGTTTTAACTATAAGTTACTCATACATCCGAAATTTCAGATGTCTAACATCAAAACTGACCGATTCCATACAATCTTTGAACCCCTATTATATTGAGGGGGAAACCGTTGGGGGTGGAATTGCCGAATGTCTTTCTTAGTGCGGGGTGTGTTAGTCAATCAGGTTACAGTTTTGATTAACAAACGGGACGGACAGAAGTTACTTTCGTTTACTGTTGGTCGTGCCAGTAAAGGATTAGTATACAATGTTATTGAATTTATTGAAAAGGTTTACTTAGTATAACGGTATCACTTGAAGTGAACTTTTTTTTTTCTTAGCCCCTTTGGGTTTGAAGGTTATTAAGTAGGATTTAGGATAATATGGAAAGGATCTCTTGTACTGTACGATGTACATTTTAAGAGGAGGGTGAGAAAAAGGAGTTCTAATTTATTTATTTATATTAATTAACTTTATATTTTTCTGGTGATGGGGATCACCGTGTCCTTTTATTTTTATTTGTTTATTTATTTCTTTTCTCAGTCTAGACTGAGATTACGTACATGATCTTGCCACGTTTGTGGCCGGCCTGCTGGGGTGAGTCCTGAAAAGTCGGGTTTGTACAGTATTTCAGGTTGTCGAAAAATTTACTATGTCTGCGTTTAATGACAGTTGATCTTATTATTTGTATCTATTTATTTTTATGGGAGGGGAGTGGCTCAGTAGTGGTAGATCGCTGAGTTGCCGTGCCGAATGACGGCAACTCAGCCTCTATAAACTGAGTATCCAAAATAGAGGGAAAACTGGCTGTTGTACTGTTGATTTAGGACAAATAACCTTCTCTGCACAACTGTTATCTAAGAAACAGTACGGTCTCAAGCACGTGCTGAACATATGACCCTCCATGGGAGTAATTTATTTTTTTAATTAACGGCTAATATTACTTATGTTTAGAGTTGGGATGAATTTACCTTAGCCCGGACTCGAAAGACTGCACGAAATAAATTTTACAGAGCTCCGAAACAGTTAGGTGAGAATGAATGTTGTACAACTAGCGTATAAATGCGTTTCGAGACAAACAAGGCACTACAAAGGCGAGTTACTGAGCTAATTCCGGCCTCCCCTGGGTAAGGGATGGTCCGCCCTTCAGCTAGATTATGCATGTCCTTTCAGCAGCTTGTCTTCTCTAGTCTCTAACTCAAAGGGAATAATTGAGCGCATAGGAGAAAGGGTGCATGTACTACACATAAACATATCACGTGCTCAGGTGTATCATATTTTTTTTCGAAATATAAATTTTGTTTGGAAAAAACAGGTTTAAAATTTCGAAGCGGAGTGGCTCAAGGGTAGAGTAACGCTGAGTTGGCCTGCCGAAGGTCGTGGGTTCAAATCCCGCTTCCTGACAGACTTTTATTTAATCTGTTAACATCCAGCGATGGATTCTATGGTTATGGTTATGGGGAAAATCTGGCGGTTAAGCGTGAATTAGGACAAATCACCTCCCTGCTCAATCGTTCGATACTCATATTATCGTTGTTAATTGGCTTTTTGTTTAGTCAAGTGATGCCTTATTGCCCTGCAACTTCAGGATCAGAATCGGACTAAAACAATGACTATTAAGACGACAGAATATCGTGTTAGATTAAATTGCTTCATTAGACTAACGAAGAATTTGAACAAATCAATTTCTGAAATTTCAATGTTATCCGCTTTTATATTTTTCTATTAAAATATCCGATCAACGTAATAGATAACATCACATTATTTATATTCGTAGCATGGGAGGGGGTAGCGCAATAGGTTATTCGTCGAGATGCTCTGCTGAATTTCCTGAGTCCAAATTCGGTTGTGGCAGATGAATTACTTAATCTATTAACAGCCAAACCCTCTAAGTTCTGCAGACCCTCCTGGGGACCTCACAGACTCCAAAAAGTGGGCGTCCTTAAACTTAGAGGTGATTGTTAGTGATTGTTGATCTCACGATCAAAATAACATACCTGCACAATCTTTGGCCTAGAAAAGGTACCGTCTCTACTGTGTGCTGAATCCATGGCTCTCCATGTGTTGTAGTGGTACAGGAAAAAAAAGAAAGAAACAAAATTCGTTGTGGTGTTAATTTGTTTACTCATTTATCTTTATCTTACCTTCAGACCATTTACTAGGCATATTTAAGTAATTTACTTTCTTCTGTTCATTTTTTAACCTGATAAATTGTATGTGTTTTTTTCATTTAACGTCACTTTATGCTATTATTATTCATCGGGTAATGCTATAGTGGGTATCCAAAATTTTGCCTGTCAAGGTATAATTAGGCTAGGGATTTTTAACGAGTAACACTGCACAGTCTAGGGAACACCAATTTACGCCCCTCCCGAAGGATGGCACATCTAAGGATTTTTTAATTCCCTTAAAACTCCTAGGGCTACATGCCAGGCTGCTAACCCGCGCCGAATGGCATAGTAGGTTGTTATGCTAACCACTTCACCATAGATGACCAAATTGTAATTATTTTTTCTCATAAACATCTTTTCTATTTTCGCTAAATGCTTAGAGAATTTCTTGTTGATTCTAACTCTATTTACTTATATCATTTTAATACAAAATGAACCAAATTACTATTTAGAAGTGTTTCTCATTTATAATACTTTCAAAATTAAAATAAAATAAAAAAACCTGAATTTTATAATTATATAAAAGGTAACTACTAGCAATACTTATTAATAACTTAATGTTAGTATAAATAGTTGTGATTTTTTCAGGAACTATTATTAACCAACTTGTGTTGAGTTATTCTATCGATATTTAAATTAAGCAATAGGAAAATATTCAAGTATGGTGTTAAAGTTACTTTTGGTATATAAAAACAATTAACCGATTGCAGCGTTTGAGGTTTGCGGAGAAAATTTATTGAAATGTGACAGACTATTATTCTTGTATTTCCTTGTTAAGATCGTCGAGTGCTCTGTAGCTAACGCTAATTGAGCCTGGGAATTTCTCCGAAATTTCGACTCTATTTTCCTGTTACCTGGGTTGCTATAATTATGAACTATTTATTATTCAACAACAGGAAAATTTATAGTTCGTCACTTAACGAGGATAAGCATAGTTATAAGTTGTTAATGAGTGTTTATAAATAACACATCGTCGGATTGTTTTTTTGCCATTTATTAAATTTATATTTGAGGTAGTTTCCTTATTTTAATGGATATATACACGAGAGTAAAAAACCATCGCTATTTATACAGAAATTGCCAGGCGTCCATCCGTAGCGGTTATTTTTATTTATTTAAACATCTTCCTTGCCTTACGGCAACTCGGGTTTCGACAATATTAATTATTACACCATATTAATTATCACACGATATTAATTATCACACAATAATTTTATTATCTATAAACGTCTCAGTCTAACTTTCAAGGTATTTCACTAAGTTTCCTATTGGTCATTTCCATGGGTTCTTTTTCCAAGATTGAAGAGTGTTTTACCCACTTCCGCTTTCCACTCGTACGCAAACTCTTTGAAGTCTCGGGTCATTATCTGAGGGAATTCATTCTCGGAGAGGACGTATAGTCCGGTTCCCCTCAGCAATTTGGATCTTAGTGACTCAAAGGCGGTGCAGCTTGTAACAATATGCTCAGCAGACTCCGGAAAACCGCAGCTAGGTCAATATCCTTTCCGTAGTCATGAAGTTTGGGCCAAAAGCCTCCATGCCCTGTGAGGAATTGCGAAATTCAGTCCGGGGGAATCCATTTTGCAGCTAGACGTGACTCTTTGCCAAAGAACTTGGCGACTATTTCGCTCCACCCTTTGTTTCTAACGTCATTATTAACGATCTGATTTCAGATCTATATTTCCTTACAGGTGGTATTGGTGAAGGGCCGTGATTTTTTTTTTCTTTCTTTTATAAAATGGAAGCAGAGTAACTGTTGTTTTTACAGAATGGAGACATGGCTCACGCCTCTCAACTTCCCTTGTGGTTTTGACAAAAACATTCCCTGACAGAAAGAAGTTCAGGGACGTCTTGGACCTTCCATCGTCAAAAATGGGCGAAATTTAGGAATTATTTTTTTATTTATGAAACCAGTTTTTTTTTTAGTCTCAAAATTTATTACCAATTTTTACTCAACCCAATAACAACTAACTATTCCTTATTCTGTTAGTATGCAGTTTCTTGATTTAATAAAAAAAAATTAGTTGTGAGTTGACAGTTTTCGAAAAACGTATGTGAATTTATTAATCTCAGTGAATCCAACGATGATTGACTGGGTCTTCAGCAATTATTAATTAATTTGAACGTTTTCCTCATAGAAGGAAAACAACAGGCTTCTAATTTTAATTCAAAATTAATTATAAATGAAACAGTATTTTAAATTTATCTTGACTTATTACATTTTGATGCTCAGAATGAGGAAAAAATATCCACATTTCAATTTCGCTAAAATAATTTTCATCGTGATAAAAATAATTCGCCTCGTTTCTAGGTGGAGTTTTTCCAAGCTCAAAACATTTTGTACTCACAGACTCAACACCGGTGTGTTCAATTATTAGTTGATATTAAAAAAAAATGATAGGTGACACAGAGCGATTTATAACATTAAAATGTTTAAAAAAATATTAAAGAAAATAATTTATTGATGTAATCAGCCTTACAATAAATATTGCGAAACAAGAACATAAGAATAGCAGCTGTCTCAAATCGATTTCACAAAACTCCCGCTTTTAAATACATAACTGAAGAAAAGACAAACACACAAAATTTCATAATGAAATGAAGTTATATTAATTTATTAATCAAGTTTAGAAATACTCATACAAAACACTAATGATAATAAGTTTGTAATGTGGATTGTTTATTTAGTTTACAAACCAATTATCATAAATCTAAAAGGTTTTTGGCTAGCCTTAGTGGTTACGTTAATATCAGAATGTTGTTTACGTAATAATTAATTACGTTTAAAGATATTTATATTATACAATAACGATAATAATTTTATAATGTAGACTTTAGCATATTGTTTATTTAATCCACTTTCCAATTATCAAAAATTTATAATGTTTTGGCTAACCTTCGTGGTTCCTTCAACGTCAGAATCTTGTCTACGTTAGGTTGATCGATGGCGGTGCCAGGAGACTTGGAATGTTGAATCTCAGTAAAATAAACAGGTCGGATATTTCTTTTAGAAAGAACAGTAAACCTTAAAATATTTATCGCATTTCGTTTCTGTTTGCTATGTCTGGGAGAGGAAATGGCATTCAGAAAAATTAGTAGATAGGTGGTTTAATGTGAAATTTCTTTACTTTTGGCATATTACAAGATAATAAAATATTTTAAGCTGGTTTTTATGACTTTTTATTACCGGCGCTTACGGAAATCCGTACTCACTTATGGTACAGAGACCTGAAGGTACTTATTGAATCACTCTTCTCTGGATTATGATCGCATACATTCTGATTACATTAACAGTTTATATGTTAATTATGCCCACAATCTTCTTTAAGCCTGCTCGCTATAATGAAACTTTGTATAATTAAATAGGGCTCTAGAGAGAATAGATGTTCTGCGCCTCCTCATTCGATGGTCTCTCAGGAGCGATATATAAATTAAAAATTAATTAAGTCCCAACCGATGTTTTTCGGTTCACACACACAGTCTTTGATGGTGAAATCCCGATTCTTCGAAACAACGTATAGCCCGGCTCCATTAAGCAATTTCGCTCTTTGTGCCTGAAAAGGGCTGTTCATGATTTTATTGTAAACAGATTCCAGAAATCGAAGAGAGGGCATAGATATAGACCCTTCATCTTGGCCTGAATGCTTCCTTGCTATATGAGGATTTGTGAGATAAAGTTGTTCTGGATATGCCATTTCGTTCTGACGTTACCAAAGACTCAAAGAAGCCTCGTTCAAGGTTACCACTCAGCTATGGTGTCCTTTTCCTATACTTTCTTCCCATTGACGCTCCTAGATATTCGCCGTAAGTGGCGCCGAAAACGCTCATCTTCGAATCCCCAGCATCTCGACTAATAACACCTTCAATGTAGCCTGACCAAACACTGTTCCTTGAGGGCACTTTATCCCCAGGAAGATTGCGTCCCCCTCCACTAATTCAAAGGATGTCCAAATAGCTATGACCTTCGTGCTAGGGAAGCTATGGGAGGAATAGCGTTTATCAGGCACTGTCAGAGGTGCCTAGACCCATTACTCGTATATTATATTGGTCGTTGTATATTAATTAGGTTCACAAGGTTAAGGAGGGACCTAGGACCATACCTTTCGAGTACATTTTATGATACAAAATGGTGGTGATAAAAAAATAAAAACCTTTACCACTAACACGTTATGTAGTGTTTCTTGGGCAACGGTTGTATACGGAGGTGATTTGTTCTAGACATCCCTAAACGCCAGTTTTTTCCCAATTAGGGTACCAACTTTATAGAGGTTGGGTGAGCCCCGATAGGATAATACTACTAGTACTAATTAATGTACCATAAAATATATGTTCTGTCCTCTGCTCTAAACCCTATAAAAGAGTCGTTTATTTATAAATTGTCCGCCCATACCCCATGCAAAGAGCACATTGGTTACATACAACGTCACAATACCGGTACAGATTTATTCAACTAAATAACAGATTCAAAGAAATTACAGTTCTACAAATATAATAAAGAAAAATAAAATAAATAAATGAACTATAAATAAAATATGTTAAAAAATAAAATAAATAAAAAATAAAATAACTGTAATTGTTAATAAGAACAGAATACACATCTATAATGGTAACCGAATACAAATTTATACTATATATTGATATACTAACAGAAGCAAATACTGATATTGTTCACAGAAATCAACATAATAATTTACAATACCAAAACCGATTATGCTTACAGAAAATGTCGTGCTGGTTGGTTTGGCCGTTGTAAAAAATTTTATGTTTTTTGGATATGGCTCTGTGTTTCTTTCTTTCATGCCCGATCTCTTGATCCACATGCACTTCTTCCAGGACTTTTACTTTGCACCCACCCTACCATGCACCAAGCCTCTTTTCCTATTTTGGAAAGAATCTCTGAATCTTCTTTGATAGTAGGTTTTCATTTATTCTCTTTAGATGCCCGTTGAATGTACGTATTGTACATTTATATATGTGTACATATTGAATAATTAAATCGCCTGTTTATTCTACCAACTGTAGCTTACTACAGATTAAGAAATGCAGGACACTGTTGTAGATTTCTCTCACGGAGCGCCGATGCAGCGCCGTAATTTTATCATCAAACGTGTCATCGTAATTTGCCAATCTCGCCTTCCTGTTGGCAGTCCTCGCATCCGATCCCGTTAACGAAAACAACCTATAAATAACAATTGGCTGAATAAATCGCATTATAAGCGAATTAAATATATGATTACTATTATAACATAGTGCAATTTGCCCATCATATAACTATGGGAAATGAGACAATAGGATAATAAAGGTCTGTTATAGAAATTGTCTAGTTGGGGCCACTCATGCTCGCTATAAATAGAAACTATTGTCCAGTGCATAATGGCTCACCTCCGAAATACAAATATTTTGAATGCAACTGCGGGAAGTTTGTTCATCGCCATTTCAGGTGATACATAATATGTGCATATAAAGGTCACCTATTATGGTTTTTATTTGATTCTTTTAATGTCCCTTATGCCGATGTAGCTAACAAGACGATGCTACAGTGGGAGTCCTTAATTTTGCTCATCTATATATAAACAGGATAGGGATTTTAGGGACTGATATCACACAGACTCGGAACCCACATTTTACGTTCCTTCCGAAGGACGGCTTAACCTAAGATTAGATGGGCAACGTTAAAACTGGCTATGTTCGATCTAGTTTTATCCTTTTTTAGATAAATAAAAATACTGTAAATTTTCTGAGGCGTAACTTAAGAGTTATGAGTCGTCTCTGGTTGATGCCTGTAGTGGACTAGAGGAAACTATATTCAACTACAATGCAATTGGGAAAAAACACAATGCAAAGCCTTATGTTTCAAAAATATACCCACTTACCAGTCGACGTTTCGCCTATTCAGGCATTATCAAGATACAAAAACAAAAAAGAGTTATGTGAATCACATCTGGAAGAAAAAGGTGCAATGCATCCCAACGATCATCAGCCCAAACAGGCTCCAAACATGAGACAGCACCCCACCACCAAGACGTTCAACATACAACTGAAAAGAAGGTAATACGCAACCAGCTGGGAAGGCTATAGAATCAGCTAATCCACAAAACGTATCAAGTAATACTAACCTATATAAATTTATAAACATTAGCAAAGTTAGCCAATTTTTTCTTTTAAAATATTCAACGTTTCCGAATAATATTGGTTCAAATTTCAAATTCGGAAACGTTGAATATTTGAAAAAATTGGCTAACTTTGCTAATGTGTATACATTTATATAGGTTAGTATTACTTGATACGTTTTGTGGATCAGCTGATTTTATAACCTTCCCAGCTGGTTGCGTATTACCTTCTTTTCAGTTGTATGTTGAAAGCCTTGGTGGTGGGGTGCTGTCTCATGTTTGGAGCCTGTTTGGGCTGATGATCGTTGGGAAGCATTGCACCTTTTTCTTCCAGATGTGATTCACATAACCCTTTTTTGTTTTTGTATCTTGATAATGCCTGAATAGGCGAAATGTCGACTGGTAAGTGGGTGTATTTTTGAAACATAAGGCTTTGCATTGTGGTTTTTCCCAATTGCATTGTAGTAAATAGTAGTGTTTCTTTTTGAGTTTTGGCTCTGTTTTAGTGAAACTATATTCAGTTTAGTAAATGATCAGAGGTGGAGCTGGAGTGCTTTGGTGGGGGAAACAGAGCTTCCCCACCACGTCTCTATTGTATATATTGTCCAAAGAAAGCCCAAATTTAAACACAATATGAATATAAAATAATACACAATACAATATACAATCAATTCGAAGGGTATCCGAGTCGAAAGCAAAACAATAATTATAAATCCAATAGAATGAAAAGGTATTGCAGTAAGAAAAAACAGCCAAGATGATTACAAAGGGCGAGTGAACTATGCTACGTAGTGGGGAATAGGTCGAGGCGTCCATATGCACAGCCTCACTTCACTGCGCAGGTCGTTTACTAAATCGTCTGACTATACTTCCTGTATGAAGCAGTTATTAACTTTTTTTTTATTCGAGGTTTAAATTAAAATAAGGTCCTAATAATAAGAAACAGTAATCGGTACCTCATACACCATTTTGATGTTAAAAATGTTAAATTGGCACTGTGATTATTAATGAATAATGATAATGATTAATAAAACAAACTTTAATGATAATGCAATGTATTGATAACAATGACCTAGCATGGACTTATATATGAATACATATATGTATTAATCATTATACGTATATATACATTATACACATATATAAATCACTAGATACATATTTCATTTCTGGTAATATGGTTCTTTTAATATTAAATTTAAATGAGTACTTCCTACATATAGGTAAATGACTGTCCTGGATATGTTTTGTAAATTAATTTTGTTTCTAAACCTCATATCTTATTTAACATAACTTTAAGTATCAACCCCAGGTGTGCTGTCGTCCACTATGCCAATTTATTCGATGAGTTATTTTAAATATGCAACAAAATGCAAGAGGCCAGATAGGAACTGGTGATTTTCTAGTTATTAATATGGATTTTTTATTCTTAATGAAAATAAGAAGATTGTTATGGTTGCTTTACCATTTGGATAATTTTAATACATCTTCAAAACCTTTAACGAATACCTCTCCAAACAGTAAGGATATCAGTAAATTCTGTGTTTAGTTTTTGCGACAACCTGCCGTGTTGACCGTTGGCCCCAGTTAGGCCGAGCAAACACTACGCAGGTGGGAAGACAAAAATAGGAGCATAAGGAAGTATTGGGATCGATAGGGCTCACTGATGAGGATATTGTCACAAGGGGTCTGCTCTCCGTCGTCAACATTAGGGGGTGACTTCTTCTTCACTGTGAGAAATTGCTTATATACTCGCCTAAATGTTTATATTAGATAATTGTATTATAGTTGTTAATGAGGCGTTTTGGGTCAAAGGTGAATAACTCCAAAATTCCAAAAATTGTGTTTATTGTTATTCAAGTAATGAACTCTCGAAACTTCAGGTTCAGAATCGGACTAAATCAATGGCAATTAAGACGACAACTCATCGTGTTAGACTGAATTGCTTGACTAACTAGCCAAAGAATGTGAAAAGGTCAATTTTTTAAATCTCAGAGATATCCGCGTTTGATCCCAAATGCCACAAATATAGAATATAGCCGAATCCCCCATGCATTCGGAAAATATTATATATATATTTCGTTTGTTTATTTAACGTCACTTAATGCTGCTATGGCTAATCGGACGATGCTACAGTGGGAGCTCTAAATTTTTGCCCATCCAGATTTAATTAGGATAGGGATTTTTAACGAGTACCTGGCATCGTACAGGCTCGGGACCCCCATTTAACGTCCCTTCCGAAGGACGGCGTAACTAAGGATTTTTTTACTCCCTTAAAAATTCCTAGGGCCACCTGCCGGGATACGAACCCGCGATCTTGGGCTTAGTAGTTTGTTACGCTCACCACTAGACCACATTGTATTATATTATATTTTAGATTTTATTGTTAAATAATGGATATCATCACTGATATATTCTTAGCATAGTATCGGGGTATCACAACAGGTAAAGCGTCCAGGTACTGTACTGAAAATACTGGACGCAAATTAAACTGTGGCAGATAAATAATTTAATATGTTTACAGACGTAGATAGGCCTATGGGATCTCCACACCATTCTGAGGCACAGTCAGCCACATTAGGCACCCTTAAACTTGGAAGTCGATTGTTGATCTCGCAATCAAAATCATCCATCTGCACAACCTTTGGCTTAGAAACAGTGCAGTCTTTACCTTGTTCTGAAACAAAGACACTTCATGGGCTCTGATATACTTTGAGTTTGGATCCAGATATACTTGAATTTGGAATGTTAATTTTGTTTTTATTTTCCTATGATGTATAGTGACATTTTTCGGAACACTTACATTCAATAAATTCAGAGCTCAGGATGTGTTGTACTAATCCTTCTCGTACACAGCTTCTCATCAACGCTTTAGTGGCAAGTACCAAATTATGTTCATCAGTGCGAAGACATAATGATGAACTAGAAATTAAATTAAATCTATTCATGAGCTGTTGTATGAGATTCACGTTCGCAATTTCCTGACGCATACTTATTTCATGCTATTAAACCGAATTCAATTGGCTTTGTACATTTTTACCTTAACAATACTTCCTGAGTTCTAACGCCTTGAAAATATGTCTCATTAATCAATGGCATTTAATTGCTAAGCAAACAAAACCATTTGTGTCTGCTTTATAATAGACAGGCGTAGTCAAATTGGAAAAGAATAAGAAGAGAGAAAATAGAAAGATTTTTGAAGACAAGAGTTCATGTTGTTTATAGTGATATTGTTTCAGGATAAATAATGATGCATTTTCGAGATATTCCATATACATGATTATTCAAGGAGAGTAGTTGTGTCTTCCGGGATATTTATCAGGTTATAGGAAAAGTGTCTAGGAAAAGAAAAGCATAGTATGGAAGAAAATGCTAGACGAAAGTTGCAATAAATAAGAATAGCTTTAAAAAAGGATTAAGGAAAAAGTTCCAATGAGATCATCTTGATGCCAGGAAAAATATATTTGCGAATCCTCAATGATATTGGGAAACATCACACGAGAGGAAGGGAGGGAATGGAGTTTATCTGTGCGGTTAGTGGCTATTTGATATAAGGACTATCTGTGGAGTACGAAAATGAGATTCCATGATCAGCTGAATCAAAAGTCTTGAAACAATGAAAAAGGGATAGGGTTATAATTTTTATTGATCAATGGAAGGTGGAAGGTGGTTTTTCAGTAAAGCGGATCGGATGGAATAATAGCTACAAAGACCTGTTTAAGAACAAATTTGGAGAGCCTTTTGTTTTAGGAACAAGGCAGGTTTTTCGTTCTAAACTAAACTAATCACTCTAAAGATTTTGATTGTCATATAAATGGGTTTGAAAATAGACGGCTTTGTTGGGGAAAGAATTTTTTTTCAGACAATGTCTCACATTATGTTTCCAGCATGAAAGTATGTGAAAGAAAGATCGAGTTTGTTTGGGTTTGTAAGGCATAAAACCATACGGTCATCAATGCCTGTGATAATTTGTTTGTACAGTCTTATATCTAGGTGTGTTCCAATATTATTGCAATAATAATATTTTCAGTTTTAATTTAATTTCTCCATTATTCATTTACATTCTTTTAAATGTTTGATAATTGTGAATTATGACTTATCTATTTTATGAATTAAACATTCGGAATTTTTAAGAGGGGAAAAATAAATAAATAAAAGATAAACAGATAGATACAAAATAAATAAATAAAAGATAAATAAATAAATAAAAAATTTATATTTGTCTTAATATGTCCACTTCTTTTAAGAATTTCATTACTAATCTTATTTTATCTTGATTATCACCAAGCGTATTCGAGATATTATTTGTAAGACCTAGTTTGTTTAACCTAGAGGTGTAAAAAGAACATTTTTGAAAAATATGATGGACTGTAAGGATGCTGTTGGAATGCTGACATTTCGGAGGTGGCTTTTTTAGGATAATATGGACGTGAGTAAGGTTTGTGTGCCCTATTCTTAGCCTGGTTAAGGCAACTTCCTCCCTGCGATTGGAGCGATTTGAGGTGATCCACGGTTTCACCGATTTTTTAATTATTTTTAATTTGCTCCGTGGGCTCTCATTCCACATGGCTTGCCAGTTTTCGTTTATTTTCTATTTTTGGGGAAGCCCTATTTCTGGAGGTGTTAAAATGGCTACGCCTCGTCCTGGGAGCGATAGCGCTTGTTTCGCTGCTTTGTCCGCGAGTTCGTTTCCTTTAATCCCTACCTGACTAGGCACCCAAATAAAAAAGACATTTTTTTCCATATTATTTAACATGTGCAGGTCGGAGTGTATTTTGAGGCTAATTGGATGTTTGGGGTACATATTATTTAATCCCTTTAAAGAACTCAATGAATCAGTAACTATTACAATGTTGATTTGTTCAATCGTCATATAGAAATATAGTACCGAGGCTATTGCGTGGAGCTCCGCTGTATATATACTGCATAATCCGTGAAGATCAGAAGATCGAGTTTTGTTGAAGAAAAATATTTTACTGCATATGTAAGACGTTGTTAAGTTTTGGTGAATGTTAAATAAGAAATAATTATCCTGCGTTGAATCTGTCCCCATCTGCTCCACATCCTTTTGTGCGGTCTTTTATTTCTGGAGTAATTCTGTGATTGCAGTATTAGTAATTGACTAAGAATGGGTATCCTGATAGCGTAAAGTATATAAATTATTATTAATATGCTGGCGCTACAACCCGCAAGCAAGTCCTGGTGGTATTCTGCAACAACACCAATCTCCACCAACACCAGGCTGGTTCTATAGCTGGTTGTTGTCTAACGTTCACTCCATCATCTTTTGCTAAGCAATCTACCCATTTTATTCTTGGTACGCTCGACGTCCCTGCAATTTGTATTTTGTCGTCAACATCCTTGAAGTTCCTTTTATTTCCTTCCTGTAAATAAATTAAAGGTGTGGAAGATATTTAGGATAGTTTGATTTTAAATTTGTATTGAAGTCTCCTGACATTACATTATTGATAATATATATAGTAATGTTTTTCAAGAGTGTTTGAATATATGAAAAAGGGTTCAAACGGAATATAAGGTGGTTAATTATGGTAAGAAGGAGTGAGAATGAGATGGAGGACATTTTGATTTATATAAATATATTCAGTGGGCGCGAATTTTGGCTCTGAGGCTGTTATTTAGGACGAAAATGATAGATGTTTAGTTTTCAAAACTTCTGTTGATCCCAAGTATTTTGAGTCCGATATTGGCGAGTAGCTTCATCGGTGATGGGCGTAATAATTGATATTTTAACAATAATTATTATTGCGAACGTAATTGTTACTCCCATAATAGTCAAACCATTCATAATAAGATGTTTCATCAGTTTTTAATTTTGCTAGATTGATTTATAAAGTTTCTTCAGATAGGGAGGGCTCGCTTCTAGTTTTAAATAATGTTAAGAAAATGAAATACTTTTTCATATATTTTATTTATTTATTATTCTTTTAAGTTACATTTGCACCTGCACAGTATAGCATCTAACAAATATGACCTCAATGCTATTTTTTCTCCTCAATTAACTGGGAAATGAAATTTTTGATATGATTAATGTTTTCTGAGCAGGTCTCTAGACCATTGTCTTTTTAATCTTCTAATCGGAAATCCAGGTTACAGAGAGTAGGAAACAGAAAGAAAGACAGGATTTTGATGAAGTTGTGTTGACGAGTGGAATGTCTTGTTCTCGCTATGGACATATGCTTTTACAGAAGGAATGGTCATATCATTGTGTATAATGTGATTAGAAATAAACCAAGGTGCATTTATTATTGTTCTTAGAATTTTGGATAGTGTTGTTTGTATCTTGTGTATATAGACGTGTTTTGCTGAATCCTAAAGTTCTACTCCACATGTCCAAAATATTACATATACCCAATAAAAATTACTTGTATATTAGTAGTTTGTTTCATGCGTCATATGAAGATCTCTAGACCAGAAGATATATTATTTGTTTGTAGCCTCAGTTCTTGTCTCTTTAATTTTGTATGCACGTTCCATGTGTATATATTCCCACTCTAATCCACCATTTCTAAACCTAGAATCTTCTTTAATTTTCAATAATCCTCCGAGGTGTCTGAAAATAAAATATTCTAAAAGTCATGAGGCTTTTTAAAGATGAATTTGTTATTTGAGTACTACGCACTGGTAGTGGTTTTCAAACAGTACTAAGTTCCTTTACTGGACATTATATATCATTTATAATATTTAATTGTATTATTTAATTCGCTTATAAATTTCAATAATTACTTTTTAATAAATATTTACGATTTTGGAGATTATAAAAAGGTACTTTAACTGAATACTAATTAGTTTTTTTATGTTACTAATAATGTCCTATTTTGAGTTGTATTATGTTTAAACTTGAAGTTTTATGAGAATAAAATAATATCAACAAAGTTTCAAGCTTTTAAAAATTTTGTAATAGTAAAAACAATAATTTCAATACCATCATTACAACAGGAAAGCTTTGCTGTACCAATATTTTTTTTTAACTCACATGGATCTTTAAAATACCTCTATTGAAAAATTGGGTTTTTTGAGTTATTACATTGTTCTTTTGACAAGTTATTTTCTTAAAAATTGTATACATCCCTACATAAATATGCAAAAGACGCAATATTTTTTTAAACATTTAATCTTAGGTCACAGGACAGACTCATAGAATTATTATATGAACAAGTTGAGGATGAGAAAGGAGCCCCGGGAAAACAGCAATTTATTCTTGTGAAGACGACCTTGAGCGGCCCTCCTGGGACCAGGTTCGTTGACTCCAGTTGTTGGAAACTCCTTCCCCCCCCCCCCCCTTGCCTTTTACCTCGCTTGGAAATCGACATCAACATTCGGTCCCATGGGACAGGTGGTCTCCAAGCAGGCCTCGCTGTCATGCCGATTAGCGAATCCTTGAGGAAATTCACAGTGCTTTTTAAACTTTTACGCAGAGGAGATAAAACTGTTTAGTCTCCGGTTCACTTATAATCTATGTCTTACATAATTATTTTTCAAATAAAAATATTGGCGTAATTTATTTCAATTAAAAGAAAACCTTCTTAAATTTATTGTAATTTATTTTAATATTTTCTATGAGTTTATGGAACTACATATTTCTTAAAAAAATAGTAGCTTCTGAGGTGTAGACCGTGGCGTAGGTGGGAGGATACCGCAAAGAGTCTAGGAGTGATCTGGCGGATCTGGATTTGGGTAGTGGTTCGTAGACGGAAGTTTGTAAGCAAAGATTGGTGGAATTGGCATCTGGCCTTCGGGTTTGCCAAGCCGGATAATAATTAAGCTCTTCTTCTGGGTAAATACTATTATCCATGGAAAGATATTTGTGTTCTAATTTGATATTAAGATATCTGCAGCTATTTTTCTCTCTAAGGGTATACCTATAACAGGAAACAAAACTGAAATGAAGAAAATAATTTTCACCAAATTTAAAATGAGAATAGTGTTATGAATAAAACAATTCATTTTATTGGAAAAAAAAACATGGGGTGCTTTTACAGATATTTTCATAATGACTTTTACCAATATCATTCAATAAAATATTAACTTTAAGCAAACAGTTTTTTCTTTTGTTCAAGAAGTAACGTATTTGTTAAAAGATTTTTTAAACACTAATATAACTCAACAGTCTCTACCAGTTACTGAACTCCTTCGTGGGCTGTTTTGGTACAGTTTTTTTTTTTTATATTCTAGGGTTAATAATGAAAAGTTTACCATTCACTGAAATACTATGAACAAACTTAGACATGAAAAATATCCATAAAATTTCGTAAATAGATTTAATAATATTAAATTCCATCAGCTGCATAGAAATTAAAAATCAAAACTTTATTGTATCTTATAAATATTTGATATAATTATTGCTTTATGATTCCTTGAGCCCTTGGGAAAGTGGGTGTTCATGAAATGCCTCATGAATTATTAAAGTTGGTTTAAAGTTTGCGGGAGAGGATAGAGATGAGGGGAATAGCCATGGGCCATCTCCAATCCACAATTTCCCCGACCTTCAGCAATATTCCCTCCTTTCATAAAACTAGGAGTGTAGGAGGGAATAATTTATGCCTTCTCTATGAGGGGAGAGGGGGCACTCAATGGTTCAGTGTCCTTGGTCCAATCATTATCTACTCCATAATAAATAAATAAATAATAAAAATAACCATAATTTTTATTATTAGAAATAATAAATAATGATAGCATGAAGGAAGGTTCATTGAGCAATTATTTTGGGAACAATCAAGGTAGTTAAAAATTGCTGAATGTTAATAAAAACTGCTGGTGGTTATACTTCTCTCCCATCTTAGTGGTCCTGAGAACAGAAGGCCTTTGCCTCGATTTGAAAAAATAGGAATTGGAACAAAAGGCAGTTCAGTTGGGCAGTTAGACATTTATATGCTTAAGAAATATTAATAAAAATAGGAATTGTTTTTAGCAATTTTACCAAACTAGTTTATTCTTTATCCGAAGTTATGTGTTTTTATTCACTTAATTATACTCCTATAGCTAATCGGATGATGCTACATTGGGTAATGGGAGTCCTGAAGATAGCCTCTGATGAAGATTACGAGCACCTCACACGGCACAGGCTCTGGATTCCTCCTATGTCAGGCTCCTTCCGAAGGATCAAAGATTTTTCATTGCTGCTATATGTGACGCTATCTAGAACATTAGGGTAAGGGGTATTAAGCAGGTTGTTGTCCCTTAGGGTTTACTTTACCTTAGGAGATAAGAGCAGTTGTCGGGAAGCAGCGGTCAACTCAAGATGTAAGGAACTGGATGAAGCAATGGTCGAGAAATAGTCAGTCACATATAGCGCCCCCCTTTCTTTGTAAGTAGTTTAATAAGTTACCTTTGTAACCATATTCAGCACAAATAAATATAATGTTATTCAATAATTATTATTATTTAATAAACAACTCCTGGTCAGTCAACCACGTCAACCTTTGGAGAAGAGATGGGTATGTCTCTTATTTATTAGTAATAAAGATTTAATATATATTAAGTCTAACGATCTCAGAGTGGCATCCCATATTATTATTTAAATATAGCTGAGATCAAAGGATCTGACTTTTCCCTGAAATTATAGCTAGGACAGTGAAGCCAATATAGCACTCCCTTTAAAAAATTCTGAAATATTAACCACCGAAACACAGGTAACTCCCAATTAATTAATTCGACCATAATAAGTGCATCAATGATATGAAAACTAGACATAATTAACCAATTTCAAGAAGTATATATGAACGTTACGATTCCTTTGTAGAAATGAAGAACCAAAAATGCATATAAAAATAATTATATGAATAGATTAGAGGTGATCCTGAACTGCAAATACCCTTTTCTAATCTAAGGTGTTGTTATAAATAACATAAAATCTGATTCGTCAAGGAAAATGCCTCTGCCATAATTTTGCCTCATTAATTACTGCATAATTAACAACCTCTAATAGACATGAATACCGCCATCCTTGAATATTCTCATTAACTAGAGGCATAATTATTACCTTACTTAAGCTTTTTAATAGACTACATCACATGTAACCCCCCTTCATTCGTTATTAAAGTTATACGATGTCTTAATAAAAAATAAAAAAGATAACATGAGATCCACAACTCAGAGTTCAGTTCATATTAGTAAATGTAATGTTTCTTAGCCAATGGTGGCGCATATAAAAATTATCTGTAATAACACCCAACCACCAGTTTCGCCCTAATTAAGGGCACCTACTTTATAAAAGCTGGGTGAGTTCCGGCAGAGTTAGTAGATCCTAAAGATTCGATTCAAGGATATTAACAAAATAAATAATTGATTTACCACATTGCGGTCTCGAACTCGGGACAATTGTAACCTAGCGGGTAGGGGTGGTAAATGAGAGAGCGGGGTAGGTTAGTGGTAGAGCGCTGGATTGCTATGTTGAACACCTTGGGTTTAAATCCGGCTGTGACAAATAAAGAATTTAATCCGTTAACTACTATCTATCTACGTGGATGAACCGGCTATTGTAGTTGCATCAAATAACAGAGCCAGATTGAAACTTGATGCTGAACGGTGGCCCCACCTAATAATAGGTGCGAGTGGAAGAAGTTGATGAGAAGTTGGGTTCTAAGACTCAGACCATTCTTCTGAGAGGTAAGAAAGATAGGGCTCACTCCATAACGATGACCATCCAAGGGTCAATGGATCGTTAAATTGGGTTGATGATCTAAGGTGGATACTTGTGAGCTGCTAACCCTTAGCTCACCCTTAGCAGCTTTTTATTTAACGTTGCTAAATATCTTCCGTGTTAACAGGTATGTAACTTCATTGACCCAACCTCTTCTAATAGAGAGAATAGAGGGTAGAGAGTGTAGATAAGAGATAGGAGAGTTGAGAGGAGATGTAGTAGTTAGTTTATAGTTTGTATGAGAGTAGTCTCTAAGTTAGATGTAGTCCATAGTCAATAAATTATAATGATAGTCAATAGTCAATATTTTACAAATTTAGTCAATAGTCAATAAATTATAGTGATAGTCAATAGTCAATAACTTATAACTATAGTCCATAGTCAATAGGTTATAATGATTGTCAAAAGTCAATAAGTTTACTTAGTTAGTTCGTATAAGAATGTCTCTTGTACAACCATATTATATCTGTTCAATATCACTACAAATATTTATCTTTCTGACAAGTCGTCCACTGTATATTAACTCAAGGGTCAAGCTTACCTTCGAGTGAGGCAGTAAGCTAATTGGGATTAGAAGAAAATTCTATGTGACGCCTCAGTTGGAGAGGCAGGGTGGCCGTAGTTCTCAATGGCTTCAAGGTGGCCATAGACCGCCCAGCGGGCGACTCTGCTATAGCAGAGCATATAGAACTGTGTTTCATGAGGCGGTATAACAGTAGTGGTCGACCTCCTGTAACATCACTGCAAAAGGAGGGAAGGCCCAGTGGATCTTCAATTGCAGATCCATGGAGAGCCTAACATTTAGCAGAAGATACTCCGGGAGGATATAGTAGAAGAATGAAACCAGCGGTAGCTGATGACCTTAAAAGGGGCTACCCTGAGGAAGTACTTTCCCACCAACAGATCACATACTAGATGGGTCCTCTCTCACTACTGCGTCCCACTAATTCTTACGGGGCATGGGGTTTTTAGAGAAATAATTTCCAAACATGGAAAATACATCGATCCCCTATCGCCTAGCATAGCGCCATCGATGGACCTTGCGGGATCTGCAGATCCTTCTGGGGCTCACTCAGCCTCTATAAAAGGGTTAATCTGAATTGGGGGAAACCTGAAGGTTGAGAGTGATCTCGATCAAATCACTTTCCTGGGCAACCTTTGTCTTAGAAACCATACAGTCTATAAGATGTACTATCACCAAGGACTAATGCGTAACATTCATGGGTGGTACAGGTTTCTTTAATTTTTTTTATGTGGATGCTCAATAATTAATTTTACTTTTTTCTAATTGTTTAATGAGAATCTTACTGTCTGCTGGTTTTCATGATTCTGCAATAGTAGTGTTATTTCTAGTACTAGCTTCTCTAGTTTTCCCAGACCAGCTGAAAACTTCTAGTGGGTTGAAGTTGGATTTGGTTGTTTGAATTTCCAATTAAGTGAGACAGGGAAAGGTCAATGTATGGTAAGGCTGAGTGGCCGAAGCCCAGGGGCGCGCTAAAATAAATACAGGGTAGCCCGTGTGTAGGGCTCAAAACAAGTTTTAAATTTGCGTATCTGTAACCTCATTTTTTCCTTTTTTTTATTTTAGTTGCTCTCAGAGACTTTTTATTCTTGCAGCTTATTTTTATATGCATTACAAATTTAAGTTAATTTTTTCCTAGTGAATTTATTTGATTTTTCTCATTTAAAATTAAAAAAAAAATCAGCTGTTTTTGTACTAAATTAATTAATGTTAATCGCACAAAAAATTGAGTATGCGGTAGTATGATAATTTCGTTTCAGATTGTCTAATCTTATTTTGTTTAAATAAAAATCTTATTAATAATTAATTGATACAAATACATTAAATGTAATATTGTTCTTATATATATATATATATATATATATATATATTTATATATATATATATATATATCCTGAGGGATCTACAGACCCTTCCGTAGCTCACCCATCCCCTATTTAGGGTACTATTATTGGTGGAAAAACCTGGCGATTGACAGTGATCTTGGACAGTGAAATCACCTTCATGCACAACCGTCGTTCTAGAAACAGTTCCCCGTTGTCTTTACCATGTACTGAACCCAAAATACTTCATGGGTTGTAGTGGTACAAGTAATTATTATTTTATGTTTTTACCGCTAAGGTCTAAGGTTTTTGTGATACTTTGAGTAATAGTAACAATCATAATGAGTTCTATGAGTAATAATTATCTTCCACAGTTCTAATTTAAATTGTTCCTTGGATTTGTACTGTTTTCATTGCATTTTTCTGCAGGTACAACATAATAGTATATAATTTATTACTCATATATAATTTTACCGATTAAGTATATAACATTCCTTTTCCTTAAACTAATATTTAATTTATTGTATGCTCTGTATTCGTACAATATTTTATCCAATTTATTTATATTAAATGTTTATTGAACTTTTTTTTATTGATTTTTATTATATTTTTACACATTTTCATTTGAAATAACTTCTGATAATGATGTTTATTGTTCATAGTACTACTTACCTTTTTTTCACCTTGAGGTATTCTTTGGGGGATGGAAGAATATGGTAATAACTGACTGATTTCTAGTTTATAACTAGTACCACTCACTCATTTCTTAGCTGTGTGAACCCTAGCCCACTTACAGGGTAGTCTATTTACCCCGTTAATGACAAATCTGTTTGTCTAACTGCGTAACATTATTTTCTGTTTTGTGAATTTAAAAAAAGGTTAAGCTATTACTTGAATCTGGCTCGCCCACTGAAAACCTCAGGGCAGTTTACAGGCCCGCCTAATAGCGGTACATGTATTTCATTAAGTAAGTTTTATGAGCCTTAATAGATAATTTACTGACCCTTAAGCAATATAATTCAGAATTAATTTATTGGCACAGTCATGTGATTTGGTTCACGATCAATGGATTGTTAATTAATTGTATATCCGATACATTTCACATATCTTTATTTATCTTGAAAGAGGTTTTTGAGATTCCTTGGAAAGTTTATATCTACTTATTAGAATATATATACATATATATATATATATATATATATATATATATATATATATATATATATATATATAGGCCTTAGTTCACAGATGTGTTAAGTGCCAATTTTTCAAAAATGGGTTTTGTTATATAAATAATATTGTAAAGTTAAGATCAGGAAGTCATAGATCATATCTCACATACGGCGCCATAACCTCACTTATGCAATTTTTGTCAGAACTGAAATGAATATGTTTGTATTTTTTTAATAGTGATTGGTGAGATGTTTGCTTTTACATTAAAATGAAGTTTAAAGCTGTAGTTTAAATATTATCATTTTATTTGTTTAGTCGAGAAGAACTCTACGTAGTAATAGGATGTTGAATTTTCAAATGCTTCTCCTGAAAAATTAAATCATTTGCAAAAGTGACGTTATAGCACCGTATGTTGATATACTATTAATAGAGAAGCTGTGAAGGTTACAAAAATATATTGTGTGCTTAAACTTGAACTGTATTTCTTGTGTTAAATTATTAACAAATTTGGCTTCTGTAAAATATTGTTTTCGGCACTTAAAACATATGTGAACTTAGGAATCGATATATTGTTTTTTTTTTTAATCGGTACATTCCTTTTAAATTCAATAATAGTGCTAAATTTTGTGTAACGGCTCAAAGAAGTCAGGAACAGTGGTTTCGTCATTTTGAAGTTTTTAAAAATACTTGTAATTTAAATGAGCGAGACTTAACACATCTTAACTTAACAAAAGTAGTTTCTCGATCCGTTGCTAGGCAACAATAATAAAATATTACATCACTTGCAATTTTTTTTTAATTGACAAAAATGAATAGGGGTACCACTAATTTTGTTATATTTACTTTAATGTAATTTTCATTATAAAAAACATTAATATTTATTAGAAATTATACTACATTAAATATTAACGTAGTTATTAAATTTATAATGATGTAAATGCTAGGTAAAGTATATACTACAAAATTTGCAATATCCCTATTCATTTTTGCGCATCGGTTTGTTCTTCTTCAGATAAGTAAAGAGCCTTTTTACCATAATTCACTTTCTCATACGCTATTCTGACTTGATATATGACTCATGGAAACGACTATCATAGACAAACTAATAAAAATTACAAGACTAATTTCTGATTCGATTTAGTTATTCTTGCTTTGTGTTGGCTTGAATGATATTTTTTTTGCAATAATTAATAATAACTCCAGAATTGAAATATCATAGCGTTTTGATACCTCCTATGTTTTATAATAATTTATAAGGATTAAGGTATGATAATAATCCACTTCGGCACACACAAAAGAACACAATTTATTGTACATTGAACATTTCAAAAAGAAAAAAATGTTACAGTAGCTACTCCCAGAGAAATATCTATCAGGAACACAAATATACAATATTGATGATCGTAAGATTTAGGGTTTTCCATAAAGTTGGCTTAGCAAGTCTTCTATTATATTATCTACAATAATGAACTGTTTTATTTTATCTTTACTACACATTTTAATCTAAACATATATATATATTTTTTTCAATAATTGTATAGAATATAAATCATGCTCTGTCTGAAGGTTTGAAGCGTCCTTGAAATCAAAGGTATACAAAAATAAACATTTTTTTAGTTGATTGTTTTTTTTTGTAAGCTGCAGAGAATACCTTATGGGTATGGTGCTCTGTATTATTAGAACATCCAGCTTTTTGTGAAGGAAAATAAGATTAGGCTAAAAGGATGGAGTCGTGACTCCTCCTGTTGGGTCGTGAGGAATTGATTTTGGGAGAACTTGAGGATCCCTTCGGGAGAACTTGAGGATCCCTTTAGAAGAACTTAAGGTCCCTTCAAGCCTTCATGCAGAGCGGTGTTCAGACAGTAATGTGAAGGATGATGACTCGAGGAGATGCTAGCTTAGACCTGGCGCCGCCTCCTTCCGGGGCCGCCGGCGTAGTTGGCCGCTGCGAGGCCCATCAGGTGCTTGGCTGCCTGCGATCCGGAGAACCCGCGGCTCAATCCCAAGTCCAGTCCTCGTTTCGAGCTGAAACAATGCAATCGGGGTGAGTTAGCAAGTCAACAGGAGTGGCAAAGCTGAATGAAGGAGATAAACTAAAAGCTATCGAAAGAATAACTACAAGAAGCCAACTCTACATCGGGAGGGAACACCGTTTTATTCCCATTAAACTTAAACTCTGGTAATTAGATTTCAAACGACATGTAAATCCTTTCTAAAATTGATCATATCAACACATTTCATTAATTCCTCCATTTAAGGACTTCTTCATTTGACATTAGTTATTCTTATTGCTATCGCATATAATCTGTTTCATGTTGTTGAGGTGAGATGTGAAAACGATGATATCGCACACAACATCTTGCAACTTTTTCAAAACTTAAGGATAAAATTTATGGGGAGGGGGAGGGACAAAAATACGAGGTCATAAGACGGTTGTGCATCCGATTTATCGGGAATCCAATCACTTTTATACACTTTTGTTATGTAACTTGATCTTCTCAATTCTTATGTTAAGTGGAAGGTTCAAATTTGCATTCATTGACGAGGAAGGTCGATTTTAAGTTGTACATGCAATTTAATTAGAAATGACCGACTGACAGGTTGCGTCATTGGTAATGTGGTTTAAAGGCTACCAGTGGATCGGCTGTAGAAATTTCAATGTTTTTTTTAATTCGTTAACTTTTTTTAATCTCTAATGGTTTGATGTGAATACACCTCAGTCCTATTTTTTATTTTATTTATCTATTAAATTATTTAATTTTACACTCTTTAAAATTTAGATAAAAGAAAGTATTATTGGATTGATGTATTAGTAAAATGTAGTATAATTGTTTCTTTTTCGTTGTAAAGAAATTAAAGATGTTAGCTCGTGTATTTAACTGTTGTTAAAGATTAATTTATCTTCTTTAATTGATTAATATCTGTTCATGAGTCTTACTTTTTATTTTTATTTACTTTTTTGACATTTTTTAAACACTTTATGATTTGTATTATGTAGCCTTCTGGCCTGATATATATTATGTTTCTTTTTCTGTTCATGTTAATTATTCTAAAGGGACTTAATCCCACAATAAAGTCACAATCCTATTCTATAATAAAATATAAATATAGGTAAGGCACTATACAAAGAGGTGTTGTAATAATTACAGTAACAGAGTTAATTTATATTAAATATTGAATAAAAACAAATATTAGTTAATAAATAATTTTTTAACCAGTAATGCGGGCTGCAATGGAATATAAAATATGTATAGTCTATATAGTAATTGAAGTTTTGACATTGAACAGATAATTTTACAGAAGAAGCTAAAAAAAGTTTTGACATCATAAAAGGAAAGTTTAAAATGGGAAATAGGGACTACGTTCCCATCGTTCACGGATACCAAACTGTTCCCAATTTTGACTTACTTCTTATTCTTATATGAAAAAAACTAGAAAATGGTATTTTTTGTCTTACCACATCATTTCCTCGATTGCTTTCATAATGATTACCTAATTCCTATGATACACCTGCATGTGCTGCAACTAAAAAGAACTGGTCATTTCTATCTAAATTGCTCCTATAACTTTAAATCGATACTCCGTAAGCCTAATTTTTTTTTAGAATGCTTTGTCGGTATAGTTATAGAAAAATAACTAGAATTTACTAATTTAAGTCATTTAAAAAAAAAATTATCTTTTGTATAGGAGGCTATATATAGCTTTTCCGCCTGGAACCTCATCACATTTAGCCCATCCCCATGAATCTGAAACGCGACCATAGCTCTGATATTCGGCTGGCAGTTGTCCCTTTAAAGAGAAGAACCGCCGCCGACAAGGGCGAGAGGACTAATCTAGCTGAGTGGCCCTGGATAGTGAAGCTGAAATTAATGAGCCTACTCTAAACAGACGCGATCTTTTTCATTCCGGCTCTCACACATCGTCCTGAGGATATGTCGCGCATTCTAGCTAACCAGATAGTGGATCTCTGTATCCTCCGAAAGAGATCTTAGGAGGAGATAACAATACGGTTGACGATGATCCTAGATAGCGTTGATTGAAATCATTGCTAGCGTTTATTTCAACATAGTAGTGGAGTACGACATGGGTTCTTTCTTCCTTATTATTTAATATATAAATTCGGAAAGCATCATGAAAGAAGAACTGGAAGAAATTTGAAGAAAGAACTGGGGTGATTGGTAATGGAATATGTATTTCAAACATAAGGTCTGCAGACGCATAGAGTCGTTGAAAATGCTAGCGAGCATACCAAGTATAATAGAAAAAGTACACAGTAAAGTATTAGTTATGGTTTGAATATGAATCTAATTAATAATAAGGCTTAGCGAACCCTAAGGCTCGATGCCGATGCCACCGATCTCTGCTTACAAACTTCCATCCTTGGACCACTACTCAACCCAAAATCCTTCCTAGTCCCTTTACGTAAATATCTATATTTCATCTTGCGCCATGGCTCCCAGAAGTGGTACCCAACCGGATACCTGAACGAGGGACTAGTTTACTTCCGAACAATGGGCGTTTTATCTCAGAAAGATCTATGAATTTTAGTGGTATTTTATAAAATAAAAAATAATGTGATCAGGGGGATTCGTCACCAGTTCATCACCACGAGTCCATCGCGCTTAGACGAGAAGAACTTCCAGGGAATTTCCACCGACTATCCGCCATCTGT
Source organism: Arma custos (assembly GCA_037127475.1). Lineage (NCBI taxonomy): Eukaryota > Metazoa > Arthropoda > Insecta > Hemiptera > Pentatomidae > Arma > Arma custos. Next base: position 72,915,779 of record CM073762.1, on the reverse strand, counting down.
GGGACGCTCCCCTGCGCAGTGATGAGATCGGCTAGAGGAAATATGAATATGAATCTCAGGAAAAAAAAAATCCTTTTGTTCACCAAAGCCCTAACATAGATAGAGAAAAATACGGTCACTTGTGGTCTAGTGGTTAGCGTAACAAACTACTGAACCCAAGATAGCGGGTTCGTAGCCCGGCAGGTGGCCCTTAAGGGAGTAAAAAATCCTTAGTTACGCCGTCCTTCGGAAGGGACGTTAAACGGGGGTCCTGAGCCTGTACGATGTCAGGTATTCGTTAAAAATCCCTATCCTAATTAAACCTGGATAGGCAAAATTTAGAGCTCCCACTATAGCATCGTCCGATTAGCCATAGTAGCATAAAGTGACGTTAAATGAACAAACAAACGATACAGAAAAATCAGAGCATTACCAGCATAATCACAAATATTCGACACTTCTGATCATCAGCAATAACATTAATTCTGGCGAACTGAAAGAAAGAATTGAAAACGCAAACAAAGCATTTGTAAATAGGATACAGTTCTTGTATAACAGAGTTGTAACAATAATCTGAAAATTCTTATGCTAAGATGTTAGATATTCTTTCAACCAACTCTTAACAACAGTATTCAACAAGAATCAATCATGATCGCCAATCTTGGACAGAAGACGGCGCATAAGAAAGGATTTCAAAATAACCTATTCATCGTCTGGATGGCCAGGTTGTATCTAAAAGATTCCGAATAGATGCGTTTGGAAAGAACAGTTTATGAAGGAAACTATAAGGGTTGATGACCTTAGGGTTTTACACCTTTAAATACCAATAAAAGATCTCAGATGAACCCATAGGGAAACATGGTGGCGAAAAGACTAATAATACCAATCGTTAAAGAATTATTGATTTCTATTCGGACGTTGAGCTACTGATTGGTAACTGTAATCAATATTATTGTACCCAATTTTGATTCATAGTAATTAACTCCAACTCTAATATCGTAAACTATTCTTAAGTTCACATTCAGCTCTTCCAGTCCATAGAACTTCACCTCTTCTATTCTCTCTAAACGTTTCTCCTTTATTACACTAATTAAGTTAATAGAAAGGAGTTACAGGGGGGGGGCATGTGTGGTGAACAGGAGAGGCAGAAATTGGTAGCGCCTTTTCGTTTGTTTAGGCTGTTGGTGAATGGGATGATGTGTACAAAAACAAAAATGTGATTATTTTTCAACTGCCAACTTCATGAGTAGATAGTTTAGAAAAAGAATTGTCCATCAAGGTCAAGATATTGTTGCATACAGAGACCGTATATAAAAGTTACAGCAACAGAATAACTCTACACACAATACTTCAGGATGAAGCAAGGAAATTGGTTTAAGTTAGAAGTAGGTTAGTCCAGAAGAAGTTTCCTGTTGGTAGGCAAGTTTTATTCTGTTATAGCAGTTGTAGATAGCCACCGGGGGAGGGACATTTTGTTTGGCAATGCGGTTACCTAGCTCTTCGTTAGAGAGAAATGACGTGTTCAATCTGTTTCATGCGCTAATAGTCTTACCGAGGAGTTTAAATGAACATCTTTATAGATCATTACATTCATAATTAGGGGTTGGAAAAAATATATACTCGTATAGGATTCGATCAGGGGAAACAATTTGCATGATTACGCAATTCAGTTTTCAATAAACGACATTAACGTTTATTGTCTTAATAGTTTTTAATACTTACGTGAACGACTCTATTCCTAAAGTCTACAATAGAATGATCAAGCAAGATTTTATAAGTTTTACATTGCAATAAATAAGATTCCAATAAGTTCCAATGTCTAGACAGAAGAGCTGGCTAGAAGAAATGTGGTTATTAACACTTCTAAGACCAAGTGTAAGCTGGTATCCAGAAGAAGAATTTGAGTATTAAAATTAATTGGAGGGATATAGAGCAAGTAAACACTTTTCTAAGTATGTGGGCATAACAATAAGGAAATATGAAATTAATACAAGAATCACCACTTCGGGAAGGATGTTCTCTGCCATCAATAAAAGACTTTTATCTAAGTGAAAAGAGACAAAAGAAACAAAATTGGCTGTTTACCGCTGGACATATGTTTCTATCCTCACTAATGGAAGTGAATCCTCGGGTTTTCCGCCTCTTAGTTGAGGCTGGGTGAGTTCCAGGGGGGTCTGGTTCTAATCACTGCTGTTAACAGTTTAAATAATTTGTCTTCTACAGTCGGATTTGTTCTCTTGCCTTCGGCATAGCAAAACAGCGTTCTAGCCCCCTCCCTTTATGATGATTTATAATGCATGAGTTTTTTTGGTCGCTGAATATTTTTATTATTTAAACAATTTAATATTCCTTATTTGGCCGATATATTCAAATAAAACAATAACAGTTTTTTATTTAATTTAAGTTTAAAATAATTTTATAATAATATCAAATTTGAAATACTGGCAGGACATCAACATTGGTAGAAAAACAAGAATGAAAATATGTCGATTGTTAATTCGTAATGCATAGTGGCTCAATACGAATGCAATATATATATATATATATATATATATATATCGGATTTTCTAGTTAATATTCTATTTATTTCGCAATAAAAAAAAAATTTGTGAACGGGTTTCGAGTTCAGTACAAGATAGAAACTACCGTTTCATGGAGTATAGGTGAACGTTCTTGAGCACGCTCAACCGCCAGATGTTTCCCCATTATTTTGGGTACCCACTTTTTAGGGGTTGGGTGAGCTCTAGGAGGGTCCTAGATACCATATGATCCGTACATCTCCGGCCGCTGACTGACAATTAAATTTTTGTCAGCAGCGAGAATCGAACCACGATTTTCGGCATGGTAAGTCAGTGCCCCTCCACTGAGCCCCTCCATTTATTTACCAATAATGATAATAAATAAATAAAACGGAATAAAAATATATATGTTACTTGAAATACCCTTTACTAACATAATCAGTTTTTAAAGTTGAGTTCCGTTGCTGAATAATGGAAATTGGCTCTGAACTTTATTATTAAAAGCGTGTGTTATTCACGAAGCAGTTTAATAAAAGTTCGCTTCGACATGAAAGTTATCTCCCAGGACTCAGTTCCTAAAATCTTACTAAATAAAACTTTCCGACTCATCAGCCTTTCGCAAAGGAATTCATATTAAAATTCTGCGGGGTTGGGGCGCTTTCATTTACAACAAGTTTCTTCCCCATGCTCCATATCACTTATATGAAGTTTATAATAACCATTCTTCATGCGCCGGTCTCATCCACGTAGGATATAAAGGTATACATCTGTTCCAAAAAAGGGGGGCAATAGCTAATGTTTACATATATAAGTATACATATGTTAAAAAATGGTAATTCAATACATATTAAAGACAATACTGTTTCTTGGACAATGGTTGTGCAGGAAGGTGATTTGTCCTAAATCACGCTCAACCGTCTGATTTTCCGCCTTTATTTGGGTACCCAATTTATAGAGGCTGAGTGAGCTCCTGGAGGGTCCTAGATCTCATAGAATCCATCTCTGGCTGGTAACAGATTAAATGAATGTCTTGCCAGCAGCCTTATTTGAACCCAGGACCTCCAGCATGGCAACTGAGCGCTCTACCACTGAGCCACTCTGCTTCCCTAATTTATGTATTGACCAGTCTAATATCATAAATTAGTATTATATAGATCTATAATAATAATAATAAGGCTTAGGAAACCCGAAAGCCCTATGCCGGTACCCCCAATCTCTGCTTACGAGCTTCGGTCCAAGGACCATTACCCAAACCCAAATCTGCCAGATCAATCTTAACGCATGCTTTCCACCTACGCCTCAGTCTACTCCTGTGACACTTCTCAGTCGTATTATACAGCGATATTTCCTTAGTGCTTTTTGATACCAATTCATTAACTCGCAACACCCTCCATATTACTACAGTCTCCTCCAATTCAAATCCTCTGTCCAGCACCACAAAATAAGATCTCGCCTCTCCAATCTCTACATTTCTTCTCACAGAACCAATGCATTCAAACGTTCCTTCCTTGCCCGCTCCACCACTGTGTGGAACTCAATCCCTTCTTTCATCCGCCATGCTTCTTCACTGGCTTCATTTAAATCCCTGCTTTTCCAAAATCTCTTGACATCCCAAAAAGACGCTCTCTAGATAGGTCAACCGCTTGAATAAATTAGTATTGAATACTCGATCTCGTTGCCTGTGTGTTTTGTTTATTTTTCCCAAAGAAGATATAGACTATGTCAATAATTCATTCCATTCTATCCCATTCATTTATTTTATTTAGTAATTCCGTTATTAACTATTTTATTAATTTTGTTTATAATTATTTTGTTAGTATTAATATATTTATTTTCGACAATTAGTTGAAAACCTGTCAAGTTTCGTACTTTTTATTTTTTTCATTTCTATTTTTATTATTATTATGTTTTTGTCACTCTTAATTACTTCATGATTCGTATTATTATGTAGCCTTCTGGTCAGATGTGTATTATGTTTATTTATTTTTTGTTCATGATTGTTATTCTAAACTGACTTGGTCCCAGAATAAAGTATTCTATATACAAATATAAAGATACGTATTATATTGATCTATAATACAGCGGTTTAATTCGGATTGAAGGAAATTACCACTTTCATGCATCTTGGTTGTCACAATACACTTTTTTATTTATTCCTGCGTTTTAGTCACTTGCTACATTATTTATGAAATTTTTGTTTTCGAAAGGTTAACTGTTGGAGAAAGAGCGAACAAAGAGAAAATAAGGTCGAAAAACAAAAGGAACCTCAATACCAAAGAAAATATGAGAAAAGAAAGAACAATACTATGAAGACTAGAGAAGAAAAAGAGATGAAGAAATGATGGAGGGAATCGGACCGAAATAGAGGACTTTGTGTTAAGAAATGGTAAGTTAATCGACGCTTCTACCGTGCAATCCTATTTTGCGGTGAGATCTCTCGAGTCTCAACTAAATCTTTTGATCTCTATAATTGGACTTTCGAGTGACCTTCTCCAAATATTTTGGATCAAATTCAAGCGAATTTGATACGGAGGTTGATGACCTTAAAATGTATTTCTATCTGCATTATATTTAAATATTTTTGAGACATGTTGGAAGATTAGACTTGATAGAAGACATGTTCTTTACACTCATTTTTAGATGGCCAAACCATAGATTTTTTATGTTAGTTCTGTTGAACGCATTGGATTTTTGAAAATATTGGACTTTAATGAAAAAATGCATAACAACTATATAGAAATCTTTATTGTACTAATATTTGAAGCTATGTTCCGGAATACTTTGTTTCCAATCCGATGTCTGTTGGCTTTACCTGTTCCAGTCCTACAGTCCTACTCTTAAATTTTTCATAAGCCTTTCTCATTGTCATTTAAGACAATATTTTTTAAAAATAGCACTTAATATACGGTGCAATAAACTTGTTTATTTTAATTTAAAACACAAATCCGAAACATTCCTTTGATTTTTCAAAACTTGTAACTTTTTAAACAATTTTTTTACGATCGAATGATCTATTCTAGTTGATAAGCATGATTTAATGTATTCTTAATTCTATAATTAATAATATGACCAAGACAAATAAAAAAATATATAGGAAAAACCCAAGGTCAATTGATTGCAACGATGCTCGTCACCTTAATTAAAATAAAAATCATATATAATAATTTTATTGTTTTCTATATCATAATTATATAAGGATATATAATACAATCTGAAACAAGTTAAATGCCGCTTTAATATTATTTATTAATTATCAATAAACTATAAAGAGAAACTTATTGCTTTTAAATATTGTGCGTTTTAACTGTTGCTGTATATATCCAGTATTAAAATAATTTCAGTAATTTATAATTTAATTTTGATTATACACTATTAATCATTTTAGTATATCATATTAAAATATAACTTATGTAATATATACTGTATATAATATTCACGAATTCGGCATAAACTTAAATCAAATACATTATTTTAATATACAGAAACACATTAGTAGATAGAACTATTTAAATTATATTAAATTAGACTAACACTAAAGGGATAGTTCTTATAATATATTAGTTTTAAACTTTTTCATTAATTAGGTAGATCTTATTTGTATCAATAAGATAAGTTGTTTGCACTTATCATGCAAAATAAAGCATGCCATATAAAATAATTAGAAAAAATGAGGATGCAATTATTTTAAATACTTACTGGTTACGATACGTGTTGTAAGAGTTCACTGAGAAGAAACTAATGTCTTTCTGACTTACCTGTTCGAGGGCGATAGACCATTCTGGGGGTACTCAAGTGATATTTTATTTAGTGGGAGCTCTCTCGGCAAGGAAGAAATACATATCTCTCAACTACGTCTGAACAAACATATCCCAGATCAATATTTCCTTATGAGAATATGAAACTCAATACTCGATAGCTATATAGCTGATTTAAATGTTTATTCGACATATTTTCTATTTGTCTCTATATCTGTATCTTTTAATTAAAGTGTATTATAAAGATAGTATGAAGTTTACTATAAAAAAGTGTGAAGACCTTAGTGTGGGGCATACAACGGCCTTTTGGAAGAGGGAATCAAGATTAGTAACTTGAGGTGCTTGATAGTAAATTTAGGAGGTAATGACCAATACTGATGTGTTTCTTGTCATTTGACTGACAAAATTGCAGTAAACCAGAAATATTAGAGAATGTATACATTTTTTTAATATCACTGCCCCACTGAAATCTACAGGCGATTTGTATATTTTTCGGTAGCCTAGCGTTTTGGGGATCTATATTGAATTGGTTAAAATGATTTACTTATATTCCCTTTCCGTGACCTAAAGCGTTAAGATTTCCACGGGACCAATCTTCTTCCTCCACACTCAGATTAGAATGACTCACATGGGTTACCATGTGACTACCAACAATAAATTATAATAATTATTTTATTTTTTTTTATCCCAGGTAGTTTACAACTTAACCCATTCGAGACCGATGCACACCGTGTGTGCCATTGATTTCCAAGGCTATAAGACGGCCTGCACACCGTGTGTGGCATAAGAGTAATGTGTAATTATCAGTTATTTTGAGTAACTGAAATCTATAGGCGATTTTTATATTTTTCGATAGCCTAACGTTTTTCGGGATCTGTATTGAATACGTCAAAAGATTCTAGAAATAAATTATTGCAAGAAATAAATTAATTAGATTAAATAGATGACAATATATAAAGGGGGAAAATATAATATAATGAAAAACCCTCAGATGTAATATAGTACAGAAAATTGATACCCTTAACAACATTTCTAATAGTATTATTTATAATATAAGATATATTTAAATTAAAGATAGCCTTATGTTAAAAAATTGTCTAAACGATACAGATCAAATTGATTAAAACTATGTTATGCAACGAAAATTAAAATTAATGTGTTATAATTCTTTGGGAGCAGGAAAGATCAACGTGTAAAGCACTGAGTTGCTATGCTGACGGATTAAAATCAGCCGATCACTTATTTAATTTATTAAAATGTATAAATGGATCCAGTGTCATCTTTCCCTTCTTGGACTAAAGTGGCTACCCTTAACTAGGGGAAGTCTGGTGGATTAATGTGAGCCGAGTCACCTTGCACAACAGTAGAGTCTCCTCCATGTGTTGAACCCAAGACCCTTTGTGGATTGTGATGGCACTGATTTTTTTAAATTCTTCTTTTGAAGGGAATAATTCTTTACTGAATTTTCGATAGCGTAATATTTAACACAAGTTGTGCAAGATTTCCGATGATTTTTTTTATTTCAGTTTAAAGTTAACGTAATTCGCTCGATTACATTAACTAACTTTAAATGGAATTTTAAAAATTAACCCTTGTAAGTTATTAAAAAAAAGAAAGACTTTAATTGAAACTCTCAATACTTATGAATTTGCATTACAAAGTATAAAACATAGAAAACAGTAAAAAAAAAAATGGTCCTTCACCATTCCCCGTTTTTTCCCCTGAAATTAAGCCAGTTTTAAGGAATTAAATATTAATAATTGGTAATCGATTTCAGATTGACATTAATTTCGACATTACTACATCCCAAAAAGTTGATGACACAACTTTCGATTTAGAATTGATAAGTACTAATGAAGATTAATCAGGCAATAACCTGTTGACTGGAGGCGGTAATTAGCCTTTGAGATGTGCCAACCGATGTAGTCCTGCCATCAATAACAGTTGACTGGCGATAAGAGCCGGGTCGATGCCTACGCGCTTTAATGACTCTTTCCTCTGCAGCTGTCACGGGGCATTATCATATTATCAATTAGGGGTTTATAGGGCGCGTTATAATAAATTGACCCACCTTATAGGGACAGACTGCTGTCCGTCAGACGCCGTCTATTTTTTATGTTTTGACCCACATTCTTAAGTTAAGGCATCGATAGCTGATTTATCATACATATAAATATTATATATGTATATTAAATCATATCAACATTAAATTATATGTATACATAAATAATTATGTATAACAACAGCTAATTTCATGGCACAGTTACCATTAAATCTCGCAGTGGTTCATATAATGGGATAGATTCTTGCAGAAAATAAAAAAGAAATACATGTACCATGAAGGATCATTGCTTCAATTCATCCCTATCATATACTGAACCAAAGAAAGACCCTATTAGATTATAGAACTAAAATCTTTTTCTAATCTCAAAACATTTTATTTTTTATTCAACTATTAACATCTAATATTTTATATTATTTTACGTGTACAACTTCGACCCAAGAAGTGTCATTGGTTCATTATGTGTTAGATACTGAGCTGTTTCTAAGCCCACGATAGTGCTGAGTAATGATTTGTCCGAAATTACACTCAACCACCAACGTTTTCCCCAGTCATTAGTATCCATTTAATAGAGGCTGGTTGAGGCCAAGGAGGGTTCCCAGGTTCACCCATGGCTATTAATAATCCAAATGTGGCGTTCAGGATCTGTGGATAACTCAAACATTTTTAAAATTGCCTTTTTCACATTTTCCGTTGGTTTAGTTAAGCCTTAGCCACTGTTTCTCAAGGTTTTAGTCCGGTTCTGCAGCTTAAAGCATTGCTTGACTAAAATAGAAAAACATAAAGTTTTGAGATTCAAAGCGATTTGTTTCGATCCTGAACGTCTTTAATAATTTATCTGCCACAACCGGATTTTGAAGCCGGGACAATATGAAGCTTAACACTCAACACTGCAACTAATCTCTCTTCACACTGAGCTAACTCGCTTCGGTTGCTTTTTTTAGTAAGGGAACAAAATATTCTATTACAAAATACTTTTTTTTTTTTATTTCTTCTGGTTTAGGCCAAGTAACACGATAACCAGAAGAAATAAACAAAGTATTTTGTAATAATAGTGGTCGTGGAAACCTAAAGGAATATTTAAAATATTCTATGTTAAAATTGAAAATGTCCATTCCATTCCAAAGTCTAAAACTTTTTAAATATAAAAAATAAATAAAAAGGAAAGGTTTATGAGTCAGTAAATTCCATCTGACAGTCATAAAGCCTTATACCAATATTTATAAAATTTCCTGGGATTTTGGCGATTTGTTCCTAGATTTCCCCTTATCGAGTTTTGTCGCTTACTTTAACTATTCTATACCTAAATGTTATTTTATTGATTTTCTTTAACACAGGTTTGAAAATACGTACACGCCAGGTGTAACCAAAAAGTGACGGTCACCTATGGTCTAGTGATTAGCGTAACAAACTACTAAGCCCAAGATAGCGGGTTCGTAGCCCGGCAGATGACCCTAGGATTTTTTTAAGGGAGTAAAAAATCCTTAGTTACGCTGTCCTTCGGAAGGAACGTTAAACGGGGGTCCCGAGCATGTACGATGTCAGGTACTCCTTAAAGATCCCTATCCTAATTAAACTTGGATAGGCAAAATTTAGAGCTCCCACTGTAGCATCGTCCGATTAGCCATAGCAGCATAAAGTGACGTTAAATGAACAAACAACCAAAAAGTGAAGGAAGTATGGGACTAGTTAATTCTAAAAATGGGTTATAAAAAATTCATTTTGACACATAAAGAACACATAGAACTTGCAAGTCGTGCGGTCAGTGAGTCAGAGGGAGCACTCTCTTAATGGTCAGTGGACGGGGAGCACTCTGTTAATGGAATGTATATTTTAAAATCTCCAAACTGATTAGTAAATCAATGGAAGGAAATATTTTTTTCTATATCTTTTTGGATTGGTGGCTTGTAAAGGATTAAATATGCCTTCGTTTAAGAATTTTCAGAATGTCATTCTGTTAATTAATATTTTGGCTTAGATCATGTTACATAATAGGAATACATTTTAAATGTGGTTTATGAATTCTAGAGATTTCTAGGATGGGAACAGTATCTGGTGCAATCGCCCAACGGCAAGTTCATTTTTATCTTCGGATCCGACGGAAAAGTTGTGGCTCAAGTTTAGTTTGGGTTCTCTTGGATCACTACGTATTGAATATTTATTCCTTTCCGAATGTAGTCTGCAAGAAAATCTGGTCACGTCTCAAGTAGAAAGTTATTTAAAAGGAAAAAATAGTTTTAAAACTTCCTATTCCTTTCGTAGTTCATCCAGTTTTCTTTTAAAACGTTGTTAAGGAATTCGGATCTCTGGATGTTTAGCAATTATCCATGACTGAGTGAATGAATAAGGTCAATACAGTATTAGGAAATGAGTAATTTTTGTGAAATGGGTGTTGTATTATGTTTTATATTTTAGTTAGTTAAAGTAGCTTAAACAATGATTTACTTATATTCCCTTTCCGTTAAGGTATCCACGAAATCAATCTTCTTCCTCCATACTCAGATAAGAATAACTCTCATGGTTTACCATGTGACCACCAACAATAAATTATAATAATTACTTTTTTTTAACCTCGATAGTTTACAAGTTAACCCATCCGAGACCGATTGCACACTGTGTGTGCAATTGATTTCCGAGGCTATAAGACGGTCTGCACACCGTGTGTGCAATAACAGTAATGTGTAATTATCAGTTATTTTGAGTAAACTAGTCGTCGAAATAAGATTATTCTTGAGCTAATTAAATCTGTAAAATACAGGAAAACAAAATTTGGCATTGGTTTTACTATGTGTGTATATATATATATATATATATATATATATATATATATATAAATTATTTACAGTGTTTTTTTTAATTTTATTTACAACTTTAGCAATCAGCATGGTACTTTATACCGTCTGTCGGGAGTTTGATTGAACTAATAAACAATAGAAAAAATATTGTGTGTAAAGGAGATAGTTGGGGGGTGCAGTCAAAAAGAACACTGAATAAGTAATAAACTTATAATTATGTGCCGACGTTTCGACCTACAGTGTAGGTCATCTTCAGGCCGATTTGGAGAGAGAAGCCGGCTGATTGATGTAACGGCTGACTAGTACTGAGGCTGACTAGTAAAGTGACTGTAGGTCGAAACGTCGGCACATAATTATAAGTTTATTACTTATTCAGTGTTCTTTTTGACTGCACCCCCCAACTATCTCCTTTACATTAGATCATCCAGTCAACTATCTTCATCTCATACTCAAATAAAAAAAATAAAACTAAATTAAATTTCCTTTTGAAATTAATAATTAACTTCTGAAATTAAAAACTCTCTATATCGACCTGCATTTCTTACAAAATTATATAAACCTATTAAAATCTCCCCATTCAGGATATCTATTAGTTTTTAGTTTTTTTGAGATCAGCTCATGTTTTAAGAATCATTTTCTATAGGTACCTACTATTTTAAGATGGGACACACTGCCAGGAAGTGAAAAAAATTTTCAATTTCGTTCAAATTACACAGTGGTTTTACTTTGTAAGCTTAACTTTTCACTAATTTTTACAAATTTTCTTTACATTATATTCTGTTATTTATTGATGAAAGCAAAATAACGATTTTATATTATCTAACTAATTTTTCAATAAATGTTTATAAATTGTTTAATGATATATTTCCATGATTCTATGATGATTATTTCAATTTTACATTACATTGCACACATTGTGCCATATAAAATGTGCTAATAAAAATTTTCCGAGGAGCGAGCTACACACACGGTGTGAATGATCTTAATAATGTGAATTCACTTTCACACGAATTGGGTGATTTCCATAGAGTATTTAAAACAACAAATTTAGTCCTCGAAATTAAGGCTTAAAAAATAAATAATCCTCTTCTATATATGACAGTAAAGATATAAAAAGTTTGGGTCATTAATATTATTTGGGGAAGGGAGTAGCTGAGGTTGAAGAGCGCTGAGTTTCTAAGGTTTAAGGTTCAAGTCCGGCTGCGACAGATAAATTATTTAATCTGTTAACAGCGACGGATTGACACATTCCTTGGTGCTCACCCAGCCACTCAATAGAGGGAAAAACCTGTTGGTTGAGCAATCTCGTGCAATAACTGCATAACCTTTATTCTAGAAACATTACAGTCTCAACCAAGTACTGAACCTTAGACCCTTCATGGGTTGAAGTGGTACGGGTATAGCTTCATAATCGGATCATTAGTAAAAATATTTTATATTACAAGTTAAATCAGAAGAAAAATGTTTTTAAATAAAAAAAAAATAACCAGACTTACCTTACTTCGAAGTTCTGAGATCGGGCAAAACTGGTTTTTATAGTTCATGAGCATTTGACCTTAATCCCTCGTCGGAGTTTGGAAATAGATTCGATCCAAACGTGAAAATAATTTTTAAACGACTCTACCTCATTTGAATTAATTATGCATTTAAATTAATTAATAGGGTATTTACGATTTTATAATACGACTGTTTATAAGAAACGGTTGCAATTAATTAAGCGTACTTTCCTTATATGATTAGGATATTTATCGAACGTCCCAAGAAGGCAGTGAATACGACTGTTACAAGAAACAGATCAATAAACGCTGTTTCACTGATTAATGCACAAGTTGTGTTGTATCTTGCCTCTTGGAGAACCTTATAAGGTGTGAATGCCGACCTGTTTCGACTTCCATCAATCTATTTTCTTATTTTAAATAAGACTAATGTACTTTTGTTGTTTAGTAATACATAAAGAGAAGATTATCGGTCGCCTAACAAGGCATTGACGACTCCATGTAAAGTCTAATTAAAACAATTACACGATCCGATAAATTAACATGTTAAGATTTAGTATTCGTATCATTTATTATAATAAGTGAGTAAATAATTGAATTTAACTCCTGTTTAATCTTTTTCGTAATTGAACAAGCTGTTAAATGTATAATATTTTTTTCAGAGAAGTCCATACCTACAGATACGGATGGATCCTGTGGGATCTAAAAACGCTCCTGTGGCTCACCCAGCATCTAGAAAGCGGATACCCTTAATACAAAATTAACAAGCTCTCTGCACGAATGTTGTTCTAGGAACAGTACAATTGAAGCATTTCCTGAACTTCTTTCCACTGACATAGATTTATAATAGTTTATTTAAATACTTTATTTATGGCCATCGAATATTTATTAAAAGTATTTTTAAGAATTATTTATATCATATATTTAGAGAGCGGAGTAACTCTATGGTAAAGCGCTGGGTTGCCGCGCCGAAGACCATGGGTTAAAATTCCGCTGCTTCCGCTAGACATTTTTATAATCTGTTAGCAGCCGGAGATGGATTACCCTCTTGGGGCTCACTCAGCTTCTATAGAGGGGAATCCCAAAATAGGGGAAGAATCTTTAGGATAAATCTACTGTTGTCCAAGAAATAGTACAGTCTCTACCATACAATGAAGGCAAGACCCTCGGTGGTTTGTAGTGGTACAGGATTTTTTTTTTTTAATTCAACTATTTATTATTAATAGCTGGGGTACCCGGCTTCGCTCAGGGAGTTGATATGAGATTGTGCGGTAGTTGGAATAAAAGAATAAACTTTAAAATATATGAGATACAAATTATTTATTTAAATTATATTCTAACTACAATATTTCTATATACAATACTTGTTTATAAACAATATTTTTCATTTTTTTATCCGGAGTATATATGTATATTTTTTCGAGTTTTCTACTCTAGAGCCAAGCTATGTATAGTTGACTGTAAGAAAAGTTGACCGTCTTTGAAGTTGATGCAGCAATATTTTAAAGTTCGTCCTTGCGCTTTTGTTAGTAAATTGTAAAACTATAGGCTAATTTGATTGGGAATTGCAGTCATTCAAATTGGAATGGCTATGCAGAAGAGAACAGTGGTATTCTGGGGATAAGTACTGTGTGTCCTCTGACCTTCCCAGTCATAAGTTCGGCTTCAATGATATCATTCGATAGCTGTTTGATGATCATCCTTGTTCCATTACATAGTTTTGTTTCCAGACTTCTCATTACACCTCAATTCATTCTTAAATGATTTTATATTTAGTGTTATTTTGATGGTGATTTCTCTTCAAAATAAAAATATTTAAATGATTTTAAAGCTATGATAGACCTTCTCATCACATGACTTACAACTCTTGCTACTAAATTCATTCCTAATGCCAGTCCGTAATTCCACTTTAAACCAATCGCTAATACCCCTTCTTTGGAATTCAAATGGAGCCCTACACCGTAGAAACGAACTTGACAAATACTTACATGAACATGACATAGACATAGCACTACTTACCGAAACCCATTTTCCCATAACATAAAATTTTACTATAATGCAATAGGGAAAAACCACAATGCAACGCCTTATGTTTCAAATTTCTCCAGTAATACACCCACTTACCGAATGATTCAAATTATTATTACATAAATTATTTTATCACCACGGAGAGGTGAAAAACCCGGGTTCGAGTCCCGGTCCTGGCCATATCGTTTCTTTTCAAATAAAATATTTTATCATTATATTGAGAAGGAAGAACAGGATCAAGAAATTATTTAATTACAATAAAATATTGTTAAGAACGCTTTAATTAGGAAGAAATCTGTGGCAGAATGTTTATTATAAAGCACACTGTAAAATTCCCGACGCTTTATATAATATAATGTCTTATTCGTTAAGAAAAAAACACGTGTCTTAATATCGTACCTTTTGCATAATTATGCCTCATTAGTTACTGCATAATTAAAAAACTGGAATACCACCATCCTCGAGTATTCTCAACAACTAGACGAAAAGGCACAATTATTACATGTAAGACTTTTTCAAATAAAAAGTTTGTATACGGTTTAAAGAATGCAACCAAATTTCTAATATGCTTAAATTATTGCTTTTAGTGATTGTCTTACTTAGTTTCGTTTATTTGATATATTTTGTACGCTTTTGAATATATCATCGTTCCGAAAAATCCTCTGGAGAAAATGTATGTAGCTTATGTTGCAATGTTAGGATGGTACATAAGCACTACTGTTGAAGAGAAAGGCAAAATTAGCATTTACATTCGAAACATAAACCACAACATCATTAAGTACAAGACAGAACAGTGTTAGACATTGTACCCCCTACAGTACAAAGTGTAACATGGAAATGCTTCCATTGATTTTTAATTATAGACATTTGTGCCATAAGATTTACAAGAAAGACAAAAAAATGGATCTTGTCCTGGACTTGTTCCCTATCTGCTGTAAAAAATATTGAAGGAATAGTCTGTGCTATCTTGAGGACATTTGTCTTTTCTGTAGTATACGATGCATTCTGTCTTTGGGAAACGTTAAAAGTTTTAAAAACAAGTAGGACTCAAGCAATCTCAAAAGTTGGACTAGTTGCTTATCTGAAGGTGTTGAACGTATACTACATAGAAACACTATTTATCCATCGAATCTTGTTTTTAAATAAGATTTTTTTGTTGTTAACATTTTATTGAAGATGTCCTTTTAATCAAGTGCCTATTTTTGTATATATATATATATATATATATATATATATATATATATATATATATATGCCTAATTTTGTACCTAAACTAAACATTGACTGGTTGGTTTTGCATTCTGGGATTTTTCCTATGGCGTCCTATTAATTGTAATTTATATATATATGTAATTAATTGTATGTATATTTTTTAATTTATGTATTGGTGTCTCAGTTTTAGCGACTTCCTCAAACAGTCCTTAAGTTATAGCGAGAAACACTTATTTATTTTAATCATGTTTTTCTGCGATAAAATGGATTTAGGCTCAATTTCCAATGTTAGAATATTGAGAGTAGTTGCTTCAGCTTTTAATTTCCTTTCTTCTTCACTCTGTTCACGTATTCGTTCCTTTTTTTTGTCCGCAGATGTCACCAGCTCTTGTCCCTCGAGGTTATCCACCATATGTTTTTTATATAAAGAATGAAGCGGACATGCTGCCTCTGGAACTTGTAAAATATTAAGTAGAATAGTTTTAACTTCTGGCTCATTGGTATGGTTATTCGTCTGGTATCTGGTTAGGTAATACTTAAATGGCTTCGAGTTCAATCTAACTGTTTGTTCAAACCCTATCACAGTAATTCAGAAACAAAAAAGTCAGTTCTGATATTAATGGTCTCAAAAGTAAAGCGGTTAATAAAGAAGCGCTGGGATCTCCTGAGGCTCAACACGTGGAGGGTGGAGCTGGGAGATCACAAGGCAGTGTGCAAGTATTTTATAATGTGTTCATGTGTGCTAAAATGTGTTCATAGATCACTAATACTCATTGTCCTTAAGTGTGGCAGATTGCAATGATTGCTATCCACTAAAAAGGTTTATTATTTTTAAAAAAATTGTGATATTCAAAATAATAAATTTTTGTAAATGTATTGTGATTATAAATTAATACAGAAGTTTCAGTCTTTTTACATTATACTACCTATTTTTAGTGTTTTATTCACATAATCCGGGTGAAGGTCAGAAAAAAAATTCGTTAGAATAAATTGATATAATATATCGATGCCTTAGTTCACATATGTGTTAAGTGCTGAAAACAAGATTTTACAGGAGTCAACTTCGATAATAATTTAATACAAAATATACAGTTCAAGTCTAAGCACGCAATGTATTTTTGTAACTTTCACAGCTTCTCAGTTAATTTTATATCAACATATGATCTATGACTTCCTGATCACAATTTTAAAACATTATTTATATAACAAAACCAATTTTTGAAAAATTTGAACTTAACACGTTTTTGAACTAAGGCATCGATATGGTAAAGAATAACAGTATATGCGGTATATTGATAAGAATAATATGCAACATCAATTGTTATTCTTTACAATCCATTATTTCAGATTTATGTTTATCTTGTATATTTATCTCTGAATAAGATCTGCAATTTGAGTCGAAACGTTAGCTTTAAAAATAATCAGGGATAAAAGGAATTTATAATGCGACTCCTGGTATATACCATTGGTATAGGCAGTATTAAAATTATAGGTGATGCACCTGCATCGCTATAAAATATCTATTTGAATAAATTAATAAATATTAACTGCCATTAAGAGACAGAGGCTGAGAAATAAATCGGAGATTGGTGTAGGACGTGGCTGATGCAAACCCTCCATCAGAGCCAAGGGTGTGTTCGCCTGGGCTCTAGGGAATGTCCAATATAGATAGGGCGGGATAGTTTCGCAAGGGTCAACTCTATGCAGTATATACATACATATATATATATATATATATATATATATATATATACATATCTCCTTATCGTTTTATCGATTTCCTTAATGCTTTTCTATACCAATCTATTTACTCGCAACACCCTTCATATATCTACAGTCTCTTCCGATTCAAATCCTCAATCCAGCACCACAAAACAAGATCCCGCCTTTCCGATCTCTACACTCGTTCCCTCAGAAACAAAGCTAATAAATGAATATTGTAAATAAAAGAAGACCAGTTGAATTCCCGTCATTTAAATCTGTTTCTTTCCTGGTTTTATTTATAGGGTATCTATAAGTTTATTTTTCTTATCTATTAATTGGAGAATACTGTCAGCAGTAATATTATTTACGTTAAATATATTCAATGTTGTGAAATATGATAAAACTATTATTGACATTGAACATATTTTGTGAGAAATTTATATAAAAATATCAATACACATTAAAAATTTTTAATATACTGTTTAAATGATTTAAAAAAAATTAAAAGTAAAAAAATAACTTGTCGACGTAGTGTTTCAATTTAATCGGATAAAGTTACTGACTTATAAACGTTTTATCGCACGTGGGCTTTTTTAATCTAAATTTAGAAACTTGATCAATATTAATTCATGGATGCTCTTTATACTTCTTCAATAACATGAAATACGGAGGTAATCGATTGACATTCAAACAGAAAAGATATATGAATGTATATAAATGTATTATGTCAATTATTTTACCTATTATTTTATAATTTACTGTTACCTCAAGAAGCCAAAAACAAATTTTATAATCTTGTGATACAGGGAGTTTTCAGGATTTTAAACCCACGTAAAAAAAATAGCTTATTTATGTACAAAAAACTTATTTTCGATTATGTATTACCTAATATTACACACTAAGGCAGCGGGGATAGCTCAGTGTTAGAGCACTGAGTTACCATGCCAGAAATCCTGGTCAAATCCCGCTGCGGGCAAGACTTTTATTTAGTCTGTTAGCAGCCGAAGATGGATCATATAGGATCTAGGACCCCCTCCTGGGGCTCACCCAGCCTCTATAAAATATTATAAAAGTAGAGTACCCTAAGTAAGGGGGGGGGGGACTGGTGGTTGAGCGTGACCTAGGACAAGTCACCTCCTTGCAGAACCGTTGTCGATGAAACAGTACAGTGAACCCAGACCCATTCCCGGGCTGTAGTGGTACAGGTTAAGACCTAATATTACTTATTCTGCATTATTATTTTCATCTAGATCCAAGCATGGTCCTAGGTGGTCCGCTATGCACACTATTTTACTCATTTATATTTATCATAGTTGCTATACACGTTCTATTAAAAAAATATGTACCACCACAATCCATGAAGGGTCTTGTGTTCAGTACATGGTCGAACCTGTACTGCTTCTAAGACAACGGTTGTCTGAGATCATACTCAACTACCAGGCTATTTCCCCAATTATCCTTTTGATTATTTTTAGTACCAAAAGGTCTATTTATGGTTGTTAACAGGTTAAGCAATCTATCTGCCAAAACTGCAAATGAACCAGGAGCATTTAGCTTAGCAACTCAGCTATAATAATCGTTAAATCCGCACTAGTAATAGCTCTAGTGTTATTATTACTTATTAATTTAAGTAACATAAATATTACTTATTTATTTATTTAGAAATTTCTCTCCATCCGACTGTCGAATTATAGTTTTGATACAAAATCAGAGGAATAGATGCGATTCTCTAAAAAATTACAATGGAGTAAGTTATTCTTTATTATAGCTAATAAACTTTCATATCACACCAGACAGGACAACCGTTTGTCAATAATAGTAATTATTTTTACGATTTGATTATTTTAGCTAGATTTTTGTTGAAATAGTTTCGAATAATATAAAAAGTAGACTCTAATTACTGGGATACATATTTAGTTAGAATCAGTTTTTAGAGTGATGAAGAGCTCAATAATTATATCGTTCCTAATCAGGCCATGCCAAAATCCAATCACTCCAAGCCACTATGGAACGATGAAGTGAAATGATGGATAAAACAGTTATAATGATAAACATTTTTATGGGTATTTAAGGATGAAATAGTTGGGGGTGCAGTCAATCAAAACACCAAAATAAGCATAACTTATTTTGGTGTTTTGATTGACTGCACCCCCAACTATTTCTTCCTTAAATTAGAAGATACAGTCGACCAACTCTTCTCTAACATTTTTATGGGTAGTTAAGGTATAGTTGGTAATTAAGTTAATGCTTAAATAAGTTTTCTTTACTTTCCCTTCAAGGTCACTACAAAACTCAATATCTTCAGGTTATATAATTCTGATGACGTTAAGGGATATTTTCCCCCGTCATCGTTATCTAATAACGATAAAAAAAAACTGTACCCCTAGAGTCTACGGAGGGTCGGATTCAGTAAATGTTAGAAAATGGTTATATGGCATCGGTTCTGCAGGTCGGTGATTTGACTTAACCGCCAAGATTTTCCCCTATTAAAGGTACATATTTTATAAAGGATGCTCATACTCTCTGTGAATGTCCAGGCAGGTTCGATCCATATATGTTAACAGAATAAATACTTCATTTGCCAGTTTCGAACCCGGGGCCATCAGTTTTAAGTAATTCAGGGCTCTACCCTCTGATGTACTCTCTTCCTCTTCATTATCTAGTACTGCTTCAATGTACAATAATGGTCAAATTCAATTAATCAAACATAATAACAATACGTGAGTAATTAATTCGCTAAAGACCCAATATTATTGAGATATTGTAATTGATATTGGAGAGAATGGCATAGTATTTCTTGAATATCATAGAAATATATAAACTAATGCAATTGAGCTTATCCTGATCTCTGATTTTCTTAACGAAAATAATATGATCAGTAAAATATACTAATTATAGGTTAAATGGAAATAAAAGTTAAACCAAAAGAATAATAAAGAACTAAATATTGAACCAAAATATGAAAGACGCTGATGAATGAATAAATAATGAAATAAATATTTGAACCAAAAGCAGAAAGACGCTGATGACCATAGATGTTGTGCGTCTATAAGCAATAAAACCTAACCTATAATGGATAATTTGAAATTGAAACAAATTAATTACGCTTAAAATTTTTTTATTTATTTTTTTTTATAGCGAGTAGCGGTTATAGATTCACTATGTATAAATACATTTATATTCGCTATGTATATAAATGATAAATCTTATTTATCAACTTCTCTATATGCTTCTTTGGTTAATGGGATGATGATACTGTAGGAGTCCTACATTTTGCTTATACAGGTTTAATTATGATAGGGACTGTAAATGATACGGAAAAAACTGAAAAAAACCGGTAAGAAGTCTGTTTAAAATAGAATTCGGAGGACCATGTTTAAGTTAGACTCTGGAGGACCATGATTACGGTTAAGGGCCCATACCGAATATGGTGCCTCTGATAATGTTTTAGTGGACTGTATGAATAAATAAATAAATACATTTTGATATAAATGAACATAACTTTACTGTTTTATTTTTTATACATAACTGTGGTCGGCTTGTCTTCTTTCCTGTTGCTGTGGATTCCTTCCACCCCCTGCTGGCTTCCCGCTAGTAATCTACTCCATGATGATGCTCGTCTACTTCTGTACTGGTGTACTACTTGTCCTGTACTGGCCTACCTGGCCATTTAGCCTCACTAGTAGTTGACCCAGGAAGTGATAGAGGGCTCTGCCTCAGGTACAAGGAGGTAGAGAAGGCAGAATGAGATAAGCGGTCGTTTTAGATTGAACAACCGCCCGCCTAAATTGACAGTTGTCAATTTATAAATATCTAGGTGAGATGTATTGCACTACACTGAACTCACTCGCGATACTGAACTATACGTCACTTGCCATCCACAGTATAATGTAGGAATTTTACAAATAGGTAATTATATTATGACCTAAATTTAACAACATGTGTTTAACCTTCAATTAACCATATGAACAAAAAAACAAAAACAACATAACATAACAATAGAAAGTGTTTATGTAGAAATGTGTAGCCATAGGGAGTGCGTGGTCAATAGCATTTGACGAGAATGAGAATCATATCTCGTCTTGGGCGACAATATGCTGACTGAGAGACTCGGGAGGTCGAGGCCCATCCCAATAAACTTTTGTTCTACACCTTCTAGGTGACTTAATCTTTCCCAAAAGAATTAGATGGGATGAGAATGCGAGCGGATCAAACACGCTTGTTGCCGAAAAGAGACGGTGATTAGGAATACTGATCCGGGGGAGTGCGAGGAAATTGTCGGGCTTATGTTCCCTATTCTGAATTTTTATGTATGGATATTTTGGCTGTAGATCAGGGTTTTCCATAGAGGTATGAGGGTATTTGAGATACGGACACTTCGTATACTGGACTTCTTCACCTTGAACATTGATTTTCCGAAGGTTGTGACGCTGACCATCTGACTGAGATCTACTTTCTCGAGTAGGTTCTTCTAGTTCCTGATAAATATCCAGTTTCTTCTCAACCTTGTTCCATTGCGTAGAGGAGGCATCATTTGAGTCTTGAGTCGTTGGTATGACTTGGCGATCAGATGACAGATCGTTAGGAGTCGTCGTATACCTGAAATCTGAACATTTCTTGAATTTTCTCAAGCTAGTTGTATCAAGCGCAAGTGGCTTGTATTTTTGCGAGGAACTTGGAAATTGCAGTCTGTGGAAAGAGAAAGAACTATTTGAGGTTCTAGAGAAACAGACCCTTGAGAGTTTGTCGACGTTATAAGCCGTGGTAGTTGTGTCTTGAGATGCGTAGGACATCTCAGGCTGATTCTCTCCGATCTGCATATTGATTGCGGCTGCTTCGCATTGCATAAGTTCATTGCGGATTGTATCAAAATCGGCATACCAAGCCTCGTCTGGCCAAGAGTCGGGTGATTCTGAATAGACTTGTAGAGAATCTCTGTCATCCCACAGCTTTTGATACGTTTTCCAGTTGGATTGGGCACAAATCAGGTTTTCCTTGAAGAAAGGAATTTTTGTTGAGTCATTTAGAGCATCTCTCGCGGAGGAGAGGATGTCTAAGATCTTGCGCTTGAGAATACGCATTTTGTTTGCACAGACCAGAGAAGTGGTCTTTACATCCAGTGAGGAGTCACGCATGATGTTGGTATAATAATAGGAGGAGTAGCAGAACAACAGGAGTAGAGGAGGAGACAACAGCAAGCAGATAAAGAGTGCAGAGACTGATAGAAATGAGAGAAAATCGCCGAGGAATGGTGAAAAGATCGTGACGTACAAATGTTGTGACGTCACGCTCGCTACGCTATGGATAGAGGTAGCGGAGAGGTATGGAGAAACCTCTTTGGTTAAGGAACAAATTATGCATGAAAATATACTGGTGTTTTTAAACACCGATAGGCTGTATTATTCATCAAGAGCTAAGAATTGTGCAGTAAGATAGAAAATTAGAACAAAGTACCGAAGAATGGTGAAGCATCATGGCGTACGGAGATGTGACGTCACACTCGCTACGCTTTGGCTGGAGGTAGCGGAAAGGTGTAGAGAAACCTCATTGGTTAAAGAACAGATTACATAGAAAAAAAATGTACTGATGATTGAAAACACTAATGAATGGTGAATCTAATCGTGACGTACAACACAACACAAGACGTACATGTTGTGACGTCATGCTCGCTACTCTAAAGGTTAGAGGTAGCGGAGATGTATAGAAGAATCTCTAGACAAATCAGTAAACATTTAATTATTATTGAAGAATAATTAAATAAATCACCGAAGGAGGGTGATAAGATGAACAGGGACGTGCTAGGGTTGCGACGCCAAGTTCAAGTTACTCTAAGCGCTGGTTAGAGGTAGCAGAGGTATTGAGAACCTCTTGATTAAAGAATGAAAAATTAATCATTAGTAAAGATAATTAAATAGATCACCGAAGAGTGGTGATAGGATGAACAGTGGCGTGCTAGAGTTGCGACGTCATGTTCAGGCTACTTTATACGCTGGTTAGAAGCAGCGGAGGTATTGAGACCTCTTTGGCCGCCCGCCATTAAAACGGGTAGGCTATGAAAACAGCTGAGAATAGGTTACAGGTAGATAAGGACTGTGAAATGTGCTGTTGATGTACAGTGTTTTATATTGATACATAAGTGATGGAAGAACATTTATTATAGTGTTTAAATGTTTGTTAATTTGAAACACCTGTGATGGAAATGTTTTGAAAATTGATCCTGTAAATAATATAATGAATACGAGTTCACGTGATTCATTGATTGTTCCTAGAATTGTTTTTATATTAACATTTAATTTGATATTTTATCAAAGTTAATTGATGCAAACATTTAAAGAGCTATACATAAAATCATGAAATAATTGATTTGTAAATCACGAGAGCTGTTAAGTTAAGATTTTCATTTTCTTGAATCATTGATGTGAATTTTAAAATCTAACAAAGTAATAATTTGAAATGGTATGATAGAAAATGCTTATGTAATTATAATTGACTGAATTTAATTATTAATCAACTGATTTATGAGATCATGATTTTAATTTGCATTGAAATAATTGGATTTAGTTTTATAATTTTTCAATTTTAATTGATAGAAACATATGAAACAAAATGTTAATTTAATTATAAATATGCACTAATGAAAGTCTTGGGTCCAGATTTCAGTCACTTAACTAGAATATTATCAGTTGTGCAAAATCATCAACATTAAATTTTATATTAGACCAAAGGTAAATGATACAAAATGTTTAAATAATTAAACGTGAAAAAATCTCAGCAGTTTTGAATCACATGAGATGTGAGGTCAAGAATTTCATTTTATCAAATGATCAACAATAAATTTGATTATTCACTAACAGGTAATTAATATAAACAATGTGATGGTGAATACTTATATGATTATAAATATAAGTGGCTGATAATATTCACTGTAAATTATTTAAATTATGAGGTCATGATTTTCATTTAAATTAAAATAATTATAAAAGAAAAATAATTTAAAATAATTAGTTAAGATTGATCTAATTTGATAGCTAGATTTTTTTTTTTTATATATATATATATATATATATATACAAAGTCATAGAAAAATAAACCAAAGAAACAAAGAGGCAACATCCTGGATAGATACTACCCCAAAACGATTCAAAATGCCCAAGGGTTATATAAATGTGAATATTCAAATATTATATATAGAGCGCTGTGCTGGAGGTTCTAGCCTCAAATCCGGCTCTGACAGATCAGTTATTTCTTCCTATTTGTTGTATAGGTGGACAATGTGAGATATGTAGATCCTCCTAGTGGCTACCCATCCTCTATTGATTGGAAAAAACTGGCGGTTGCGCATGACAACAGATGGAGTAGAGCGCGGTGTTGAAGGTCCCAGGTTCAAATCCGACTCTGACATATACATGATTTGTTCTATTAACAGCCATAGGTAAATCCTGTGAGAAATAAAGACCTTCCTTGGGCTCACCCACCCTATTTAATTGGGGGGAAATCAAGGAGTTGAGTATGATTTAGGGCAAATTACCTCCTTGCTCAATCGTTGTCTCAGGGATAGTAGTTCCTATCATTTTCTGAGCCCGAGATCATTAATGGATTATAGTGGTATGGAAACTATTTTGTGTAATATGGTGTATATTGTTATATCAACTAAATATCGATAAAAGATGGAACTATGAATTGGAGTGAAGAGAGTCTACAATCCGCTAAGTTATTCCATTTGGAGTGATCGTCCCTGACCGCCTTTTGATTTTTTTTACGTTTGTTAAAAGGTCTGTCCTTCGACCTTGAAATATGGCTTTGAAATATCGGATCTTTCCAGTAGTACTGTAATTGCCATCGCAAGCACGATGAATGATTTATTCTAATGCTCCAACTTCATTGCTTTTATTAAGAACGAAATGAAACATTGCAGAGGAAAAAGTCCATGCTTTCTGAAGTTATCGTATACTATAAATAAAATCTGAGCTTAGAAGGGGAAGGTCATAAAGACTGATGTTCTAATCTGTGAACTTTATAAGAAAGCCTTCCCTACTGCTTCTGTAAGCGGCTGGTCCCTTCGGGAAATGGGGCAGGCCGTTTGTTAGTGTCAGGGATCGTATGTAACATTCATGTTCTGGTTCTGTATTTTCGGTCTCAAAAACAACTACAAAGAAAACGTTATTTTTTTAAGAAGTAAGGAGAACTAGATGCATTGATGCAATACGCAGTAATTAGGTTAAGTCCTTAATGAGGAGGCGGAAAATAAATGTAGCCCTAAAAAAATTAACATATTGTCAAACTCACATGTCAATGCTTTAAATTAGGCAATAAAAGTGCAGTGTTTATTTCTATATATTATTCAACAAATTGTATTATTTCACTTCCCAACAGAGCAGGTCACTCAGGGATGTTTAAAAATATTAAATATTATTTAAAGTTGAGAAAAATTATATAATTATGTAATTTTTTTTATTATTCGATAATTATCGGTTTAATTGATTGAAATAAGAAATAAAGATGTGAATAATTTAGTATATGAAATATTAGTAAAATAATAGCTCACGCCATTGCCTTCAAAACAAAACGGTAATGAATCATTATCTCAGACGCTGGATTATCTAGCTGAGTAATTAATTGCCTAATTTATTGCTATCATGGAACTTTATGCAGATGCCGACAAATAAAAAGGAATTGCCAATTAAGGAATAAGGACTGAGCTCTGCGAAAACCAGAAAAACATGTTCGTAAGAGCTTAATGGAACTAGTACTGGGCTCGCATCAGGAATAAATATATAAGTATAGTATAGAAACATGAAAAATAATAAAAACTATTTTTTTTTGTTAGAAAATTCAATGTGCATTAATTTGGTTGGTATAACATTGCTTTATACGATTTTTGACTTGAATAATTTCTAATTTCATTATTTGTTATTGAAACTACTTGTATGTATGCAGTGGTGTGTAGAGTGGGTAGTGCGCTGAGTTGCTATGACGAAAGTTCCGGGTTCAAATCCAGTTCTGACAGATAAAAGTATTTAATGTAACTCTATGGAACGACCCTGGGCCACCGAACCTTTATAAAGTGGGCACGCTGATTGGAGGAAAAACCTGGAGGTTGAGCTTGATCTAAAACAATTAATATCCCCGTCCAGCTGTGTTCTTAGAAATAGTTCAGTTCACTACTCTACATGGGTATTATAGTATTTTAATTTATTTTATTACATTTTCATAACTTTATGATGATTCATTATTACAAAGGTGAATGCTAAATGTACTTCATCTGTTCTGCCTACTAAAGTTTTGTCCATTACCCAGACGCAGCAGAAGCTCAACAGTTGGCCTCTTGGTCTCTTGTGAGGATGTGAACAGGTTATAACCACAATTATACCCTTGTGACACTTTCACTCTCTGTCTCGTTCCTATTCTAATTTAAGTGTCTTTAGAAAAATGTGCCAGATTGACATATGCAGGTATCCATATTGGAGTCAACTAGTGCTTGAATCCAGTCCGAGAATGGATTGCCTGCAACCACATAGCCTTTGACTCTCATATATCTGAGCGTCTACATTATGGTAAACACATGACCATTATCCAGTTGTTTAAGGAAAACCTAAGCAGTTCAAGACTGACCAGAACATGATCCTTTAGCGATTCAATGACTCCTGCACCACCTGATTATCTGATCAACTGCTATGGTACAGTCCTGTCAAGGGGACTTCAAGGGATCAGCATACTGGATAGTTAAGATATATTTTTTCCCTGATTTCTTACATATACTAAGAGTATTTTATCATTCAGAGTATTCATATTATCATAACAGTTTTTAATTATAATTATAAAATAATCTCTTGGTATTTATCTATTTCCAAAAACATTAACCTAAATCACTAGTTGGTTAGCCTATGGTAGTCAAAATTATTTAAGCCAGGCCACATGTTCTTGTTTGATAAAATGATGCTAATTATTTTTTTATTGATTTTTCATAACCTCTATACAGAGGATAGATTCATATCAATACTACAAAAACGGAGGATTATTAACGAACTAGTTAGCTTACTTTTCACCCTAACCACCCCATTTTTCTTTATTACCTACGTGTGCATATTCGGTTTCATTTGATTCAACAGCAATAATCAGTTCAAAGCAAATAAATAAATATACGAAGTTTAAAGGAGGGAAGTATACTGAAGTGAAAGATGTTAGAAGGGATGTAATTCCCTGACTAGGATCTGATAAGTACAGATCTGTTGAAGGCAGCGAATCGTTGGACCATTGTACATATATCAAAAAAGTAGGGAACGGATATAAACGGATGAATTTAATTTAAGGCGGAGATATATGACAGAAGGAAAATTGAATAATTTTTCATAAAGTAATTCTCAGGAAATACGACTTAATGACCGATAAAGCCATTTCAGCTCTTCCTTAAATCTTACAAGGAGGTATTCTGATGATGGATCTTACAAATTTATGAGAAGTTTTACTTTTGCTTCGTTACTCTCAGGTACGCCCTCGTAAACTGCTGAGTAGTAATAAAAGTGGAGTAAGCAATGTATTAATAATGCAACCAAGAGCCTACGGGTTTCAAATTGAAATAAGCAGAGGTACTATCGTTGCGTCAAGCTGGAAAATATTAGAGGGAGATATTGGAAAGATGTTTTTTTTTATGAACGATTTTCGTTAAATTTAGGTGGAAAATAGTTGACTGAATGATATGTTATCTGAATGAAATGTTGACTGAATGAAATGTTGACTGAATAATGGATTGAAATGGTTAGAGGGTGCAGTTATTGACTACACTAAATAAAAAATAGATGTGAGGTCGAACTCAGTCGATTTTCAATTAATGGAAATTTCAAGGTTTTTAATGATTTGAGGAGAGTAACCGTTTTAAGGAAGTGATTTGTCTTTGTACTATTAAATTTGTATTTGTATCTTTCCAATCAAACTGTAGTTAGCTACTGCCCAGTAACATACTAGAAGTCCTCTATTTTTAAGTTTTTTTTTTTCTTTTTTTGTGATGTTTGATGGTAAAAAGTATATTTTGGAATTTTCGGGATAAAAGACAAGAAAGTGCTCGACTTTTTCACCTACTTCAACATTTACAGGACAAACGTTCTAAGCTCCCAATTAATTACAAAATACTCATTTACATGACAGTTATCAGACCTATTTGGACATACGGAGTTGAGCTTTGGGGCTCTATTAAACCATCCAATTCATCTCGTATCCAATCCTTACAATCCAAAATCCTTCGTAAAATCCTCAATGCTCCTTATTATGCCACAAACAAACTCTTCCATCATGATATTAATATCCCATATGTTGCTGATTTGGCCCAAACTAGAAACCTATCCTTCCATGAAAAGCTCCATACACACTTCCGCTTGTCTCTCAAAATGCTTCCCAGACTATTCCTGATAACCATCCGAGGCGTCTGAAAAGAAGATGACCTCGAGACCTCCTACTATAGAACTTCATTGGAGTGCTACCGATGGGTAGCATCGGTATTACTATGAATATTACTAATAATTTGTAATACACACGGTAGTTTCTCCACAAGTGTTTTTTGTTTTCATGGCATTTGTACATATTATCAAATTTACTTGTTGTAATATTATTACAGTTGTAAATATCAATAAATTAATTTTTTTTTAAAAATACGGTATTTGTTAGATTTATAAGGCGGGGTAGATCATTAATTATTAAGTCCCTATAATGTAAAAAGTATCTCTTTTAGACAAATAGTTTATAGTTTTATTTGCAATTAACTTTAGCTACATACTACTGAGTAACTTATTAGAAGTCCTCATGAAGTTTTTATTTTTTTTTGTGGTATTTTGGATGACAGGAAGGAAATTTTGAAATCGTCAATATAAATATTATATTTAAAGAGATGTAAATGTGGGATATATTATTAATATAAATATAAAAAATAATTGATTGTAGCTTAGGCAAATTCTGAGGCTAAGGCGACATATTTTGATTTGATTATTTGAATTGTGGTTGAATTTATTCCATCCTTTTTAAATAAATAAATAATAATAAATAAATAACTATTTTAAATGCCGTACCCTCACTGGCTGGGAGAATAAATCTTGTGGTGGCATTTACTAAGAACCGCTTTTAAATAAATTATTAATTTACTCTGTATCATTCATTTTAATAATAAAATTAATAAAGGAAGGAATTGCAAGGAATATTCGGAAAGTTATGCTTACTAGCGAGCCATAAATTTGCGAGTAAAGGTCAAACCACAGTAGATCCTGGAGAAGAGCCGCTCGACCTTGGCTACATCAGGTGACAAGGGTCGGGTTTAGAGGTCGTCTTTAGTTCCTTTAGGAGAATTGGTAACTATTCCGCAGGTTGTTGGTTCGAGTTGAATCCCAAAAAAATTTAACTTTTCATTCACTCTTAATATTTTCCAAAAATAAAATTTATCATGAGCTTTAATATTGAAAAGATAATGTAAGTATGGGAAAGGTGTATACTTACGGTAATCATTTCATCTAGAAATGAACGCTTCAACAAAGATATATCATCTATATTTATTTTTAAAGAGAAAAGATAGGCCCTTGGCCGGGATTCGAACCTGAATCCTCGGTCTTTCCGTGACAACGACCTACCTTATGAGCCACCAAGGCCGCCTGCCGGCAGAGGACAAATCTTTTCTCTTATCCGATCCCATGTCCTCGTGTTCTCGCAATTTTTGCGATGAATACACTAGAACGAATGCTCTTTGAACATTATTTTAATTTTAGGATCTTATTGACTTACGTCATATTACTATTTATAATTTTTTATAATTATTGGTCAATATTTTTATTTTTAAATATTTTTATTTTTAAAGAGAAAATGGTAGGTCGCTGTCACAGAAAGACAGAGGATCCGGGTTCGAATCCCGGTCGAGGGCATATCTTTTCTCTTTAAAATAAAAATATTTAAAAATACAAAAATTTACCAATAATTATAAAAAATATATAATCTATACTTCGAAATGTTAGTGTAATTTTTAATTCTTGATGAAATGATTACTAAAATTACATTCTCTTTTCCATATCAATTCTCACTTTAACTTGTATTTTAGGAAAATATTAAAAATGAAACGAATAAACAGTTAAAACTTGCTGTAAATAATATTCTTTCACCTTTCTCTGCGTGGCAGTGATTTGCAGTACATATTCGCTTTAAAACTTTAATATAAGGCATGTTAAGTTCCTTGCAACCGTTAAATATTAAATAAATTAGTTAAATAGAAAGCATTAGTTAGCTTAAATAATAAAAATAATGCATATCTTACTATGATTTAAGATTCGGGCACAATTCTGTGATTTTGTTTTTAGTTCAGATCACCTCAAGGTAGTATCCTTGGCCCAATCCTTTATACAGTTTATACAGCTGACATCCCAACTCATCCTAATACTATCCTTACCACGTATGCTGATGATACATGTGTTTTATCAGTCAACACCAATCCAGTTATTGCATCCCAAAGCCTCCAATTCCATATCTTGAAGAATGGTGTCAAAACTGGAGAATTAAAATAAATTCTCAAAAATCGTATCAAATCACTTTTACCTTACGTCGTAAACCAATGACTTCCTGCCCTTCAGTATCCTTTAATAATATCCCTCTGGTGCCTGTAGAACAGATCCGATACTTAGGGCTGCACCTCGACAAACGTGTAACCTGGAATCCTCATACAAGACTAAAAAGACAAGAAACCGCACGACGTTTCAGGCTACTTCAACACTCACTAGACAAACGCTCTAAGCTCCCAATTAACTACAAAAGACTCATCTACATGACCATCATACGACCTATTTGGACTTTGGGCTCCACTAAGCCATCGAATTCCTCTCGTATCCAATGCCTGCAATCCAAAATCCTTCGTAAAATCCTCAATGCTCCTTATTTTGTTAAGAATAAAGTCATCCATAACGACCTTAATGTCCCTTTTGTTGCTGATTTGGCCCGAACCCGGTATCTATCCTTTCACAAAAAACTTCATTCCCACTCAAAACCTCTAGTTTCAAAGGTAGCTTCCTCTTCAATTCCCGATAATCCTCCGAGGCGTCTGAAAAGAAGATGGCCACGTGACTTTCTTAGTTGAACTTTGATTTGAGCACTACCAGTGGGTAGTTTCTCTTCTTGTCATTCTCATGTCATTATGTATCACGTATCCTATTTACTTGTTGTATTATTGTAATACAGTTGTAAATATCAATAAATAAATTTAAAAAAAAAGTTCAGATCAGTTTTTGCGTGACTAGCCTATAAATCAAGTTTTTTTTATCTTTATGTAGCCTCATTTCTCTACACTTTATTTACGCCTTAACATACCATAATGAAACGTTTGTTTTATATCTTATAAAAGCCTTTTTATATCAACAAACGATATATAATCAATAGATTAGATTTATTACACTGACGTTATCTATTTAAGTAGACATTTAGGCAGTAGTCGGAATAATATTTCATGAAATGCCACCATTTAATGAAAAGTTGAGCATCTATAAGATCTGATAAATTCTATGATATAGCAAATATGTATAATAAAAAATAAAATAATTTCAAAGCAATATAAAAACATGTAAAACTTGTTTGGATCCAGTAAATACAACAAAATGTAAGTAGTAAATAAAGGGTCTGGTATTCACAACGAAAACATGTCGCAAAGAAAATATTGGATTCGAAGTATACGCCTCTGGGTGTTTTCTTTCGTACCCATTCTCGTACATGTTACAAATATGATAAACAATTTCGTTATTGTTAAAAATAGGATGATGTAGAAATTGGATTTCTAAAAATAATTGAAAAATAACTTTTAGGTTAATAGTTTTTCTTCTAAATTTGATTAAATCATCATTTATATCAATTACTGTAGAATTATAAGAGTTATTAATGTGATAAATTTCAATATCTGATCGAGAATATGAACAGTATTAGAAATTAATTTAATATTGTAAATATTGATATTCTCATCAAAAATAATGATTATATGAAGTGCTCTGGATCAAAAACGGATAACGAATTATAAAAATTGACGTTTTCATATTTTTCGTAAGTTAAAGCAAGACATTATGTTTAATACGACACTTTGCCGCCTTATTTCTCATGGTATTAGAACTGAAGTTTCACGAGCATAAAATATAGCTTGACTAAATGAACGAAGAATAAGAAAATGTCGATTTTTGAAATTTGGAGCTATCCGATTTTGATCCTGAACGAATCATTTATTAATTATTTGTGATGAGAATATCAATATTTACAATACTATAGACCGGTTATGAACCCGAAGTTGCTTGACTAAACGAACGAAGAAAATGCCAGTTTTTGAAATACGGTTTTATACGCTTTTGATCTTAAACGCCTCATATTAAAAAAAAGAATTAAAACATTATTATTTTAAAATACAAAGACTAAAAACGTTTCGCATCATACCAAATACGGATTATTGGAGAATCGGCTTATCGAAATAGCAATTTAGATAAGTATACGATATGAAAATAAATTCAACTCGACCTGTATGTATCAAAATTCAATCCGTACGGTAAGATTTAAATGAATTAATGGAAAACTGTTACTGAATTTCCGAATAAATGGAAAATTTAATGGACAGCTTAGAAATTTATTGCCAAATTGATATATTGATGAATTTCCTAACGTGAAATGTGAACGCTTTTATGTTATCTTAAAAGAAGCTATGAACGGATTTTTCTTATTTTTATTTCGATATGTAAATTATTCAATTTTTACAGATAAATAAAGTCGAGGCAAAAGTGAAGGCTGGTGATAATTTATTTAAATGGCGTCAATAGTTTTATTAAACACTAGCTGTCCCGGCAGACGTTGTTCTGCCCTATTTCCCTAAAACAAAGGGCTTCTAAATTTTCTGCAACCATTACAATGGCAACTTCATCGATTTTTGGTTTATTTTCTCCTACAGAAGTTTTGAAGTGAATAAACCTTGTGGTTCAATATTACCTCGGAATTTTTACTTCCCTGGACCATCGATATCTTAGAACCAGTAGAGTCTCTAACATTTTCTGAGCCCAAGATCCTTCATAGGTTATAATGGTATCGGTAAAAAAGAGGTATACTTTTTTATTTTTTAATATATTGAAAATTTCGGCTATTGTTGCTATTCTTTGATTCTTCTAACATTCTTCTAGAAATAGGAGATACAAACAGAATTTGAAATACGTTAAATGGTTGATTTCTAATTGTAAACGAATATTACAGGAGTTGGATAAAACACTCTAACATTATTTATTTTGTAAATAAACAAAAAAAACATTAAATAACCACAATCGTATATTAAAATATAGTTATTAATTTAAAAAAATCATTTTTAGGGCTCACAAGACTATTTCAGTTGATTCTGTGTTGTTTTTTTTAGTTTCTCTTTATTTAGAAAAAAAAGAACATAAGCCACTTAAAATTGAATTGAAAACTTATTTTTAACGGATTTTCCTTTTCTTTCTTATTCAACCTTATTTTTAATATTCCTGCTTTGCGTAGTTTCCCTCTTCCCACATTTTATTTATTTCTAAATCTTATTCAACACTTAATTCCGGTTCGCTATCAACAGTATCTTGCAAGGACGTTTAAATATATATTTCAACAAACCATCATTCATGCATACAGACATATCTGAAAATAGCAGTCGTCAGTCTGCTTATTGTTCATGCAATATTTTTTTATTACTTATTTAACTTAACCTTTCCCCAGTTTTGATTGTTTTATCTCTATTTTTATTCCTTTTTACTACTCTCAACGAGCTACATAACTAGATATTCAATGAGTTTCACAACTGTATTTTAGTGGCTTATTTTTAAAAAATTTCAAAACGCTTGATTTTTTAAAATATTTTGAAGGGCACCGTAAGAATATCTCATTATTCTTAACCTTTCTTCAAACGCAGGTTTGTAAAGGACTACTTCTTGAATTAAAATTCCACGGTACTTAAATTTCTTTATTTTCCCATTTACATATCCTGTCGCTAAAGAAAATACTAGGGATTTATTTATGTAAGAAATGAGTTCCTCGGTGATAGTTTTGTTGACTATTTCAAACATGATATTGATGATTGTGCTATATTATTTTTAGCTGATGCCCTTTGGAATGTCCTCTATTATCTGAGTTCTTCTAAGAAAACAACTCATTATTATAATTGATTTGTTGAATATTAAACGTTTCAATGCCGTAGTGGCGTTTTAGAAAATTTTTAGACCAGTTGGGTTCGAATCATGGTTGCAGGAATAACGTACCTCATTTTTAATCACCTCGCTTCTACTTTAAATCCTTAATTGTTGAAGTCTCCAATTCATCGTTTACCTATTTTAGCTGATATAGAGAGAGAATAAAAAATTAAAAGATGCAGTGCACTCCAATATAATAAAGTTTTTTGGATAATTTCTTCAAAACATTTTAGCTCTATACCCGACCATATAGTATGGAATATTTATATATTCTGTTTATATTCTTGCTTATTCACAATTTGAATTATCTATATGTATGTACAAAATAGCAATAATACAAAACCTTTATATAAAAAGTGACATTTTATTTTATTTCGCAATGAGATGTGACAGTTTTATTTTTCATTATTGTACTATTCTATAATTCTGTATTAGTATTTCCTTTTTATTGAAAAGTTTTAATAATGCTATGACGTTTTAGAAAATTTTCAGAATAGTTGCCATTGAATTATTATTGCTGTAGTCAGATAAATCAGTAAAGTTCAGCAAAAACTCAAAAAGAGACATAAAATATTAATTAGAAAAAAAACCTGGACCACTACGACCCGTGAACGAGTCTGGGGTTCAGTGCATGGTAGAGACTGTAATGTTTCATGGACAATGGTTCGGCAAGGAGGTGACCCCTTATTTTTATAAAAGGGGGTTATTTTTAATATGAACCCCTTATATTATATTTATTATAAGGAGGGTATCCTATTTTTATAATATTTTATAGAGGCTGGGTGAGCCCCAGTAGGATCCTAGATCCCATATGATCCATCTCCCGCCGCAAACAGACTAAATAAAAGTAACTGCCTGCAGCGGGATTTGAACCAGGATTTCCGGCATCGTAATTCAGTGCTCTACCACTGAGCCACTCCGCTCCCTTAAAATTAATTAGAAAACAATAGTAAAAATTCCCAAAAGAAAAATCTAGAGTATCTAAAAAACTAATCGGACAAGGTTTTGCCGATGCAGGCATCACCGGGACATACACGAGAATAAAAAGGCACATAAATGAAGGCAAAGTGAAAAACATCTCATATCAGCAGTATAATTAAATTTAGACAGCAACTATAACTGACTATAATATATTCAAGAAAAAACTCGGAAGTGAACTTTTTCCATTTGTTGTTAGATATATTATTTAATGTCACCTTGTGGTGATATGGCTAATCGGACGATGCAACTATGGGAGCCCAGGCATAATTAGGCACAGTCTCGAGACCACCATTTTACATCTTCTCTGAAAGGTTGCATAAGTAAGGATTGTTTATTCCCATTGGAAAATTCTGCAACTCCATCCTTACATCAAGCCTCGGAGTGGAGTCTGCAGAAAAAGTAATTGAAGAAAACAGCCTAAGATGGTTTGGACCTGTTTTAGGAATGAAATGGAGGCTAATGTTGAAGTAAAAAGGTCCATTGGAAGACCCCGACATACCTAAGAAGATGGTGTTCAGGATAGCTTCGCAAAGAGAAGTCTGCAATGGAACTTAAGAAGAGAAATGGTAGAGGATCGTACGGTGAGGTGAGGTATCTATTGGCGATAGAGATGATAGGCTATGATGATGATATTTCGGATTTATAGTATTTGGTGTCACATATTCATCAGTTAGAATGAAAAAACATATTCTACAAGATGATTCAATACAGATAGCAAATATTTTAGATAAACAAGATTGGCTTTGAATCAACGATATATTATGAGATGTTTCTAATTTTTTTTATCTTATTTTTTATATAAACTAATTTCAAATTAAGTTATCTATGCACTCAGTTTAGGAAAGATAAATTAAACAAAACTTAACAGTTTTGTGTTTTTAGTGTTTTTAGACTTATTTTATGGTGTTGTTCAGACTTATTTTATGTAAATAAACTCAGCATTTATTGTATTATTATGGCTAGCAGTTTTATGATTAATAAATGTTATAACAGAGTGAAATTTCTTGTTAAAATTGAATTTACAAAGTATAAAGAGAATGGAGAGAGGGTACATTTCATAAGTGAGGTGTGAAGACAGACTCAGGTCGATAAAATCACATCACAGTTGACTGCTTAGCTCTCAACCGCTCACTTCCAGCCCACAATCCAAATAATTGTTCCAAATTGTCTGGAGAACTGGAATGGCCTACTTATATATGTAAATAGATAGATTGATAGATAAGCAGACTTCAATCATGTGCTGACAGTTTACAAAAATAACTTCATATATCAGTGAAATCGACGATAACATCCAATCATTTTTTTTTAACAACGGCTTAGTTAGAAATTTATAATTAAAAAAAAGGGAATGCTATTTTTATGTTATTAATAAATATTTGGGGAATAATGAAAATTTAATCAAACTTTGATCAAACTGTTTCCTAACCGATTCAGGATTAATGGTACAATCCAATATTAGAAGCGACTTTGTGTAATTCCAAACTTGAAGGTTGAAGGTTCATTTGGAAATATATATAGGGGAGGTGAGAAGGAAAATATTTTTGTTGATTCTTCCAACTCTATAATTTATTGCCGTCTATTGTAAATAACAGAATTGAAAAAATATTGCACGATGTTGCCAATTAATCTCTTTTATGGGAAAAAACGTTTTATAAAATGTTTTATAAATACTGGGTATTCCTCCGAAATGACTAGTTTTTTTTAACTTGTATGCAAACCTCAAACAAAAATAAATATAGACTTGTTAAGCCTAATGAAATAGAAAAAATCTTTTTTATTTCATATATATGAGCCGTTTATTTTGAAAGTGACCTAACTCCGTTTTTAAAATGTTTGCCTAACTCCATTCTTGATAAGAAAACATACATTATTCACTTAATAATTGTTAACATTTTAATTGGAACCATAAATTTAACAGCCTTAGATACACTTAAGCAGTATGACTCATTAGTATCCTATACGTATATTTTTAAATTCATCGAAACGCAAACCCTTAAATATTTGAAGATAAATGAAGGTAGGCCACTTTCAAAATAAACGGCTCATATATATATATATATATATATATATATATATATATATATATATATATATATACATTCTTGCTTTTTCCTTTTTTCAGGAATGCTTATACTCATTCTTCAGTTTATGTTAGTTTTAATATTGTTATTAAATCATTTTCAGTTTAGTTTTAGTTCACACATAACAGATTTACAATATTCTAGATATAATTTATATGTCTTTGAACTAAGACCCAGTTTTCAAGTTGTGTAGTCATGTCTTTAAACTTTTTTAGTTGATAGTTTTCATCATCATTTTTCACAAATTGAGATGCCTTTTGGCACTGTGAGGGAAATATAATATTGCACATTAAAATTGATTATATGCCCAAAATTTGCAAATACGTCAATTTGTCTTTGAACCGATCTACTTACAAATTTTTGTAATTTCAGTGTTATTAAAATCTTACATTATTTTATGCTATTATTTTCATATTATTATTCCTTGCATTAATAAGAATAAAAATATTCTGTTAGGAATATTATATTTTTTATAATACAGAATATAAATTTTAAACTATTTTCTACCTGTAATGTTTTTTTTTTTTACTAATTTTCATTATAAAAATATAGTATTTTTTTTAAAGATTCTACTTTTTTTTCTTTTTTAGAAATAGTTATTCAGATTTGACCTCCTTACATGAGTTATTGCGCTTTCATCAGTACAAGAAATTCATTGTGGAGAATATTCGACTTAACCGGGGCTTTAGATATGTAAATTCATATTACTTTATTTACTATTAAAACAAATAAAAGTCTGAAATATTCTACTAGGTTTTGGAGTAATGAAGTTGGACAGTAGCCTAACGAATGTCATCCTCCTCTATACATCCTATACCATAGTATTATTATTATTAGTTCATAAAAGTGTTAATATGTTGTTATTAGGGGTAATGTAAAAAATGGAGGTTAGTAGTTATGAGGAACTGGATATACAAGGCGACCTTACACAAGACACCTGTAGATCGCAGGCACTTAGGCTTCCCTCCGCCCACTCCAAGGCACTTCAACCAGGCGGAATATTGTTGTCGGGATGGTTATCTCTAATATACTTAATGGCTCTTTTTATCTCCCTAAAAGCTTTAAAACGTTGTTTAAAGTGGAGCAATCGTCAGTGGATAAGAGCCATTTCGATGATGAAAGCAATGAGAATACATTTGTATTCGTAGATATAACCATATCATGTACACCATATATTGAAAAGGAGAATTTATTTATTATTATTTTTATCGAAACCATGACTTAAAGTATAATATTACATACTACTTAAAATATCGATTAATATTTTAGTATCAAAACTGGAGGACTAAAATAAATTCTCACAAATCCAGTCCAATCAACTTTACTCTCCGTCGTAAACTAATGACTTCCTGTTCTCCTGGACCGTTTAACATCCCATGACAAATGCTTGACTAGGAATCCTCATACTAGACTGAAACGACAAGAAACAGTTCGCCGTTTCAAGCCACTTCAACATTTTTAATAGATAAAAGCTTTAAAGTCCCAATTAATTACAAAACACTCTTATACATGGCTATTTCGATATCCATTCGTACTCCTAACTATGTAACTAACTATGTAACATTCATGATTTGGCCCGAACCCGATATCAATCATTTTATCAAACAATTTATTCTCACTCAAACCCACTAGTTTCAAACCAATCTCTTCAATTCCCGATAATCCCCCGAGACGTCTAAAAAGTTGGCCTCATGGCCTAAGTTGAATTTGAGTGAGTACTACCAGTAGATTGTTTCTCTACTCACTTTTATCTCGTGCCATTATGTATTATTAATTCAATTTATTTTAATTCAATTGATTTTACAATTCATCCAAGCTTAACCTAACACTTCCAATCGAAAAATAATTCTTAAGATAGTAATTTTTTGTCGAATCAGCGTTTATCATCGTGTTGAACTATAATTATAAAATAAAATCAAAAAATACAAAAATTAATTAATAAACATCAAACATAAACACGCACCGATTCTTCCTCCTTTCGCAATCCCTCACAGTACTTCAGGTTGCATTCGAAAATACAGCACAGATATAAATGAAATTTAAAAAGGCATAGAATTTAAGTTATCTGGCATAATCCGTAAATCTGAAGTTGTAATATAAAAAGTAAATTATAAAGATGTATTGTTAAATTTCGGATTTTACCCACTTAAGAGTAAATTAAAGATTAATGTATTCTTATAATTTTTTCCTTTTTTTAAACTGGATTTATTTGAATTTCATCTTCAAGAAAAAAAAATAAAATCGGCTTCCAGTCAACTCCTTTATTGTTTTATATGATAAAACGTTTCGACACTATGGTGTCATTTTCAATTATTTATTTTTCTGCATTCCTTAACTTTAAATAAAATAAAGGAATTATTATTATTAAGGAATGCAGAAAAATAAATAATTGAAAATGACACCATAGTGTCGAAACGTTTTATCATATAAAACAATAAAGGAGTTGACTGGAAGCCGATTTTATTTTTTTTTTCTTGAAGATGAAATTCAAAATATTATTGTAATTATTGTTATTTTATTTAAAGTTAAGGAATGCAGAAAAATAAATAATTGAAAATGACACCATAGTGTCGAAACGTTTTATCATATAAAACAATAAAGGAGTTGACTGGAAGCCGATTTTATTTATTTTTTTCTTGAAGATTAATGTATTTAATTTAGTCAGATTAAAATTAATATAATAGACAATCAGCAATTAATATTGTGACTTTATAACCGCAACTATCACTTATTATTTTATCAGCTAAAATTGTTGTTTTCTCTACAATCTTCACCGAAACAAACAGCATTGAAATGCAGTTTATACACTTCAACATACCTTTATCTGTTGCTATATCGAATGTAAATGAGAAAACTCAAGGCAAAAATAACACTTCTATTAAGAAAAATAAATAAAAGTAAATATAAACAATAGCGCACAGAATGAGTTGGTGAGGAACCGTTCTTGCTGAGAGAAACTGTTCTACTGTCAGTTGTAATCCCTTCCATCATGTGTAATTCTGAAGGCTATCCCATACACCGGACTTGTTGATAGTTCTAGCTTAGTTTCCTAAATATTTTCTTTGTGCATGCCTTTAAAAAATATTAAAAATATAACAACAATTTTAAACTTAAAAAAAAAAGATTAAATTCGATGTAAAACAGCCCAAGTAATGCTGAAATCATCGAGGAAAAACAGGAGGATGAACTGTACAGACAAGAATAAACTAAACCGAAAAACAAGATGGGTTAGATAATAAAAGAAAATCAGTTTATTGATAGGTTAGGTAACAATAAATGTCGATTTCATTAAAAACGAGCTCATTAAAAAAAATGTGTTAATTATATGGAAGTCTGAAAATTATAAACAATCTGATTTATCAAAAATACTTGATAAGCATTGTTGCGTAATAAACTGTGTTCTTATTCAACAAAATAACTATTCCACAAAGAATATATTTTTCCTTTAGTTTTATTTTGTTTATTAATCAAATTATGTTTTCTTATTAAATTACAATTTTTTTCATAATTTGGTTCATTTTAATTCCTCTATGATATTCCTGTACATCCCACATACGCCTTTTTTAAGAATAATTTAAAGCTAAAGGAAATTTATTTATACAGTCGTTAATATACAAAAAAAATCTGTACAAGTACAAAACTTTATAAGTCTCGGATTTAGTAAGTTATAGAGATTATACTGTTCTAGAATAACAATTGTGCTGGGAGATGATTCGGCCGAGATCATGCTCGACAGTCAGGTTTTTTTTTCTCAATTCAGGTTACACACTTTGTAAGAAAGTCTGTAGATACCACAGGTTTTATCCGCAACTGTTAACAGATTAAGAGGCTTTTCTGGCACTTAATCAAGTTGGGTTTGAACACAGAATCTTCAGCTTAGCAAAAAAGCACCCTACAACTAAGCTACTAAGCTCCCTAACTAGTATAGAGGTTTTATATAAATTTAAAGAGTAAAACATAAATCGAAAGTTAGTATAAATATAAATAAATATGTAGATAAATAACAATAAAAATAAAATTGCTTTTTAAACGATTAATATATTAAAAATACATATTCATAAATCAATTTTCATTAGAAATATAAATTTAAAACATCAATCAGCTATTTGATAATATCAAGTAAATATCTAAAATATGAATGCTTTTTTTTTTTTTATATTATTAGCTTCAAGTTTTAATGAAGTTTGTTAGATTTTTCACTGCTTATATTTTTCTTAATATAAGTAATTGATATAAATGAAGTGATCGAATCACGTTGACTGAATTCAGAGTTTATAGATATTAACATGAAAACGGAACGAATCACTTAAATAATACAGGTCTGCAAAATTTTTATTTTAAAATTGTTTTGATTTAGTTAACACATGTTGTTTTTTGCGCAGATTTTGAAAATAACATTGTTTTTTTTTCTATTACGTAAGCCTTGCCTACAAAATAAAGTTGAAGTTTTTGGAAAAAGTACAAAAAACGGAAAATTTTCGATTTGTTTTTATTATTTTAACATGAAGTGAAAGAAAAAAACAAAACAACGA
This sequence comes from Arma custos, assembly GCA_037127475.1. Lineage (NCBI taxonomy): Eukaryota > Metazoa > Arthropoda > Insecta > Hemiptera > Pentatomidae > Arma > Arma custos. The sequence continues at coordinate 72,873,449 of CM073762.1, read as the reverse complement.
TTCTAAAATGAGGATGCAAGTGATGCACATGTGTTGTAAAGTTATTATAAGTCTTTGCAAAAACGTTTTCTTTTTCCATAAAATCTTCTTTTGGTACTTTTTCGGTTTTGTTCTTGTGAATTTTCCCTTTTTAACATCCAACAGTAGTCTACTACCATGTTGACATTTCATCGACCTTGGTTCCATCGACATTTCTTTTATATTTTGATGGAAACGTTCTTCTTGTTCCTCACTTACAGCCCCAAGATTTTCTGGAAATTTGTCCAGATGTGAGTGGAGGAAATGAACTTTGACACTCATGTTGCAGCCCAACATTTTGGAGTTTTGTAACAATTCAGCAAACAATGTTTTGTAGTTTAGGTCTTATTTGTTTCGAAGAAGAAACAATGAACCAGATGAATTCCAGTTATTTTTTTCTTCCATTTCCATTTTAGTGACAAAGCTTTCTGATGCCAGGCGTAACAAAGACTCCCTCTTTCAGCTTAGCATCGGATATACCAGTAAACTGTTCACAAAGATACTTCATACACTCTCTTTCTTTGGGTAAAGTTTTCATAAACAGTTTCATTAGCCCCAATTTGATATGAAGCGGTGGAAGTCAATATTTTTAACGCCAGGAATAAGACTTTCTGGTTGGCAACGTCTGCTTGGCATAGTGTTGTTTCCTGTCACAGCTATCTCATTCAGAGAGGAAACATGGAAGCTTTCTGTAACCACTTCGTTGACCTAGTATCATGGAAATAACTTTCAAACCCCCATAAATGGTCCATTTATGGCCAGAGTAGCCGAGCTTATTAAGAACAAACTTAAGATTTTCAAAGGATTCTTTCAAATGGACTGAGTGTCCAACATGCACAGAAGCATGTTTTTTAACTCCTTTTTGATGAATCAAATAAGAAATTTTCGGGTGCAATCTGCACAAAAAATACTGTTGAACCCACTAGTTAAATATGCTGCAATTTGTTCATCGCAGACCTGTGTAATTGGTACTGGTTAATTGATAGAAGACTTTGTGAGTAGACCGAATCTGGAGTATTCCTTCATCTTAAACATATAGGTTTTGATTAAGTTGAACAGTTGAGAGTATTATTATTGATTGAAATGGTAGTTTTTATTGCTAACTCTGTTTCATAATTAGGTACAATATTAGATTTTATATTTATTGAATATATTTTGCTGCAAAAGGTTTGTGTTTTTAATATATATTAAAAATTACCTCAATAATTTGTATTGAAACTCTCTCCCATGCAATTTACAAGACACTTGAAATACTTTACTGGTTAATGATAAAAACATATTCTATAGAAATAAAATGTCATATATAGACTTATAATGAGAGCGGGTGGTTTTGATATGCAAAAACGTCTAGAAAGTTCCACAAGGGTATCCGGAAACAGAAACTGGTTTTACTTCCTCGGCAATCTTATCTAAAAGGAGTATAGAATGTCCGAACAGTATCCAAAAAATACTTTTAAACATTTAATTTAATTAAAAATCGTTTTAGGATCTACTAAATTTAGATAAGAGATTTTCGAAATCTAAAAAGAAATATTCGACCACGCCCTTAATGTGTGGTGTAACTGTCCTTGGAATCCCGCTCATGTTACTTTATATGGATCATTTTAAACCTGACAAAATAGCTCTTGAAAATTAAATAAAATTTGGTACATATCTTTCATCTGAGGGAGTGTTTCTATGATTGTAACCAAAACAGTCTGGAAAGATTTTTCTTATACTTATTGAACTTAAATTTTCGAGTATCTCTGATTACATATTAAGTAAAACAGACCTATACCACTATAATCCATAGTCTTGGGTTCAGTACATGGTAGGGACTGTACTGTTTCTTGGACAATAGGGAGATGATTAGTGCTATGTCTAACTCAACAACAAAATTTTCCTCCTAAGTTTAGGCAACCTATTTATAGAGGCTTGGTGAGCCCAATGAGGGTCCCATCTCGGCTGTTAACAAATTAAATCAAATCTGCCACTCAGTGCTCTAACAGCGAGCTAATCTGCCTTTATATTTATTAAGGTATATACCTTATTAAATAATATAAAATGAAATTATTTTTACTTTGTTAAATAAGCTATGGATTACAAAATTATAAGAAGTTCTTTAGAGTGCATATAAACATAGGACTTTTTATACAGTCTCTATTCACAGGATAAAACAGTTGAAAAAAACCAGTGTTTTATTTAACGTCTTTTTATACTGCTCTGGCTAATCTGACGATTTTACAGTAGGAGCTCTAAATTTTGCCTATTCAGGTTAAAAAAGGATAGGGATTTTTAACTATTTTTATTTTTAACTATTATAAGATATGCCCAGTGCCGGGATTTGAACCCGAGTCTCCCACATTTACGTTGTAGTGCTCTACCAACTGAGCTATCCTGATTCGTACCTCGGTCAGGCATATCCATTCTCTTCACTGATCCCATATCCCCGTGTTCTCGCAATTTTGCGATGTATACACGGGGAAGAATGTTCATTGAACATTGCTGATAATTAGGATCTTGTTGACTAACGCCGTTATATATTATTATGATTTATTTTATTTTATTTTTCTACTAATTGTTATAATTTTAAATATTTTTATTTTTAAGAGAAAATTTAATATTTAAATATTTAAAATTATAACAAATAATAAAAAATTAAAATAAAATAAATGAATTTGTAACGAGTACGTAACATCGTAAAAGCTCGGGACCCCCGTTTAACGTACCTTCCGAAGAACGGTGTAACCAAGAATTTTTTTGTCCCTTTGAAAAATCCTAGGCCGTGCTCGCTGAATAAGGGGTTAAGTCGATTTTTTTTTCATATAGAGTTAATGGTATTGAGGGAAGGAGGATCGTGCCATTCTCGTACTTACTGGCTAGCAACGGAGTTTAAATCTAAGCAAAAACTCCATTTCAAGCCAATGCATGACTTAGCTACTTATTCACCTCGAGATTAACACGTTACCGCATCCTTAAGCACGAGAAACCCTTATACACGAGAGTAATTGTAGAAAAAGTTCATTGGAAATTCTTGACGTCTAGATCTTCTTTATTCGAAGAAATGTGAATCCGTAACAGATTATGCAATATGTGAAAGAATAGTATGAAGTAAATAATATATCCTCACGCAGAAACGCAGTAGCAGAACGAGATATCAGAAAATAAAGGGATAACATTGTATGGAAGTAGAGAGGAATATTGTTTGGAGGAAGGGAGAATTCTCCAGACAGAGGCGAGGTTAAGTCTTGTGATCGGTGGAGCGGCGAGGCACGCTCCATCCACCACGGCTTCCAGCTATGTATACCTCAGGGTCTCTCAACTCCACCTGTCTTCTCCAGTCAGGGCTTCAGGAAAGTATATAAGAGGCAGAAATTGCTGCAAGAATATTTTTCCGCAACGCAAGGAGGATTCAAAAGGTCCTTGTGAAGTAAATGGGTTAAGAAGATTAGCAATAATATTTTATTGCAATTTTATAAGGATTCTAATATTCCTATACTCAACTATATAGTTGTTATTGTAATTTGGTGTCTTTTAACTTTAGGATAACCAGTTACATTTTAGTAACGTCTATCAATATCTAAACTACAAAGAGAAACTTATTGCTTTTATGTATTTGTTGCTGTTTATATAACAGTGGATATAAATATCCAGTATTAAAATGATTTCAGTAATATATTATTTAATTTTGATTATGCACTATTAATCATATTTTTTTTAGATTAATTTATTGATATTTACAACTGTAATAATATTACAAGTAAATTTGCTAATATGAACAAATGACATGAAAAAAAAACACTCGTGGAGAAACTACGTATAGGTAGCACTCCAATAAAGTTCTATAGTAGAAGGTCTCGAGGCCATCTTCTTTTCAGACGCCTCGGACGGTTATCAGGAATATTATGGGAAGCAAGTTGAGAGACTAGCGGATTCAAGTGTGTATGGAGCTTGTCATGGAAGGATAGGTATCTAGTTTGGGCCAAATCAGCAACATATGGGATATTAAGATCATGATGGACGAGTTTACTTGTCACATTGAGGATTTTACGAAGGATTTTGGATTGTAAGGATTGGATACGAGATGAATTGGATGGTTTAGTAGACCCCCAAAGCTCAACTACGTATGTCCAAATAGGTCTGATAACTGTTATGTAAATGAGTCTTTTGTAATTAATTGGGAGTTTGGAACGTTTGTCCAATAAATGTGGAAGTAGGCGAAAACGTCGAGCAGTTTATTGTCTTTTCAGTCTTGTATGACAAAAATAAAAATAAAGGTGAGTTTTATTAGTAGGGTGTAATTATGTGAAATCTGTATATTACGGTAACCATTTCATCAAGAAATGAAAGTTTCAACAAACATATTTATTGCTTCTTCAAAAGAACAACGACATACGTAAAATTTGGCGTTTTTGTGTTAAGCGTATTGGTTTAAGCTTTTTAATTCAGGAATTTAATTTGTGATATTACGTTTCCGATATTTTTTTTTAATAAAGTCATATTTTGAATTGTATTACTTTTGAACTTGAAGTTTTATGGGAATAATTATATAAGTTAAAAACAAAAAAAGTTTCAAACTCTTAAAAATGTTGTAATGGTCGATAAAATAATTTCATTCTCATAATTTCAAGACGAATGCTTTACCAATACCCAAATTTTTATTTTTCAATAAACTCACTTGAAACTTTTAAATACCACTTTTAAGAATTAGTGTTAATTCTCTAAGCGTTTTCTCAGATTGAGGTTTCTTTCAAATCATTTTTTTTTCATTTCGTTTTTCCACATTTTAATGATATATAAAAAACAATTCTGTATATCTAACAAACAACATTTTTAATAGGAAAAAAAGAGCATAATTCAGAGGCAATTTCGCTCTTTCAAACCATGTATTCGAATAAAAAAAAAATAAAAAAAAAACCTTTATTTACAGTTTTACATATACAAGTAGCAATAAGTGTACATACATGTTCCGGACTTCCTTTACATGTTTAAACAACAGTGATTTTAATTAATTTAAGTTGTCTTTTATAAGTAAATTTTACAATAGCAGGAAAAATGTAGAAAAACCCGCTTAAAAAAAAAAAAAGAAAAAGAAAAGAAAAATTAACCATAATAGTAATTGTAATTTAAAATACATAAAAATAATACTAAATAAAGTAAGTAAATATAATAATAATTAAATAGAAAATAAATACACAATTAAAAATAAATATAAAATAAATACAGATAACTAGATTATGATACCTACGAATAGTGATTTGTTAAGTGAGAAGTATATGTTTTGTTCTTTTGTGCGTGTACCGTCGTAGTGAATGTTTATCATACTTACCGATTTCTCGGATTAATGGGTTTTCGGAAGCTGGAGTTTTTTCGAAGTATGCTTTTGTTTGGGCTGAAACATATTGTTTTACCGAGGGAAGTTCAAGATCTCTGAGCATAGTCGATATTTTCGTGTAGCGGGGATAATTATTAATAATTCTCATGCATAGGTTTTGTACCCTTTCCAACTTTCTATAATTTGTAGCGCAGGTTGAACTCCAGACAGGTGAGGCGTAGGTCAGCACTGAGCGGATTACTGTTTTATAAAGGATTAGCTTGTTCTGGGGGCATAGTTTGGATTTTTTATTAAAATAGGGAAACATTTTGTAGATCGTTTTTTTCGCTTTTTCTGTTTTCCTGTTGATGTGCTCAGTGAATGTTAAGGACCTATCTAGAATTAAAACGAGGTATGTTACGGATTTAGACCAGTGGATGTGCTCGGAATTTAAGATGATGTGCTGATCTATGTTGGGTCTGCGTTTTGTGAAGATTATGGCGGCCGATTTTGTTGGATTGATTTTTAGTTTCCACTTTTGACAGAATTTATGGATTTTATTAAAAGCTTGTTGTAATCGGTTTACTATTGTATCGATTCGGTATGATGCTGTGTACAAAGCGGTGTCATCTGCGTAAAGTGATGTGGTTACTTTTGGGTGTTTTGGGAGATCTGATATGAACAGATTGAATAGGATTGGGGATAAGCAGGAGCCTTGAGGAAGGCCAGCTGGTAGGAGAAGTGTTTTGGAGCTAGCAGTGTTTATTTGAACATAGAATTGTCTATTGGAGAGGAAGGAATATATGACATGTATTAGGTATGGAGGAAAATTGTACAAAATTAATTTATAAATAAGACCGTAATGCCATACTGTATCGAAAACTTTTTCCAGATCTAACATAAGCATGCCTGTATGTTTTTTATTATTGAATTCTTGTTTTATGAAGTCGGTAAGACGAGCTAGTTGGTCTACAGTGGAGTGGTGTTCTCTAAAACCGAATTGTTCATCTTTGATCAGTTTGTTCCCATTTACATGCTTAACAATTCTTTTTAAAAGCAAGCGTTCCAGGATTTTGGATAAAATGTTTAGGAGGCTAATTGGTCTGTAACTTGTAAAACTGTTAGGATTTTTATTTGGTTTAGGGATAGCGATTGTTTTGGAAATTTTCCAAGCGGAGGGAAAGTAATTGAGCCTTAATAATGAGTTAAATGTTTTCGTTATATGGCAGATGGATTTCCTGCTCAGGTTTTTTATAACCTGTATAGGGATGCCATCGTCCCCTGAGGCTTCTTTGTTTTTAATTTTTTTATAATCTTTCCGGTTTCTTTGGGTGAAATGGCGGGAAAATTAATTTCGTATGGCGTTTTTAAGTAGTTCCGAACAGATTTGTTTATTTTTTTATTGTGATGATTAGAGCCAAAATTCGAAGTGGTAGAGTTCGTGAATTGGAAATTACGGGCTAATAAATCGGCTTTGTCTTTGTCCGTGTAGACGTAACTATTGTTCTGTTTCAGTGGGGGAATTTTAGTAGACTTTTTGGTTAGAATTTTATGTATTTTCCACATTTTATTTTCACCAGGTTTACATGACTTTAAAGTTGTTTCCCAGTTATCATTTCTCCATTGATTGATACGGAATCTAACGAATTTGTTGAAATTTTAAAAAAATTGCAAATTTCAAGCAAAAATGCTTTTGTTACGTTGGTATTTTTTCCTAAGTCTATTTTTAATTTGTATGAGCGCTAGTAGAGAAGGAGGTAAATTATAGTTAAGGTAAGACTGTGAGGAATGTTGAGGGATAGTTTCTGTCATGGCTTGTTTAATTAGTAGATTTAAATTATTTATATTTCGGTCAATCTCGTGAGAGTTATTAATTATTGGGTTGTGGTTTATTTTAGGATCTATTATTTTCCGAAATTTTTGCAAATTAGCCTGTTTGAATGCAAACTTACTTCTTTTCGGGCTATTAGATAAAGATGACCCTAAACAAAAAATCACGGGGTTGTGATCCGAGTTAAGGCATGATAATGCGATGAGTGGGTGTATTCGAATATGAATCCTTTGAATATCGACAAATTCGCTTGTAACAGAACAGCTTTTCTGTATTAACATACTCAACTTCATGTCTTCCTTTGCATTGTCATTTGACATACCGCCTCTTTCTTGTAAAAAAATGATTACACCTTCTTCTCCTTTGCTCTCCTTCTCCTAAGTTAAACAGTAATTTTAAGTTCATACTGTCAATTACTAATGTTGAAAATAGAACTAACCTATCCACACGTATTTATGATAATTGTTATGTAATTTATTCAGTTCCTGAAAAAAAAACCTAGTTGAAAGAGATTAATAAAAATTAAGTGACACTCTTAAAGTAGAAAATTAAAGATACCCGTATCTTCGGTGATATGCGACATCCAAATACTTTAGTACTGCGCAGAAGTTTCATAATATAATCGACTCATGAGGCAAGGAAAAATATATTTAATGTAAAAAACACAAAATATTAACTTATAATAATATCCGAAAGAATATGGTTAGATTTCTGGGACATACAAGGTTGTTTTTGAATTAGGTATCCAAACATATGGTGTGATTGGACAATCTTCTTTATGCTTGTTCTTTCGTTTAACCTCACTTTATGCTGCTATGTCTAATAGGACGATGTTATAGTGGGGGCTACTGATTGGATTCGAAACACGTTCATCTAACTCCTCCACGTTTGATTACATAAGCTCCACCTGGCGGTGAAGAGTTTGCTGACAGAAGGGGTTCACCGCCCACCTCATGACGTTACTGTTCCACCAGCGAATTGGCTTACTTAATTCTACCTCCGTTAATTTATCAGACTAAATAATGAATTAAATGTACCAAAATGTAAGTACTGTGAAATCAATTTTAAAAAGATTTATTATACTGATGAGTACTGCTAATTTCTTCTCTTCTTCGTTTCTTCCTCCTCAGTGCCTCTCAGCGTGGAGGTGCCTCGATCCAAGCGTCATATCTGTCATTTTCTCGGTCTTTTGCCAATGTCTTCAAGGAATCCAATAGTTTTCCAGTTGGTCATCTTCGAAGGTCATCTTCGAAGAACTTGCGTGGTCCGCGATCTTCATCCATTCGGCACACATGTCCGAACCCCTTCAACTGTCTCTTCTCTAGAATTTCTGTTAGTGGATTCCATGCCAGCACTGGGGCTACTGCTGCGTCACACCAGGGGTTTTTATCAACCTTCCGGTTTAGATCCGCCGTGTTAGTTACGTTACTTTGTGTACGGTTGACTGGAATTAGTCTCATAGGGTGGCGGATAAATGAGTAATGGACTGTAGCATCCGGTTTACAGAAATTTCATTTTACAAAAAGCTTTAAATTGATCACTTTATTCAGCCATGGCTAATCGAACGATAATACAGGGGGGGTCCTAACTCATGTCTATCCATATATATTCATATAATATATTATAGTATTATATAGAATTATAACCCCTATAAGAGGAGGCAGTTGTCGGTAGCCAAGTCAAGACGTAAGGAGGAGGATGCAGAATGAAGCCCCATGTATCATAAGTCACCTATAGCTTTCCGTTTTCATTGTAAGTAGTGGATAAGTTTAATATTAGTATAGGAAGTTTAAGAGAATACCTGACATCACACTGGTTAGTTTTTAGCCCCTTTAAAAAAACCTAAGGTTAACTGTCAGACTGAAAACTCACGAACACTGGCAGAAGATTTTTATGCTAAGCCCTAAACCACAGGTGAACCCCATATTTTTTTTTTGTATCATCACAACCTCATATGAACAATTTAATATAAACTTTAGCTTGTAAAATCAAGCTAAGTATTGATTTTCAGTTTAAAATCACCATTCATCGAAGAAAATGACCAGTATGAAAAGGAGAGATTTTATAAATATCTTTAAGCCCTATCCTTTATATAAGGGATCCAGCGAATAGGCTATTATGTGAAAATTATTGAAGCAGGAGAAGTGATGTGATATTGTTATCAGTGGCGACAGTGATTGAAGGCTCTGTATACAAAGTGAGACCTCCTCTGCCCCCACATCCATATACCCGCGTCACTCCATGTCCATATTTACAAAGTATAATATTATAATTCTTAAAATATTACAGTAATATTTAAATGTGTAATATTTTTCTCAAGTTCAACAAAGACTTTGTAATTGAACAAGAAAGGAAAACTTTCCGAAAGAATAGAATAGTAACTTTATTCCAGGGCTTGTCCCCTTTGGAATAACAAACATGAAGAGAAAAAGAGACATATTACTGATGCTATAGGTGACAATAAGGGGCCTAGGCCAGGTAGAGTAAAATGATCCTTAGGGCTCATTACTTTACTTTCAAGGGAGGGGGCAGTTGTCGGTAGCCAAGTCAAGACGTAAGGAGGAGGATGCAGAATGAAGCCCCATGTATCATAAATCACCTATAGCTTCCCGTTTTCATTGTAAGTAGAGGATAAGTTTTGTTAAGTCTGTAACCATGATCAGCACAAATAAAATGTAATGTTCTTCCATAATTATTCTTATCTACTAAACAACTCCTGGTCTGTGAACCACGTTAACCTTCTGAGAAGACTATATAAGTCTCTTATTTATTAATAACATAAAATTATTACATATTAAGTATAACGATCTCAGGGTGGCATCCCATTTTAGTATTTAAATATATTCAGATCAAAGGATCTGACTTTTCCCTGAGATCATAGCTTGGGCAGTAAAGCCAATATAGCACTGACATATATAAAGAGATATACATCTGGCCAGAAGGCCATTTGACATAAATCATAAAGTATTTAATTAAGTGCCAAAAAAGTAAATAAAAATATAATGATAAAAAAAAATCGTGATTGTGGGCTGGTAATGTGGTTCGAATGTCAGAGGGTGAGATCTCCAAGAAAATAATGAGCCAGGCCATTCATGGTACCAGGCGTAGAGGAAGACCTCGTCTTAGATAGATTTATGGTTTAACGGAGGATACGCGGAGGGTTCTGGGAGTTGGAGACTGGAAAACTGTTGCCCAACCGACTGGCGGACATAAATGGAGAAGGCTACTAACCAGTAATGGTCTGTTGAGCCATTGGAAAAAGAAGAAGGATTATTCGTGACAAAATACTAATGCATTTCTCCCAGAAAACTGGGATTATTTTGTTTTAGATTTAGCGCAATGTTTATATAATTTGATCTCAACGATTTTCTTCTCCTCGATTTGCTGACATTTTTGGTTCTATATCAGGTATCTAGGCCATTCTGTTTTTGATCTTCTCATAGGAAGTCCAGACAACAGAGAGTTAAAAAAAGAAAGAACAAGAGGATTTCGGTGATTTATTGACGAGTGAAGTGTTATGCTTATGATGTGAATATATGATTTTACATTGGGAATGTTCATGTCGTAGTGTACAGTGTAATTCGAAATAAACCAAGGAAAATTTTTCATGTAAGTGTTGTCTGTATCTTGAGTAAATAGGCGTGTTTTGCTGAACCCTATATGTCCAAATAGGCCTTAGTATACTGTAGTAAATTAGGCGTTAGGTTCGTAAGTCATGTGAGGATATGCTGTCCAGAAGATCTGATAATGTAAATATTTAAGAACTGATTTTAATATAATTAAGAACTGTTTTTACGAATAGATAATGAATGAATAATACGAAAAAATTAATAATAAACCTACAATTGAGGCGTGGAGATGCAAAAGGGTGTAAATATAAATTTGAAAATTTTTCAGGAAACACAAAAAATATGCATAATTCAGGTGATTATTTATTTGCGACACTTATTTTTAGAAACATTACATTGGGTGTAGCATATTTTGAATTGTGAACCATGTACCACCGTATAGAGGACGCTAAATCTGTGAGAAAAAATTAAAACAATTTAAAAATGATGAAATATGGATCTAGCTCTCTTCGCACCTCCACACCTCAATTCATGAATATGATAAAACCATCTGGTGCATCCGTCCATGCCTGCCTTTTAAACTTACTAGACCCTCAGAACCGCTCAGTATTGTAGTATTGCATAGCGTGCCTAATGTCAATTTCAAAGTTATATCAATAAAAAAATATATAAAAATCTAATAATATTGTAAAATCTATAATAGTAGATACTTAAAACAACTGTTTGAAAACTTAATCGTTTGTTTGTTTATTGATTTTAGGTCACTTTATGTTGCTATGGCTGATCGTTCGATGCTACAAAAGGATCCCTATATTTTACCTATCCGTGTATAATTATGATAGGTATCTTTAAAGGGTATGTATCCTAAAGTCACATGCCGAGCTGCGAACCCGCCATATTGGTCTTAGTAGGTTGCTATGCTGACCATCAGACCACAGGTGAACGATTTATCGTTGTTGATCTAAATAATAAATTAACGCTAAAGAAATATAAATGTTTTTCCGATTGTTTTTAACCTTCCTTGAGACGGAATCTCTTCCTTCATCTCTAGATGCTGAATGAAAACTAAAAATTAACTTTTAATTAGTTTTAAAGCTGAATTATAGCTTTTGATAATTCAGGCATCAGTATGAACTGAAATTGACGGATAAACGAGTTACAGTTAATCGAAGTATCAATAAATATGCGCAGTGAATGTGTAAAGTCGATTGACAAGTTGTTCCTGAAAATTATTCGTCTTTATAGTTTCTCTTTATCGACTATTATTTGCCTACTTGCTAGATTTAAGTATGAAACGTAAACACTGGTTCGAAAATAACTTAATAGCTTTATTACTATTCTATGTTAATAAACTGTAATATATTTCTGTTCTGCTCAGAACCCCTTAGACTAGCTTGTAACCAAGTCAGTAGCCCTGAACAGCGAGATACGACGTGGGAGGAGAACAGTTATTAGCAAGGGGGTTTAAGCAATCTCTGCATTCTCACTCTATTAGGAAGGTTTGGCAACCGGGAGGCAGCCCACGCTGCGTCGCTGAGAATAGCTTCATCGTGGCGTTGCCCTAATGGAGGTATCAGTCATCACAACGAGCACATCCTAGTCTTGGAAACCTTCTTTCTTACAACCCAAGTAGTTTTTTGTCAGGATGAAGTTATCTGTAGGTCCTGGATCTCGGCTGCATCGCCACTCATGAACTTTAATATATTAATTACAAAACGCCTTTAACACACTGCAGATCATCCTGAACTTACGTGTAATGTGCTCCTGTTATATCCGTTTACGTTCGTTTATAGTATACTCCATTTTTTTTCCTTTCTCATCCACTGCATAACACTCTCGTTTACAATAATCAAATCGTTACAAATTTTGTGAATTCATCAGTACAACCTCATCTCAAGCGTATGTAGTCTTTTATCCTCATTAATTTATCATATTTTATCCTTATTAATTTATGATCTATCCTCAATTATTCATGGGCCTCACTCATTCAACCTCTATAAAGTGAATGCCCTTAATTGAGGGAGAAACCTGCCAGTTGAGCATTATCTTGGTTACGAAATATTGATTTCAAATCAGTGGTTGAAATCCACAAACTGACTCCCTACCTCCAAGTATTCTTAATAATTCCCCACTGATTCCTGTAGAAAAGGTCTGGTACTCAGGAATTATTTCCTGACAAACGTTCAATTTGGAATTCTCATACTAGATAGGAATCCAAGAAACGTTTCAGGCTACTTCAACACTTAATAGACAAACGCTCTAAGCTCCCAATTAATTATAAAAGACTTATACACATGACTATTATAAGACCTATTTGGACTTAAACAGTAAAGCTTTGGGGCTCCACTAAGCTATCGAATCCCTCGTATCCATAATGACCTCAATAGTCCCATTTGTTGCTGATCTGGTCTGAACCAGACAACAATCCTTTTAGGGCAAACTAATATATATTCCCACACAAACCGACTAGTTTCAAACCTAACTACTTTTTCAATTCCCGATAACCCTCCTAGGCGTCTTAAAAGAAGAGGGCCTCGTGACCATTTAAGTTGAATATGCTATTTGAGTACTAACTACAAGAGAGTAGATTCTCGACGTGTCTTTATCTCATGAGGTGGCATGTCATTTCATATTTTCTATTTTTTACTTTTATTATTATTATACAGCTGTAAAATTTAATAAATGTTTTGTTGATTTTTTAAATCAGCAATACAACAAACCATAAAATGGAACGAATACATTTACATGAGAGAAAATGGGAACCACGTGCCATGAGCAACTCAATTAGAATTTCAATACCCCACGGAGATCTGTTCCTGTCCGCATTCACAGTAATGTATGGCGAGCCACGTGGAGAAGATTTGAGACCTTCCTGATATTAGGAATGTTTTTATCTAAATATGGAAATTTCTTGAAAAACCATACGCTCAAGGTTTCTTGCAAAAATAGAACGAGCAACAAAGGCAGAAGCTCAAGGTTGAGATCTAAAAATAACATACATTGTTGGAAAAAACTATCTGTTACGTTATTGTTGAGTTTTGATAAGATTCCTTGTAAACACGGCGAAGGCAATTGATCATATGAGCTGACCGAGCTCGATTCAGAAGGCCGTGTAAAAACGTTAATACGTGTGACGTACCATTCTGCAACTATCTTTATATATATATGAGACGGTCAAGATCAAAAGCTGATAACTCCAAATTTCAAAAATTGACTTTTTTACACTTTTCGCTAATTTAGTAAAGCAATGATTTATGCCCCAGAAACTTCGGGTTCAGGACTGGGCTTGTTAAACGAAATTGCTTTCATAAACAAGCGAAAAATGTGAGAAAGTAAATAATTGAAATATGGTTGGAGTTGAACGACTCAAATATGCAATATGCATTCATTTTTTTTTTCTAAATTAAAGAAAATGTAATAAATTTATCGAAAATATATAAGATATGCTGTCATTAAATTGTTGCAGTAAATAATGTAACTTTTTTTCATCATTATCATAAATTTTATTTTTCAAGAAAATTATATTATTTAAAGATTATTTGGAATAATGGAAACAAAGCGTAATTTACTAGTTTGTAGTTATTAGTATTTTTATTTTTATTTTTTCATTGAATTTCCCCATAGTTGAGGTTTCAACAACCAGATTTTAGGTTAACATTAATTAGTATTTGAATGGTCAATAACACCACCATGGGAAACTTTTTGATTGTTTAAATCAATTAATTACTTATTCAATTACGAAATAGATTTCAGATTCAAATGTCTCATTAATGTACATCATGAGGGTCATTTGTGATTTAGTTAGCATAGTAATATTCTATTCCTCCCACAAGTTCCGAATCTGGTGTACTTGTCGTGGATCGACTAAGGGGTCCATAAACACTTCCGAGGCACACCCAGCCTCTGCAAAGTGGGTTATTGGCCCAGCAACCTTCATGGGTTGTAGCCAGGGACGTTGTCATGGCTGAGAGCTGTTGCAGAATGTCATTCTCTGATTCCACGATAATTTGAATAACCTAAAGAAAGGTTAATTATTGATAAAACAATCGATTTCAAACGGCTAAAATTATTTTCAAACACCCACTGAAGTTGAATAGTTAAAGTTAAGGAGTTAAAGGCAATTTAAAAGTAATAATTAATATTTATGCTTAGAAATTGAGAATTTATCGATAGGGCAGGTTAGAGGATATTCCTTTATTTTTCACCAGTTTTGGTACTTTTTTGAAGAAAGATTGTTCGTTTTTGTTGTCGTTTTTTTTTTCAGAAAAAGGGCAAATAGATTTTATCTTATCTTTAAAGCTTCCCTTGTGATGAAGAAACGATAAAAACCGAATTTAAATGCATTCCAACTATCCCATTCTCTGCTAACAGGAGATTTTGAAATGCTTAAACTAGAGTACTACAATTTTGGCTACTGTTGAATTAATCTTTTGTGTTACCTATGGGAGCTGGGTAGCTCAATGTCCTATCAGTGATATCTTTAGACACTCCTAGGGCTCACCCAGCCACTATGAATAAAATGGATCCTTCAGAAGATTGTTGAGCGTGATATCAGTCAACTTACTTCATTGTACAACAGTTGGCTTAGTAACAGTAGTTCTTAACGAGACTGATATCCAAACCCTATACTAGTTCTTTTGGTAATTGTTTTTTTTTTTAATGAGTTATTTTAGTTTATCCGATTTCAATTAGAAAAACTTGCAAAATGTATCAAGATTTGTACCTAAATATTCATTGTTTTTTTGTTCTATTTCCACTTTCCTTATTATATGTATCATTTAATACTGATTTTTAAGCTAGATTTATGTTAAACATTATTTATTGTTATATTGTTTTCTTCATGTTACTATACTTTAATTCAGAGGTTTAGTAGTAGTCATGAATTAATAGGTATTATTAATTTTAAAAAAAAGTTTTTGCTCTTTTTATTATTTGTTTTTGCGAATAGTTTCCTATCTCGTTATATTAGAATACTTTTAATATAATAAATTACTTCCATAACTTGGCTGAAACCCATATTTTTGGAACATATAAGTTTTGGAGAGGTTCCAGTTTTTCGTTATTCTGAATCCGATCGTTTTTTTTTATAATGATCAAATAATAATGAAAAAGAGAAAATGATTGAGTTACTTCAGGGTACTGGTTAAAAAAAGTTTAATTATGTGACATATCTCACAAACAACATATTGATTAGTAAGAAGTGACTGGTTGTATGGCACATCCACACACATAGGTGGATCCAGGGAGGGAACGGGGGCACGTGCCCCCCCAAACGGGTTTTTGTGTAATTTGGAGAATCCATTACAGTCCATACTTATAGGCAAATCATGTTGTTAAAATATATGAATAAAATAACAGAAATAGCATGAATGAAACTATTTTTAGATATTTTAATAAACCTTTAAAACCTTTCTATAAATACTAAAAGTTTATTTCTAAGTTATTGTTGATTATTTTGCCCGTCTGCCTGTTGTGCCCCCCCAGAAAAAATCCTGGATCCGCCCTTGTCCACACAAACACATTATGGAATAAACTACAGTCAGACCCCTCACCATTTGATTACCATTCTCCTTTAGTCTAACTCCAGTCTCACGGGTATTTTTCCTTAATGAGTAACTAAACCATATTTGTATCTATTCCAGAATCTATATTACAAACATGTGATTGTAAACAAAAATAGATTACAAGTATGAAATGTCAATTTAAAAAGTTAACATCACTAGTTTGGAAGAGAACTCACAATAGAATAAACATTATTGGTTCAATGAAGTACTTTTGGGAAAAAAATGTTTTCCAAAATGTATATACCCATATATCTATTTCTTCTTTTAGGTTGGGGCTGTAGCTGAATAGTGTGGTCATCTTGCAGATTGCTTGATGGAGCACAAACAGAATGGAGGAGTTCATCCAACCTCATGTTGCTGGGAATGGTTTTCATGGTACTGTGGCAGGCTGCCCACAGCTCCATAACCCCAGTAATTCACCAATTTCCTTCCCCAGATGTACACTTAGGTGAAAAATCAGTGGTATTTAATCAAGACCCCTATTGTGGATCATGAAGAAGAGAAAATCAATAGTTGTTAAATAATCTCATATACTTTTTCCATTTCATTTCTATTTATCAAATTTTGTTTGAACACATCTATTTTCTTTGCTTTACATCACAAATAAATATTTCAGATCGTTAAAATAAATCATTAAAAATCTTGTTCTTATAGTATTAACATACGTTCATCAATATTTATAGCCTATCATGCTCTTTAAATTAACCAATATATATCCACTAAACACTGAAATTACCATAACTGATACAAATATTTTTAAAAAATATCAGGATATAAAATATGGAAATAAATGTTTTTATAACAATGTTGGATCAGTGATGATTTGGACTTTAACTATTAATCATTTTTTTAATATAAATTACTAAAATACTAATGATTTAGTAAACTATTAATTTAATACAAATTTATTTATTCAAAATTGCAAAGTTTCTAAACTTGGAATCATCTAATAAAATCCTGAATATAAAATAATTTAAAATAAAGAATTTGTGAATCAAACAATATAAATTGTAACCAGTTGTTGTAATTGTATTGAAGAGTTAAAAATTTTATAAGAAATATTACTAATAATTACATCATCATGATCTTTTTTTCTTTTATTCTTCATATTCTTTTTCTCTTCTACCACTGTGCAGTATTAATATTTATGTGTAATTATTAATTATATATAATAAATTATTTAATATAAATATTAAAAAATATTTTATTTTGATTCCTATAATTTAATCTAAAAAATATATACCTTTTAGTGATTACTATATCTGAAATTTATTGAAGGAAGTATAAATGAAGAGTTATATTAATGGGGTTTTTCATATCAAGCAATGATAAATGTTTAATACCAAACAGTGTAGAAATAGACGACTGTTGTTTATTTAACCAGAAACTGGTTAAACACTAGTTTTAACTGGAAACGGTACATTAAATATTTGCATATTCAGATGTAACCATGTATAATTTTGTATGGAACAACTCATGATCAATGAAAAATATTAGAATAGAACTTATTTTCTTTTATTTTGTCATATGGTATAATTTTTTAAATATTTTATTTGAAAAGAAAAAATATGACCAGCACCAGGACTCGAATTCGTCGTGGTCATATATCTTTTCTTTTCAAATATAATATTTAAAATTAGAATATAACATTTGACAGAAGTGTGATTTCATACTATTATGTTTGTCAAAGTATATTAGCTAACAAAATTAAAGAACAATGAAGTTAAAGCCAAATAATAATATAGTCAACATTCATTAATGAAATGGCAATAACTTAATGAATATCAGTTTTATTTCTAATACTCATGTATTCTTATACTTTATTCGTATGCTATACTTATATTTGATTTTTGATTTTATGTTTTATGTATTTTGTACTTGCAATTGGTAATTTTAAAATAATAAACATATAACAAATAAAATAATTAAGAAGAAATTTAGCATAACATATTTTCACAGCTTTCTATTTATCAAATATTAATTACGACTAGTAAGGATGTGAATATATGTATGCGCTCAATCTCCTGACTTTATGTATATAAAAAGAATAATTTACTAACTGTTTTTTGAGTGCAAAATGCTTTTAATTGTTTTTATTTTTAATAAGGAAATATACATTTTTTTTTTGTTTTATTGCTATTTAGTATTATAATCAATTGTACAATATTTTCTTATATCTATTTCATATAAGAAAAAAAAGTTAAATCAATAAAATAGAGCCAACAACTCAAAAAGAAACACTATTATTTATTATAATGCAATTGGGAAAAAAGGTAAAAAAAACATAAGGCTTTGCATTGTGGTTTTTCCCAATTGCATTATAAAAAAAAAATTAATTTTTAATGTTGACAAATATATTTATCCCTAATTGCTTTTTTAAAAAAATAACTATTAAGACAAATCTTATAATTCAAATCTCTGTGAGCATTCGCCAATGATTTATATTTTCACTTTGATTTAAAGTAAAAATGAACCGAGATGATCATATTTAAATGACTCGTCTAGAGCATAGAATGTATAACTTTATATTGTCAAAGATAGAAAGATATTATTGATAGTTCCAATATTAAAGTATAATGTATTTCACAATTAACCAGCTATAGTTGAAAGATTACATTTTTGAGTGTAATCATAATATTTTTTCTAGAAGTATATGAAATTCTACCTCTGGAAATATCAAAAGAACAACTATTTAAAGGAAAATAAGGTTTAATGCTATTAGGCAAGATTTCCCCTGCATAACCATATCTTATTTGTGTCTTATTAGAATCAACCGGATCATTATGTATTCATAATTTTATTTTATTTATTTATTTCTGATTTTTACAATTGTAAAATACAGAGAGAGTTTGGTTAGAAGTTTTACAAAAATAATAGTACATACAAAAAAAACAACAAAAAAAAACAGAATAGTAAATATACAGAAAAAGAAAGTAGGTAATTACTTAATAATACTAAACATTGTAATGAAGGTAAAATCAAAAATATGGCCGTGAGTCAACTCTACATCAAAATATGGAAGATTCTTGAGTTAAAACTTATCAATGAGACAGAGCTATTCTAAAACTTAGAGCTTTATGTAAGAAGTTACAGAGATTAATTACATTTCATTGTTGTGCTTGGGGTTCAGTAATGTATAAATATTGTACTCGTATGAACTAATATATTTATTTATGGGTTCTAGGTAAAATGGACAATCGAAAAGGATGTGGTTTAGATCATCACGGGATTCATTTTCGCATAGAGGACAGTTGTCTTCGGTATTAATTCTGTGGGTATTTTTATTGTAGTAAACAACTATTTGTTTTATTATGTATTAATAAAAATAACCTAGGTTGTAAAAAAAAAAACTCTAAATTTAAGTTGTTTTTCTATGCATGTTTGGCATTAAATATTATAAAAATCAAAGCCTTTTGTTTATTAAAAACTTTTATTTAGTCTGTTAGTGGCCTGAGATGGATCACATATGATCTAGGACCCTCCTGGGGCTCACCCAGCCTATATAAAGTGGGTACCCAAAATAAGGGGAAAAATATTGCGGTTGAGCGTGATCTAGGACAAATCACCTCCCTGCACAACCGTTGTCCATGAAACAGTACAGTCTCTACCATGTACTGAACCCCCACACCCGTTCACGGGTTGTAGTGGTACAGATTTTTAAAATCCAAGCCCCCGCAATAAATTTATAAATGCTTTTTTTTCACAATTAAGAATTAAAAGCTAAAGAGAAAAAAAATTGAAAACAAACTTTTTGTATATGAATCAAGTTTAACTGTTTTAATTACTTCAGAGAATTACCTTTTTTACCTTAAGCTGTTTGAAATTTAAAAAACTAAAATGAAAAAATCATAAATTGTCAGTAAATATAATCCCGTTGTTATAAAGGGACAGGAGCATTGAAATGTCAGCTACTTTATTTACAAGCAATCATCTAAATAATAAATCGTTACTTGTTTGGGAACAATAACAAGTGGATGCAAAATAAATCTATAGCTATTTGCCTTTCATTTTCCCATACATTTCACTTCACTGTGAAATATTTAAGTTGTTGTATAATTGTTGCCATTGATGGGATGTGAGAAATCGCAAAGTTGTAAACATGGACATTGTGTTTCTAAAGAGTTTGTAAACATATACTTGATATTGTTCCTTCCTGTTGCTTTCCCAACCTTAATTCTTTCTTTATGTCTGATTCAACTTTTTCCCATTTGATTTACAAATCTTGGTCATTATTTTGCTGTTCTGAAATGAGTTTCCATTGTTTATAACACACTCTTTCCTAATGAAATATTATGCTGTAATGGATTGAAGAATGCCAGAGGTCAGTTACAAGGTCTCCATTTTCATTTCTTAGATTTTGTGTGCTTTTCCCTCTTATGACTTATACATTCAACTTTTCTCAAAAACTCTTAATCTTGATAATCTATAATCTTTCTCTATAATCTTGATTATAATATTTCCTTTCCAAATCAGGATCAGCATGGTTTGACATATTCCTCCTTTGAACAGATTTAGACTAGTTTTGCTGATACTAACTGTTTGCCATGAATTGTATCTAGGCATTCTTTTTGCCTGCCATTGTACATTTTAGTTTTTCACTCCACCATTCTGTTTTTTGTTTTGTTTTTGTCCTCATGTTAATTTTCTTTATAGTGCATATCTCTGTGTAAGTTCTAGTATACAGAATTTAATATCTCTCCACATTTCATCTATATTCTTGTCCAGTTCCATCAATATGAGACGCTGGTCTATTAGCTCTTCATACAAAGTTCTCTTCTATGGATCCTGTAGAGCTGCTGTATCAATTATTTGACATCCTTTTGGTTTTTATGGATGTTCATAACAATCCGTGTATCTGCAACAAGTATGTGATCTGTGCCGAGTTCTTTTTTTCTCATTATTTTTATATCCATATAACAGTTTCTTATATTCTTATATATGAAATAGTCAATGACGCTGTTTATGATCCTTTCCTGCACAGATAATGTAATGTAATTTTGTCCCCTTTTATTGACTAATGTATTTTTTTGTTTACATTAATTTATTGAGATTTGCAACTGTAATAGTATTACAACAAGTAAATCTGCTAATATGAACAAATGACATGAAAAAAAAAACACTTGTGGAGAAACTACACATCGGTAGCACTCCAATAAAGTTCTATAGTAGAAGGTCTCGAGGCCATCTTCTTTTCAGACGCCTCGGAGGGTTATCAGGAATAGTATGGGAAGCAATTTGAGAGGCTAGCAGAGATTCAGACTAATGTATTTAAAATATATTCCTGCTGTTCCATAAAATTATCTTACAACAAATTAAGTCTATTCAATTTTATTAAAGAAAATGTTGGGAAATATTCTGAGAAAAATGTGATGAAGATTTTTAAGGAATCTAATTTTATTATTATGTTTTATCAGGTAAATTGTTTCAATACTGAATAATTGCAAATTACCGTGTCAATAGCTACTTCCTAAATTGTTAAGCTAGTGTTTATTTGCATTAACTCTGACCAAACTCCCTGGATTCAAAAGGGTGGGGCTGAAATGGTTGGTACTTTATTTATTACAGCAATAAGGGCTCGGATCCAACTATAACTTCCAAAATAGACAGTGATATCAGTCCATTGATAGAAATCATAATAGCCTTCATACTTTCTTTATTTAGTTTAGATTTTCTAACTTTACTTCTGGATGCTTGAAAGCTTCACCCAAGCATCAACTTAGTAAGAAAATTACAACTGGATAATACCAACAATAGGGCTCTAATTAATAAACTTGGAATCATCATACTAGACTGAAACGACAAGAAACAGCTCGCCATTTCAGGCTACTTCAACATTTGCTTGACAAACGCTCAATACTCATATACATGACAATCATTGGACCCATCTGGACTTACAGAATAGACCGTTGGACCTCCACTAAACCATTGAATTCCTCTTGTAATCCTTACAATCCAAAATCCTTCATAAAATCCTCAATGCTCCTTACTTTGCTACGAACAAAGTAATCCATGATGACCTTAATGTCTCATTTGTTGCTGATTTGGCTTGAATTCGATATCAATCTTTTAATGAAAAACTTCATTTCCACTCAAACCCACTATTTTCAAACCTAGCAACCTCTTCAATTCCTCATAATCCTCCCAGGGGTCTGAACAGAAGATGGCCTCCTGACCTTCTAAGTTGAACTTTTTATTTGAGTACAACCACTGGGTAGTTTCTCTACTTGTCGTTATTCATGCCAATCTGTACCATTCATCCTATTTACTTGTTGTATAAGTATAATACAGTTGTAAATTTCATTGAATAATAAAATAAAAGAAAAAGAAATTTAGATTAGGACATCTTGAATCATAAACTACCCAAAATTTAATTTGTAGTACTTAATTGAACTGAGGACACATTTGAAAATATTGTCAGATGAAATTATAAGCTAAATGTTTTAGAAAAAGTCCAAATCAAAAATTATTTAATTAAGTGAAGTAAAATGTATTTCCAGAAGAGCTATGACAAATCTGAAATGATTTAAAAATACATTGAGTAACAAGTCATGGCAAACTCAAAGAACATGACTTATAATGATTTATTTCATTTGTGTTATCCTTCAAAATTCATCATTTACATGAAACAATTAAAAAAAATATATAAATTTCCTATTAATCTCAAATATCAATACATTTATATTCAATATATTTTATCTAAAAGAATATTTACATAAAAAGTAAATAGCTTTCCCCCAAAGCATGGTTTTAAGACAATCAAATTATGACATTACCAATTGCAGCTAATTTGGTTCAAAAATGATAATTGTGCTAAAATTATTTACAAGATAAAAACTGGATATTGATAATTATTTTTTTACCCTTACTATAGGAAGCACTTAAATTTCCATGGATAAGTTTTAGTGTGTTACATGATATTTCTATTGAAAATATTTTTCCATTCATGTCAAATAACACAAATATTTTAAAATCAAATTGTCTTAACATTCTCTGATTATTCAAATATTTGTGAAATCATCTACATTAAATTTTAAAGATATAATTAAGTTGTATATCGTTCCCATGGATGATTACAATTAAATTTTTTCATTAAAAAATTTTGTGTTTTTTGACTTTTTTGATCTTGGTTAGTATTGATTAGCATCCATTATCGCTACCATAGTAATTACATCTTCTGCACAAACGTAGCCTGCTGTGATTAATGAAACTAAATTATTAATTGTAAAAAAAATTAATGAATTAATTGAATATTGGCTAATAAAATATTTTATTATATTAAGTGCTGACAGGTTCCATCAATAAAATATATTGACCATGGTATTATCTTGTTTTACTTCAAAATAAAATTAATTAATTAACTTCTCGACGCAAAAGACCTTGCAGAACCTTGGCCTTCCTGACAAGCTTCCTCCACACCTCTCTATCTGTCGTCTTCTCCCTCCAGCTGCGCACTCCCATATTTTTTAGATCTTGTTCCACATCATCTATCCACCATAGATGTGGTCTTCCTCGTTTTCTCATCCCTCCTGGTCTTCCAAAGAGCACTTTTATGGAGTAAGCTTGGCTTCATCCTCTCCGCATGCCCAAGCCATCTCAGCCTTCCCCGTTTTATTATTTTTGTTTTTCTGGATATGCATTTCAACCTAAGGGTTTTATGTAAGGCATAATTAAATCTAAAATACAAATTCTTGGCTGAAATAAATTGCTCACCTACCAATGCTTTCTAAATAAATTTGTATTAAATTCTTCAATAATGCTATAAATTCAAACCATGTTTCTATTATAAAAAAAATTATTTATATAATCATCCATTTTCCAACTTTCTCAGAGCTACCAACTTTAACTGCAGGGAACTGCATATTCTATAAATATCAAACACAATTCTTTTTATTAAGCTCTGTGAACAATATGTGTTTTTAAAAAGA
Source organism: Arma custos (assembly GCA_037127475.1). NCBI lineage: Eukaryota > Metazoa > Arthropoda > Insecta > Hemiptera > Pentatomidae > Arma > Arma custos. The sequence goes on along the minus strand of CM073762.1, from coordinate 72,849,249 downwards.
ATTTTCAAATTTGTATCAAACCTTTCATTTAATTTTTTGTTTCCAATTCAATTTACCCTTTAACTTGGAACATTGAACCACAAAAGATTCAATTCTAAAGCCCTTTCTTGAAACCTAGATTTTCTTCAATCGTGTTCTGAATAGGAAATATGTGGAAATTCACGTGTTAATTCACTTCTACTTAATTTTGACAGTATGTAAGTGCAGAATGTTTCTGCAAGTTAACAAGTTTTTATTAGTATGTGCTTTATTTAATGTATAATATAATATATAAGTTTAGAAATGCTGCCTTAATTCTATCTCTAGGAAAAAGTAAAATAATCACTTTGGTTCAGGTTTATGCTCCCACTGCAGACTTCCCAGAACAAGATAAAAACAATTTCTATAGGCAATTAGAAGAAATTCTTTACAACCAAAATCCTGTTTATTTTTTGTAATAAAAGGCTTTATTCATTCATTCATTCATTCATATTATATAAATAATATATTTAGCATCATGAATAAAGTACTGACCAATTTGATTTCAAAATATTTCAGTTATCTGACATAAATGGAAGAATAATTTAAATGGAAATAATTGTATCATATTATTATGATTTAATATTATAATGAGTATGTTTCCTTGCATTAAATCATATAAGATAATCTCCTGCACATGGGGCATTCATTTTTTCTCAAGAGTGATTTTAATTATGTGATGGTTTCTGTTGTGTTCTGACGGAAATTATTCGCAATAAGTGAGTTTTTTGTATAAGCCATAATAGAGAGGTATTTTTATGTTGACATGAGTGAGTGACTACATTACTTAGGTCCAGTTAAATCAAGTTTTCCTGTCTCCCGAGTCTGAGATTACTGGTTATTTCAGTAACATTTTTGATATAAAAAACATTTTTGGCTATCTCATTGCTTTCTTATTTATTTTCTCCTATTTCAAAATATTCCTACGTACAGTGTGCCACTTTGATGGTGAAAACCCGTCAGAATGGGGCATCCTATATGCAGTCCGTATCCTCCTTGTTTATCCTTATCCTCAAGTTTTATTTCTCATCACTGTCAAACCTGGGAGTGAATATCTCTGGGTTCTTCATTGCTATGGTGAATTCATTTAGTTTTGATAATTCAGTAATCCCATTCTAGCATCTCCTATATCCATAAAGCTACTCAAAATTGAAACTGGATGAGCATGTTCGAGGCTTTCCGTCAAAACATACCACCCAAACCTCAACAATCTGTTCTAATCCGACAATCTTTCTGAACAAGTCAGCACTTCCTATTGATATAATAAAATACTTTTCATCCATTGGAGCAATATAAAACTTAATTGTATCTTTAAAATTTATTTTACAATTATTTGCAGGATCTGAGAATATTAAAACAGTAAAACTAAAACTTATTCATTGAAAATAAAGGGTTATGTACAGTAAGAAAATAATAGTAATTATGAATAAATAATTTTTATCTTGTAAGTACTTCTAGCAAGATTTTTGAAAGATGCAAATAACCACCACTTGTTCAAGTAATAAGTTGATTGTCTTAAAGCCAAGATTTTGAGGAAAGCTAAATATATTTTATATAAATATTTAATAATAGATACTTTACATTTTTGAAACAAACTGTTTTTATGAACAGGATGAATTTTATAGGACTAAACAAATTAAATAAACTATTTAAGTCATATTCTTTAAATATGCCGTTACAGGATTGCTACTAGTTATTCATTCTATTTTGAGGTGAATACAGATTTTTCACAGCTGTTATGGTAATATTCTTTGTTTAACAGCTTATGAAAGTAAATTATTTTGTGATATGCATTTTTTCTAAAACTTTTAGGTAGCTTATGATTTCATCTTTCAATATTTTCAAAACGTCAGCTGATGTAAGGAATGAGAGGCAAGTTTTAAATTCAATATATACTTCAAATTGGGATGCGGGCAACTATACCTATTTGAGAAGTCTCAATATAAATTTTTGTTGATGAATAATTCTGAATCCTCATGATCCTAATAAGAATTGTATGCACAAAATAATATTTTTGATAAAAAACATTAGAAAATCTATTTGGCAATTTTAGCAATATTTTTACATTTAAGAGGCTTAGTGAAGGAATCAGTAGATATTAAAGCTTTGAAGTGTCTTTTAGTCACTGTATCAAGAAAGATGAGTAGACAGAAATGAATTAATTATAGTTAAAAACAGATTATTTTCTAAAATATAAAATTATTGTTGCTTTTTTAATAATTGATTTAACTTAAATCAATGTACTTTATTTTTAAAAAAATTGAATTTGGAGTATTTAGAAAGGAATAATCTCGTCGACCTGGGTTCTGTTTGAGCCCTTCATGTATAATTTGTTGAAGTAATTCCTCTTTTGTATATCATCTATATTGTATTATAGACAGACAACACTGTAAAGTGACCGTTGAGATCATATTAGCATGTGTACTGTGAGATCCAGGCTTTGTGCTCACCCATTATTCTGAGTTAGTTAGCGTTGGTTTGTTGTCAGGACTGGATCATTGTCATTTTGTGAAGTGTCTGTCTGTGTCTATATATGTTTATAGAGTATACATATACAATAAATCTGTGCTCGTACAGATTAAAACGTTAAAATAACTTATAAAATATAATAAACTACTGATAGTGTAAATCTTTATTTTGTCTCTTCTGCCATGTACCATCTTCTTTTTTTTATGGGCTCTAAGATCTTTCTCAAAATTTGTCTTTCTTCTTTCTCTAACTCCTCTATCAATATCAGGCATTCTGAACTAATGAGTCCCTCTGGTCCCAGGATGATCCCCTCTTAACCTGTGCTATTTGCGCATGTATCCATACTGGGCTAAGTTATATGCCAGTTCCATCTTTCTAATCCTTCCTTTATTTGCTTTTTCATCCAATCCACTAGGTTGAATCCATTTACCAAGATATTTAAACTTAAATCACCTTATTACTTTATAACAGTTTATGGAGTAAACCCAAAGCAGTTCAAGGTTTCACAATCTGTCACTATAAATCTTCACAGTTGTTTTAGGATTCCTATGATTTATGTACTTTTATCATTAATTTAAGATCTTTCATTTTATATTTCATAGCCAGTAGTTTGGTTTAGGAGAATTGTGTTCTAAAATTAATTGTACGCCTTTCCCCTATCTTAAAGAAACCTCATTTGGATGGTAGGATGTTACAAATTGTACCACACTCATTACAATAATAACTATTCTATGTTATTGTTAAATATTTTTTGTAATGCTGCAGATAGCAATTTATAATGTATGTAGTGACATGTATAAAACATTACCCCACATTACCCTTAACCACTAAAACCCTAGGATCTCAAGGCTAGAAAGATTAAGATTAAATAAAAAAGTGTTTGCATAAAATACCGGTTATTATAAAAATAAACTAAATGGTTTAATTATCAATATTTATCAGTCATTTCTTCACAGTCTTTTCCTCTTTTACTGCTGTGCAGTTTGATTGTGCTGTTTATAGGGACTAGAGCAAATATCTCTTTCCGGCAACAACTCTCTCCTTCTGTTCAAGTCAATTCCTCTCTTTCTGAAAGCCTCCCTTATACATTTTTCCCACAAGATGTGAGGCCTTTCTCTGGGGCTTTTCTTCTGTGCTGGTCTAGCAAGTTATAGGCCAGCTTGGTCTGCCTTGTCACCTCTCTTCTTCCCAGAAAACCTTGTCAGACCATATTAAGCATCTTCCTCACTGCTCCGATTCTTTGGACCACTTCTTCGTCATTTTAGCAGCTTTTAAGATAAGTACCTAGATATTTAAAACTTGCAACCTGGTCTAATCTCTGCCCTCCAACCCTCACTACCCTCATTATCCTTCCTATTCACATACTTCCCTTAATTTAGTCTTCCTTGGATTAATTATCATATTTATTGACGATAATTCCTTTTGAAGTACATTTATGTTATATTGGAGGTCTCGCTCATTGACTGCTAGTACGACAAAGTCATCAGTGGACAGGAGCTAACCAGCAGGGAAAATATGATGGGGTGCAGATTTCTGTTTCCTAGCTGGAATTTCCTGATTATCAGCTCATCCCTTCTTAGTACCAAGTCGCAGACCATGATGAAGATCAATGCAATATACACCGTCTTACCATTTTTGCTATGGGATTGCAATTCATAAATGACTCAAAAGTAATTTTTTAATACAAGAGTTGTGGAATTCGCCAATTATTTGGAACATTATAATTAACCACTAATTTGCTTGAGAATTATCCATTTTTAATACCAATGATCCAGACTTTAGATAATACAATAGATCCTTCATAACTGTACACCTACATTGAGTATATCGTAACTATCTAATAATGAAACCTTTGAAGACCTATCAAAAATATTCTTAAAAGAAATGCTTGGTTGTATTTTTAAAATTTGTATTACTTGGCAAGAATACATTCTTTGGGGGAAAAACACTACTCCTTTAATGTAAAATTTTAATTTACTATACTGGGTAATTGTAATTTAAAAATTGACAAAGGAAAGATGGTTTTAAAGTTTTCTTGTCGGGGCCAGTGCTAGGATGGCTACATCTACAACCACATCTGAATTGCTCCAACAGGTTGTCACTGATTTTATTATGTTATTGTAAATGGTAATATTAAATAAGACTAAAACCATACACTGACACCAATCTAACCACACACTTCTATTACTTCAGACTAATTTGATAGGATAATTTAACTCTACCCTGAGTCTTAGTTTTGTTTCATGTCATTTAAACTAATCTCACCAACTTTTCTAGGAGCGTGATTTTCCTAGATACTTTTCTGCTCAAGTTCGTATCTGCTTGAAGTAGAAAACAGTAGTTCAGGATAACATTATGCCTTAAATCTGTTCTAATAACTGTCTTATTAAGAAACTTAAATCATTGATTTAACTGTTTAATATAACACCAACATTCCTCAGTAACCTGCTCAGCCCATCTCACCACCTTCTGTTAATGGCAACTGAGAGTACCCTTATATATACAGTCCAGATAAGAACTATACCGTGCAGATTCAGCCAGGCCTAAGCGTGAAGATTTATAGAATGACAGATATACCAAATAAATTTATAAATCTATGTAATCTCTACTTTCATCCATGTTTAAGGATTGGTGGTCAGTTTTTTTTTCATTATGGGAATTTTTATGATTTTTTCTACAATTTTTTCTTATGGTTATTATCTATCATATAATCTTGAGTAATCAGGTTTATCCCTGGCTTTGAAATTTTACTTTCCTTGTTTCATATAAGATCCTGTATGTCCACTTTTATTCTTATACAACAGGTTTCTCACTGGGATTCCCCCCCCCCCAAAAAGCCATGAACTTCATATTTCCCTTATACAGGAACCATTAAATCAAACCATTAGGGAAGAACAGGGATTTTAATACCAACAACTTAATATCTTAAGGCTCAACAACTGTTATTGATTTTGAAACTCTCTCCTCTAGTTCTATTCTTAGAAATGCATAGATTAAAATATTCTAAAATCTCATTTCACCCTTACCTCAACAATAGGTGACTGCCTTTACGATACTTAAGCCCAAAGAATAAAATTTAAATATGCAGCCTACTTTGTTTTCAGAAAACATCAAAAATTTTATTATTTTTTATCAAAATGAGTAAATTGGTTATTTGAAAAATGAATATCTTTTTTTACCTATAGGAGGAGAAATTAAAAATAAACGGAACAAAACCTTTAAATTTTTTTAGGCCAACTTCTACTTTCATTAGATTAAAAGATCAAACCAAAACATATTTTTTTCAAAAATTGATAGCCTATAATTTTATTTAATGTTATTATTATTTTTTCATAAGAGAAAATTCATCAATATCAAGTTTCTTTAAGATTAAATGTTTTATTTCTAATATTATATCATATATAATGTTGTGATATCTTACAAAGATTCATATTTATCGAAATGCGTACATACCTTTTATATAAAAAATTTATATGTAGTCATTCGTGCATTTCTATCTCCTTTACCTGCTAAGCAAGAGGTTTAATATTACATCTATATTTATTCAGAAGTCATCACTTCAGAAGTGTAAACTGTCATGAAGTCATTTATACATTTAGATTCGTTTGAAGCATTCAAAAGTTTAGAAGCAATCTTGAAAGTAACCTAGACAAGCCAAAGTCAGTTTAATGATACTAAATTTATAATTTATTAGTTATAGAACATAGATACACCCATAATTATAGTGTAGATGCATATTTTATAGTTACATAATAAATCTTTTTATTTGAGGAATTCACATATTTTCAAGGGGGTGGAGTCTCTTAATAACTATTTTCAGTCATAATTATTTTATTCTCTATAAATGTTTCGGTATTTGTTCCCCAGGTTGTCCCTTTGAGTGGAGTTACAACTAGAATTAACTGTTTATTCGTTTCAGTTGTAATATTTCCAAAAAATAAACTTTATCGTGAGTTTTAGTGTGGAAAAGAGAATGCAATTATGGGTAATGAGTAGGTTATGGTAATCCTTTCATCGAGAAATAAAAGTTTCAACTAACATTTTGAAGAATAGATGATATATGTTTGTTGAAATCTAGATGAAATGATGATCGGAGTATCCACATTTCTCATAATTACATTCTCTTTTCCATACTAAAGCTCATGATAACTTGTATTTTTGAAACTATTTAAAGGGAAACAAATAAAAAGTCAAAACTTGATGTGACTCAACTCGAAGAGATAACCTGCAGAATAATTATCAATTTTTCTATTTTTGTCTACAAAATTAATGTTATTAGGGTATTATTAGCTCTAATAGTGTTATAAAGAAATGTATCATAGATAATACAGTATGAAAAATTTATTTTGAAGTATATATATTGCAGTATAAGTAGATAATTACCAACTTAAATATTTTACTACAGGCATGTCAAATTCAAGCAAACAGTGGACCACGATTTATTTAAAAAATTGTTAAAATTATATTTTAAGGTGAAAAATGAGGAAATTATGCTTAATATTAAAATCTCCTATGTAATGAAGTGGATTACAGGGAAAAATTGATAATAACGTTTTTAAACTCTATTTCAGAACATTTGGAGTCTCATAAATCGATTTGGTGACCTCATAAAACCATTCTTTGCGTGTTTGACATTTCTGGTTCATCTTTATGGCCATGATTTATTTTTTGAACCAATACTGTTAATGTAATTCAAATAAGAATTTATTTGCTTTTATATAGCAGCTGTATCATGATACTTTAGTTGCATTAAGATTGTAGTAAACTGTAGTTGAGAGTGTGTTTTCAGAAGAAAAAGCGAACTAATAATTCAGTTGGAAACCATCCTCCAGAACTCCTGCATCAAACAATATTAATACTAAAAAATCCCAGTTCATTTGAATCAATTATGTAAGTTATGAGATGCATGAAATTTCATTAGTTTTGAGCCAATAAATAAAAAATGAATACAAATAAAAATACCACTATTACTGTGTTTCATGCTTAAAGTGTCAAAGGAAGTAGAATCTAATATTTTAACTGTGGTTCATTAACTTTTTGTTTGGAGTGGTAAATCAGGAATTCATGATTATTATGTTTATAATTGATTTAATTTAACATTTGAAATTAAATTTAGTTTAAAATATTCAGCCTGGCCAAGTCCTTAATTATTTCTTATAGAAAATAGTGGTATGTTTTGGAATAATAGAAAGTATGTGTTGCCATAAGAAATTTTCCATTTCCAAAACATCCATATACTACTAATTAATCGATTTGAACCGTACATAATAAATGATGGTTAATCAAGATATTTGTTAGTGAGGGATATTTATCCAAAAGAGACATGGAATATTTATTAAGATTTGATTGGAAAAAAATAAATAAAAAATCACTAAATAATAAGATTCAGGGAAGCCTAAACATAAGGACATAAAGAGAATAATAAAAAATAAGTAAATAAATCTTAGTAAGTAAATAAATCTCACCAACCAGGTAAAGCCTACTACAATCATGAAGGCCCAGATGCAACTCCTAAAGGTTTTTTTTTGTCTGTGATATATTAAACTAGAATATTTGGCAATAACATTTGCTTAAGTGGTAAAACCAATTAGTTTACTTAGTTGTTAGTACCCTGTGCTGGGCAAGGAGTAAAGCTTGATAGTTATTCCTGTAAAAATGAAAGAAGGAAGAAAATGATGATTGTAATAGTTGATAATGAACGCTACTCATAAGAGACTGCTATTTGAGTATGTTGACGGAAAAAGGCATCGTGGACAGCCACGATTAAGATGGGCAGACGAGGTCGAGAAGGATGCAGAAGGCATTGTTGGATCCAGAGCTTGGAGGACCTTGGCAAAGGACAGAGAAGAGTGGAGGCGACGCCTTGATGCGGCCAAGATCCATACTGGTTTGAAGAGCCAGTGTTGATTGATTGATTGAATAGTTGATGATAGATTTGAAGTAATAAAAAATAGGTCTGAATTCGGCCAGTTTTACACCAGAGGATATATAAAACCGGGTGAATTACAGATTTAAAATTCATATTTTTCAAGTTGACTAAGAGAAGAAATCAAAGAAGCCTTGTACAGAATGTAAGAAACGAGAAAGGAGGCCCACAGCAAAATAATGAAAGAAGTATAGGTATAAGGCAAAGGCACACCTCTAAGTACTTTGCATTGTCTTAATAGACTAATTATCAAATAATAATAATACATGAGAATAAAAATAGAATATTTGGATGTAACTGAGACAAAAATAGTTGTTATTTTTATGTTATGTATATATTTTTTGAAATATTTTTTTCACCTCAAGGTTGTTAAGTTGTTGTTTATTTACTTAATGTAGATAAGTAATCCAGGTCGGTGAGATTATTCCTTTCTAAATACTCCAAATTCAATTTTTTTTAAAATAAAGTACATTGATTTAAGTTGATCCAATTATTAAAAAAGCAACAATAATTTTATATTTTAGAAAATAATCTATTAACTATAATTAATTCATTTAATTTTCCATCCAATTAATCTGTCTTGATACAGTGACTAAAAGACACTTCAAAGCTTTAATATCTACTGATTCCTTCACTAAGCCTCTTAACTGTAAAAATATTGCTAAAATTTCCAAATTTCCAAATTATTCTTATGTTTATTATCAACCAATATTATTTTATGCATACAATTTTATGCATTTATATATATATATATATATATATATATATATATATATATATTTTATGCATACAAGAAGGCTTAAATTTTACCTATTCAGGTATAATTAGGATAGGGATTTTTAACGAGTATTTGACATGGCACAGGCTCGGGATCTTCAAATAAAGACCTTTCCGAGGGATGGCATACTATAACTCTCTTTAAAAAATCCTAAGTTCTGCCGGGGTGTGAACCCGCGATCTTGGACACAGTCGGTTGTTATGCTATCCACTAGATCACATACGACCCTCAATTATTAAGTATTTTTTTATTTAATATATTTCTGTGAATTAATATTCTGATATAAGGCATGAACGAGTTTGGGAAAATAAAAATCAACCCCTTTGTTTTAGGGACCATCTCAAATACACTACCAGTCTATCGAAAAATATCTTCGTGTTCGATAGTATTTAGTTAGATATAAATGTACTTCTCTATACACTATAATACATTTATTAAAACTCCGTTATGTGAAGTAAAAAAAGGCTGAAATAAAAGGGAGTCGGGCAGGAAAAACGGCCATCCTCGATTTCGGTTTATGGAATAAACCGTAACCATATTTGGAGGAGAGTTGACCCTTACATTGTGCCAGTGCCGACTAGATCTGGTTCCGAGTTTTATCTCAACATCAGTTATCTCCCAGCTGCCATTACCCTCTTCAATTTTATCTCCGAGTCTAAATCGGAACTAAATAGCTTTCCGAGTCCCCTTCATTGGGAGTGATCAAACTGCGTCACGTCCAAAACATTTTGGGCTTCTGCCTTGGACAGGAGTGGGCGATTGCATTATATACTTTATTTCTCCACGGCATCCCTTCGCTCTGTTCCACCTTCTAAAGTTGATATCAATTTTTTTTCCGAATACAAAATAATTTGTATCCTATCTTTAGGAATATAACCTGTACCACTACAACCTACGAAGTGTCTCGGGTTCAGTACATGATAGAGGCTGTACTGTTTCTAGGACAAGGGTTGTAGAGGGAGGGATTTTCTCGATATCACATTAATCCGCCAGAGCCCAGGAGAATCTGTAGATCCCGCATTGCCCATCCATGGCTGAAAACAGATTAAATAATTTATCTGCCACGACCGGATTTGAACCCGAAACCTTCTGCATTCTGCATACTGAGGTATCCCACTCAGTCGTTAGGGATATACTCATGTAAATTCGGAAACGATCATTAACTATTGTAAAGTAAATATTAATTTAAACGATAATAATCGTTTAGTTAACACATAAGCTCAAATTCTGAGGGAATTGGTTTAATAATACGGGTTTATAACCCCTCGAAATTATGATACTGCTTCGTTGTTGACAGAGTTCCAAAGTTCCATAACTTCTCTCCTCTTTGATATGTACATATACCATCTTTAAAATACTGTAAGAACAAAATAGAATAGGAGACAGAAAAGTTAAGTATAGTGTCTGGTTCGTAGGAGAAGTTCTTTGTATAAGTTTCGTAAACCCCATTCTTGCAGAATAAATACAAGGTTTTTAATCATACATTTCAAATCTTCTGCTTGTTAATTGTATGCGTTGAAAATGTTCCTTTTATGTCACAGTCCTGATATCTTGGACTAAAAATCGACAAGAGCATGGGGCCCGCAGGTGAAAATGAAACGACACACCCTGAAGAAACTACTTAGTAACATCAACTCAATGTATCACCTGTGGTGTAATTGTAAGAATAACAACTTAATACTTGTATTGGCAAACTCTCACAGGAGCATCGTCAGATTAGCCATCTCAGCATAATGTGACGTTAAATAAATATACAAACAAACAATAAGAGAACTGAAACATAGATCGGATTATTTTAAATCACATTTTGTTCCTAACCCAGTCTCTTCGTTAAAACTTATGTGTAGGTCAACATTGGACAAATTTTCAATTGTGTTTAGTGAGGGGAATCATTATGACAATGTACAGTGTCATTGGAGATTTCATTGGTCTTGTGTCATTACTTTTAGTGTATCTTGAATAATGATAGTTTACTTTATATAAATACTGGGTAGAGGTCAGAAAAAAATTCTCTTAAATAGGTTTGGGCTTTTTATTAGAAACCCAACGTTTCGACCTACATTACAGGCCTTCTTCGGGGCTTTTATATCTAGCCTCTGTGTTGATCTTGTGATATCTTGTATATAAAAAAATGCCTGACCTTCACCCGGACCATTTTCTTCCATGTAATTTTAGTTATGGTTTTTATTTGGTTTCGCAACAATGAACAAACTAAAGAATGGATAAATGTATAGGTTTTTAGGATATATAGTTCTTCTATTTAATCAATTTGCGCTCACAATAATAATCTGCAACATAAGGAGGCATATGTTCAACAGTTACATAGGATTAGTTATTATTAGGTCGACGTCTAGGATCTAATAATTGTTGGAAAGGACAGGAGTTAGGTCAGATCCACCGTAAATGGAGTTAGTTGGTCGGGGTCCATTTGGCAGGGGATGAGGGGTTTAGTGCCCGCTTCCTAAAGCTATTGTTCATATCGGGTCTTCTCTATCCTCGGTTCGAGTCTCGCTTAATCACATCTTTCTTTTCCTTTATTTGCCCCACAATCGATTTGCCCTTTGAGGGGCCAATCGTTACATCGTTCTGTCCAAGTATTTTTTCTTTAATCTTTGAAAATATAGCAAATATCTATTTCCATTAAAGATCAAAGTAATGAATTATGACTGTTTTTCAACGAAAAATTTTAAAAAATTTACAGCGTGTAAAACAGAGCATTTAAATATAACTAAACTGTACCTCTACAGCCCATGAAGGGTCTTGGATTCAATAGCTTGTAGAGAGTGTATTGTTTCTAGAAAAAACGGATGTGCAGGGAAGTGATTTGTCATAGATCACGCTCAAACACCAGGGTTTCCTCCCATTTTTGGGTATCCACTTTATAGAGGCTTGGTGTGTCCCGGTGGGTCTCCAGGCCCCACAGGATCCATCGCCGGCTATTAAGAGATTAAATAAATAATCTGCCCCAGACGAATTTGAACTCGGGATCTTCGGCGCTCCGACTGAGCTATCCCACTCCCCAGGGTATAAAAAAAAATCAGCTTTAAATCAATAAAAATTGAAGAACATTAAATTATTTATTTGTAGAAATACAAATCAAATTTTCAAAATGATCTACTCTTGGCAGCCTGTATTACATGATAGCATTTTGTTTGAATATTTTTTTTTTCTATATGTCTACCCAAGGAAAATCAGACAAAGTGGGTCAACAATATCGTTTTTTAGTTTATATTATATATTTTTATTTATTTGTATTGCACATAAACTAGTATTCTCCTTGAAATATTTGCGCTTTAGAAAAATTAATTAATAGCAAGATTAGACCAAAGATCTTTTCTATGTATTTTTTTTTTTACATAAATGGTAAGACAAAAGACTTAAATGGAACGTACATACAAAATTAAAAAGACAAGAATCACACCATACACACCGACATGAACAATCCCACTATAAGATCATATATTCATAACAAATACATAATATTCCACTCATCGACCCAAAATTACTCAAGTCCACTCGTTCTTTCGCCTTTCTACTCCCTGTTACCTGAACTTTATAAGAAAAGATTAAAAAGACATTGGCCAAGAGACCTACTCAAATATTGACATGTCCATCCCAAAACTCGATGTTCCTGTACACAAGCAAAGAGAAAAACACTTGGATCAGATTTGCTGGGTGCGCAATTGCTCTGGTGCAAATGAAAATTAAATAATAAATAATAATAATAACATAAAAGGGTTTTCATATATATATTTATGAAGATCTAGCTAATAACAATACTCCAGGAGTCTTCCACTGAGAGATCCCAGTTAAATAAAGTTTCAGTTTTTCTTCTGAATTACTTGGATAAATTTATTCCATACTATTTGCTCTAGAAGATAATACTCGGTAGAACTTTTTATGATGATTAAAGTTTTTAATTAAGACAAACATTTCCTTCCATTTGGCTGATGCAAGTACATTTCAATATGCATTATATATTCTTCTGCATTCTTCACATTTTTTTTTTTTTTTTTGGGCGGGGTGTTGTAACGGGAGAGCGGTAACGATAGTGACCTCTACAAAGTGGTCTAAAGAAGTAAGGTAAGATTTGAAAAATATGAACCTCAAAGAATCTCACATGCTAGAAGAAAGTGGATTTGGTAGCGTAGTGAAATATAGAACGATTTCAGGATGAAGAAAGACCAACGAAGATTTGACGAAGGATCAAAGGAAACTGCCAGTGAATATTGGAATATCGGAGACAGAAAACTCTCGCAGGGTTAAGGAAAGAAGTTTTTAAAGTGAAACGATATGGTCAATAGAAATTAAAAAGCAAAACATATGCCAATGAAAAATAAAGTTTAATTTTTTGTTTTGTTAAGTCTCTTCAATGGAACTCAATAGTTTTGACTTTTCTACAGGGATTCTGGAGTTCTTAGATGAATAGAGTCGGGAATTAAGGATCTATCCTTAGAAAGTGGATGATTATCGGCTTGGAGATCATCGAACAGGCATAAATAAGCGCGGATGGAGTGAGGAAATGGAGTGTCTAGAAGAACGAACGTTCCAATTGGGAGGGATTGGCGCTAAGCCATCTCATAGCTTGTGCCCAGACTCATATATTCTCGCCTCGATATCCTCCCGTACAGTGTAAATAATAACTTAGAGCCTCTCCGTCCCAGAAACTTGTTGACCTTGAGACGACCTTTTGTCTTGCTCCTTCATGTCGCAATTTAGCATTTGAGTACATTGACACATATTTTCTTAATAAATGCGCAATAATTTGGGCTGTGCTTTTCCGGAATAAAGTGTTAGCAGGATGTACTAAAAATAAAATACTTGACTCGTAGGATCTAGATTTTTATTTTGGAGATACGCTCGTTGAGATTTAATTGATGACTACGATAGATGAGGACTTGAGCATCGAGGTCATCAGTTTACTTTCGAAAGAAGTGATTTGGTGCTCCTTCAATGTCACGATGGTTTGCTCCCTTTTCGCTATTTAATCTTTGCGTCTTCAGCTAAGATCTCTTCATTTAGATTTTTTCTAGCGATTCAGTCAAGTTTCGGTTAATGTTTAATCCTTTGTCTTTGCTTATATCTTTTTTATAATAATTAGTTTATTTGGACCACCATGACATTAGGCTTCAAACGCTTTACATCAACAACTATCATTCATACCTCAGGGTAACAGATCATTCTTAAACTTTAAGCCATATCTCCTTTGCCTGAAATATGAAGGATCTAGGTTTTAGTAAGTGGTAGAGACTTTACTGTTTCTAATACAACGGTTGTGGAGGGATATGATTTCCCTGAGAACACACTCAACCCCCACACCTCCCTAATTAAAGTTACTTTATTGAGGATGGGTGGGCCCTTGAGAGTCACTCTCAACCGTCAGTTAGTTTCATTTAACCTAACTTTATGATTTCTTGGCTAATCGGATAATTTCGGTGACGACTACAATGGATGTCCTATTTTTTTCCCATTCAGTTATAATTGGGTTAGGGATCTTAGACGGGTAACTGACACCGAAGAGTCTCAGGATTATCATCTTATGGCACTCACAGAGCCATGTGGCCATGTGGCCTAATATTATAATATATTATGTGGCCTAAGATTTTTTATTCCCTTTAAAAAATCTTAGGGAAACCTACCAGGCCTTAGCATCAACTAATTTTTTTTTTTATATGGTGGAAATCTGAATTGTCACCTGAGGCCAAAAAGTCCTCAGCCAGTGTGGGACTCCAACTCACAAAAACCACCTTGTTGTGCAACAACTGAGCTAGCCCAACAAGTAGCTTCTCTTTCACGTGGAAAATTTCAGGTGTGGGAGATAGCCCATTGACTAATCTCGCAATAGACACTACTAAACGCTAACCAATACACCACAGACTCAACCTTCAGGTTTTCCTCACACTTAAGGATATCCACTTTATTCTAGCTTGGTGAGCACAGAGTATATTTATAGCTTTTATCCTATTAAATAATTTATCAAGCATAATTGGGGAACCTACGAATATCAACACTGCACTATACAAACTGAACTATACCGCTCCCTGTTTAAAAATAGGTTATAAGTTAATTTTAACGTATTTTATTAACCTAATCTTATTGTTATTTCTAAGTATCTCAAAAAAACTTAATAACTTTAAATTTAAGCTCTGCATTATTAAACCGCTACTTGGCAGCATGTGTGTAGTAAGTAAGCGCAAAGTTTCTCCCCTGGTGAAGTTTGGAAGAAATATGAGGCCTCAGAATGACGTAGAAGGAAAATGGGTGAATGAATTGCTCGCTTGTGGAGGAAAAGCTTAGCGAATAAGTGAACCCCATTTTCTTGAAACCTTTCTTTCTGCCAGCTGCAATAAGGTAGCCCTTGTTCAAATTAGTCTGCTTCTAAAATATCGTTGTTCCGTCACGTATTTTTGACATAAATAACAACACTTTTGTTTCAAGCAAATATATTTTTCTTAAATAATATTAGGAGACCTTATATATATGGGGAAGAAAATGGTCAGGGTAGAGGTCAAAGAATAATTCAGATGCCTTACACCTAAATTTAAACCTTAAACAAAGATAATAAGATTTCCAACAAATATTTTATCGATTTCAAATTTTTTTTTAGCGCATAATAATGTTAAACTAATATTTTTAACCAAAAAAATAATACATATTTCTGTAATTATATGAACGATCTATAATAACGTAACGGTGTTATTAAGTAATATTCACTGTAAGTTGAAAAACTATGTAGATAAATTTACTTTATTTAATAATAATTAACAACACATACAATACAAGAATTAATACATAAGCTATTATGTATTAGAGTATAATGTAATTAAATTTAATTAATTAATACAATTAAACAATATTATTATCATCCCTAACTTATTTGAATGTTTTAATGACAAAAATCAAAGTTTGGCCATAAACTGATTAAAGATATACGATTTCGATACTGCGCCATTTTGTTTGGATATAGGATGATAAGAACATCGGAAAGTTTCTTCTGAATCAGTTCCATCATATTTTTCATTGCCAGGCTACAAAAAAATCGATACTAGTTTACATATTTTAGTTTACTTGTTATCTTTATCGTTACACAAAGATCTCAACATACCACTAGTGATTGACACAATTAAGAAAAACTACAAAAAATTTCAAGACTCAATCGCTGGACATCCAAAGTTACTGGTAAAATCATTACAGACAGACACATCACCACAGAACTCGACAAGGAGACTGAAACGTCTCTGGAGCAGAGATCTACTACAGTGGGCTGAACCACGCTAGGAGTGCCGTCAATGGGAGGTTTACCAAATGAAGATCAAAAATACAATATGAGCCAGATGGCATTTGCATGATTTATCAAATAAATATTTTTATTATTTGTTGTGGTGTTTATTAACGTCTTACATATATTTTACGTTATTTCAAGATTTTTTAAAAATTATTCTTTCTAATCCTAATAAAATAATTAATTCTAATTCAGTAATTAATACTTAGTGATACATTATTTTCTATAGAAAAATAAGCTATCTGTTCCGCCGGTTGTCGCTTCGAGTTGAGCTATAAATTTTAACTGTTTATTTTTAATATTTTCCAAAAATACAAGTTATCGTAAGATTTAATATGGGAGGAGAATGTAATTACGAGTAATGAGTAGATTTCGTTAATCATTTTATCAAGAAATAAAAGTTTCAACTAACATTTCGAAGTATAGATGATATATGTTGTTGAAACGTTCATTTCTTAATACTTAACAGAAACATTTCCCATAATTCCGTTCTCTTTTTCATACTAAAGCTTATGATAACTAGTAATTCGGAAAGTATTAAGTGGGAAAAGAATGAAAAGTTAAAACATTTGACTCAACTCGAAGCGACAACCTGAGAAATAAATACCGAAGTAAACACATTTCCCATTATTACATTCTCTCTCCCATACTCAAGCTAATGATAACCTGTATTTTTAAGAAAATATTAATAGGGGAACGAATGAATAGTTGAAGCTTGTTGTGACACAACTCGAAGCGACAACCTGCGGAATAATTACCGAAGATAATGAAATCTATATAATTTTTATATTTATTCTCCCAATTTGCCCTAATAGACTAGGGCTATATCAAAGACAAGGGACAAGCGATGTAGCCTATAATACAGAGGCTCGGCCCCAGGCTGAATTAACTGTGTAACCAAGAAGTGACTAACGCAGTTAGTGGTTACTTAGCAAGTTATCGCCACTCTGGTTAGTACGGCCATCTCCTCCTGCCACCTTCAACTACCTATATAATTACCGTTAATTAGGGAATTTTATTAATAATTCAGTAATTTTAATAATTTATTTATTTTTTATCAGTATAAGATTATATTGTATATTTTTGCTGAATGGTTGACCGTAAAAATTATATTAACAATTAATTTACTATTATATTAAATTAAATTGAATTAAAATAAAAGGGTGAAAAGTTACGAGTCTTGGTTACGAGCCTTGGTAGCTCAGATGGTTAGAGCACCGCGCTAGAGATGCGGACCACCCGGGTTCAAATCTTTTCTCTTCAAAATAAAAATATTGGAAAGCAATATACTTGATAATTGATATTTTTGTTTATCATAATTTGTCTTTTCTTCTTTCTTTCATTTCTTTCTTGCCATTACTATCATTTATGTTGAAATTAACCTATAGCATTTTATGTTACTGGTTGATATGTTGCTTAGTTGACTGGATGATATAACGGAGAATGGAGATAGTTGGGGGTGCAGTAAAAAAAAAAACACCAAATAAGTCAGGACCTATTTTTATTTGACCTTCTTTGGTCATCTTCAGGGCTATGAAAAAAAAAAAACTGTGAAAAACTTTACAGACCAAGAATATAACATATAGAATGAAGAAAAGTAAAAATAGTGACAGATATATAATTTTTATATTTATTACATTTTTTTATTTATTTATTATATTTTTATAATTTTTCTCTCTGAAGAAAGAATCTTCTGCTGAAGATTACCTACAAAGTAGGTCGAAACGTTGGCACAAATAAAATTAAGTCTTGACCTATTTGGTGTTTTTTTGACTGCACCCCCCAACTATCTCCATTTTCCATTATAATATTTTATCTTATATAGTCATACAAGCATTGTTTATATAGCTATTCCATTTTGTTTTATACTCAGTCCCGACTATGACCTAAAAATTGGGCAGAAATATTTGCACAAATAAAATAAGTTAAACTTATTTTGTGTAAAGTTTATTTGATTGCACCATATGCCCATTTCACACCCTTTTGAAATAAATCGATTCGACCATTTCCATAAGCTCTTTAGACGCGTTTAAGAGTCTTTTCTGTAATGAATAAATTGTAGATGTTCGAAAAAAAAAATCACTTGCAGGTTTCATTTCTGAAAGCGATGTTAATACAACTAAGTTCAATGTATAAAAAGTACCAAGAATTTTATTCTTATTTAAAATGATCAGGGAATTTGATTCTCTGACAAATATAATATAATTAAAAATTATGTTGCATATAATTTAATAATTACTGTCTGAGGAACTTTACATCTATAAAGCTAGTGAACCGGTGCTTGATTTTAATTTTTCACAATTGGTTATAACCAAATACTATAAATAATTGGAATTGTGAACACTAATCGTGTATCATAGTGTATTCATTTATACTTTTTCCAAATTAAGAACATTCAAACGTTGTGCTTATTTTCATTGTTGACATGCTGACTTACATATATATCCATTTACCTTTTGTATTTTTATTTAAAAAAAAAAGTTAAATCATACTTATTACAAGAGTCAGATAAAAAAAAAATAGTATAATTTCTAAAGTACCTTACCTTAGTACTCAGCCATAAAAATAATCTAATCCTTATTGTAAAGGATTTTACAAAATTCCGACGACTTGTCTTGTTTTCTGAAAGACAATTAAAATTTCATAATTGCACTTACCTTATTAGTAGATATTGGTCATAATTAAATGTATTAATTTTTTCACTCTTTGGTGTTGTGTATGTTTGATGGAGTGAATATCTTTGACTTTTCTCATTTTCCTGTAATATTCTTTTAAATAATGTATTATAATATCATGTATTTATTAGCATACATAAAAAATACAACATATAAATAAAAGTGCGTTGTACAAACACAATGTATTTTTTTCTTTAAAAGAAAGCAGTATGATTATTCATTCCTTTGACTCTTACAGTAATCACTTGCAAATTTTAACGATAATTATAAATAATATAAATTAAAAAAATAATTTCATGCTTATAGCATTGCTTAAAGCCAAGTTCTTAGTAACAATTTATCTGTGAGGTTGTCATCGTATCAGGAAGGTTAAATAATGATTTTATTATTTTCTTCAAAACAATCAAGCTAACAAAGAACTTAATTAGTTGATCTTGAGATTATACACTTAATTCTAATTGCTGCTGTTTAAGCTTTTCGTAAAGTAGGGCAAAGCATCGCCTAGCTATAGGGTTCGCTTAGTATTTTATATTTTTAATAGTCTTTTGGTCTCTTACCTTTGCAAATATCCTTTGTAGTAGCTGTTAGTTTCAAACAAAAATATTATCTTAAATATCTCGACAAAACAAATATATATATACTTCCTATGTAAAGTAAATACTAATTCTAAAAACTTATTAACAGATATTGTCCTCTTTGAATACACTAATTCGTATTAGATTTTTTTATATTATATTTACTTTTCTAGATCGTTGGCCCTCAATGTAATTGTTTGTCCTAAGTTCGCGAGCATTTCTAGGATGACTTCTGGGTCAGGTTCGTTGTCATCTCCTAAGAAGTCCCTGTGCCTAAAACAGAATTCGTGATTAGAATGGAAAAGTGGTCACTCAAGAATAACAGTTGTGTACATCTGGCCAAGAGGCTACATTATAAAAAATCAGACGGTATGTACATAAATACTTAAAAAGTAAATAAAAAACCAAAAAGTTAGTTTTAGTCGCAAAAAAAAAAAAAAATGAGGTCTGCCGACAGAAGTGAAAACTCAAAGCTTTTGAAGCTCTAAATCAATTAATATATATAATAAATAATATAACAAATAAATAAATAATAATAATATATAATAAATAATATAACAAATAAATAAATAATAATAATATATAATAAATAATATAATAAATACAGCCTGAATTCATAAATTTAAATTATTATCATTAGTCTGGTTTTCACATATACTGGCACTCCGAAAAATAATTATAAGCGTTACCAAGTATTTTATATATTAATCAAAACTAATGATTGACTGCAAAAAAAATATATCAATAATTGAAATGAAATTATTAATTTTTTTTTTAATTTCAATTAATTTTTTATAACTATCAATTTTTTATTTTAATTTTTACAAATATATTATTTGTATTTATACAGATGCTAATGAACTTATTTCCATCATTTTTATCATTATTATAAGTTCAAAAATACTTAGATCATTTTTTTTTTTTTTTCCTTTCAAAGCAACCCTTTGAAAGGACCGTTTATTTATTTGCAAATTCCATACTTGTGTATACTATGTGCCTTTTAAATTTATTTTTACAAATAATTAACTACAGTTTGATAATAATAAAATATATGCAAAAGACATTATTATATACATGCTGTTACAACTTAACAAAATTAACATATTTAACAATTATAAATTTAACAATTAACAAATTAAGTAAGTTAAAATTACAATAATTACATAATGATTATCTTTGTTTTACATAGTATGATTATTCTTAAATGGATGTCAACTTTTCAAAATCGATACTGTAAATTAATTTAGTGAGTTCGGGTCGAAAGTGATTGTATAGGTCATGCTCAGCAACTGGTCCAACTTTCCCTCTTAATATTGTGGAGATAATTAATTTCGATCTTTGTCCTTCATACATTTGGCAGTCATATATTATGTCTGTTCTTCTTTGTCTATTGAGCAAGTACTATCGTTGGTTATGTGAAATCTGTGTAAGTATGATTTGGTATGTCCATGTTTCTGTTAAAGCCTGAGTTAGTTTGTAGTTAGTGGATTTTATTAATTTGTAGTTATTGTTTGTTAGTTTTGGAATGAACTTATGCAAACTAGGCAACAAGAACATAAAACAAGACATTTAGCTAAGATATAAAATCTTTTATGGAAATAAAAAGTTCAACCAGTTATTGATGTTAAAATGTAAAATCTTAAAATACTAAGTAATTGTTAGAATGAATTGCATAATTATTAAAAGACTTTTTCGAATTCTAATCTTTAAACTAAAGTTGATTTAAATTTTTTGTTAACTCATGCACAGGCCGCTAGGCTTCGCAAGTCTCTCCATTCGATGATGACGTGAAGTTTTTTCTAGCAAAAGTCGCTAAACGTCGCTCAAGAAGTTTTCAGTTAAATAGATAAACACAAATATCTTAAAAATATATATTAAAAATACATTAAACAGGGTATAATATATCTGAAGGGTAGAACGAGGCCTAGTTGGGAAGATTGGGTTAAGAGTGATCTGGCGGATTCGGGTTTGGGCGGGACTCCATGGACAGAAGTTTGTAAGCAGAGATTGGTGGTGTCGGCATCGAGCCTACGGGTTCGCTAAGCCTTATTATGATTGTTATTGTATCCACACTTACCCTGAACGTCTAAATTTGAATTTTTTTCAATTTTCTATATTAGCTCCTTAAAGTGCGGACGACCATCACGATAGGCCAGCTCTATCGCTTGATTAAAAGTTTAAGGTGTGACTAATAAACTAGTATAGTATTATATATATATATATATATATATATATATATATATATATATTTTTAAATATTTTTATTTGAAGAAAAGATATGACCAGGGCCGGGACTCGAACCCGGGATTCGTATCCGTCGTGGTGCTTTATCAACTAAGCCATCCTGGTTCGGTTCTCAGCGAGACATATCCTTTCTTTTCATTGATCACAATATCCCCGTGTTCTCGCAATTTGCGTTGTATACACGGGAAGAATGTTCATTAAACATTACTTTAATTTGGGTCTTGTTGACTTACGTCATAATATATTATTATAATTTATAATAGTATTTAAAACTATTATAGTATTTATTTTGTACTAGATTGAGTTATAATAACGAACGTTTTTTTCCAACATCAGTCATCTATTAAAATTACTAAAATTTATATTTTTACAACATAAAAATAAAAAGTACCTGCACACCTATTTAAAAATTTGGGTGATTACGAATAGGTAATATATATATATATATATATATATATATATATATATATATATATCTATGTATATAATAAAATTTGTTTAATATATCAGGATATTTTAGCTAACAAGAACTCTTTAATATTTTGACTTATTTTTATTTTTTTTATAAACCTGATGGTTTCATAATCTGTCTTTCTTTAAATCCGTAATTAAAGTTATATGTTTAGGTCTGTTTCACATAAAGTCAAACGTAATATTTTTTCCATAATTTCTTGTAATATTTACATAAAAAACCGAAAATATTAAAAAACGCTTATATGTGTCTATAGACCCTGTAGGTGACTTTCAATCATATATGCACTCATGGTCCCCACCGATTGCTTTTGCCGGACGCATATATCTACAGCCTCGGTGATAATGTGTTTAGGTCCAATTTTCTCCAAAATGAGTTTATTGTTCTTAAATTAGCGGAATCGAGTTATTTTCGTAGTAAATAAGGGGCTAAGTAAGGAATTGGCTTGAAAAGAAGTTATTGTTTATATTACAACTTACAATTTCAAGCCAAAAACTGCGAGAATGATACGATTCCGGTCATATGAAAGCAGTTAACTCTCTCTGGGCAAAATCCGACTTAAGGAATTATTCACCGGGGCAGTAGATATGTGCGTGAATGTTACTTTAAGGGATAAAGTGTTTAGATAGACTATTTCGAAAAATTCGTTTTTATTAACATCGATTTTTATATAACTAAATTTTTTTATTAAAATAAATGTATCACCAATTGGATTTATCATTGTCATCAATATCTAAAATTATTGATGATTGACTTTTCAATGTCGCAACTCTATAATTTACAACGATTAAAAACCGACGATTACACTCGTATCTGTTACGAACATTTCAAATGCTAATTTAACACACTCATTATTATTCATTTTTGAAAACAAAGGTTCAGCTCCCGTTTTGAGGATAATAGGAAGCGAGGACGGAAATACATGTTCCCGTTTGTTTTGTGAATCGATGAAAAATATGGACCATTGTACTGTCTTGTAAGCATATTTTAAGTTCAGATACAGCGGTTACCTCCAGAGCTTATGAATAATATGCCGTATGAATAATGTTAGTATTATTAACTAAAATCCTCTTCTGCAATAGCTGGATGTTAGAATAGATTTGAATATTGTTATGGAAATTTCATAACCTATTTTTATTATACTCCTTATAAATTAGTAGCCTATATCTAAATATTATAAAGGGTAGGCAGTTTTTCCTAGTATTACTATTTACTTCTGGTGTTTCTTTTGCTTTCACGCGTTTGCTTTCATCAGACTACTCTGAAACCTTTTTTTTCGCCTTAGAATCTTTCCGTTTTCAATACTTTTTTCAGAAACGCTATGACACATACATAAAATAGGGTGTGAAAAAAAAGACTGTTATTACTTTACCTAGCATTTATATTATCATGGAAATTTTTATATTTTACAATATTTAATGTAATATAATTTCTAATAAATATTAATGCTATTTATAATAATAATAATATTAAAATTGAAAAAACTAATAAAACGGATACAACTGATAAAAATTGATAAAACAGTAATTTTTTTTTATACACCCAATTAAATTTCTCTTAATTTCTCTCCCTACTTAAATTTTTCTAAAGTAGGGAGAAATGTTTATTAAAGAGCCAACGTTTCGACCCACATGGCAGGCCTTCTCAGGAGCTGTCTCGATGGGGAGGAGAGCGTGGGGAGTATAACTCCGTTACTATCTCTACTCACACTATCTACTTCGTAAAATTCATTTTTAAACATGTTTACAATAATTTACAAACATGTAAATGTCACACATGTCAAATAATTTCCGAGACTATACTGTCAACGGTTGTGCATGGAAGTGATTTGTCCTACATTACGCTGAGCCGCCAGATTTCCCCCTTATTTTGGGTACCCACTTTATAGAGGCTGGGTGAGTCCCAGGAGGGTCCTAGATCCCATATGATCCATCTTCTGGCGCTCTCAGACTAAATAAAAGTCGTGCCTTCAGCGGGATTTGAACCTAACACTTCGCTCCCTAAAAAAATTAATTATGGCCTGAATTATCTCAATTTCAAACTAGTAAATTACAATTTTTAACATTAGTCTGGAATCACAATGGCACTCCGATCATTAATTATATACATTTTCAAGTAGATTATTTATTAATTTTAACAAATCGTGGGGTGCACTAGCTCAATAAAAAATATCAATAATTTAATTAAAACAATTATTAGTATATAATTATTCTATTTATACCTTTTATTTGTATTGACATTGATGCTAATGAAATTTATTTTTATGTTTCAGGATCTTTGTCATCTAAGGAGTACTTAGATCATTTTTAATTTCAATCATTTCATAAAACAAGATATTTGACTTTGAAAAATAAAATATTTTAAGAGAAACGAACTATTTAACTAGCTATTGATGTTCTAAGTTATTATGAGAATCAATTCCAGAACTATTAAAAGACTTTTTAATTAAATATAATTATTGTTACATCAATAGAATTCTATCCTTTAAACTAAAGTTTATTAAAACAAATTTCAAAGCTTATACATTGGCTATTACTCTCGCAAGAGTTATAAGCATCTCGTTATAAGCATTGCAATACTTTGTGTAATAAGCATGTTTTTTTTCCTCCTTTCGATGGCATTGGACACTTCCATACAGCCAGATTAATAAGTAAGAATGAAGAAAATATTTACATATTTATGTTTTAAATAAATTTTTTATTGATTTAAAATAATTCAATATGGAGCTTATCTCATCTCTTTCGCTTAGTGATATTATTTCTTTGTATGAAATGTTATTTTTCTTAAGTCTTGTAGAAGGTTTTTTCTATGAGGTGTATATGACTTACATTCCATAATGATATGGTGCAGAGTTTCTCGATTATTGCAGTTTTGGCATGCGGCCGATTCCGAAATTCCGATACGGTGCAAATAGCTGTTACATAATAATAATAATAATAATTACATAATGTTTCATAATAAGCATGTTGATAACGCGAATAAATCATTTTTTCGCTATCGGTCGGAAAACATATTAACACGTAGATTGCTATTGCTATTTTTAATTTATTTACTACCTTCATTGTAGAACTTTAATTACAATAATTCAAAACTTTGTTATGATCATGGTCAGATTAAATCCAATTTTAATAAAAACTATTAATATATATTAAAACTATTAAGGTATTATTTTATTTTCCTTAATATCTCGACCTTTATAGTCCCAAAGATTATTATAAATGAAGAACTAGAGGATTCCAGAGCAAGGGGATTCTGATTTAATTTGACTTCCTTTAAGCTTCAATTGCGGAATGGCATCCATGAGACGGATCCTTGGTGTCGAGGATCGCAGGGCCGCCTTCCAAAAGGAATTGGCTTCTTTGGCAAAGGTTACTCGAGGACGATCAAAAGGAATGTCCTCCTCCTTCCGATTCGAGAATATTTATATAAATATATCAAACTTAGAGTTCATTTTTTAATCTGATAAAAATAAATAATTGGAGCGGGTGTGTAGAGCTGAGTGTAGAGTTGCTGTGCTGAAGTTCGAGGGATTGAATCCAACAGTGACAGATAAATTATTTATATTTTGTGGAAGAAAATGGTCCGGGTGGAGGTCAATAAATTTCTCTTAGGTAGGGAGAAATTTTTATTAATTGGCCAATGTTTCGACCCACATTCCAGGTCTTCTTCAGGGCTAAATATGCAAAATACAGATAATTGAAAATTACTAAATTTGTAAAAATTACTGGCCATTTTATTAATCCACCCGGACCATTTTATTCCACATATATAATCAAGGTCAACTATAACTATTGAAGATATTTATATTTTTCGTATCTGTACCGCAGTTTGTCGCTTCGAGTTGAGTCACAAGTTTTAACGGTTTATTCGTTTCTTTTTTAATATTTTCCAAAAATACAAGCCATTGTAAGCTTTAGTGTGGAAAAGAGAATGTAATATTAGGGAATGTGTATACTTCGTTAATCATTTCATCTAGAAATAAAGGTTTCAACAAACATCATCTATAATTCGAAATGCTAGTTCAAACATCTATTTCTTGGTGAAATAATTACCGAAATCTACTCATTACCCATAAATACATTATCTTTTCCAGACAAAAGCTCACGATAACTTGTATTTTTGGAAAGAATTAAAAATAAAACGAATCAACAGTCAAGAATAATGCATCAGTATGCATTAATCACCGAATTAGAATTAATTATTTTACTAGGATTTTAAAAAATTATGAAATAATGTAAAATAAACACCACCACACTAAAGGTGATAACTAAACATAAATTATTATCGAATTTTTCGTAGGCTGATAAAGAAAAAAAGCGGAACTAAGCTTGAAGAACCGTTTTTTCTGTTGTTCTTTTCATCCTAATAAAAAACATAATTCTTGTGTACCGAAATCCTATAACTTTTGTCTGTTTTTCATTTAACAAAAAATATGTGAAACCGATTAAGTTTAAAGAAAAGTATTTATAATATTTGATACTGATTAAAATTGTAACTATTATGTAACACGATTAAATATTTATCAATGTTTAAAAAATATATATGATGTATGTTCGGTTATAACATACATCATATATTTATTTAAGCCTAATTTATAGAATAAAATCCATTAATACAAGTCTTAAAAGGGAAAGAATGAAATGATTAAAACTTGTGACTCAATTCGAAGCGACAACCTACGGAATATTAACTTTATTTTTTATCAGCGAAACTTTTCTTATTATAATTTCTTTATGTAATTTTTCAAACAACATTACTTTTTTAAAAACTAATAGATTTTTTATTAAAGTGTCCAAAATGGCATTTTATTAATATTTTTGTTTTAGTTCCTTGGAAGAAACTACCTCGGACTTAGCCCAAGCCTTTCAAGGTTTGTAATCGTGCTGAGTTTATATTTTAAAATCAAATAATAATCATTTAAAGTGCTTATTCTGCCCGGGCCTCTTATTCGAACGAGGGACGGCATTGCATTGCAAAGTTAATAGCAACTTATGTTGAAGTTTTACAAAAAGTTTCACTAATCTCATATTTTCTAATTATAAGCCGCGACCATAAGACCATTTTCCATTGAAACACAACAAATCTGAGAGAGATAAGAAAGTTGAAAATTGTATTGTCCGGGAAAGTTTAGAGTTCTCAACAAGTTGGCCAACCGCCCCACCGACAATCTGATGCTCTCAGTAATTCAGAATTTATTAGTCGTTAAGCTGGCGCAAGTTCCGAGCCGCATCAAATTATCTGTATTAAGAAAGTCGCTGATACTTTGATATATTTCCCCTGCTTCGACTTTTGGAGTAAAATCGTTTTATCTCTGTAATTACGTACCTATTGAAGTGGAGGTTCTTGTCTAAAATGTTTGTTAGAGTATAAACTGACTTATAAAGTCCAATTGGCATTTGACAAAGTAGTCCTTGCTTGAACCCGAGACCTTTAGCACAGTAACTCAGTGCTCTACATACTGAGCTAGTCCAGCTTATTAATATTAATTATTTAAATAATACTAATTTTCTACTCCATTGCCTCGTAGCTCAGTTCTCTTGCATAAATGCAGAGGGCTCTTATCAGGAAGGCTAAGTGTAGTTTACTATTCTCCTCGCCAGGAATTGCTGCTTGCAAATGTTAACATATACCTTACGTTAAGTATGCAGGGTAGAGCTCTTGGTAACATGAGCATCAAGACACTAGGAAACCTTAACTCAGAATTCTCTATCTCTCTTTTGCTTCCATTTTATGTATTCATCATAGTTCCTGCACAAGTAATTAGCATAGCTTCGTAATATTTTATTGCATTCTTCAAAATTCTATAATCTGTACCACTTAGGAATAGGCTGATCTTACTATAATAATTTCAAAAGTGTTTATTTATATAAATCCAACTATCTTCTTATTATCAGTATTGGCTCTGTTTATTAGTGATATCACTTCTCAACCCTGTTCAATCGGTGCAATATATATTTTTTAATTACCAGAGAGGTACCCAACGGGGGACCCTACCCAATTTTATCAATTAATTTTACTAGACTAGATTAGTAGAGGTCCCCCCCTTTTTCTACTAGAAATTGAAGTTCAGTTTAGTAGTAATACCCCCCTCCCCCTCCAGTGAGCCTATTAAAATGTGTATAATTACTTATAATTGTTTTGAGTATATATATATTTTTTTAATCTAGTTTTGTTTTATTGATAACAAATAATTTATCTTTTATAATGTGTAGTCTTAATCTTATTTTATTGATATAGTAGTCATGAAATCTAAATATTTTAATAGGATGTTGCTTATTATATTTTTTAAATCGATCCATTTCATTTTTTTATTTTAAAAAAGGATTATACTTTGTATAACGGCTAGAGAAGTCAGGAACAGTCGGCAAAAGACTAAACAAAAACAAGTTCTAAAGTAATAACAATAGGCAACGAACGCCATCAATATTAAAATGATATTACAACAATTAAACTATTTAAATTTAGCAGTATAAAACATACAAATACATAAGAAACATTTATAGACAAATATTTAATTCTGAATTCTTAAATTAAATTATGGATTAACTAAATATAAATTAAAACTAATGTTTGATTGATCAACTTGGTCAAACACCTGTAATTTTGATACTTCATACAAGTTTTTATTTAATAAAAAATTATAGTTTTTTTTTAGTAATTTATGGCAACTCCAATAGGTCTCTGATCTATGGATGTAATAAACTTCATGTAAAAAGGAAAATTATTAGTGTTAACTGACTGCAAGTACTACCATTTTGACATCTGTTGACAGCGGCCCATTAGCTCAGTTGGTTAGAGCGTCGTGCTAATAACGCGAAGGTCGCGGGTTCGATCCCCTCATGGGCCACTACTTTTTTTTTCTTTTTTTTTAATAATAAATAATGTTTGATTTGATTTGGATTTAATAGTATACAGTATAACAGAGAAAGTTCCAAAATTAATAAATATTTTAATATTTTCAGTAACACATATACTAGTCCTGAAAATATTTAATATAACTTTTTAAAAATATCTAATAAAATAAATAAAAAAAAATATTTATTATTTTATAATTTTAAATATACGTTTTTTTAAAAAAACTTAATTAATAATTTATAAATATTTAATATAATTTATTTTAAATATTTAATATAATTATTAAATATTATTTATTAATATAATAAATTCTTTTTATTTTTACACGCGAAGAAAGTAAAGATGTCACAAAAATTACTAAATACTTAAATGATAGTTTTAATTTTAATGCTGATTTTATAAATAAAAATTTGATATAAAAAACTGAAAAATTGCAATTTCCTCAACATTTTTATTGTTAAAAGAGAAGTCTACTGGATTCTATGATTTATAAATTTTACTAAATGTAATAATTCATTTCACTGATTTAAAGAGTAATATTAAAAGACAAAAAAAAAAAAAAAAAACTCTTTTACTTTTTTTCATTCTGAAGACACTTCTAAACTGAATATTTTCATTGATATTTCAGACTTATGGGGGGTAGCAGTTAATAGTATATTTTGAAAAATGTATAATTCTTCGAGTAGATATTTTTAAGTTAATGCTATATTCAAATAAATAACAATTTTATGATTATTACTCAGGAAAATATGCATGGCCATTTAGTTTTATAAAATAATTATTTCGATAACTCAAAAATCACCTTAAATATTATTTTCACCAAGTATTTACATTCAGATGGCGAAAAATCCGAGGCAGGTGTGAATATTTAATGAAAATATCAAAATCACAAAAATTCATTACGCATTAAAAGATTATACTGAAATATTAAGTTTTTCGCTCAAAGCTTTGGATCTATAGGTACTCATAGATCTATAGGTACTCATAGATCTATAAGTACTCATAGCTTCTTAAAATAAAATTTAAAAAACAACGTTTAAAAATATTTTTATTTATGATTTTATTCAACAAATTCTTCTCTGATACACTTGAAGTCACGTATTTATTGTGTTAATTTTTAAAAAAATATTTGGTGAAGTATCAAAGTTTAAATTTATATAAAAATATATGCCAAAAGTTGTGTTTGAGGAATAAAACTGACGGAATGGGAAATGGAACTATCGACACAGAAATTTATTTAAAATACATTGCCAGATATGCATTTCATATGAGAAATAAATTCTAGTTTTTCTCTAAAATTATTTTTTTTTTAGTACAATCTCTCGGATATTTTCGTATAGTACTTTTACACACCAAACCTACACTTTTTTCTATTTAGTCACTGTTTTGTATTTTGGAACTTTATTGAAGTTCATTATTTTCTATAGTATCGGGGTGTCTCATGCACTAGTTGTGGATTGGAATCTCTAATTGGCAGAAATTCTCTGTTTTATTAAATCAGTCATGGATTGATGACTATGTAATCTTAAAAGCATGCTAAAAAAGAGTGAAAGGCAATTATTTGTGTGAGGATATAAAATAGTCTAGTTTGAGTTTGTAGAAGTATTATTACCTGGTCAAGAAACTGTTATAATCACAAATCTAGACAATTTACTGACTGCTATTTGTTAAAAATAATACACTCCAAATAGCTAAAATAACGATTTTTTTTATTTAGTCGTTATTTTGTTTTTTAAACTTTATGAAGTTCATTGCCTGCATTAGTATTAGGATAGCATTTACGTTAGGCACTAGCTAATTAACTTAAATATAAGCAATAAGCTACAATAACAATAAAAATTAAAGAATTGAAAATAAGCTATTAGCCGACTTATTTCCAGTGAATCGTAGATAAGAGGATCGCTTTAAGAGTAAACATTGATGAATTAGCATCGAACCTTCGGGTTTTTTAAGCCTTTTATTATTAAGTAAAATTATTATTATGGAGAGCAGAGTGGCTCAGTAGTAGAGCACTGAGTTGCAGTGCCAAAGGTCCAGGGTTCAAATCCCGCTGCTAGCAAGACTTTTATTTAATCTGATAGCACCCCAAGATGGACCCTGTAGGATCTAGGACACTCCTGGGGAGCCCCTAGCCTCTATAAAATGGTTACCCAGAATAAGTGAGGGAAATCTAGTGGTTGAGCGTGATCTCAGACAAATCACCTACCTGCACAACCCTTGTCCCAGAAACAGTAAAGTCTCAACCGTGTATTGAAATATATGAAATGAAACGAATGAAAAATCACTCCTATCCCTGTTACTTCTTGCCTTTCTGATATGAGGCGTTCGTGATCAATGCAGATTACTCCGAGATTTAAAAACAATTTTTCGCTAGTTTAATCTATTTCGTCTAACAGTTTGTCGCTTTATGTATGCGTTTATTCCGCATCCTTAATTCGCATGTGTTTAGTCCGGTTCTTAACCTACAGTTTCGGGGATATAACATTTTTGAGAACTGGTGAAAAATGTAAAAAAGACAATTTTTTCAGTGTTCTGAGATTTTGATCCTGCCACCTCATATATTGTATAATTTTGTGTATGATGACTTATTTTTAATAATTTAAAGACAACAACTAACAGTATCTCCGTAAACTATGATCTTAATTTTCTTTATGTCTCATACCTTCATATTTTTGTAATTTCATTAGAAAATTCCTAATCACTCAAATCCTCCGGTTCAATATTGGCTATCTTGCCGTTGCCCGAAACGACGGATAGCTTTTGTTAAATACTACAATAGGAATCCTGGCAGAGGACAAGTCCCCCCTTCATGTCTGTAGCTACGTGCTACTTCTAAAAGATCAAATAGCTTTATCATTAGAGATGAAGTCGAGTAAGAAGCGCAGAGATTTCCGAAGTGCATGGTTCCTACATGATTGGTATAGGGTGCTTTGCTCCTGGTTTTAATTAGGTCTATGAAGACTCAATGAAAATACTCATAACTATCACCATAAAATAGTTGTTTTCTTTAATAGATTCAGAAATATAAATTTTTACGCATCTTTATCTTTTATTTCTTTTTTTTTGGATGGGAAGTGATAAAAAATGAAAATCATAACAAAGATTCAAATGTACTATAGGTTTTTTTAAAGTAATATTATTTTACCTTACATTCGGGGGAGAAAATATTCCTAATGTAGGTTACAGAATAAATTCCTTATATAACGATATATTTTGTGAGTTACATAATTAAAATTGAATATTCAGTTATATTTAATTCCAAAGATATTAAAATTATTCAAAGCATTATTTATTTATATGATTATCAAATCGGTAGTAGTGAATATATTTGTAAAGATTCGGAAAGACAAATAGTTTATATTGATATTTTAAAAATTATTTGACATGAATATTTCAACAAACATTTGATATAATATGAATATTTCACATGAATATGTTGACAAATATTTGGAATGAATATTTTAACAAATATTTTACATGCATTTTTAAAATATATTTGACATGAATATTCTAAAGTAGTATTATCGGTTTTGGACACGAGTGGCGATGTTTTTATCATAAAACAGAGTTTTTGAATATTTAAGAAGTTTGAATTGCTAATTTAATGAAAGGCAGTAGTATAAAGAGTTAGAAATGAAGATTAAAAAAGATTTAAATTTTTTTTCCATCAGATCATCAGATTTTTTTACTATTATCTTTGGGGTATCATCAATTTAAAGATTATACAATTTTAAATGGTTTTAGGATTTTTGGATAACTTAAAAATTTTAATGATGAAATCGATTCTATTCTGGCTATTAAAAGCAGTTTCAATTTGCTGAAGGTTTCTGTGTTGAATGGAAAATTTAACCTGTAACAAAGGTAATTGGTATATTTGTGGACTCACAAACACCTTTACAATTTGTTTCCCTTAACTGACAGTTGCTCAATACATTATTGAGGTGGAATGTGTACTCACTAACAGGAGTATCCTACAGAGAAAATAAAAAAATAAAGTGTCCATGAAAAATAGTATGAAAGAATATTTTTTATTATCAATATTCTTAAATTCTATATCCTGCGATATTTGTACAAGGCTTAAAATATTAAAATTTATAAAATTCCATTCTTTCATACTGTTCTGAAGGATCAATTAGTCATAAAAAAAATAAAAATAACAATAATAAAAAGTGTCGATGCTTGTATAATTGCTTAAGGAAATCATAATAATAAAATTTCTCTAATAAAAAAATATTATATTGAAGTTATTTCTTTATAATTACAATTATTGGAAGCATTTTTTCCCGTATTCAGTTTTGTTTTTATCTTGAAAATCTAAGTTAGTATCCAGTTTCATCCGGAAACGGTTCCTTTCCAAAACATATTCGCAAGTAATCTCCATCTTTTGTAAATCTTTTTCTACCTATTTTAGGAAATAAATGGACAGAAGCAAAAAGGGAGTAGCATCGGCGACGAATGAAAGATTACTGGACAAAAATCAACGTGAAATACAAAAAATACAGTTGAAATGACTTGGTCTTTAGTAGGCCAATACGAACAAATAAGTAAATCGGTTTAAATTTTAATATTAAAAAAATCGTGTATTACTAAAAGTTAAGGACTCTCCCATTTCAAGGCTTATGTGTATCTAGTTCACAAATTTTTTTTTCAATGCTGATAAACCTCGTTATCTGTAATGAATTTAAATTGGTTATAAATTTTTAAAATATATTTTTTATTTATGTCGAAATGAATATAATAGACGATTTTTTTATGATATACTTATTTTAGTATCATGATTGCATGATTTTTTATTGTATATGAGTATTCCTGAAGAACTTAATACCTTAAAATAGTTTTTATGAATTGTATTCTAACCTAGAGGACCAAAGCACATTGTTTCAATTGTATAATTGTAATCACTGGCATTGTTTTAAAATTGTTATATTTTATAGTTCTCTTTCTTTATCTAAACCACGCAGTTGTAAACTGACTTTTTTACACTGTGTATTTTATGTTTTTACTTATTTTCTGCCAGATAGTCTGGTCTAACCGTATTACCTTATCGGAGTACAACATTGCTTTTCTAGATCGCTACAGTACCCGCTCAACACTGCAGTCTAATAAATTTATTACACACCGAAAACCTATGGAGATAGAGAGATTTGTAAGCAATAAATATCTTTAATATTTTTAATTACCTTTCGAAAATGCTTGAGGGCCGTTTAAAGCGAATAATGAACTGCTCTCTAAGATTTGTCCTTGGTACTCCAAGCCGATCCCGGGTGTCACATCAATATGACGAGTTTAAGTGTTCCTTCCCTCACTTTTGTAGATAACATTTCCTTAGTGTTTTCCAATACTAATCTATTGACTCGCAACACCCTGTATATATCTACTGCCTCCTCGAATTCAAATCCTCAATCCAGTACCACAAAACAAGATCCCGCCTTCCGATCTCTACACTCGTTCCCACAGAAAAAAGCATTCGAGCGTTCCTTTCTGGCCCGTCCCACCACAGTGTGGATCTCACTCCCTCCTATTATCCGCCATGCTTCTTACTTATCCTCAAATAATCACCGCTTTTCCAAGAACTCCTCTTGGCTTCTCTAAGAACAGTTAATCTCTAAGCAGGTAAATCATTTGCCTAAATAAATCAGTACTGAATAATAGATTTCGTTGCTTACGCGTTTTTGTTTCTTTTTCCTAAAGAAGATATACACTGTGTAAAGACTTCATTGAACGCTATCCCATTCACTTATTTTATTTAGTAGTTATTTTTATTAATATATTTATTCTCTATCATTGGTTAAAATCCTGTCAAGATTCGTACTTTTTAGTTATTTCATTTCTATCGTAATTTTTCTCATTTTTTGTCACTTTTTAAATACTTCATGATTTGTATCATTATGCAGCCTTTTGGTCAGATATATATTATGTTTATTTTTCTGTTCATGTTTGTTATTCTAAAGGGACTTGGTCCCAGAATAAAGTTTTATTTCTATTCTATTCTATTCTATATATATACCTATATATTAGCTACAAAAGTTCAAAGGTTAAATATCAATAATAACTGACCATAAGACTAGGGAAAGAAAAGATTATTATGAGTATTATTTATTAAAAGACTTTGGAGATCTTTGCAATTGTAAATGCAAATAAAGTGCCTGTACTTTTCGCCTGGAACTGCTTCAACAAAAGGACTTAGGAATAACATTAATGCCCCTGTACTCCCTTACATTGAGATGAAGTTTTTTGAATGGATACAAAATAACAAACAGGAATGTCTCCTAGTTCCTTTTGAAGTCACTACTTCGCATTAGTCGAGGGTCGTGAATAGAAAATGAGCTGCACTTCAAGGTGCATATACTTAGCTTCATTTTCATAGAGTCCGATAAATGTATTAATTAAGAAGTGTTGAATAATAATTTAATTATCATTTTAACATCAATATATATATATATATATTATAAAACAAAGTCCTCGACCGCGTTAAACTCAATAACTACTGCACAGATTTTCAAGCGGTTTTCACCAATAGATAGAGTGATTCACAAGGAAGGTTTAGGTATATAATTTGTCGAGGTTTTGTGTAAATGGGTTGTAATATCAATGGGTTTCATCGAAAACGCTGCCTAATCCGGGTAGTTTCTCTGCTTGCCTTTATACCGGGACAGGATTTATATTTTCTTATATTTACTGGATGTATTCTGTATACAGTTGTAAATTTCAATAAATTTTTTTTTTTTAAAATCATAGTTTGAATTATTTAAAATTCAAATTTTTAAATTAGTCTGGTTTTCGACACTCCGAGCAATAATTATATATACACATTTTCAAGTAGTTTATTTTTTAATCAAAACATATAATTGGGTGCACTACCTCAAAAGAAAATATCAATAATGTACTTAAAGTAATAATTAGTATAAAGTTATATTGCTTATATTTGTATTTGTCTTTACATAGATGTTAATGAACTTTATTTTCAATACCACGACAATCCGTGAAGGGTCTGGGGTTCAGTACATAGTAGAGCCTGAACAGTTTCTTGGACAACGGTTGTGCAGGGAAGTGATAGATCTCACTCAACCGTCAGATTGTTCTCCCTTATTTTCTCCATTCATTATCATCATTAGGTTCAATAATACTTTGACCATTTGTACTTTCAATCATTTCATAAAACAAGACCTTTTATGCGACAAATAAAATATTTTAGGGGAAATGAAAAGTTTAACTAGTTATTAATGTATTAAGTTATAATAAAACGAAATTTTAGTAAAATATAATTATTCTTATATCAATGGAATTCTATCCTTTAAACTAAATTTGATTAATACAAATTGTATAATTCATGCACAGGCGTCGCTAGTCTCGCACGATAAGTCACGAGCATGCCGCGCATGTCGGTGGCGCGAATACTTAAGCTTTCCCCTACCAAAATCACTCAACGCGGCTAAGGAAGTTTTCACTTCAAAAAATATAAAACGTTTTAAATATTTACTTTTTTGTTAAGATAGATTGTTAATTTAAACGTCAATTAATACCAGCTTAAGAATCTTTTAATTTTGCTGTTAAGTGTATTTCCAACGCTACAAGTTAATTTGCTAATTGAATAAATATTTATTTGGGGGCCCATACAATTTAATTTTGTTATATCTTTTCTTTTTTTTTAGGAAGAAACGTGACTGATTTAGGGAATTAAATAAAAAAAAATTAGGCAGGTCGAATATCAACTTCGTTAGTGAAGTACGAGTAGCTAACAAGGGCTTTCTAACAAGCGGCACCTTTCCTACCTGTTTCCTAAAAGTGCAATCACCGTTTTCACTGTTAATTAACTTTATATTAAACAGTTTGTTTGTTATTCCATCAATGGGCATTTTTTTTTCGTGTTTTTTTTTTTTTTTACAACAGAACGAGAATTGGTTAAAAGACATTCTTTTTTGATAGCCGGAAGTTAAAAATATGGCTCCAGCAATGGCTACACCGCTAGGGAGTGGCTCAGTGGTAGAGGGCTGAGTTTCTGTGTCGAAACTCCTGCATTTAAATCCCGCTCGCAGGCAGACTTTTATTTAATCCTCCTAGGATTCACCCAGAATCTATGAATGGGTTGAGCGTGATCTAGAACAAATCACCTCCCTGCACAACCCTTTTCCAAGAAACAGCACTTACTGCTGCAATATAATAACATTTTCACAAATGACTATTTATTTTTAAATTCTGTAAGCTTTCTCTTGACCAGCAAAAACAAAATAAATCTATCCCTTTAACCCCATAATGTCTGAAATAAACCAGAAGTATTTAATTTCACTTTCATCTTTAGTTTCATTAAAAACTGTGACTTCAAGTCTAAATATTAAATATTTTAAAAACATTTTAAATTTTCTTTTTAGTTTTCGATAATATCAACACATCAAAACAAGAGTATGGTATTAAAAAATAATTGAATTATTTAATTTTTTTTTTTAATTTTAATAAAACTGAAGAGTGTTAACTATAATTTTGATTGAATTTATTAATTATTTGTTATTATTAAATTTCTTCCTTATTTTATTTTTAGCAGTCTTATTCGTTTTTATCTTTGTTATTATATTTATATTTAAATTATTATATTTTATATTTATATATTTATATTTATATTATATTTATTATGATATTTATATTTATTATATTAGTCTTCTTAATAAAAACGTCAATATTTTAATATTAATATTTTATAATTCATTAAATATTGATTTTCTTTACTCCTTGCTGTTATCCTCTATAGTTAATCTGTTAATTTTTCTATTTATTTTTTTAGATAATCGTCTTAAAAGTGAAGAATGTTAATAAAAGATTGGATTAATTCACTATTTAAAATTATTAATTTTCTTCATTACTTTGATTTAGCTGTCTTGTTCTCTCTCTTTTAGTCTTTATTAAATTTTGCACACGTTAATTTTAGTTCGGATAATGATGTTTATGAAAATGTCAATCGTTTTATTTTAATTAAGAATTATTCTTAAAGTATATATGTAAATATATACATATGATATAAAAAGTCATAATTGAATTATGCCTTATTATGAATAGGGAAAATATATGTATATTAATCAATAATTAGGAAAATTAGGAATGATGCAATTTTAATTAAGAATTTAGTCCGAAGGGTCGCAATACAATTAGCATTCTATTTCTTATCGTGTATTTTATTCACTACTTTTTTATGTATATACACATATATAAAGCTCTAAATAGAAATTTGTTAAAGGCGAATTTATTGGACCCTTAAAATGTTCCTTAAACCGTGAGAAAGTTAAAAAAACAAAAACATTTGTTTAGATAGAGCTTTGAGGCTTCGTTAATCCATTCCTCT
Organism: Arma custos; assembly: GCA_037127475.1. Taxonomy (NCBI): domain Eukaryota; kingdom Metazoa; phylum Arthropoda; class Insecta; order Hemiptera; family Pentatomidae; genus Arma; species Arma custos. The sequence continues at coordinate 72,810,624 of CM073762.1, read as the reverse complement.
CGTATCCAATCCTTACAATCCAAATTCCTTTGTAAACTCTTTGTTACGAACTAAGTCATCCATAATGACTTTAAAGTTCCATTAGTTATCTAATATGGTCCATATCCAATATAAATCCTTTTATGAGATACTTTATTCCCACTCAAACACACTACTTCCAAACCTAGCAACCTCTTTAATTCCTGATAATCCTCTAAAGCGTTCGAAAAGCATATGGCCTCATGATCTTCTAAGTTGAATTTTTATTTCTCTATTTTTCTTTATCTCATGCCATTATATATCTTTCATTCTATTTACTTTACGTATTATTATACTGTTGTAAATTTCAATAACTTTTTTTTATAATTCTTCCTTTTTAATGTTTGATTAATTGCAGACTTCTCATTCAGTTTCATTTTCCAGAGAATACTTCATCGGATGAACAAGAAAAGAGATTGAAGTCAGTGCTGTGAGCTAGGGGGTTAAGGTTACATCGGATTGTTCTCTAAGTGGAAGAGGTTCAAAATACGAGCCTAGCTTCAGGAACGTGATTAAGAGATAGATCTCAACTTAAAAGCTTCTAGGAAATAATCCTATACACATTCTTATTTAGTCCTTCAACAAGAATATGATAATGCTTAAAATTCTCCATTACTTTTTAATTACCGCGGTAATTAATTTCCGGTAATATCTTTGGTACTTGTGATTTAGCAGGTCGCCATGAAACCTACCCTCTTATCTAGTATTATCTCGTGTGACGTCATCATTACTCATCTCATTTGAGTTATTTGTGTCTGCCTTATTAAATTTCTTATTATTTGTTAGTTTATTTGTATTGTTAATTTTGTTTATGGCCTAATAAATTACTGCATTCTGTGTTATATTTAATTTGGTTTTTGTCTTCTTAATTTTGTTATTGTCTATTTAGAACAGTGTACCACATTCGGAATCGGTGTTTTCGAAAGAAGAGGCTATGAAATACTCTCAGAAGTTTAGAATAATTGAAATCAAATTATGTGAAAAAGTTCATCAAATGTATTTTAATGAGGGGGTGAAATGGAGATTTTTTCGACAAAAGTTTAAGAAAAACATTTCTACAAGAAAAATAATATGGCTAGAGGGATCTAGAATTAGAATATAATTATTACATTTTTCTATATATTTTATTTGGAAGAAAGATGGTTCTGCAATTATGAACATTGTTTTTATTCTTTTAATTTTCTTGGAAACCTTAGAATAAACTATAAAACAAAAATACTTTTCACATCGAAATTTATTGCTACAAAATAATTATTAAAGAAAGTTACTTTACTATTGAAACCTTAGGACAAACTAGCTCTCTAGAGTGTTTTGATTGAAGATAATAACTACTTGTTTTTAATATTTTAATGATATAACTCATACGCCAGCTAATTTATCAAAAAATAAAAATAGTATATTTCAGTAAGAATAATTTATAACATCATTATTTATATTCAATTATTTAAAAAAAGTTTTAGTAATGTAATATTTTATGGGGGTTGTCCATTATCGCAACGACTTCTTTTAGTTTAGTATTTTGTCGTGCTCCTTAATTTGTTTTCTTTATCTATCTTCGTAGTGCTGTTAGGCTTGGAGTAGCCTCAGTCCATCTTTCATAAGTGTCTCTGTTTATTTTTTTGTTTTTCTGAGTTGATCCATCGGGAAATCGCGTTCCCTTCCTAACCCCTTCTATATATTCACTATAGGTAAGTCTCCATAAATTAAATTATAAATATTTTTGAATTGGCATATCACAAAGCCACTTTTCCTGTCTTCTTTAACCCGTTAGACAAAATATAGCACTGTTTTTTTAATTTTATTTTTTTTTATAATTTATTGATATTTACAACTATATTATTTCACAAAAAACCTCAGTTGTTTCTTCTGGTTTAGACCGTGTCGGTGAATTTTCTGCCAACGTTTCGCCAGGCATGCTGCTGACTTCCTCAAGGCTTAATTGAGACTGATTATTATAATATTACAACAAGTAAATCTGCTGATATGAACAATATGACATGAAAAAAAAAACCACTTGTGGAGAAACTACCCTTCGGTAGCACTCCAATAAAGTTCTATATTAAAAGGGCTCGAGGCCAGCTTCCTTTCAGACACCCCGGAGGGTTATCAGGAATTGTATGGGAAGCAAGTTGAGAGATTAGCGGATTCAAGTGTGTGTGGAGCTTGTTATGTAAAGATAGGTATCCAGTTTGGGCCAAATCAGCAACATATCGGATATTAAGATCATAATGGATGAGTTTGTTTGTGACATAATAAGCAGCATTGAGGATTTTAAGAATGATTTTAGATTGTAAGGATTGGATACGAGATGAATTGGATGGTTTAGTAGAGCCCCAAAGCTCACCACCGAGTGTCCAAATAGGCCTGATAACTGTCATGTAAATGACTCTTTTGTAATTAATTGGGAGAACGTTTGTCCAGTAAATGTTGAAGTAGGTTTTTTTCTTGTCTTCCAGTTTCTTGTCTTTTTAGTCCTGTATGAGGATTCGGAAAGAATTTAATGCATCGATTTAATAAATAAAAACAAGGTACATCATATTCCAATATTTAGATTTTCGTATCATGGATACGAGATGATACTAATAATCATACTATGCAAAATGCAGTGAAATATGCATAAGGTATTTTTTAAAGTTTATATATGACTTTTTTATCTGTAAAATTACATAAAATGATATGTCATTACTTTATTTATTGCTAAATTCTCTATATCTGAAAACAATACTTTGTGGGTACAAATCTTTTTATAGGCTCCCTAGGGAAGTACGAATTAAGTAATGAACTGAACTCCACTCTGCAAGATTAATATCTGAATACATCTGCTAAAAAGTTAAGTATCTACTAATTTTTTTAACAAAAAGAATTCTACTAACAAAAAAATAAATGATATTCAATTTTCAGAATTCAAACGTGTTTTCCTGATAATTTTCTTCGACATATTTCCAAAGAATCAACTTTATACCATCATTTTCATCAAGTAGCTATTATTTTTATAATTACATTTTTAAAAATTTGATGGCTTACTTAAGATATATGATTTCACCATTCATAATTATCAGTTTTATTTATCTAAAAACATTTTAATCATAATTTTATCTGAAAAATTGAATCTGTGCAGTATAATATCCTTAATTAATTGTATTAGTTATTTTATTTTATTATGAATAATAAAAATAATTGTGAGATTATCGCTATTACTTACCCACTTTCGCCATAGACTCGGCTCTCTACGGCCGTACTGAGAAGGATGAGCGCGCCAAGGGTAAGGCTGAATGTTACCAATAAGACGTTGCTCACCATTTCTGTAAATAAAAATATAATGTCATAATACTATAATCAATATATTATTATATGAACATATAATAACAACACTTTTATACTATACTATATTTATTACTACTTTGAGTAACATTACTATCCATTCTTATTAACGCTCTTGAAAGAAAAATTAAATATTGAATTCCTATTTTTAAATTATCAATTATTTATTTTTATTGAACAGAATATCAAAATTATAACAACATTAAAGTTTTGGCAAGTTTATAGAAAAGCCTGTATTTTTCTGTATTTAACTCTCTGTCTCTCTCTCTCTCTCTCTCTCTCTATATATATATATATATATATATATATATATATATATATATATATATATATATACATATATATATTTTAACTCAATCTAATACTTTTACTTCATATTAATTTTGGGTACAGTTCCTCAGGTTGTCGATAAAGTTTTCAGACGATTTGTTAGAACAAGATCCTAATTTAAGTAATGTTCAATGAATATTCTTCCCCCTATACACATCGCAAATTGCGAGAACACGGGGATATGGGATCAGTGAAGAGAATGGATATTTCTGACCGAGGTGCGAACCAGGATAGCTCAGTTGGTAGGTCACCACAACGAAAACGACGAATCCTGGTCCTGAGAATATCTTTTCTCTTCAAAAATAAAAATGTTTAAAAAAAAGTTAAATTGGCAGTGATGAAGATTGACGACATAAGTGAAAATTAAAAATCATGGGATGATTATGTCTTTTTTGTATTGCTAAATCAATTTCAAATTTTTAAATTTAAATTATTATCATTAGTCTGGCTTACACAGATACAGACACTCTGAAAAATTATTATATCCATTTTCAAGTAGTCTATTTATTAATCAAAACATACGACGGGTTGCACAAGCTCAATACAAAATATTTATAATATAATTTAAATAATAATTAGTACACAGTCATATTATTTATACTTTTTATTTTTACTTACATAAAAGTTAATGAACTTTTTTTTCATTTTTAGCTTTATTATTATCGTTAAGTTTAACAGTACTTAGATCATTTGGACTTCAATAATTTCATAAAGAAAGAAATTTAACTATTATAAATAAAATATTTTAAGGGAAAAGAAAAGATAGTTATAAGTTATAAGATTGATGTTATAAGTTATTATTGGGATGAATTGAACAACTAATTAACGACCTTTTTATTAAATATTATTATTATTATTATATCAATGGAATACAAACATTTAAACTAAAGTTTATTTAATCAAATCATAAAACTCATGTCACCAGTCTAGCGCAATACGTCACGAGCATGTCGGCGAGGTGAACGCGTAAGTTTTACCCTACTGAAATTTGCTAAACACGACTAAAGCGGATTACACTTAATAAAGAAATATTTTAAAATATAAATCAAAATAAAGAATTTTGTTTTTAATAATATTAATTTATAATTGGTAGTAAATTGTCCAATTACTGGTTACTTTTCATCAACAAACCAATCCTATCCTGTACTAAAAAGGAAACCTTACTCCTTTTGGTAGATAGGTGGTGGTTGGAATGACATGAGGTGTAACCTATACCTCTCTCCAAGATCTTATTCCTTCCTTTGAGATTTGATTCCTTCGATAATCTTCTCTCGTAAGCCTTTCTGCACCTTTCCCCAACTCCTTTATTCATTTTTAACCATTCTCCATTACCCGATTTCTTTAATTTTTCTGAAGATGTGAAAATCTTGAACATCAATTAAGTATATTATGTGTCAGTCAAATCCCGACAAATGACCAACTTTAGTTCTTGTGAAAAAATGGGGTGTGGCTGTGTGTTGTACGTGAATACGTTTACGTAACGGGTGATATTTATTATATAAAATATTATTGTTTATGCATTCAGTGAAAAATCAGTTAACAAATAATTAATGTTTTAAACTATAACTTTATTAATGATAGGTCTCTGGGCTCGGTCATATGGTGTTTTATTTTTACCATTCGATTGCTCATGGTAAGCCTTTACCAACAATATACGATATCTGTATTTGGCTTTTCGACGCGTATAGGCCGGCAATTTATACAGTGGCGGTCAAAAGTAATAGCACAAGCCAAATATTGGCTCTAAAGTTATACCGGAATGAAATAAAATTACAAGACTTTTTCAAAAAGAAAAATCTTTTATGTAGACAAGTTTTAAAGTCAGTTAAATAAAACTCATAACTTAAAAAAATACAACACAAAAAAGGAACTTTCAAAGGTATTTAAATTTGTATGATATAATGCAGAATATGTATATTGTATTTATTTTTCAATATTTTGTGTGCAATACAATTGCAACGATAACAGCTTGAAGACGTCTTGGCGTAGAATAAACAAGATTTTTTATAAAACAACAACAATAATCAATAAACTACTCTGGCTCGATTTTTTCCCACTCTTCAAGCACAACTTCTATTAGGCGATTAAATATTTAAGTATTTTCGAATCCTTTGTTCTAAAATGTTGCTTACGTTTTCTATCATTAAGGCCCGGACTTTGGGGAGGGGTTAGAACCCTTCTGCATACATTATACTAGCCACCCCTTGGTCTTATTCGCAGTGTGCTTACGATCATTATTCTGTTGAAATATGTAAGAATTTTCAATCCCCAATTTTTTAGTGCTGACCTGTAGATTATGGCGCAAAATGTTGACGTATCCATCTGCACAAGTTTACTAACTCCATGAAATAAGTGCACCCACAAACGATACCATGACCTCCATGTTTCAGAGTTGGTCGAACATTTAGTCTTTTTAATTCTTTGTTAGGTTTTCACAAAATGTACTTCCTACCTCCGAAATATATTAAAATTGCTCTCGTCGCTAAATTTTGCCAAAATTCCATAGGATTCTTAATGTACTTTTTTGCAAACTCGAGTCTCTTTCTTCTGTTGGCCTCACTGATAAGAGAGATGATATCATACCGTGCATATTTGTTTGATAAAGGGCTCTTCTTACAGAAGAATTACTAACTTACTTGCTTGTTTGAAGTACAAGCCACCATATCTATGCTAAGAACTAATTGATGGATTTTTTGTTGCCTCTTTAATTATGTGTCTGCACTCTCTGTCTCGTCATATTTATTAATAATATAACGAACTGTAGAAAAGCACAGACCCAAGGTTTGACCAATTTCCCGATATGTTTTTCCGCTGTTTCGCAAAAATACACACTCGAGTCGCAATAGAAAATTGGCCTTTCTTTGGTGACATGTTTACTTAGATAAAGAACAATACAAGCTAAATAAATTTCATTACAATCCCCCTAATCCTGAATGGAAGAGTTGGTTAGAGATAGTCTTTCATGTCTTCTAGATATGCGGAAGACCCGGATTCGAATCCCGGCCAGGACAAATCTTTCCTCTTCAAAATAAAAATATTTGAACATCTATTCAGTTCTAAAATCTACTGAAATAAATCTAAAGACTATTTGAATATTCATCCAATGTATTTTAATTTGAATAGAGCTTTGATAGTAATCACCTGGAATCTGATGAAAGAAATACATACAACTTAAAGTCAAAGTAGGCAGGATTGCGATAACTTACTAATATTTCATTTCAATTGTTTTTTTTTCCTTTCCTTTTTTTTCTCAGTAATTAAAAAAAAAGCATTTTGAAGCTTCTCATTATTTTCATTATTTCTCTCTTCCCCCCTTTCTCGTTGTTTGTCTTTCCCACTTATGCCAGCCCCTATGTTTTTTGTATGACTCAAGTCTTTCTTCATGTGGGACTTACGAAAACAGTTTATATTAGTTCTCGTTAGAAATTCCTTCATGATAAATTCTCAGCTTAATGTCTTGTTACTGCTGTATAATGTTTCCGGTATTTCTGGACGTTTTATTATTATTGTATTCCTCCATGATCATATATTTTTAATATTAATCGATTCTTAATCTCGAAAAAATGAGTTTTATTTGATCAGTGTAGCGCATATTTAAGCTTGGATAACTTGGTATGCAGAATCGCTGGCTGGGTTTTAATAAAGTTTTTTATCCACAGCATTTATTTGTATCATTAAATAGTTACGTAATATTATGTTGACAAATTCTGTTTTGAAGTAAAATTAATTTTTTTTTTTTGGCTATATATGACGCTGTCTCAGACCTTATAAAAACTATCCGAGACTTTAGTGATAACAAATTTTGTGTCGTAATGACTATCGTTATGACCATAAAGCGTCTAGTTTAGCAACCTCGAAATTTGCTGCAGGTTCGAATCCAGTGTGAGTAGTTTAAAATTTATTCCGTGGCGTGTCTACAGAAAGAATTACAACGTTTCAAGTTTGGTAACCATAGTAAGGGTCACCTATGGTGTAGTGGTTAGCATAATAGCCCGTTGGTAGCCCAGGCTAGTTAATCGCTAGTTATGCCGCCTTTCGGGAGGGACATAAAATGGGGGTACAGTGCCCCCAGGTACTGGTTAAAGATCATTATCCTAATTACACCTGGATAGGAAAAATTCAAGGCTTCCACTTCTGCAGCATGAAGTGACGTTAAATGAATAAAAAACTATTTATGTATATCTATTGAACTTTTTATTATTTATTAAACTATTTATTTATGTATTTTCCCATCCTGTTTGTTTTAAAAGAAGCAGCAAACTTTGAGATGTAAATTTAAAAATAAAATTATCCCTGACTAACACTAGGGAAGTATCGAAAAGGTTTTCGATAACTGACATCATTTTTTTTTACGTTAATTTTTACAAGAAAATAAAAAATAAAAAACATACCATACCAATCGTTAAAACATAAGAGCTATTGATGACTATTAAGTCCTGAGATAAGAGATGCCGCTACCAACTCGTTACGAATAATTAACCAGTTTTCCAACCCAATTAACATATAAATTGAGCTTTACTATCTAAGTATTTAGCACTAGTGTGAAGTCGTGATGGAATTGAACTCGTGTTTGCTTGATTGTCTTTCTAATGAAAAATCTCTTATAGAAGGAAGTGGTTTGTCAGCGTGTGTGTGTAGGTGTAACGACCCGATTAATTGGCAATGTTCTTCAGGTCCATGCATTTCTTATATCGATTCCAGAATTATTTTTAACTTACAAATACAATTATTTTACCTTAAGCTTAACTTCTGAGACGTTACAAACAAAACTAAATTCTTTAAAACCATTACTTTAAGTACCGGGTTCAAATTAAGCTGTGTCAGATCATTTACTTAATCAGTTAACACCCGAGGATAGACCGTGTATGATCTAGAAACCTTCCTGGGGCTCACCAAGCTCTAAAAAGTGGGTAACCGTATTAGGGGAGAAACTTGGCGCTCGAACCTCCTTAATCCACTCTGCACAACCGTTGCCCAAAAACAGTGCATTCTTTACCACTCACTAAAACCCTTCATGGGCTTTAGTGGGGCATTTGCTTTTTTTTATTATTATTTTAAATATTTAAAGTTGTTCACTTTGATGGAATCTTAAATAATGAAGAATATATTTAAAACATAAACTCTTTCAGAAACTACAGTTTTTCCCATGAATACTTTTTGAAAAGAGTTGCCTTAGTATATTACTAAAATAACTCAACGCAATGACTCACATGCCAATTACAGGTCACATTAAATTTTCAAATATTTATAAATATTAGTTTTATTTACACTAAATTACGAATTCAACCCAAACGAAAAAGCTCATCATAGGAGAAAGATTGTACCACATCTCACTTCAACAGTCAAAACAGACCCATCAAAGAGAGACAGCAACCATGCTCCAAGACGTTCAATAAAAAACATTTTTGTGTAAGTCCTGATGACGTTGACTTGTTAGTTTTTTCCAGTATTTTACCGACTTGAGCTCTGCTTTTGGGAATTTTTCCTTTTGAATTCTAATTTTGTCATTTATGTATCTTTTTGAGTTTTTCCTAATTATTATCATTTTTTTTTTGCGACTGAGCCACTATGAGCTATGTTTGATTCAACTGTTATTTTCTTCCCTTTCAATCGTTTCACGTGTTTTTGCTTTCTCATCCTTGTCCAAATCGGGCCTGTTTTTCTATTTGGAATTTCTTGAGAGCCCTGAGCATTTTGAAGTTTCTTTCAAACTAGAGAACGCTCTTAAATACCATCCGGAGGGACCTTGAGATCTTCAATGTCTTTTTCAGCCTCCTTACTCTTTTTTTTCTGTTTTTTACGATACCTGAATACACTCTTGATCATTCCTTTAATGTCTCCATAGAACTAACTGAATTCTTCATTCTACTATTGTTTTTGTAATTTTGTCTATGTGTTTGCAGAATTTCTTTGTTTCTTTTAAGCAGGTTAATAAAAAAAACAGGTAAAGTCACTACGAAATCCACAAACATTGTTCTTTTAATACTTCTCCTTTACCTTGTCAGTGTTCTCGGACAATTGCGAATTTGACAATGAAGACAGAGAAAAGAATATATCACTAAGGCTTTCGATTGGGATCGGGATCTCCCCGCAAAGATATTTTCTTGTTCGACGAATCTTATCTGAGAGGTCAGTTAACCGCTTCAGGAATGGACTTTTTAATTAATCTGCGAAAACAGACATTTTAGGGTGGCAGTTCATTAATTAAGCTCCAAGGGGCAGATGAGGGAATTACTAATCTATCTCCGAAGGTTATCATCTCAAAACCTCTTTTCGGTAGCAACCAAGCTTATAACTTCAACCTTATATCTAACTAATAAATGTAATAGTTTATAGTATATGACATTGTTGTTTGTTAATTTACGCTGCTCTGACTAATCGGACGATGCTACGGTAGGAGTTCTTAATTTCGTCTATCCAATAATTAGATAGGGATTTCTAATGAGTGCTTGTCACCACAAACGCTAGTGGCCACCATTATATATTCCCTGCGAAGGACGGCTAAACTAGGCATTTTTTCTCCCTTTGAAAAATACTAAGGCCATATGCCGGTATGTAAATCCGCTATCTTGAGTATTACATTGCGTTGTATTATATAGTTGACTATGGAAGCGGGGTAGCTCAGTGGTAGAGCGTTGAGTTGATGTGCCAAAGGTCTCGAGTTCAAATCTGGCTTTAGCTGACAATTTATTTAATCTGTCAAAAACTGGGGATAGATCTGGACCTCCTCCTGTAGCTTACCCAGGCTCTATAAAGTTGGTATCCAAAATAAGTAGGAGAAATCTGGCGGTTGAACGTGAACTGGGACTAATCACCACCCTGTACAACCGTTGTCCTAGAAGCACTACAGTTTACCACGTATTCTAAGATTCTTCGGGGGTCGTAGTGGAAGAGTTAGACTTTCTGTGCTGTGCGATTTCGCCATTATTAAAATTGGATCGGGAAATAGTATATTATAATCTATATAATTGTTGCCGAATTATTTAAAGATAAGTGTATAATTTAATAAATTACAATAAAGTTGCTCTCAAATATTATTTAAGTTTTTACATTTTCCCACTAAACAAACATCATTTTCTACTTATTATAAAAAAAATAAATTAAGTGTTTAAGTTACGTTTGTCTCTGGATACAATAAATTTACTAAATCACAATAAGTCGAATTTATTTTTTTATACTGTGCCAGTGTTACAACATTCATCGATATTAATTAAAATCTAAAAAAAAAAATTATGAAACTTGGAATACTTCGCTTTTATTTTCTGAAAACAGGACCATTTCTTAAATTTTTTTCTGCTTCATAGAAGGTTCTCACATTCTCCAACTGCCTTGTTGTCACTTCTTTTAATTACTTCCTAGCAGGTGTGCCCTTTAAATTAACTGGACGCCTTTACCCGTAGCAAAACAATAAGTTGATTTCTAATTGGAAGTGTCTCGGAGGACGCAATTTCGAATGACGAATACTTTTTAAACATCCACCTCAACTTATAAGTATAAAACACATTAAAAAAAAAATTGAAGAGAACAACATAAATTGATTTGTATATATGTTGTTACAATAAAACCTTCTTTTAGTTATTTGTGGAACGTATTGGAGTGAGGTTTCTATCTCTGTTTGATGAGTTTGTTTAGATTATATGCTGCTAATTGTCTTCTTTGATGTTGATGAATTGGTGAAACGTTGACTGATTGTTTTTTCCATTATCATACAGGCTAAAGGAATTTTACCATTTCCATAATTTCCAGGCAAATTTCTATTTTACCATTTACATAATTTATGTCTTTTTTAGAATTTTTATGATTTTTATTGATTATTTATGTTAATATTGGGTTGTAACATATGAAACGTTAGTGAAGGTGTAAATTTAAATTATTAGCCAACAAATATTAAACAATACTTATTAATCAGTCAAATTATTAATCTGATAAATTAACTTGATTAATATTATTAATGAAAATAGGATCCTTCACTTTCAATAAACTTCTCCCAACGTGAAAGAAACATCCCCGCTCTGTAGAAATTAGGTGTCAAGGAAGAAGCGAAGTCTTGGAAGGCCGATTTCAGGGCATTTTCGTTGTCAAATTCTTCATTTCTTAATAAATTATCCATACAACGGAAAAAGTAAAAATCAGTTAGAGATAGGTCCGGAGAATATGGGGGGTGAGGATGGACCGAAGACTTAGCTTCTTCTTTGACACCAAATTTCTACATGCGGAGATAGAAATGCTTGTTGGGAGAAGTGTATTGAAAGTGAAGGATTCTATTTTCATTAATAAAAGTATTGTTTAATAAGTTTTTGCTAATAATTTAAATTTACACCTTCACTGGCATTTCATTTGTCACAACCCAATATACTAATTTTTCACTACAAAAAAATGAAACAATACTAATGGATTGCAGAATAAACATTAGAAAGAGAGGGAGAGATAAATCTATAATTGTCGATACTGTATATTTCATATTTCATCTAGAACGTTAATAAGCGCTGTTCCAAAGGTCTACCCCTCTAACCTGAGGGGTAGACCGAGGCGTCGGTGGGAGGATTGCGTTAAGAGTGGCGTATTTGGGTTCGGATAATTGTCCATGGATGGAAGTGTGTAAGGAGAGATTGGTGTCATTGGCATCGACCCTACGGGTTCGCAAACCCTTCTTATAATTATTGTTATTATTATATATGCCATAAATAGGTAAATTGTAGTAAGAATAGCGGCGACTCTCATATATAAAGACAAATTTTAAATGATAATTCTTGCACTGATGTAACTAATTTCATGCTAAAGGAACATATGCCGCAACAGGACGACTATTTTATTGTTTCCAAGTGTAATTCATTATTGGAAAATTCAAGATATATACATATTATTGATTTTCGGTTTTCTGAAGCAGAAAATATTTTAATAAATCACTTATAGGCGTTAAATTAAATGACTGAGTTATTTCATGGCAACGACCTGAAGTAAAATGTTTATGAATAGGATTTGTAAAAAGGAAGTTTCCTCAATGCATCCGTGTTATCAGCAACGAAAAATTTCTTGTCCTCCCTTCTTCTTTTACATGTATATATAGTATACCAGCTCTAAGAATAGGAGAGAGGAGAAGGTAGGAAGTAGGAGAGTAGAGAACAGAGATGTAGTAGTTTATAGTTTGTAAGAGAGTAGTCTCTAAGTTGGATGTAGTCCATAGTCAATAAGTTATATTGATAGTCAATTGCCGATAAGTTATAATGGTAATCAATAGTCAATAAGTTAAATCGATAGTCAATAAGTTATTACTATAGTCAATAAGTCAACTAGTTAACTTGTAAAAATGTCTCTTTTATATACATATTATAATGTTCAATAACTCAATAAATCTCTACATTTCTTTCTAGCCGTTTCAGCTCCCGCGAAATAGTTTGACCCTCCAATGAGAAATGGATAAATGAAAAATAAAATTTCTGATTCAATAATTCCAGATTGTATGTCATTTAAATGTAACTTTTTATTAAACTAATAACATAAATCTTTTTTATAAATTGAATTATTAATACTTATGATCATATAAAAAAAGTTATAATTTAAACGTTTTTATAATGAGAAAAAAAAATAATTATGCTAACTAAATTATAAAATAACGACTAACTAATAAAAAAAATTTAAACTTACGATTATAAATCTAACCCTATTTAATTACAGATAAAATAACATGTTCAAATAAAATCGTATGCAAAGTCACTAAATGTTTGTCAATTACAAAATAATAAATGTTTATCTGGTTCGCTAGTTGAAATATTATTAAAAAAACTAAAAAAACTTCCTTATCCGTCTGTTGAATTAGCTTCTCGTCGACGGGGCGAGCAAGGATGTTAAGACGATAGACTAGGTCAATTCGAAGTGGTCAAATCGATGAATAGATTTAAACTAATTAATCCTGCAGGTGGGGAGCGACTTATTAGCTCTTCAAGTCTTAAAGCAACTCGGCTATTTACTATGTGCACTTCAAGAAGCTCGTGCCAGCACTGTCTGGCTTGATATAGACGGATTGAACAAAAGCCGATCGACTCCACTTTTGTAACATGTGTTTTTTAAACTAATAACGAATAATCAACTTATCACTAAACAAATGTCTATTCATTTATTGCCTACTAAATTAATTTATTCTAAACAATTATGAAAATATACGTTTAAATTATATTTTTTACAAAAAATATGGGGGAAAATTAAATGGAAATAAGAAAATGTTCTTTCTTTTACAAAAAAAAAGATTTAATTTTTATGATTAAAACAAATAATCTTTTATAAGGTAATCAATCTATCCGATAGCGAGGATGCGAAAACTGTTTTGCAGAAGATATTACTTTGCAAGAAGGTTTTACTATTCCCAAGTTATAATAAAAGATGAAGTAGAAGCTACGTTTGCAAACTAACTCGTCGTAGGGGACCCGACTCTGTAATGAGGTAGCACACACTTGGAAGGGTTTGTACTGAGAAGGGATTGGGAAAAGTAAGTTAAATATTAATCGCTGCTAGCTGACTCAAGGCTCAATTGCTCTCCACCAGGGTTCGTTAGCGAGTCACATCTCTCCTAAGTCAAGTCCTTCTCGACAAATTTGCACTCCCAAGGTTTGCCAAACCTTTTCCGCTCCGCTTGGAAGTCTCCAATCCAAGCATCCAAAATGTGGTTTGCTTTGTCAAATACGTTTCCCTTTTCCTCCGTACTTCTAATTATATTCTTGTAGACATTTATTAAAATAATAATAATTTTTAAATTACCATTCGAATAAGACTAAGTATATGGTTAGTAGCAAAAAAAGGAGATTTTGTGGATATTGCTTTAGTATGGGATAAGTTTTAACATGTCAAGAAGTTTAAGTACTTAGGGTTTTTGGAAACTAGGAAAAACCAATTTCAAGAGGAAATAAAGGCTTCATTAAAGACAGGAAATTATTGTTATTATTGTGTCTCGGCATTACGGAATACACCGAGGAAATTATCGGAGATTCATCAGTGTGGTTTTAGACGAAGCCGTTAAACTATCGATCAAATATTTTACTTATACTAAATACTAGCGAAAAAATTCACCGGGTTCGTTCATAAAATCTATATCGTTTTCAAAAAAGCTTATGATTTCATCAACCGTCAAATGATGCATGACTTCTTGATTGAGCAGGATATACCAAAGAAATTAGTGAATCTGGCAAGGATGTGTATGAGCGAAAATTTCGATAAGGTTAGAATCGGTAATAATTGTTCGGAAAATTTCCAGGTTCGCCCAGTTACAACAAGGTGGTTCTCTTTCATCTCGTACTATTTAATTTAACAATGAGTATGTTGTTAAAAAGATGATAAAAAAAAAAAAACTACGAAAAAGGTTTGAATTGAATAGTAAATAGTAAAATAGTTTTGGTTTGAGGACGATTTAGTTCTGTTGGGCCAAGACTATAAAACTATATACACAAACAATGATGAATGTAGGTAAGGAAATGGGACAGGGGACATATTCGGATAAAAATAAGTATTTGATCAGTAGCAGAAAATGGTGGGATGTTAATGATATCGTTGAAGGAAAGAATAAGTTTGAACGCGTCGAGAAGTTCAAGTACTTACGGTCTATGGTAAATAGGAAAAACGAAATTCAAAAGGAAATATTTCACGATTAAAGGCAGGTGTTGCGATTGCTTGATCTCGGCATTACAAAGCTGGTGTCTTTTATGCTGTAATCTAAAAAGAAGAATTTATAAAACTAGAATTTATAATCCTTCCGAATCTTCTTAAGGAATATGAACAGGTGGCAACGTTTTTTGTTGTTATGTAAAATATTCTGTCCAAAAAGCACTGGAGAATCGAGGAGAATACACAACGCGGAATTATGAAGCATGCACACGGATAATAATATTCAAGTGATTGCATCGCGAAGATTCAGATGGGCCAGTAAAATCGCTGTGCTTAGTAACAAACGAATTCCTAAAAAGTTAATATGCGCTGTGCCGACTGGGAAGCGTCTAAAGAGTAGACCGAGGCGTAGGTGGGAGGGTTGCATTAAGAGTGAAATGGCGGATTTGCGTTTGGGTAGTGGTTCTAGTACGGAAGTTTGTAAGTATAGATTAGTGAGGGAGTCGATCCTTATTATTATTATTAACATTACTATAAAACATTTATCTTGTTAATTGCAGTTTCTTAGTGGATTACGCAAGTGCAAATGCTAGTGACTTCACTTAGGAAATGCTCTTTTTTTATAGATGTACATGTATAACTTTATCTAATACATAAACTGTATATACCACAACTCATGAAGCTCAGTACATGGAAGAGACTGTAGTGTTTATAAGACAATATGTCGCATCGGAATTTGTAGCCCGGACATTCAGTAGGGGTAGCTCAGTAGTAGGGGGTGAGTTGCTGTATGATTAGGTTCACTTTACAAAGGAAATATTTTAGTGATTTATTTTTCTTATTTAGTAAGATCATTTCATTGTTCTATATATTTCATAATATAACCCATAAGCGTAATACGCTTTATTTCATAATTTATTGAGAAAGAGTGTTGAAATAAAATCAGCAATAATTAAACTAAGAAATAGTGAATTAATAAAATTAAATTATTATTATTTAATGAGTATAAGTAACCTGAATCCTTTATAAGAACCTAAGACTTCCATACTTGGAATATTTCTAATAGTTTGAGTCTTGTATATTTATGAACGTAATGTTTTAGTTTGTTTGTTTGTTCATTTAAAGTTACTTGAATAATATGGTAAATCGGACGATGCTACAGTTGGAGGTCTAAGTTTTGCCTATCCTGGTTTAATTAGGATAGGATTTTTAAAGATTACCTGACAACGTAAAGAATCGGACCCGCTATTTAACGTCCCTTCCGAAGGGATTTTTTAAAATTTTTTACTCCCTTTAAAAAATCCTAAGGCCTCCTCCCGGGCTACGAATCCGCGTTCTCGGGCTATTTGGTTGTTATGCTAACCACTATACCACAGGCCGCTCCAGAATGTTTTAGTTTTTATCTTTTTTTTTTTTAATTTACACGATTTGTTGGTTGTTTTTGAAGTTGATAAGAAAAATCGATTGGTCATCAACGCCTAAGAATTCTTTACTGATGAATCGTGTTCAGTTTATCCAAAAACATACCCAAATGTTTTTAAAAATATGTCCATAGGAAGATATTGCATGCCACTAGAGCTTAACTAGCTAAACTTGGCTCCCCTCATATAAACTTTAAACTTTCTGACTTAACTTTTCTTCTCTCCCTAACTCTATCAAAACTTTTATATTGAATCTTCAACAGCCTACATTTCATAGAGTAAAAGATTCCTTCTGAGTAAATAGAATGTTTTTCAAGTTTCTTTTTCCTACAAATATTTATTTTGGTAATGGAACGAAATGAATAGGCATACCGGATATTTATACATATTATAAAACAAAGTCCTCCGCTGCGTCTGTATGTTCGCGATAAATCCCAAAACCACTGCACGGATTTACATACGGTTTTCAACAATAGATAGTGTGATTTATGAGTAAGGCTTAGGTATATAATTTGTCAAGATTTTGTATATATTGTTTGGAATCTTACGATAACTGTTGGAAGTATTGGAAAAAAGGCGGCTTGACTGGGAACTTTCATCGAAGACGCTGAATCCCATTGATTGGTTTCTTAAAATCTATGGATGGATGGTGATGTTGTACTTTCTTGCTTTTTCTAGAATTGTACCTAAGGAGAATATAAACCACATATTCGACGCAACAGATGTGATTCTACGACAGACAAAACATTTAGGCATAATATGCATGCTATTACCCGAGCGAAACCAGGGGGGTCGGAGGGGGTAATTAATGAAAAATCATTGATCAATGTGAAAATGTGAAATTTTGTTGAAAAATAAATCCAAAATCTTTTAAACATAACCAAACTTAGAGAATTCCAAAGGATCTATTTTAACTGTTAAATAATTTATCCGTAAATGGTGTAATACACTTTAGCAAGGAACCGGGAAGACGCTTTGGAGAACCCTATGTCTATTTGATCAGGCAACACTTCCCATCTTTCCTCCGACCGAAGACCGAATCGTGTCCTGTATATTTCATCTATTTCAGATTAGCCACCAAAAAAGTATAGATATGTTAATTTTTTAAATTAAAAAACTATTAATAATAGTAATAATTTTTTCAAAATTTACAAAGTCGATCAAAAGGTAAAAGATCTGTTACAACGACTTAAGAAGCTGTAAGGAATATCAATAGTGCATCCAACTAAAAAGAACCTTCTCGTAGCGAAGAACATTTCAATAAAAAGAGGAAAACTTCAGGGTGACTTGCTAAGTCCTTTGTGGCACTAAATCGATCTGGAAAAGGTTATTCCCTGAATTAGAAAAACTATGATTTCTCATTATTTTAATATAGATGAATTAAAAGCTCTTTGCAAAGAATGAGAGGGACATGAGAACACTTCTCGAGTTAGTAAGGCCATTTACTGAAGATATTAGGATGAAGCTAGGAACTGAAAAATGTGTAACCCTCAATATACACAGAAGAATGTACAAGGATTCAGCTAAAATCGAAGTTTTCAATATATTTCACTATGCAATCATCGAGCAACTTAAGGCAACAGGCTCCTACAAGTATTTTGGTATCTCACAGCTGATTAAATTAAAAAAAGAGGTAATAGAAACTTTTGAAAAGTAATTTATCAACGGGTCAGGATACTAATTAAAACTAATTTATCAGAAGAGATTTTCGTAAAAGCTTAGAATATCTGGCGGTTTATTTATTGCAAGAATTGGAACCTATTTTATGAGTAGTAGCCCACCGATTTTGTCTTCCATAGCTGCCCTTGACCGCGGCTATGCACTGAATATGCTTAAGCAAGAACCAATAGCAGTACCAAGCGAGGAGAGCCTTACAGAATCATGGAAGAGTAAACCAATCCATGGAAGGTTCTACTTTTCTTCGAAAATAGCGGGCATCAATTTAGAACCCACTGTCCGTTGTTTTACCACATGTTGGTTGATCCTCGAGGCTGAGGGATTCCTTCTTGCGATACAGGAACAGGTCAGCGTACTCCTACAGAAAGTTCAATCGTCCTATCATCAAGCAATCCAAGGCAGATGCCGCCTTTGTAAAGCCATATACGGATCGACTCAACGTCTGAACGAGGCATAAGAATGCTGCTAAGGTGGTACATCAGACTCAGGCTCAAAAATACAAATTAATAACCAGTCGTTTTACTGATACCAATTATATGGAACATTAATAAAAACGGATATCAAGTTTAACTGGTATCAAGCAGAGATAACAGAACATAACATCGTCCAAAATAGACCAGACTTGCTTTCTGACTTGTTCAGTGATAAAAAAAAAAAAATAAAGAAAACCACCATCATCGAAGTTGGTGAATCTGCAGATAATAACGTTTCTAGAACATTGAGAGAAAAAATACGTATTTACCAAGAGCTGTGCAAGTAATTAAGGCATCTTTTCCAACTGGTGGAAGTTAATTTACTGCCGATTATTGTATCCTGCAATGGTTTAATTCCTGATGAAACGATTAGATCTATGAAGGCACTTGAAATAAGTTGGAGACTTCAAGAAGTGTAGACATCGGTTACACTAGGAACTGATTCATTATCAATCAGAAACTTTTTTAATATTTCGAATTAATCATAAAATGAACTATACCTTTGACCAAAGTCCAGGTTACTTAGCCGAGAAATGCAAAATATAAAATAATAATACGGTAATGAGCCTTTCCTAATAACGTTAGAACCAATCAGGTAAGATTCGGGAGCCACGAAAAAAAGGTGACAGAAGGAGAAGCATTCTCGTTAAATGAATGTACCATGAAAAGAGACACTTTATATTGTCATATTACGTACCACAAACCACTAATGTACATACGCGGCACTTTTTTATTTTAGTGCGTGTGTGCTCTCGCAGAAGCCCTGTTACAGATTTTATCGACACTAAAAACTCTAAAAGATTATAAAGCCCGACAAGAGGGACTTTAACCGCTTATTATGGCTTATTATGGTCAATCCGAAGTCCCCAATTCACGGCTTTCATATCATCGTAAGGTGAGAGTCATATAAACATCGTTACCCTAATATAGTTCTGCACAAATTTCTTTGTCTTGTTGCAGAGTGGATGATTAAACAAATATAACGGCTCTTCGTGAATTGTTATTTACATTGTTTTAGAAATAGTAAGATACAAAAAATAGTAGAGCAACTAAAAATTGAGGGGTTCAGGATAAATCTATAATTTCAAATAATGACTTTCTTTTGCATTATTCGCTGGTTTAGTAAAGCTATTTTATGCCATCATATAAAAGTTATCATATATAAATATCCTTTAAAAGAGTAATAAAGTCACCTTCATAATTTCATGACTTGACGTTTTTACATGTGTCGTTAGTTTAGCCAAGCAATTTTTCCCAATATTGACATTTTACCGCATCATTTCTCATGGGTTTATTCCGGTTCTGTACCTTAATTTTCGGGTGCACAAAATTGCTTGACCAAACAAGAAAATAACTAAAAAAAAATCTGTTTTTGAAATTTTGGAGTTATCAGCTTTTGATCCCGAACGCTTCAATATCAAGAGTCGTATCGCATAAGAACAACGAATAATTCAAAAATTGGCATTTCTGAGCTAAGTCTTAAAAAGCAATTGTATTTTTTAAAAATCTAATTTAAAAAAAAAAATTTTACTTTTCTGAATCCATTTCAAGCAGTTTTGACGTAATGTCTGTCTATATGTCCGTACATCTCTTGTATTAATTCAAAGGTTGTGTAAAGAGAAAAAAGTATAGTTAATGTGTCGTATTCGATGTTGGTGTAATATCTAGTAATAGTATTAACCTTATTGACCACAACATGAATCCCCGGTGGTCTTAAGTCGTCTTAACTTAAAGCTCTACATTAATTGTTTATAGATTATAATTATTTTATTGATAAAATTATATGAAAATGTCATCCCACTTGAAATTACTTACATACAAGTGTAGTTAAAATTTAAACTGATAATAACGATAACGGGCTTAATACTATTAATAGCTTTTGTAAATGAAGCTTAATGCCAAGGTTAAACATTAATAGTCCCATTAACTGATTGATTATTACCGAAGACGATAGAAGGAACTGGGTGTAATCCAAATTTTTGGCGATATTCCGTCAGGTGATGATGGAAAGGCCTGTCCCCAACCAATAAATATTTTATTACCTTGGCAAGACACTTTAACAAGGACATTTTTAATGCATGAGGCCAATTCTATCATACCCTATTCGCTAGGAAGAGCAAAAAAATGACAATTGTTGATAAATCACTAAATTATTTATAGAAAATAGAACAGTAGATAATTACTTTTTATTTCTATGTTTTATGCATGTTGTGTTATAACATATGATAAAAGAGATGCTATTTTTGGAAGTTAATTATACTTTCATGTTAAGGTTTCGATTTGAATTGGTTTAAAAATACGGGCAAACGAGCAAATGTTTAAAAAAAAAAATCTACCATTACAACCCGTGAAGGGTCTGGGGTTCAGTACATGGTAGAGACAGTACTGTTTCATGGACAACGGTTGTACGCTAGGGTGATTTGTCCTAGATCACGCTCAACCGCCAGATCCCCCCCTTATTTTGGGTACCCAATTTTAGAGGCTGGGTGAGCCCCAGCAGGGTCCTAGACTGTATGTGATTTATCTCAGGCCACTAACAGATAAAATAAAAGTTTTTAATTAACAAAAGGCTTTGATTTTAATAATATTTGATTTTTATAATAGTTAAAGCCTAAAGTAGAAAAAACAACTTAAATTTAGAACTATTTTTATTTGAAGAGAAAAAATATGTCCCCGGCCGGGATTCGAACCTGTATCCTCTTTCCAATTGAGCTACTGGAGTCGCTTCTCATCTGGGGACAAATCTGTTCTCTTATCTGATCCCATGTCCTCGTGTTCTCGCAATTTTTTCGATGTATACACGAGAACGATTCTTTGAACATTACTTAATTTTAGGATCTTGTTGACTTATGTCATATTACTATTTATAATTTTTTGTTAATTGTTTTAATTTTTATTTGAAGAGAGAAAGAGAAGAGAAAAGAGAAGAGATTTGTCCCGGCTGGTAAGCGACTCTGGTAGCTCAATTGGTAGAGTACTGTCACGGAGTGATAGAGGACCGGGGTTCAAATCCCGGCGGGGGGCATATCTTTTCTCTTCAAATAAAAATTGTTAAAAATTAAAACAATGAACAAAAAATTATAACACTTAAATTTAGGTGTTTATTTTTTTACAACCTAGTTTTTTTTATCAATACATAATTTCCCCTTTATTTTGGGTACCCAATTTTAGAAGCTGGGTGAGCTCCAGGAGGGTCCTAGATCCGGGTGTTAACAGACTAAATAAAAGTCTTGCCTGCAGCGGGATTCGGGACCTGTCTTCAGCATGGCAACTAAGTGCTCTACCACTGAGCTATTCCACTCCCCATTTTAAACCCTATACACCATTTAAATTGTATTTCGAAATAATAATAATTAAAATCATTTAAGAGAATAAACGATTTTTTTTAGATCCAATTGGACTTAAAACACTTTCAAAAATAATAGTATGTATATTTTGTCTGCATCTCTAATACAGAAAAAATATCTGTGTATGCTTGAAGTGTTGTCATTTCGTAATAGGTTATACAGATTGGTATTAATTTTGCTTTAAACCATGTGTTTTACTCAATTATTTTAGTATAGGGTGGATCAAGAATTAAGCCTAATTTAGTTTTTAAAAATAAATAATACAAAACGCGATATATATCCCATATAGTTTATGTATATTTATATGTATGTATAAATGTAAAGTTATTTTTTTCTTAAGCAGTAAAGTATTCAGCTTAAATGGATATACAACCGGTTTTCCGCATTAATACTAAGCATTAGTACTTAACAATGTAAGTTTGAAATGATAAAATTATTCCTAGAATATGAAGATTTAAATTTAGAAGTGGGTTTTGCCCGACAGATATCTCTGCTGTACAGCCATGTTCTACAAAGCGATTTAAGCCAAGGTTTTGTCGTGAGTTTCAAAACACGTGCCGCAGTTTATGAAACTTTCCAGCTGATAATTCTTCTCTTGGTATATCTTATAAACGTTATTTAATGATAAATTGTTTTTTTTTGTAATATATATATTAACGCTTTATTGAAATATTACAATCTGCCACTTGTGGGCAATAAGTAATAGTGCTGTGTAGCTTACAGTCATTCCATAACAAAACAATAATATATACAAAATAAAATAAATAAATATATACTTGCGGAAAAGTATATACATGCGGTAACAGAAAGAAATTAATGCGGTAATAATAATAATAAAGTAAAATTAATAATAATAATAATACTAATAATAAAAATAAAATAAAATGTACACATTCATACTCTATTTACAATTTGCCTGGGGTCCCCAAACTGAGCTTCTTCCCCAGGAATGAGGGCAAAGCAGAAGTCCGGGAAGCCCCAGCCCCCTTTCTCAGCCGCGTCACTGGCATTAAACGCCAAAATGATAAATTAATGACTAAAACAATATTAATATAAATTAAATGAAATCGAGAGGTAATTTTATTCAATCAATAATATTATTTTAAAAGAATTGAAAAAAATAATAGGAATACTAAGAATTTAAGCTGGTAAAATTGATATTTGGCTCAGACGAAACTTGAGTATTACGACTTAAAAAGAAGATGGTATAAATCTCATGCTAACTGTATTTCTACGAGTATAATCACCAAAAAGATCTAAATAAATATATTTTTTATTTCTCTTTACTCCTTTACGTTATTTATTTCTTTATACAATTGTTTGTCAAAGTAAAACACATGTCGGAGTATCAATCTAGAAATTGAACTACTTGTAGTAACTCGTGAATAAACTACAAAATACAAGAAACTATCCCTGCACTCATTAAATTTTAGCCATGTTTTGTTGATATAAATTCGATCAATTACTTAATTACTATATAGATCAATAATCATATATAATAATGGTGATGATAGATATATGTAAATAGAAAAAATAAATATATATTCAAAGAAAATTTGGAGCGTAGATAGTTTATTTTTCGAAACATACCCTTCTTATTTAAATTTCTGGTTTGCATATCGTCCCTGCCATCGCAAAGTATCGTATGTAAAAAAAACACAGTTTTCGTTTTCGACTTATAGCAGTTACTTTAGGATTGATAATTGATATAAGATTCATATAGAGGCATCTATCAGTCCCAAAAGCAATGTAAAACGAATGTCATTGGTTTGACTATATGTACTAATTCTTCTCAAAAGTACCGATTTTCACATTCAATAGTTGGAAATAGCAGGGACGATATCACCATTAAATACCCTTCTTATTTATGTATATATATATATATTGTATTATTATACTTTAGTTTTTCAGTTGGAGTTATTTAAACACTATACTGAAAATCACAAGTCTTTATCATTCATCAATTTTATGCCTAAGGTGTTATAAGCATTAAATATGTAACCGATTTTTAGTTGTTGTTTTTTTTTTTACGACTCCGCTGGCTATACTCTACTGTTTCTAGGACAACGATTGTGCAGGAAGATTATTTGTCCGAGATTACGCTCAACTGCTAGGTTTTTCTTCCTGTTTTGGGCATCCACTTTGTAACAATTTTTTTTTGTCCCTCTTTTCGTCCGTCAGATGTTTCTACCTATCGCTGAGCTCACTCTACAGTGAGCATTTGCTACGTGCGAATGCATATCAGTTGTTTATAAGGCCAAGCAGTTGCCAAGTTTTAATATTTTATAGTTAATAGTGATGGCTTGAGTGTAGATCCAGATAAGGTTGGTTCCGTTACTTCGGTGCCTCCTCCCACCAACGCTGGGCAGCTCAGAAGATTCCTTGGAATGGCATGATGGTATCGGTGTTTCCACTTTATAAAATACAGATAAAATAAATGCTTGAAAAATACATTTTTTTTTAAATACAAAAAAAATACTTAACAAAATTAATCTAATTTGACGGTTATGTTAGATTTTAGTTATCTAATGACATATTGTTATAATTGCTTTCTCTATATATTTATAATATAATTAATTAAATAATTTCTAAAGTTACTTAGAATTTGAAATAAAGTGGACTGTATGTGCTGAAACATGTTTAATGTTGAAATTGACTGAATAAGAATGTTGAGAGAAATATTAATTCTCAACAGAAATAAATTTTCATTTTCAATCAGATTCGATGCTGCAATCGATAAAGACAAAGGCGTGTATAGTTCAGACAATAGGCTGAAGGAGATAAAAGCTGTTCTGATATTGGAGCCATCAGTGCAAGGAACTGTTTGACCAGCGCTACTAATTCAGTCGTTGGGGACCCCAGACTTTCATGATGGTGAGGAAACTATTGGAGAACAGAAATTAGTTTTACTTGTTCTTTATTATATTTTATCTTCCATGTTAGTCTTTTATCGAGTAGGAATCCAAGATAGGTACCCTTTCATGATGATGGAAGTGCTAAAGAGTTGAACATGAACTGAGTCTGAAGGTGAAAGTAAGATGTTTAAATTTGCTACATTAAATTTTGTTCACCATGTTAATAAATCTGGAAGAGATGTCCTAAATGGGTGACAGGATAGCAGTAGAACCGGAAAAATTGAGGGAGTATAGAGATTTTAAGATCAAGATTTTGAAGGGTTTTACGAATATATAATATGGTCTAATTAATCAATTTGCCGAAGGTTCCATTTCATCAGATCCTAGAGGAGTAAGGGTGAAGGCAATATTGGGATGTGTTATATTGAAGGAAATAGAGTTATTGGGCTAAAATCTACGAGGACATTACCTCTTATCTAATTTCTAGCACATATTAGGGAATTGTATGGTTTAGTACTTAGATGGTCTTTGAACTTTTTTTTCAAATTCCGTCAATTACTTTCGTGATAAAAAACTCGGTGATGACAGTTTCCGAGTACAAGAACGAGATTTTGAGTTATACAATTTATTCTGTTAGCAGCCGTGAATTGACTCTATGTGATTTGGAAACCATCCAATGATTCATTCCGTTTCATAAAGTTGTTATCCTGGTGGTTGAATGTAACAGCCAATAAATAACGTTCTTGCACAACCAATGACTTAGAAACAGTGGAGTTCGTACCATTTACTGAACCTGAGGTTGTAGAAGCAACCCTGAAATACATTCCACTGGAACGATACAAATGGTGTGGTTTACATCATGCACGGAATGGTAAATGAGTAGGTAACCAGGTAACGAACAAAAAGAGGGATGTTTGTACCCTTGCGGATGTAATTGATTGCACTGTAGGGCATGTGTTGATCCCTGATGATTGAGAATGAACCACACAAAAATGTTTGTCATGATTAAAAAAAAATTATTAATCCTGATTTCCGTAAGGATCTATTAAAATAAATTACCGATGTAATATAGCAATGAATTTAAATAGTTCAGGACATTATGAAAGAATAATTAAAAACATAATGGATGGTGGACAAAGAGAAAATGACTCAGGTGAGATATTCAAAACCCGATCGAGAAAATTTAGATATAATTCTTTTGGTGAAATTGTGAACTATATATGTTTACATTAATTTAGCTTTATATGCGAATCAGAAAGAAGGTAACTTAAAAAAAAAAAAAAAATAAGTGGAATTAAAAGAATAGTAATAATAATAAATATTTATTAAGCGAATCCATATATATATATATATATATATATATATATATATATATATATATATATATATATATATATATATATATATATTCACAGACATATAGCATCAGACCTTAAGAAACCTTCCCTTCTACTTTTCGGTTAACTTCTTAGACATTCAACTATCAACTCACCGTTCATCGATTGTATTGTTTTAAACACAATAATAAATGTGAACAAAACCAAATTCTTCTGTAATCGTAACCCATACGGTTCTGAGAAAGTAAAGAATTATTTTTTTGGTTAAAATTATGAGCCATATGAGTTTATATTAATTTAGATTTTAATGTGAATCAGAAAGAACGTTGTGGCTTTGAAAAAAAATAAAAAAAACAAGTGACTACCTAACTTCTACTGGGAGAAAACTTTTAATGGAAATACATATAAATATTCTAATTAACTCTTTTCGAGCATATGCTTAGACAGTTTTTTTAATTACATTTTTAGTGTCCTTCTCCTTTTTTTTTTTATTGGTTATTATGAATATGACTGGTATTTTTGCATTTATATAAATACGCAAACTTGCCGAACTCTTAGACAAAACCCTTAGTTGCATTCATCAAATTGGTTCAAGTGCATTCGAAGAAACGGATGGTTTTGGATGCTCACTGCTGAGGTTAGCTGACCGGTATTGATTCCCTTGGGTCTAATTTCAATAGCGATCCTTCTGACGAATGTTAGGTTACAACTTCCCTTCGAGCTCTTCTCGGAGGGCGGAAGAAATTCAAAAGAACTGGATCAAGTACTTCAAGAAGAAATAAATCACTTATCAATGGTTAAAATTCTATTCAAAATATCGCTACGCATTGAGTTAAACACATGAATGCCTCACTATAATACTTTATTACATTTAACTTCTTTTTTCAATTTTTCTTCATGTTTCCATAATTGGACATTGAATTTGTAATAAAAATTACGATTACCGCTTATTGGAGATGTAATAGTCATAAGATATAGTGAACTCATGACGTCAGGCGTGAATCTTCCCATCTAAGTTTCGGTCTATTTCTTTGGCACTAACCCATTGCTTAAACGTTCATTCGTACTTCATTGGACCGCTGTTTTGGGCACCAAAATAATTATGAATAAAAACGAATTCATAGTCTAGCCATATACCACAACAGGATTCTAGACTATAATTAAACGGAATTCAAATGGAAAAGATTTCTGAATTCTTTGCTGGACTATTGCAAAAAATACAAACAAAAATGCAAACTGTAATACCAGTGACAAATAATTCATGGAGATAAGTAAAGTTAATTGTAGTTAATAATGCAGGAGAATATACAAGAGAATGGTTCAAATGCTATACAAAATAGATTTTCAGTTCTGTCGTATCCAAAATTAACATTACCTTAATAATTGCTGACGAACGAAACTTGAATAAGAAGATCAATTCCTGTCTTTGGTGACTTTAAAACAGGAACAACTGTATACAGATATAGGCCTAGAAATTAAATGCAGGAAAAAAGGGACTTAAGCCACTTTTACTAGAACGCTTATTTATAATTTATAAAGAAGACCCGTAAAGGCCTCGCTATGGTGATCGCCAACATCATATAACTGTACCAACGTACTTGATATGTGTGTTAGTAATTAAAATCTGAAATTATTGAACGAAAATAATTAAATAATACTACAACTTGTTTTACAATGCAAGATGAAGCAATAATTATATGCCTTTTCAAGTAGTTTACTTATTACTCAAAACACATGATGGATTGCATTATATCAATACAAAAGCAATAAAACTTAATTGCAATAATAAGCATACGGTTATATTATATATAATCCAACTCTTTGTGTATTTGCATCTTTCAGCAACTTGAAACAAGACATTTAATTATGAAAAATAAAATATATTTTTAAATATATTTCGAGGGAAACGAAAAGCTTAACTAGTTCTTAATGTTTTGAGTTATTATTAATATAGTATGAATTCGACATCTATCAAACTATATTTCAGTTAAATATTATTATTCTTATCTCAATCGAATTCTTACCTTTTAATCAAAACTGATTTTTAAAAAAAATCGTATAACTCTAGGCCGCCAGGCGCAATACGTCACGAGCATGTCGGTGACGCGATCCATGAGATTTCCCCTTGCCAAAAATCGCTCATTTAAGAAGTTCTCATATAAAAAAAAAGTCCGCGTTTCAGGCTACATCAACATTTATTACATAAATGCTCTAAGCATCCCAATACTCATATACATGACGATTACAAGACCTATTTTTTATTTTTTGACTTACATAGTTTATAGAGCTTTGAGGCTCCACTAAGCTATCGAATCCTTCTTTTATGCCATTCTTGCAATCCAAAATCCTTCTTAAAATCCTCATTGTTCCTTACTTTGTTACGAAAGATAAAAAATAATGTTTGTTGTTGATTTGGCCCGAATCCAATTTCAATCTTTTCATGACAAACTTTATTCCCACTCAAACCTACTAGTTTCAAACCTAGTTGCTTCTTTATTTCCCGACGAAGCGTCTGAAAATAAGATGGCTTCATGACCTTCTAAGTTTAATTTGTTTTTTGAGCACTACCGCTGGGTAGTTTCTCTATTTAACTTTATCTGTGCCATTGCATATTGCATCGTTCCTGCCATTCGCTTGTTTATTGTTATAATAGAGTAATAAAATAAAAAAAAATGTCTTAGACAATTAATTTCATTTTTCTTTCCATAACGAATTGCTCTTACTATTAGGCCATAGTTGAGAATCGTTATGATTCTCCTCCTGATTACAGATTAGCTCCGATCGCCCAACAAGTTGTTGATAATGACGTCCCAACCAGAGGCCTAACAATCGGCCGATCTATAGAGGACAATCCCAATAGACAATGACCAATTAACATTTCCAATAGAGTTGTCAATGCGGCTGGTAATGAGCTCGCTCTGAGGGGTAGTTAATTCCAAGTTACTGGCACGATTTGTTGGTATTGCTTTATTTGTTTTGCATTTAAATTGTTTATCGAATCCAATAAATCAGGTTTCATAGGACCTAGTCGCAAGGATCATATTTGCATACAGATTATTTATATAATTTTTAGATGAAGGGGGCGGAGTGGCTCAGTGGTAGAGCGCAGAGTCGTCGTGCCGAATATCCTGGGTTCAAAATCCCGCTCGCTGGCAGAATTTTATTTAATATGTACGCTCAGGCCACTGCCAGAGGTGCTTCCTATGGGATCTATGACCCTCTCGGGTCTCACCCAGTCTCTATAAAGTGGGTACCCAAAATAAGGAGGAAAAGTCTGACGATCTAGAACAAATCACCTCCCTGCGCAACCGTTGTCTAAGAAACAGTGCAGCCTCTAATCATGTACTGAACTCCTGACCCTTCATGGGTTGCATTGGGACAGGGTTTTAGATGTTTAAATTAATAAATGGGGGCTTGATATCTTAGTGGTCGAGCTCTGAGCTGCTATCCTTTGACTTATCTGAGTTCAAATAAGGTTGTGATGGATAAACTATTAAATCTGTTAACTAATATATGGATCCTATGAGATTTACAATTCCTTATGGGTTTCACACAGTCTCAATAAACCAGGTGGTTGAGAGTGATCAAGGACTAAACAACTCCCTGCAGAAACGTTAGAAAAAGTAGTCTCTACAAGGTACGGAACCAAGACCCTTCATGGATTGTAGTGGTTCAAATTTGTTTTAGATCAACGTGTGACTCAAAGTTCGACGTATATCGTGATCGCTCCTTCAAAATTGGCATTTTTGGGTTAAGACTTCACTGGCAATTGTATTGGTTGAAGATTTTTAATTCAGGAACATGTCTGATAATTCATTTCCAACATGCTTTTTTTTAATGAAGTCATATTTTGAGTTGTATCATATTTGAACTTGAAGATTTATGGGAATAATGACATAAGTTAAAATTAAAAAAATATCAAACTTTTAAAAAGTTAAATAATTTGAAACTCGCATGGAACTTTCAAATACATTTTTTAACTTATTTCAAATAAGTCTTAATCCTGTTGTGTACAGAAGAAAATGCTTTGATGTTAATGATGCCGTGTTTATGAGTCTTATAAAGGGGATTTGACATAACGTTAGAGTAATGGTAATTACGTGACATAATTAAACATGTCAATAGTATAATTTTCAGTTGAGGAATAGTATATAATTGCTGTCCTTGCATAACCTGACAGTCGAGCGTGTACGTTGGCTGCATAACTCTCCCGCATATAATCTATCTTTGAACATTGCTTTAATGTAATATGGCGTACAACTAATAAAGTACATAAGCTCTGAGGTTGTAGTGTTACGTTATTTTCTGTAATTAATTTAATATTTATACTACGTCCCAGAACGCTGAAATCGCAAAACAGAAAACAATTTACCGAACGAATTGATGATTTATTAGGCATAAAAGAAATCACTGTTTTTCTTGAGGACGTAGGAAAACTTCCAAGAAACAAGCGGAAAAAAAAAAGAAATAAATGAAAGATGTATTTATGGCAAATACAACAAATCCGTGTGCTTGGAGTGCTCCTAGAAACTGAGTGTCAATTACCTGAGACAATGACAATTTTAATTTTTAATAGCATTTTTAGTTTTATTAATAGTTTTTTAATTAGTTTAATCAAAATTAAATATATTGTTATTAATTTGTTGTAAAGACACAAGTTTTAAAACATTTATTAATTTTTACTATTTCTTGTATTGATCTTATTTGTTTATTATTTACTGGAATTTGATAAAATACCATGTACAGTAGAACCTCGATTATCCGTCAGAGAATGGGACCAAGATGGTGACGGATTTGGGAAATAGACGGATATGGGAGTGAGTCATATGTCTCATATACATATATACAAATAAATTGAACAATATTTTTCAATCATTCGACATTATATATGTGCTTGTAACTTATTTACGTACTAATAAGGTATACATAGGTAGTAAAACTATTTTTTTTAAAATAATAATTACGTACATCGATGGCTAGAAGCACACTCATTGTATGTCCAATTTTTCCCTCGTGAGAAATTAATATCAATTTAAAGGCGGAGTTTAGCTCTTTCCTGGAGCACAAACTTAGTATTCCCCATCTTATTAATCATTAAATGATTATATAGAAGTGGCATACTCTAGAGGTCCCCCGCACGTTTTATTTCATTAAGTTTCGTCCGAGGAATAACATAGATTTTTGCTATGATTGATGCACTTTCACTTTTTCATAAACGTTTTACAATTTCAAACTTAGTGGCGAGATCTAAACTTTGTCCTTTTTTCCGACATTATTATACGTACTTTTAAGAAAACAAGTACCCGATTGATTCTAAGCCGGCGTCTATGACTTTAGCAACCAACCAATATATATACGTCTTTTTCAAACTGAGGTGACGGTTAATAGATTGACGGATAACAGAGGTTTTACTGTATTCATTGATTGTAGGCAATGCAAGAAGATTCATGTAAGTAATAACAAAAAATAAAATTATTATTAAATATATTAATTTTTATTGTTTAAAATCATCCTATACCTGGGAGTCTGCAACTGGATGGCAGTACTCAACAGCGATTACTGGCGGAAGCTGATTGAGGAGGCCTGGACGCGCCCACGTGTTGTGCCATACCAATAATAAATAATAATATAATTTTGCTTATATTAATAATACGTTTTAAAGTACAGTGGACCTTGGGGCTTTGTGTAAGTACTAGCTTAAAGAAAAATTGTCTGTACTTTAGGGTTAAATAACGTAATAATCATTATTGGCTTTTAGTACGGAGGATTATATATCAACCAAAAAGCTTTATCTATCTCCGAATTCTTTCTAACTTGGAAAAAATAACATTATTCAAAAATAAAAGCTCATTAATATGACGAAATAAAAATTAATAGTGATCAGGGCTAACAGTTAATTGGGTAATTATTCCGCAGGTTGTCGCTTCGAGTTGATTTTTAAATTGATTTGTCGCGCTCATCATTTTTAAATTTTCATTCGTTTCCCTTTAATATTTTCCAAAAATACATTTTATTATGAGCTTAAGTATGTAATTATGGGAAATTTGTATACTTTTGTAATCATTTCTTCTAGAAATGAACGTTTCAACAATCATATCGATGCCTTAGTTCACATCTGTTAAGAGCCGAAAACAAGATTTTACAGGAGTCAAATTTGATAGTAATTTAACACAAGAAATACAGTTCAAATTTAAGCACACAATATATTTTTGTAACCTTCACAGCTTCTCTATTAATTTTATATCAACATAATATGTTCATATAAAATTAATACAGAAGCTCATATTATGATATTATCACATGATATGATATTATCATGTTATGATCTATGACTTTCTGATCACGACTTTACAATATTATTTATATAAAAAAACTCATTTTTGAAAAATTTGCACTTTTGTGCAACACATTTGTGAACTAAGGCATCGATATATCATCTGTACATCGAAATGTTAGTTGAATCCTTTGTTTCTTGATGAAATGATTACCAAAATCTACTCATTGCCCATAATGGCATTCTCTTTTCCATACTAAATCTCATGATAACATGTATTTAAGGAAAATATTAAAGATTAAACGAATAAAAAGTTAAAACTGGTTGTAACTCAACTAGAAACAACAACCTGCCGAATAGATACCGGTAATTTAAAATAATTGGAACCAATGACTTCTTTTTTAAAGTTTAGTCAGTTATCTTTCGCAAGCCCTTAGCCAAGGTCGGATCGGAGGCAAGATCCCTTGGGGACTAAGAGATTAAGGCTCCTTAATCCTTGCGATTAGAGAAATGCTACTCCCTTCAAATGTATCGTCCTTTTTTTGTTTTTAAAAAGCCCTTAAGCGATAGTCTCTACGATTGATAGGGATTACTAGTTGAATGATACCCTTCACCCACACATTCCCAAAAGGGCCTAAAAGAAAAACTGATACATGTAACTAAACCTCTTCCTTCTAATACTCGGTTTCAATTGAAATAGAATGGAAGCTAAATGTAAAAATTTTGATCTACAAACATTTTAAAATGTTATTATTCAACATTATCTTATAATTGAAGACTACAGGGAAAAACGAGATAACTCTCTTTTTCCTAAATGTTCAGGAGGGCAGATTAAACTCGGATTAAGTATCATTATTGTCATTATTTTTGTTAATGCCCAAATAGATTGTTGGCCCTGTCAATCTGACAATGAAGATGTTTGAAGCTCAACTCTGGGAAGACACGTTGTCATTCTTCCACTGTGCCGTTCGTATAAACTAAATTTTCTCATTTAAATATTCCTTTTTTTTATCTCATACAAGACTGAAAGGCAAGAAACTGCTCGACGTTTTCGCCTACTTCAATATTTACTGAACAAACGCTCTAAGCTCCCAATTAACTATAAAAGACTCATTTACATGACAGTTTTTCATACCTACATGGACATACGGAGTTGAGCTTTGGGGCTCTACTAAACTATCCAATTCATCTCGTATCAAATCCTTCGTAAAATCCTCAATGCTCCTTATTATACCATAAACAAAATCATCCATCATGATCTTAATATCCCATATGTTGCTGATTTGGCCCAAACTAGATACCTATCCTTCAAGTTCCATACAAACTTGAATCCGCTAGTCTCTCACCTTGCTTCCCATACTATTCCTATAGCCCTCCGAGATGTCTGAAAAGAAGATGGTCTCGAGACCTTCTACTGTACAACTTTATTGGAGTGCTACCGCTGGGTAGTTTCTCCACAAGTGTTTTTTTTTTCATGTCAGTAGTTCATATAAATTAATCTAAAAAGAAAACAAAATATACTTTTTCAGTCGTTTTGAGACTGTGAACTCGTTTTTTATCCCTTTTTTAACATCTTGTCAAATCGGTCCAATTAGAAACCGCTATTAACAAATTATAAGGAAAAATTGTTTAAATACGTTCGTTCTTTTCAGACGTTATAGAGATCATGATTTATATTTATATTATTCTAATTTACGATATATTTCGAGAACATTATTATCATCATCACATCGCGCTATGTTCTATTTCCGATAGAAAAAAATTAGGAGACCCAATGCAGCATCGCACGATTAGCCATAGCAGCATGTAATTCAAGTGACGTTAAAAGAAACAAACAAAACAAAAACAAGAAAACAATAAATGTGACTAATGCACATTCACTCTCTATTATAATTAACTATTTCCCCTTTCGGAATTTTCTAGTTTAAAGTTTATTTATTTTTGTAAATATTTTACTTTAAATTTTTTAAATATTTGAGTTAAAATTATTGTATCTCCATGAATATTTTAGTTCATGCAAAAATCGCTCTGTTTTCGACTCTTTGATATTTTGATATGGAAGCTTTTATGTTGAAAACTATTAACTTTGTAATTTTCAGTTCCAAAAAAAAAAAAAAGAAAATCATTCTGGATATGCGATACATATATGTATTTAAAAAAATATATATAATTTTTAAAAATATTTAAGAGAGCTCCGATTCTTACTTATATTATCATTTTAATTATTATTAAATGCTCTCTTAAATTGCCACGGTCTATATTTTTAATCCATTCAGAAGGGCTTTCTTCTGGTTTCGACCGTTTAGTCAACTTTTTTGCCGACGTTTCGCTGGCCATACTGCAAGCCTCCTCAGGGCTTAATCAGAGATTGAAAATGTTCTTCTACTTCGGTATTTAAAGCTTCTGTTTCCGTGGGCGTAGCCTATTACTCCTATCATCTGATTGGCTTGGTTCCGACCGTGTGGCCTCTGATTGGTCGGGTCAACTGTCTGACTTCAGATTGGTGTTCCCTTTTTTTCAATTTTTTTTTTTTTTGGTCACTAGTATGTTTGGGAGCCACAATTTGCTTAATTTGTAACCCTCTTTTCTGATGAAATTTTCGAGGTGCTTTACTATTTCGGTTGCTTCTAATATCTTTCTTTCTGTCATGTTACTAAACTTTTTGACCACTCTAATTTTGCCAAACTCGATAGCATCAAGCATTGGTTGGTGGTCACAAAGTGTTCTGCCAATGCTAATGACTTGCTATCCATCTTTTTAACGCTTCTAATATCTTCTGCAAGTCTTGTACATGTTAGCCTTCCTGTTTGCCTAATGTACTCCTTCCCTTAAGCACATGCAATAGACTCCTGGCGTCTTTAGTCCTAAGTCATCTTTGGAACTATGCAGAGCCTGACTTATTTTTCTGGTAGTGGTATAGCTTTTCCTTATTTTGCAACTCTTTAGGATTTTCACTAATTTCTCCGAAGTGCCCTTAATATACGGAATCATCCCTGTCTTCTCTATCTTTTTCTTTTTGGTGTAGTTTTGTTTATAGGGTTTTTTGAATTCCGTTTCAATACTATCTTGATTGAAACCATTTTTCATCATAGCTTCCATTCAATGTCTTTCTTCTTTTTCCAATTGAGCCGGTTCAGAAATCCTCTTGGCTCTTCTTATTAATGTTCTTATTACTCCATGTTTCTGTGCAGGATGGTGAAATGAATGTATTTAGATATCGATCTATATGCGTCGGTTTTCTATATACCGAGTAACCCAACCGATTTTCTTTTTTCTCTATTTTCACGTCCAGGAACGGGATACTTCATTCAACTTCCATGGTGATCTTAATATTCTCGTTGATGTTGTTTATGTGATTGAAAAAGTCATTTAAGGTCTCCATGCCATGTTGCCAAATGACAAGTGTGTCATTCACGTAGCGGAACCAATAAGACGTCTTTAGTTTTGATGTTTCCATAGCTTTCTGTTCGAAATTCTCCATGTATAGTTCGGCACAGAGTGGACTTAACGGTGATCCCATGCTTGCACCTTTATTTTGTTGGAAATATTTTCCGTTGAGCAGAAAATATGATGATCAGAAAAGTTCTGCGAATTTTTAGTCTTCTTCGGAGAGAACGTTTTCTATTACGGCAGTCGTATCTTTAATTGGTATTTTTGTGAATAAAGATTTCGCATCGAAGTTGACTAGTATGTCTTGTGGATTGTTTTTTATGGCGGAGATATTCTTCATAAATTCATGTTATTTAAGTTTTTCTCCTTTATATTTTGCTGCTTCGCATGTGGATGAACCAATGGAATTTTGTAGAGACCATAGATTCTAGGCGGTATCAGGTCGGACCTAGCCAGTCTGCTGACTCCTACATTCTTATTTTTCTTCAGGAGCTGTACAATGTTCCCGTTTAACTTCAATGTTGAGTCTTCTTTTAGTTTTTCATATGTCTCGTCATGCAGCAGATCATTCTTTGTCTTGATGCAATTTTCTTTCTTCATTACTACTATTCAATTCCCCTTGTCTGCTGGAAGTACCAGGACCTCTTCTCGTTTCTTCATATCTGTGGCGAAAACTTGTAGTTACGTAAAACAACTAAGTTGTACAAAAATGGTTAAATAAAAAATAATATTAATCCTAAACTAACATGAAATTAGTGGAAGTCGAATTAAGACCCACAAGCGTTGCCTTGTTCTGAAAGAGCTGCCTCTGTCAATTTCCTAATTGGGCTTCTTGAGCTGTTATTGCATGTTGTATGCAAAATTAATATTTAAATTAAACCCAATTAAATGATCCACGTAAGTTAAGTCGCAGATGGGAGGTTTGTTTGGGAAAAATGGATGCGTATGAGTTCTTCATAACAAGTTTGATAATATGTTTTGTTATAATACTCACTCAATTATATATTGATTCATTATATCAACTTAATTCAATTATTAAGAGGGTTTGAAATAATTAAAAAAATATCACTTTTCTTCTTAGTTATTTTCAATATGTGATTGTAGTTGATAATAGCTAATTATTGGTCTGTTGTACACAAATATCAAAGAATTGTGTACCTAAATTATTGCAGAAAAATATATCTTTTCTGTATTATTTGTTTAAGATGGTTACTTTATGTTTACAAATATGTATGTATAAACTACACATAAATTTTAATTGTAATATTAAATACAGCAAAACATTATTTATTGTAAAACCTTGTTTGTTGCGGTCAAAAAAGACCTCCCAAATAAGTCTTAACTTTACATGAATTTTTAATTATTCTTAGTTTAGGTTTATCTTTCATTGTCTTCTTCATTTAATCGTCTCAACGTCTGGTCGTATTAAATACATTAAATCACTTGTAGGAGCAAAAAGTCTGTATGAGGACTCCACGTTGCTGCCAACTATGGTTCTCCATGGCTCCATAACCAAACCTTATGGGTTTAAGAAAAGTATTTAATCGGTCTAGATCTATGGATTAAGGCTGTTCAGAATCAGACGCACTTTTGTCTTTACCTATACTTCCTTCCCCTACGTAAATCTTCCATTGAATAATTTTTAATACTCTGGAAAACCAAATCGCAATCGGTTATTTAGTACATATGGTAACAAGACAACAAAAACAAGAAAAACAATAAATGTGGCTAATACACATTCACTATTATAATTAACCATCTCCCCTTTCAGAATTTTATTTCTATTTATTTTTTATAGTTATAAATATTTTTCTTTAGACTTTTTAAATAATTTGAGTTTAAATGGTAAGTTAGATAAATTCCCCCATGCTCTCTCCATGCAGTTGGTGTGACCTGCATCCATTAGTCTGATGGGTTTCATATACCCCAGGGGTAGTCGCTTGGAAAATCTCTTTTTCTTTTTTGTCTAATACTCCATCTTACAAGGCTCATAGTTGCTCAGCTTAAATTACCTATTGCGCCATAATCTGTTCGTTCATTCTTGTTGCACTATTTTCCCTGTCTGATATCTGACGTTAAAATCTTTCAGTAATTATTTGAAGAAAACAGAAGGATTAAGGTGAAAGAAAAGGAGGATAATAGCAGAAAGTCAATTTGCTTTATCTGTTTGGAAGAATCTGCGGGTTTATTATGGGCTCTTCTTGGTTAAATTATCTGGAATAATGGCATAATAAGTTTTATTAGGGCATTTGATGATTCCTTGGATCGTTATCCATATAATATTCTCGTTCCAGGGGCGAAAAAAAAACTTTTGTTCTGTAATTTATTCTACTTGAAGCTGTCTCATGAAAATTCAAGCTCAAGTCTGGAGCAATATCTTCCCGATATAGATAGAGTATTACAAACCACTAGAGAACTGTGACAGGCATATCGTAAAAATATAGATTTATGAAATCAAAGGAATAACGATCAAGCCAAACTTAATACCATTGAATAATTTCTTCCGGTACTAATTATCTGATTTATATTAAAAATCTAACATATAATTATGGGCATATCTCAATATTAATAAAATAGTTAAAATTATAAAGTAGACATTTTTTAAATCCACGTTGAAAATTGTTATTTTTAAGTGAAAATTGACCTAGAATTGCTAAGTTACATAAAATATGTGTGTAAGGACTGATTATCGATTTTAATGTTTTTATTTGTGGTAGTAATCATTTGTGAACGTATCTTAAATGTGTATCTGTCTCTTTTTACTCCAAATAGCAACTGTATCTAAGTCTAAGTCCTTATTCATGGGGAAACCTGTGTCATATAAAATATGAAAATATACTTTCTAGATAATACGTGGAAATGATTGGAACTACTTATGTAATTATGAGTTCTAACTACTATAATGTAGTTCAGTAAAATAAGTTTATTTTTATATTCCATATGCGGCTTGTAGGCTTCTTATTTTATTTTATTATAAAGTAAAAAACAGCTTACGATAATATTTAATTAGTTATAATAAAAATAAAAGAAATCATTATGACCTGATGACGATAAGTAATCTGTAACCTCCAAAAACGAACATTTCTTCTTGTGTATACATATTGTTAGTTTATTTTGAAATCATGACATGTCCTCATTACGATTTAATATGCCGCTTTATTCTAAATACTAAAAATCATATTTTCTAATAATACTTATTTCCATTTTATAGAAGTCAAAGAAACTGAAAGCTCAGGAAAAAGAGCGATTTAATAAATTAAACCGATATTCAGGTTTATTTTTTAATTTATACTCTTAAGAAATCTAAGCCTCAAAGTTTTTATTAATTTCTGCTGTTCGGATTTTTGTAGACGGAAATTTTATTTTATCATTATGTTCTTGTCCTTTTAGTATTTAATTTTATATTAAACATAAAGCTAATTTTGGTCAGTACCGATTGGATTGCCTTGAGAGCTTCGTCTACTTAGAGACAGAAATTAATTATTATTAATGCTAGTTTTATTGTATATGGTGATGTAGACAAGATATATTATTAATAGATACTGTCTCTCGACTACTTGTTCATTTATGAATACTTTTAGTGTCTATTTCCACTTTTTAAATTAATAGTAGTAAAGAGCTCCCCTTCTGTGAAAAATTTTATATTTATTTATTAATGCAAATAAAAATTCTGTGGCCCATGTCATCACTTTGACAGGGGCAAGTCAACAGAACCGTTCCTCCCGCGCAGGGATTTATTTAATTCTGCCGTTCTGAAATTATTCCTGAAATTTAATATGTTTAAATCTGATAATTTTGTTAAAGTTGTATGCTTCAATATAGTATTTCTTTGATTCCAGCCTGTCATGTGCCTTATAAAATCTGAAATTTCTATACATTACATTTTGTTTTTTATTTGACCTATAGACTAACTTTCCTAAATCTACTCTATGAAACTGAAGACAAAAAAGAAGAAAAAATAGGCAAAGACTATGTGTTGTTAAAACGATTGGGTAATTATTTTTATATCACGAATTAGTGGATGGGCTATGATAAAATTTATATGGAATAGTCCTTAAATATAAATTATTAAAATTATATCAAGAATAGTAGTGGCCCATAGTAGTGGCTGTGCCTTATAGCCTACAACGTTGGTCGAAACGTCGGCACTTACAATAAATAAGTTTGTCTTTAGTGGGTTTTTTTTACTACACCCCCAGACTATCTACATCCCACATTACATCAAGACTAATTTATTTAAAATCTTTAAAGAATAACAATTTATTTATTCTTTTTGTAATATGGATTCCATTTAAATCAGAGTCTAAAACCGTGTGAAATATGAATTGAAATCATCATATAGGAGGCTAATTTTTTTTTTTACTTTCTTTATGAGTCCTAAATTCAAGATTGAGAACGCAACATGTTAGAATTTAAATAATTGTAAATGCATAAAAATTGACCATTCTTCCCATTCGATAAAAACACGGTATTGCCCAATAAACTATTTCTCTATTTACAACTCAAATTGCGTTTAATTTATCGTTTTATAACTATTTTAAACACGATAAAGACAATTTTTTTATGACACTACTTCAATAATTTATATCATATCTATGCCATAAAAACAGTTTAATAAATTAACATAAATAGACAACTGTATTTCTTTTAATTATTCAAAAACTACATTTCGCTCTTAACGTCCCACGAAATTATATTTTGTTATGATTATGATGAACATCCACTCTCACATGTCAAGCTTAATGAGAAAATGTTACTAATTGCACTTCTAGTATGTGTATAAATCTGGTAATTATTTTTCTAAATGTCTATGAGATATATTTTATGATTAATTAAAAAAATTTAATTATTCCATAAATTTTATATTGTAAAACCATGTTTTATTATTTATTAATATTGATTTCCTAATTAATTAATTGGTTTCTTGTGGTATTAGTTTAATGTGCTCTAACCGCTGTATATGGGAAGTATGTGTAGTAATTACCATTACACAAACTTAACTACCTCATTTCCTGTGTTAAAAACTAATTCAATTTTCTAAACATTAATTATTCTAAAAATGTCAACCCTAATCTAAAATTATTTAAGTTTTTCTTCCTCTTGAAAAACTCACCGTTTCATCTTTCGATTTTGTTTACTTTTCTTCTAAGAATTTCAACAAGGGAATGAAAAGTTAACAAACTTATCTTTGAAAAGTATATTCCAACTAAGTTGAAGTTCATTAAGCG
The DNA here is from genome assembly GCA_037127475.1 of Arma custos. Lineage (NCBI taxonomy): Eukaryota > Metazoa > Arthropoda > Insecta > Hemiptera > Pentatomidae > Arma > Arma custos. The sequence continues at coordinate 72,769,361 of CM073762.1, read as the reverse complement.
CTTTAATCAATAATTTACTTTAAAATGCTTGATATATTAGACTTATAAATTTTATTTTAAAGGCAGTAAAACTAAAGGAAGTTTTATTGTAATTATAATGAAATTAGATAAATGGAACTTCAGACACCGTGGTTCATAAAGAAGGATATTGAAGGAAATAAATTAAAATTGTTCTTAAAGTCCCATCTCTAAATTCTTTTTCCTCATATATATATATATATTCCTCTTCAAAATTAAAAAAAAAATATTTAAATAATTAAAAAGAACCATAAATAAAAAATAAATTATGAATATAAATTTGACGTAAGTCAACGAGATCCCGATTAAAGTAATGTTCAATGAACATACTTCCCCGTGTATACCTCGAAAAATTGCGAGATCACAGGGATATAGGATCAGTGAAGAGAAAGGATTTGTCTAGCTGGAATGCGTGCCTTGGTAGCTCAGTGGTTAGAGCACCGGGCTAGAAACGCGGGCGACCCGGCTTCGAATCCCGGCCAAGACATAATCTTTTCTCTTCAAAATTAAAAAAAAAATATTTAAATAATTAAAAAGAACCATAAATAAAAAAAAAAAAAAAATATATATATATATATATATATATATATATATATGTAATGATATGAGGATGATATATATATATATATATATATATATATATATATATATAAATATATATATATATATATGCATAAACACCAACTACATGTCTACCTAATTACTACAGATTAGACTTTTATTTTGTCTATTAGCAGCCTGGGAGGGCGCTCCTGGGGCTCACCCAGCCTATATAAAGTAGGCACCCAAAATAATAAGGGAGAAAAATCTGGCGGTTGAGCGTGATCTAGAAAAAATCACCTGCCTGCACAACCGTTGGCCATGAAGCAGTACACTCTCTACTGAAACCCGTTCACGGTTGTAGTGGTATAGATTTTTTTATTATTAAAACGATAAATAGAAACTTTTTATTTATTTAATTTGATTTTTTTAATTCCATTATATTCCTCAGATAACATTCGTGAGCCTAATAAAAAAAAATACGACATTCTTCATACGTTAATTACAAATTGTGATTAAGGAGTATTCATAACTTTTTACCGAGCTTTACTAATGTCAGATGTATAAAGATTCTTCAGATTTAATTATGTCCAAGTCTGAAGTTCTCCATTCTGTACAATTGCAAGACTTCACATTCATAATTAAAACGTGCATCCTCTTTCTGGCTCAGAAAATATTTAACGAGCCCGTAATGTTTTAAGCAGCGATTCCTGAGCTAAAAGTTTATTCTCCTCCCGTTCCTTGTCAGATTTAATTTTAATTTAAAAATAAATGTATAATGTGTCCGCCTCCTGTCCTCATATTTTTTTTATTTCTCGTAACTCTCAATTAAACAATATCGTACCTTATTGTCACTCTTAATTACGGTCATCTGTTATGGGTTTTTAATTAGTTCTACAGGGTACCATAAAATCGTGATTAATTTAGCAGAATAACATTTGTATTCTGCATTTATTTATTTTTTTGTTTGTTTTGGAGGATTTTGAGTTAAAATATTCTCGAAAAACCATTGAAAAATATTTTTAAAAATATAGCTAAATAACTATAATTTGTATTCTTATTTTGGAAATAAAAATGATAAAATTGTTGGTAAGTGAATAGAGTATTGTTATGATTCGTAGTTAAAAGATCATGTACAATATTAGAATGAAATCTTTCAATTTTTAAATATTTTTTAAAATAATTCATATTAGAATATAAACATTAATTAAAAAGAATAATCTAGACGCTTGAAATAACTTTATATTTATTTTCTATTTTTTGTTAAAGATTACATAAGTAACATTATTATGTTAAGTAATAGGTTCCATTTATATCACGTTACTTTTTAAGAGTTTTAAAAATTATTTATTAATCTTAAAGTATTTCTGTACTTAGCATATCATACAATATGCGTTACGTTTTGTTTGTTTGTTCATTTAACGTAAATTTTTGCTGTTGTGGCAAATCGGACGATTTTATATTGGGAGCTCTAAATTTTTCCAATCCAGGTTTAATTAGGTTAGGGATTTTTAACGAGTACCTGACATCGTACAGGCTCGGGACCACCGTTTAACGTCCCTTCCGAAGGACGGCGTAACTAAGGATTTTTACTCCCTTAAAAATCCTAGGGCCACCTGCCGGGCTACGAACCCGCGATCTTGGGCTTAGTAGTTTGTTATGACTAACCACTAGATCATAGGTCGCCCTTTTTTACTTTGTTTCAGTCATTGAAAAACACCATGAACAAAATAATAAACTATAGTTTAACTCAATCTCACATAATTTTCAGAGATGTTATTTGTTATAGTGATTGTTCACCATGGTATTCCCAGAGAAAAACAGTATATTTTATTACAAAAGACTTTGTTTATTTCTTCTGGTTTAGACCGTGTAGATAAATTTTTCGCCAACGTTTCGTCAACCATGCTGCTGACTTCCTCAGGGCTGAGATGAGAATCGGTTTTATCTCAGCCCTGAGGAAGTCAGCAGCATGGTTGACGAAACGTTGGTGAAAAATTTATCTACACGGTCTAAACCAGAAGAAATAAACAAAGTCTTTTGTAATAATAGTGGTCGTGGAAGCCTAAAAGAATGTTTATGTATTTTTTATATTTTATTCTGTATATAGAAGATTTCGGAATAGAATTGAATCGCTTCCTCTACAAAAATTCTACCCTCAATTTTATTAATTCCATCACTCCAGATGCTGCACGTTTCGTTTTTTTCATTTGGAATGAACGTCAACGGGTTATAGGAGGTGTAAAGTGTTTATCTTAAATTATACAAATAAGGTAAAATTAGATTTTTTTGTAACGTTGCTTCGCTAGCATTTTTTGCCTTTCGAACTACCTTTCGCCCGTAGGTCTTCCTTTCTTTTTTTTCTGAAAATGATTTTTGAATTATTCAGATCAAGTTTATTTTTTCAAATATACGTATTTATTTCGTTTTCCGAATGCATGGTACGTTTTAGTTGTTTAGTTAGATAACCAGATGCAAATCGAGATGCATCCAGTTTTGAATCGGTTACTGATTTCAGTTCCCTCCCGACAAGACTCCCGATATCCTGTAGCATACGAGTATATCTTTCTCCGGAACGCAGAGAACAAAGACGGAGCGACTCGAACCTTCCTTATCTGCCCTTGGATCCCTCTCCTCCAGACCTACAAGAACTTGCTGGGACATTATCAGTTCCTCCTGTCAACCGTCATCGCCTGATAGCATGCTCAGTAACCGTGTTAGCTATTTAAAATATTTTTTTATAGTAAAAAACAAGAATAAATAATGCGAATATAAATAACAAATTAACGCTTCCGATATTAAGAGAAAAAATTTAAATCATATACACTCCTTATATTTCGTCGTCTTAGAGACAAAAAAAACGTTTAACCACTTATTAACAGTGGCTGAAGATATAAGATCATGTGACTCTAAAATGGAACTTGAATAATAGTTTTACATGCATCTTATTTGCCCCAAACGTCAATGTTGGAAATATATTTTTGTGTCACCAAAATGACGATGTTTATACTTATATATTAGATATTTATAAATATTATATTTATTTTCTTCAAAACATGTTAGCACAATTAATTATTAACAGAAAATATTTCCTCTTGAACAGCAAATATTTGTTTAGTCCACATAATAGGTTTTTATTCATGACGCAATTTAATAAATGTCTACTTGCATATAGGTTAACAGGTATATATTTTTAATAATAATAAAAATATACATATATCCAGTTGCCCACACATATAATTAATATTAAAATATTCATTAATTCAATAATTATTGAATATATGTTAATGTATAAATAAATACAATCTAGAAATTAAAGAAGCTTATGAGATCTGTTCTCAACTTGAGAAATCAGCAAATCGGTTTTATTTCAGCTCTTTTTTTTCAAACTGATTCATATAAATCCAGGCCTTCCGAAAAAAAAATATCCATTTATGATTTCGGATATTCCAGTGTTTCGAATTTAATTGGATAATGGGATTATTTTTGTTTGCAAACAAATTTATAGAGATTATTTACCTTTTATTTTAAAAACAAATGAAACAAGAAAAAAATAATAAACCTTTAGTATAAATCTCGACTTTTTAAAAACTTGTATATTGTAGTAAATTCTAAATTATCTTTTGACGCTAATAAACTTTAAGGTTGAGAAAGAGAAACAAATTTACGTAAAAACTAAACGAACATGAATTTTAGATATAATGAATGTTATTAACACATTATGTCCATTGATATAATCCAATCAGAAATGAACACTGAGCAATATTTAACATTTTTAAGGCAACAAATTTCAAACGGCCAACATAAAAGTAACTAAATCATCTTATTTAAACATATCATTATCTAAAATTATTTACTTGGTTTTGATGAAGAAAATATGTTATAAGAGAATTATTTATTATTATTAATTAATTAATAATAATGAATCAATATCCCGGCCCTGGACATATCTATTCTCTTAAAAATAAAAATATTAAATAAAAAATATGAAGAATGCCAGTTTACTTCATTAAATTCTCTTTTAATAAAAAATAAACGGATCTTTACAAATTATCATGAAATGTCACAATTTTGCGAGGTTGTTCATCACAAAATGTCGCTGAATTAACAAGTGCCGACACAACATTAAAAATCCATCAACTAGAAATTTTGGGTGATGAATTATGGATCAATTGTGGAAATGAGGAGTGGCAGTTTAAACCTTATTTTAAGCAGTTCATGAAAACTGTTTTTGTTGGATTTGAAAAAATATATTTATATTACTTATGCGTGGACGTTTAGGTCATTTTTGTATTTATTATTTTTGTATCAATAAAAATAAATAAAAACGAAACTAAAAAAAGAGGGTGCGGTTGCCGTGCCGAAGATGTTGGGTTCAAACCCATCCATGACAGATAAAATATTAAATCTGTTAACCGGCGTAGACCCTATGTTGGTTTTGATTTACAGACCCTCTATAAAGTGTTTACCCAAAAAAAGGGAACATCTAGCTATTCTGCCTGATCTAGGACAAATCACCTCCCTGCACAACCGTTTTCTAAGAAATACTACAGTCTCTACCACGTATTGAACCTAAGACCATCCATGGGAGTACCCATAGTATAACTAATAAGTTATACAGGTTAAGACTTAAAAAAATAAAAATAATAATGGATAAAAATTACTCTCACCACCATATGAAAGCTTTTAAAATTTCAACTAAATTATTTAAATATTTAGATAATAACTTTTATTAAAGTGTAAAAGTTTGCATTAATACTACTTTAACCTATTTATAATAGTTTTAAAACTAACCTCATGTTTAGCGTGGTCTAGGACTAATCACCTCCCTGCAGATTCGTTTTCCAAGAAACAGTACAGTCTCTACCATGTATTGAACCTCAGACCCTTCACGGGTTGTAGTGGTAGAGTTTTGTTTTTTATATTGAACATTAATCGCCATCATGCTTGCATTCGACTTCTGTTAAATTAGGCAAGTTTTAACGAGTGAATTGCCAATAATTTTATAAAGGTATGTTGAGAAAAACGGCAAGGAAAGTCTTTTGATGAGACACATCAGTTTTTTTATTTTAACCTTGAAATATCACTCCGTATCCTGTGTATTATAGAATTTATATGAGCAATAGAGGTTTGACCCAATCGATTTGGCCCTGACTTTTTGAAGTGTTTGGGGTGCCCAAGGATGAGCGTACGTCCAAAAGGACAAAACGTCTTGACAAGGTTAGCGGAGGGGACATGAACAAGTGGCCAAAGAGAGACTAATACCTGTCATCGGCAGGTGGAATCGATCCCGCACCCTACGGTACCCTGTCAGATGAACAGGTTAGCCCGATGTGAGAAGAATGCTACAGGTTACATCGACACCCTCCCTCCATAATCCGATCTAGCCCTCCTAGCGCCATTGTCATCCTCGTCCCAACCTGCCTCTTGTTGTCTCTACTCGCCCATTCTGATCAACTCTGCAATGGAGTTTGTCTTTTCTGTCACGTCCTTTTACAGAACACCTCTAAAATTTTAAGCTCAAAGGGCAGAAAACATAATATATAAGCTGCTCATATGATATTAGGCGTTTGGGATCAAAAGCGGATAGCTCCACAATTCAAAAATTGACTTTTACATATTTTTCGATACTTTAATCAAGTAATCAAATGCTCTTTGTAACTTCAGGTTCTGTGGCGGACTAAAACCATCAGAAATGAGACGGGAAAGTGTGTTAGACAAAATTCATAATAAAATAAAACTCATCTTATACACTGGATCATACTTACTCATGATAATTTTCTCACGATGCCATGATTTTATGGGCAGTAAAAATTATGTAGAAAAATAGACAATCGAGTGTTAAAAATATATCATATGAAATATTTGTGTAAAAATAATGATATTATTTTAATGCGTGTTCCGATGTATTGATTATAATTAATTTTATTTTATATTTAACATCAGTGATTAAGGATCAAAAATATGTATTCAGCTAGATTACTTTTGCATTACAATAATTCAAATTCAGCGTTGTAAGTTAATTATTAATTTTTAGATAGACCTATATGATTTAGAACGACAGTGTAGAAAGAGTTTTTGCATTTCAGCTGTATCAGAGAACAAGCATGGCAGAGACTGTACTGTTACTAAGCTGACGTTTTGCAGGGAGTTGATTTGACCCTGATCGCAATCAACCGCAAGGTTTTTTCCCCCAATCAAGGGTATCCACTTTATAGATGCTGGGCTGAGCCCCGGAAGGGTCTTTAGATCTGTAGATCGACATATGCCAGTTAACAAGTTAAATAATTTATCTGCCGCAGATGGATATGAACAAACGACCTTTAGTTCAGAAACTCAGTACTATACACACAGACCTTAACGACCCATATATTTGATAGACCTTTCTACACACCTTAGTTCCTAAAGAAAGGTGTACTAAAAAGCCCTGGTCAGGTGTACGAGGGGTGATCAAAAAGTTCCAGGACTGTTGAGATTGCGCGGCAATGGAGTGTCATAGAGCAGTGCGGTTGGCAGCATTGTTTAGCGTGACTCTTCCTGAGCTCAGCTGTTTATTCAGTTTGTTGATAACCTTCTTCATTGCAAAGTTACTGCTGTTTTCGTAAAAAAAAGTTTTTTGTGTTCGGCGATTTTGTGAAATGAATGTAAAGGAAGAGCAACGCGTTTGCGTAAAGTTTTGTGTGAAGTTGGGTAAAATGTTTACTGAAACTTTTCAAATGTTGCAAGTGGCTTTCGGTGATGAATGTCTGAGTCGGTCAAGGTGTCATGAGTGGTACAAAAGGTTCAAGGAAGGCCGGACATCGTGTGAAGATGATTCTCGTTCAGGGCGCCCATCAACTTCGACTGACGACGATCATGTTGCAAGATTGAACAGTCTCGTGCGTTCTAATCGTCGACTAACCATTCGTGAGATGGCTGAAGAATTGAACATTTCATTTGGTTCGTGTCAACAGATTTTAACAGAAAATTTGCAGATGAGAAGGGTGGCTGCAAAGTATGTTCCGAGACTGTTGACTGAGCAGCAGAAAGAACACAGAGTTCAAGTTTGTCAGGAACTTCTTGAAATGGCAAATGCCAATGAAAACTTCTTAAAACAAGTCATTACTGGAGATGAAACGTGGGTTTATGGCTACGACGTGGAAACGAAGGTCCAGTCATCACAATGGAAGACAAAATCCTCCCCAACCCCCAAAAAAGCACGTCAGGTCAAATCAAACGTCTAGGTCATGCTTACTGTTTTTTTCGACTGGAAGGGTGTTGTTTACCATGAATTTCTTCCACGAGGTGAGACCATTAACCGCTTTCGTTATCTTCAAACCCTGAGAAATTTGCGCGAGGCAATAAGGAGGAAGAGACCAGAGTTGTGGCGGAGCGGTGAGTGGGTGCTGCATCATGACAATGCGCCTGTTCATTCCGCACTGCTCATTCGCGACTACTGCACCAAAAATGGAATGACGGTCATTCCCCAGCCTCCATATTCACCTGACCTTGCCCCTGCAGACTTTTTCTTGTTTCCAACACTTAAGAGACCCATGAAGGGAAAGAGATTTGAGTCCGTAGATGACATTAAAAAAAAATCGCTGGAGCAGCTACACACCATTTCACAAGATGATTTCTCAAAGTCCTTCACACAGTGGAAACATCGTTGGGAAAAATGTATAGCTTCCCAAGGAGAGTACTTTGAAGGGGACGACGTCCAATAGCCTGTAGATTTTTTAAATAAATTAATAAAAAATCAGTCCTGGAACTTTTTGATCACCCCTCGTATTGTTGGATAAGTAACGATTGAACACAACCTACTGTGCTCAGAAGTAAGCGATGGAACTTTAACCAATCGTATTTTATCGTAATTAACATTAGTACTATTGCGAAAATAATACTAGAAGATAAATAATATAATAAAGTATAAATATAAAATTCTAAAATTTATTTCAATTATTGTTTTGATGACAAGTTATGGAGTTATGCACAAATTACGACTCTGTTTTATTAGTTTTGTTTTCAGGTGCATCGTGAGGGTGGATATTGCCTCTTGCTTTGTTAGCAATATTGGGCTTATATTTCATTGTAAGTATTCCAATATATTTGAAACAAATCGGCACAAACGTTTATGAGATCAAAAAATAATTAAACTCAAAGCAATCTAGAATTATGGGATAGGCGGATGCAATTATTGAGCCAGGGGGAGAATATACTTATCGATTTATTCATTTACATTATTCACCACTAATGGAATCGTGATTAATGAATAAAATTTGTATTGGAAGTAATCACACGCGCTGATTCGAATTTATAGCTCTAACTGATTTGTAATTATATTTGATCGTATAATTTATACAAATCTCCGTTTAGTTCGCTCATGTTGAAAGAGCGGTATTAAAAACTGGCTGTTAATATCATTTTTAGTTTTATCAGATTCTATTCGTTGGACGTAAAATATAATTAAATAAACAGCGACTTATGTCTTTGAATCTTTGAACCCCTATTATACTAAGGGAGAAACTCTCGGGGGTGGAATTGTCCAAATTGCTTTCTTAGTGCTCATTTAAGCTATACAAAGAAACTATCTGGGAGTTTCAAGAAGTTCTGTGGTTTCAGTTGTGCGTTGGCCGCTGGATGTGTTAGTCAATCAGGTTCCAGGTTTATATAAACTTCGCCTGTGTGGTGTGTTGATAAAAAGTAGCCTATGTCCTTCCCCAGGCTTGAGATTATCTATATCAAATTTCATCACAACCGGATCAGCACAGCCATGAAACATACATTGACACTGATTAACAAACGGGACGGACAGAAGTTACTTTCGTTTACTGTTGTTCGTGTCAGTAAACGATTAGTATGTAGTGTTATTGAATGTTAAAAATTTAATATAACATTTTTTTTTTAAATCGATTCTGAAATCAATCAGTTTTCACGGATGCATTTTTCATGGTTTCTCCCACTGCAAGGCTCCTTTTAAAAATATAAATCTGATCCTAAAATCTTTATGAATGATAAATAAATGAAGCAACAAATTAGTGTCACAAACTTTTTTTTTTTTTTTTTATTGATATTTACAACTGTAATAACATTACATCAAGTAAATTGGCTGTATGAACAAAGGACATGAACAAAAAAATCACTTGTGGAGAAACTATCCATTGATAGCACTCCAATGAAGTTTTATAGTAGAAGGTCTCGAGGCCATCTTCTTTTCAGACGCCTCGGAGGGTTATCAGGAATATTATAGGAAGCAAGTCGAGAGACTAGCGGATTCAAGTTCGTATGGAGCTTTTCATGGAAGGATAGGTATCTAGTTTGGGCCAAATCAGCAACATATGGGATATAACAAGATCATGATGGATGAATTTGTTTGTGACATAATAAGGAGCATTGAAGATTTTACGAAGGATTTTGGATTGTAAGGATTGGATGCGAGATGAATTGGATGGTTTAGTAGAGCCCCAAAGCTCAACTCCGTATGTCCAAATAGGTCTGATAACTGTCATGTAAATGAGTCTTTTGTAATTAATTGGTAGCTTTGAACGTTTGTCCAGTAAATGTTGAAGTAGGCGAAATCTTCGAGCAGTTTCTTGTCTTTTCAGTCTAGTGTCACAAACTAAGAAATTTATACTCATATTATTCACGAAACCGTTAATGTTTATCAGCTTTTATAGAAATTGTTACTATTGTCTACTACCTGTTGTTATTGAATATTATTTTTTATAAATTAATTAATAAATTATCGCTCCCATGGAATTTGGTCTGCCACATAAAGTTTCGTGAAAGATCATTTTAAATAAATAATTTAATTATTTTTTTAAAATTAAGTTACCCATACATCCAAAATTTCAGATGTCTAACTTCAAAACTGACGGATTCTTTACAATTTTTGAATCCCTAGGATATTAAGGGGGAAGCCCTTGGGGGTGGAATTATCCAAATTTCTTTCTTAAATTATACAAAGAACCTACATAGAAATGTCAAGATGCTAAGTTCCTGATTTGCCTTCAATTATGTACTATAATGGGGGGCACATGCCCCCGTGTCCCCTCATAAATCTGCCCTTGCTGTAGCCTATGATGTATAACCTATTTTACTCAATAAGTTTCATCCAAATCCGTTCAGTAGTTTTTGCGTGAATGAGTGACAAACATAAATACAAACATTCGCATTTATAATATTAGTAGGATATCAAAACAATAGTTTCACTAATGTTCTTTCTGTTATTTTAACAACTATTATCATGTGATTTGTCTTTAATTATGTACTATAATGGATTCTCCACAGTACCTAAAAAAATGTCGAGGGGGGGACGTGCCTCCATGCACCCCCCTAAATCCGCGCTTGCAATAGCCTATGTGTTATTCTGATGTATAATCTATATTACTGTAAAGTTTCATCCAAATCCGTCCAGTAGTTTTTGCGTGAAAGAGAGAGAAACACACAAACTTTCACATTTATAATATTAGTAAGATTATTATTTTATGACCTAAATCATCTTGAATCACCTCATTCCATCTTTAACTTCCTTTGACAGAACAAAACCAGTGAGCCTGCACTTCACCCAACGAAGAGAGAAGTTACATCCTCGTGAAGATAAATGTGGCGGGTAAAAACTCGTAGATAGTAAGTTAGTTCTTTTGTAATGAAACAATTGACTTTGGCTCTTGGCCAGCCCCATATTTGAGTTCAACGGTACAGAATTAATTTTTATATATTTAACTTTTCCTGTTTCCGCTAAGTGATTTAAATAAATATTTTCACTTTTTAGTTGTCATTCAAGTAGCTGGTCTACACCAATCGCTGCTCATCAAGTAAAAAAATGTAACATAATTCGGTCCACTATTCTTCTAAATTATTTTGCAATTCATATGAGGTGTTCAGGATCTAAAGCGGAAAACTACGAAATTTATAAAATCGACTTTTCCACACTTCACTAAATTAGTTCAACAAATTAATATTATACTTGATTGAGTTCGGAAAATTATTAATCGATAGATTAAATATTATTTAATGGTTTTCGTTTGCTTAATTTAAAAAAAAAAATGAAAAATCAATGAGATTTATACCTAAGAGGTATTAACAAACATTAATGGTATATCGTGTTTAAAAAAGTTAATAATTAAAAATGATAATACAATTATATTAATTGCGTAGTATATGAATTCAGTTTTATGGACTCCTACAAAGAATGCAAGTTAATTTATCTTAAAAAATGGCCAACACATGGATTAAGGAGACTGAAAAGGATATGGAAGAGCTCGAGGTCCCTCCGGATGACGTTATAGGGTGTTCTTCAGAACTTCAGAATACTCAAGGCTTTCAAGAACGCCCAAACAGAATAGGAGGCGCTATTGGAACTGAAGAAAGAAACCAAAGCTACAGGGAACGAATGAAAGAGATATGGAAGAACAGCTGAATCAGCGTAGTCCAGAGTGGCTCAGTCATAAATAAAAATAATACCGTAAGTATGTATGTAGCTTTTTCGATATCTCGATTTTAGCCCAGTATGTAGCTATATTCAATAAGTCTAATCAACATTGATTAAATTATATCTTGCGTATTAATAATGAAATACAACTCTATAACCCGGGTATTAATTTACAGTTGATTTTCTCTGAACTTAAAGCTATTACCGGATTATATTACATTTCCAATGCGCACTTATCGAAGTTTAATATAGATAATATGGGCGATATTATTACTGAAGAAGGATTTATGAGAGTATTAAATATCGATATTTAATTGTAAATATATCTCTTTAAGATTTTTCACTTAAACTGTTATAAATTATTGGACGCATTGCACTTTCCCTTGTATTTAATTTTCAATGATATTAATTGCCAATTAGATATAACCTTCTTCATTCAATATTTTATTTAAAAACATGGACCTCTGAAAAATGTTTTGGATTCACTACGTGTTTGAGACTGCACTGTTGTATACTGTTGTACTCACTACGGTTGTACATGGAGTTTGCTTATCCGAGATCACGCTCAACAGCCTGGATTTGCCCTCAATTAAGATTACTCACTATATGAACGCTGTGTGAGTCCCAGAAGGTTCTTTAGATCCCACAGGATCCATCTATAACTGTTAAGAGATTATTTAATTTATCTGTCACAGCCGGCTTTGAAACTTGAACGGATTCGGGACCTTCAGCATAGCAGCTTAGTGCTCTGCATACTTAAGTATCCCACCCCATATTGATATAATATATGATATACAATATTTGATATTGATTCTCATTAATACTGCTATGCAATATTTAATTTGATTTCCATTTTTCTTAATTGAACCGATGCTATTATATTCCTTCAGTAACACTGGAAATTAAGCCTCATTGGAAATATTAAACTGCAAAATAAAAAGAAGGGTTCATATCCGATGGTTCACTTTCGGTATATCTATTACTCCAATGCTTCAATACTGCCAGTTTCTGTCTTCGAACCATTCATGAGAAGAACCGACATGCTCTGTGCAATCCTCCTTTAAATCAACCAAGCAAAGTCCTACGACTTCATGGTAGATTTAAGATGCTACGATGCATTGTAATAGATAAAGCTATAACTTCGAGATGAAGTGCGCGGCAATACTATTAATCCAGTTTCATTGCACTCTATAGGCCATCGCCTGCTTGAACCCCAACCGGATAGACGTTGGAATATCCGACATCAGTGAAAACCATCCGTAGATTCTGAGAAAAGAGAGGATTACTGAATATATAATGGTCATGTCACTAGCCGGGTAGTTTGTTCGAGTTCCAACCTACAATGGTCTGGAGCTAAAATAATGTTCATCATTATAAATACCTAAATCGGTCATTGGAATGATTCTATTGTTCTTTCTCAATGTGCAGGACCCTTGGTTGCTTTTCAGTTAACTTAGTCGTTTTTTCGGTAGGTAAGTCATAAAATGTGAAACTCGTTAATCAAATTGTATAACTAATTTACTTGTATTAGTTAAGATTGTATTTTTTTTTCAATATTGTGTATGCAGAAACAAAATTGAAGTATTATTATCTATCCCATATTAGTATTAAGTATTTATCCCAACATTTTAATTTGTACTTCAATTGATAGTTGAAATTATATTAATTATAATAAAATGTTTTATTGGATTAGGTCAATTTTTTGCAACCAACTTTTATGATTCCGTCAATAAATGAAAAATAAATTACTACATTTTGATCACTAATTTTCTTATATATACCCGTCCTTTAAAAAAACAACATATTAACTTAAAAAAACAACTATTTCTACAGGTATTCTGTAGCCAAGATTGTATTGTTTTTTTTCAATATTTTGTTAGAAGGATAAAAATTAAAGTATTATGTTGGGGTGATACATTTTAATTTATACTTCAATGTAGGGTCAGATTTTCGAAATTATATATAACATATCTGTACCTCAGAGGTAAACTATCGTAACTGACATTTTTCAAACTTTACAGGAGAGCAGTTTTAATGTTAAATTTTCCTTTTTATTGTTGTTCAATGTTTTCTATGATACTTAGAGGTCATCAAGATCAAGATCAATGATTACCTCTAATTATCATTGAAAACAGTGAACAACAATAAAAAGGAAAATTTATCATTAAAACTGCTCACCTGTAAAGTTTGAAAAATGTCAGTTACGATAGTTTACCTCTGAGGTATAGACATGTTCTTTGGTTTAACTCAAACTTTGTAACATAACTTGACTTACCCATTTATATTATTCCGTCTTTGGTGTGAAATAAAGTATTACAGTTTGATCACTAATTTTTTTTATCTCTGCTTAAAAAATATTATTTGAAAGGGGGATATTTGAAAGTCGTGAGTTAAGAAAATAAATATTTTGGTATGGTAATGGTTTTTAAACTTTAGAAAATGTTTTAAAAGCTTGCCCCTTCTTCGATTTTAACTTATGTCATCATTCCTGTTAAACTTCAAGTTCAAACATGATACAATTAAAAATATGACTTTACTAAAAAAAAAAATTTTTGGAACTGGAATATCAGCTATGTTGTTAGTGAATTAAAAATATTCAACCAATACAGTTGCTACTGAAGTCTTAAAACTATATGCCAAATTTTGAGTTACGACGTTGTTCTTACGAAGGAGCGATATAACAGAGAGAAAACAGGATAATTAAAAAAAATAAAATAAACAATAAGGACTTAGGCCATGACCATTTCGTGATGAAATGAAGAGAGTAAGAAAATTAAAATATTATTAGAAATATAACATTATGAAACAATAGTCTACTTATTAAGAACATTAAATAATCCTAATATCGGACCTATAATAATACAAGAGCAGTAAGTTTGAAAATTGTTGGTATAAGTCGATTTGTATAAAAATATCGTTTATTCTTTTAAATGATTTTAATGAATATTATTTCATAATAAAATTTAAAAGGTGTAAAAGGTTCTAAAAAGTCTCTCTTTGCAAAGTACTTAGTGACAAAAACATTTGCCCGTCTGTCCATATTTTTAAAGCAATCAAAATAATATAAAAAAAAAGGACTTATACTACTTTCAAAAATAACAGCTAATATAATAAACAGAAATGTAATAAACGACCAGAAAAATATTAAAATATTAATAAAAAATTATATTTATAGTTATTGAGCTAACGAACATTATATTTATTATTTACCATAATAGAGAAATTCTTTCCAATGGGCGTTGAAACTATTACGAAAAATAAAAAACATAATATTTATTGATTTATCATTTATTAATCATTTAATTTTTATTGATTTATTTTATGTTTACCTAGAATTATTTCTTAACAGTTTCGCAAATAATAAAATACAATAAAATTGTCTATTAGTATTCACTATTTACTACTAGTTGTTGATAAATACTCTGTTGATATGAGTCAGAAATAGGCCAGAGGCTGGCGATGACACTGAACGATCGTGCGGGTTTGGCAGGTCTAACTGAACGGCATGTTCGGACGCACCTAAGGGTTTTATTTATTATTAAATAAATTTTACTTTATTTTTTACATATAAATTTCACTCTTTAACTAAATGTCAACTATGTAATAATAATATTTATTTTAATGTCTATATAATTTAGATGCCCAATGATATTTATTGGTGACTAAAGTCATCTACTTGAATGCTATCGAAAAAATTCCCATTTCGATGACTAGTATTTTTATTTAATGTTTGATAAAAAACAGAAGTTGTAGCATAGTATAGTTTATAACTAATATTAATGACTATTTTTTGGCCGCATCCACATTGGCCATATGCACCTCTTTAGTATTTAACGTGAATCGCTCCCAGGAAAAAACAAAACAAAAAATAAACGAACAAATGAGGGCTCAGTTTTATAATAAAGTACGAATGTAAGTCGGCCTACGACTTACTACACTGTTGACTTAAGATGAAAGCTGTTAAAATATTAATATTAAGAAAAATAAATTTAATAAGATGAATAAATTATTTTTATATTATGTTTAATGATGATACACAAAACATATAAAAATAAATGAGGAAAGAAAATTCTCATATATATATGGAGAACTATTCATTGGTAAGCCAACGTTTCGACGAACGTTGCAGGTATTCTTCAGGGCTAGTTTGATGGACGGGGGTTGACACTAGACTGAGAATTTTCTTTACCTCAACCCTGACCATTTACTTCCTCATGTATACAAGGTCAACTGATATTATTCAACATATAAAAATAAATCTTCAGCTTGCTCACTTGTACTCTTTTTTATAATGAAGTGGGGGACAATGCAAGAGGATAATGTGGGGGATGTATCATGAGATGGCTTGGCAGTTCTCGATATAACTTAACTTTGAACCGCTGATTAATTTATGTGATATATCAGAACAAATCTCCACAATACTATAGTTTTACATTTTAGCATTAACAGTTCTAATAATTAAATAAATCTACTTTTGGAACGAAATTACAGCACAGGCATGATTTACAACATGTACGCAGAGTCGATCATGTGACGTATGAATTATTAACATGAATGAGCTATTATCTATAAACGGACCAACCGATTGACCATTAAATAAATTTATGGTATGTCGTGCTTTGATTAAATGATAGTACCTTATTTTCTTCTATCATCTAACATATATCACGAGATCAATTATAATTTAGTTCATCACTTAAGAAATCAATTTTTAATTATTTATGTTATAATTAAATGCTTACTATCTTATAAAAGGGCATTATTTTAGAAATAAATGTGTTATATAAATCAAAACTATAACATCTATACCAGGCCAGCTGTGATCAATATCATAAAATAAAGGAAAAAATTGTAATTATGCTCTTTTTTAATGGATGATGAGATAAATTAGATAAATTAGTAATCAGGAGCAGGAAATAATTATTTAGATTTATCGTGTAACATCGAGCCATGCTTTTTAATTATTGCTAGATTTTGCTCAATTTATCTCGAATTATGCACACAAGTTAGACAATAAATTACCTATTACAGACTCGGCAATACAATCCAGTGTTTTGTCAGCGGTGAGTTCTATTAGGATTTCGAAGCGGTTAGTTAATTTTATTTTATTCTTAATTGCAAATTAATCTATCTGTAAATTAACCTGCCACAAAACCTATTAAAATTCGAATCGTTTCAGGTCTGCATAGTTCGAACTATAAATAATTTTATTAAATCTAACTTGGTCTTGGTTAACATAGTTTTGATTTACACAACCTTACGTAATCAAGTCTAGATCTAAAGAAATAAAATTACGTTAAATTTTTAAATTTTCATTCATAAAGGTTTTATGATTGAATTATTCCGAACTTCATTAAGCTTGATCACGACTAACTTATAGGTTAGGGTAGGCTAAGTCTAAAACAATACTGTACATGACAGAGAGAATTTTTATGACATACATTATATATTATATCATATATTATAATTTTTGTTTTAGGTATAGCTATTTTCAGATACTGATACTGATAATATAAGGCAGGAGTGCTCAATTTAAGGCAAGATGAAAATACAGAAATACCACGATACCAAACAGTAAGTATTTTTTTTTATTTCGACGAACAAAAAATAATAGGAACAGTATTATACATTCACGGGGTATGGACTCTTGATTTATTCGTGAAGCCAAAAATTGTCTGTAAGTTAGTATAAAAACGTTCCAAAAAAAAAATTAAGTTAATTTTTATTGGATAGACATCTCAACATTTTACTAGGTATTTTTTAAATTTCTCATCTTAATGAAAATTTAATTTTGATTGTGATATTATCAAAATTATTTTCTACACCATACAGATCGTAAAACTAAAATATTTTTCCGGAAAAGTTTTTTTTGATAATTGTAAGTTTTAGCGCAAACATCTTTAACTCGTACTCAAAATTGACCAACTTTACTCGATTATTATTGTACTTCGTTCATAAATTTAAAAAAATGTAACGTCCAATGGTGCAAATTTGTTTGATAATACTAATTATTGTTTTAAACTATAAAAAATTCACTAAAACGTCTAAAAATGTTTCTGTCTTATTCCCCAAATAGTCAAGTGATATTCTAAATTGAGTAATTTGTTCGGTCCGATGAAAGGTAGATATGTAGATAAGTAGGTATTAACAACTGCTATTAACACGTTTAATTATATTATATTTGGACAAAAACATTTTTTCTAAACAATGCTGCACTATCACAAATCAACGTTTTAATATGGCTCGCTTTATAAAAATGTAGGGCACCTTTGATTTGAGAAGAAAATGTAAAGCACATATGTATGTATATAGTATCCATATTGTTGTTAAAGGAAACACAGATGGATATTTGTTTATTCATAATTCATACATTTTTGTGGTGACAACCTAGAATGCACAACCTTAATGTATTATGCATATTTAACATGTAATCGTAATAAAAGTGAACCTGATTTGAAATAAAGATCCAAGATCTTAGCGTAGTTTTTCCTTGTTAATTGAACAATTTAAGTGATTAATAATCTGGGAGATAAAAATGTATTTGTTGACATTTACAACTGTACTGTAGTAATACAATAAGAAAATGTAACGGATGATACATAATGGCATAGATAAAGGCGAGCAGAGAAACTACCCCGTGGTAGTAAGTAATCTTGGAGAGAAAATATTTTTTCATATAATTTTTATAATTATATAAACTGATTTTATATAATTATGTATCGGTTAACAATGTGGTATGAAATACAAGTGGAACTATTCCGAGTTTGCGGTTTGGCCTGTCAGTTCTAGAGGTATAACTAACTATTTCAGGAGTTGGGTTTAGGAGCTCAGAGAAAACAGTAGATTGGATTTTCTGGTCAAAAAAGTGCTAAGCTATCTGGGATTTCCTCAGTTCAGTCTCCAGGCTATTGTTCTTAGTTGATCTGTTAACGCTTTGGTGAGCTGATTTAATAGATTAATTAATTAAAAACAAAATAAAGCTACCAAACCACTTGAAAGTTAATGATTAATATCGTCCCTGCCATCGCAAAGTATCGAATGTGAAAAAAACACAGTTTTGTTTTCGACTTATAGCAGTTGCTTTAGGATTGATAATTGATATAAAATTCATACAGAGGCATCTATCAGTTACAAAACAATGTAAAACGAATGCCATTGGTTTGACTATAGGCACTAATTTTTATTGAACCTTGAAACTGCTTTTCTTTAATTCTCCTCAAAAGTACCGATTTTCACATTTGATAGTTGGAAATGGCAGGGACGATATAATTAAATTGATTTAAATATAAACAGACTTGAGGCTTGATTTTAATTTTGAAATGTTATATCTATAATATAAAACAAATATAATAATATATTGTGACCAAATATTTCTTATTTTTACCCTTACATTAAAAAATAAACATTAATACATCAAAACACTTATCAAGTTTTAGCCTGTATTTACGTAAAAGGCATGAGTTATCGTAGAAATTATTCCAGTTCATCCATAATTTCAAATTAATTCCAAATCATACAATTACCTATTGTTCAAACTCCTTCTGAAATTTTATAATTTGTATTTTTGTTATCCAACCCTCGTTCGTTGGAACGAATATATACTTCTAAAGCATAGTATTTAAAACTAACTAAAAATACTTTTAATTTTCAGATAGTCCTCTTTATTAGTTAACTGATAAAAAGAAAAATCGCTTTAAATTATTCTAAAAATCACTTTACCTTTATTTTTTTTTGGTACTACCATTAAATTTCATTAATTTGGATGAAAAAAGAAGAATCCAACAAGAGATCTCTCATTATGAAAAAGGTAGTTAAAATACAAATATTTTAGTTGTTATTAATCGTTATAAAGAGTTTCGTTGATGATCAACCTTGGAACTTTTATTAGTAGTAAAGTGCGTGTTTTTATTGTTTATTCATCATACATATGGTCTTACATTTTACATTATTTTTTTATTTGTTTGTATTATTTGTTTTTATTTATATCATTAAGAAGAACCTGATATCGTGCAGGCTCGGAAACCCATTTTGTGTCTCTTCCGAAGGACTACGTAGCCAAGGATTTTTTTACAATTTGTTTATACAATACATATCATAATTTCTGTAAAATTTTCAAGTACGAAAATTGGAAAAGAGAGCACAATGATAAACCGTATCGCTGACATTTTATCGAAATCTAATATACTTTACTACAATATCCAATCCTGCCAGACAAGAAAAAAATTATTATTTTTTCTGAATTGTTAACCATAGATGGTCTAACTTTCACATTCGGATCCTTTGACTAAAATCGCTTCGAACAAAAACACGGACAAAGTGAAAATTGTCTCCAAATTTAGTGCCAGGAGGGTTAGACATTAGGAAAAATAATAAGGAAAGAAATGGATCTGTGGGAAAACGTAGAAAAAAGAATATTGAGAAAGAAACAGGGATGGAACGGAAAAAGTAAGGCTTGGGCTCCTGAAAAAAATAAGAAAAAGAGTCATTCCAAGCAAGGAGATGCTGTAAAGAATTAGAGGAAGAAATTACTGCGAAAGGTCTTCGAAGTGTAGACTAGAAAGATAGGGAGGGACCTCTGGTAAGAACTGGGAAAATTCACAAGCACAGAACTATCAATTTCTGCATATGGTCAGTGACTACAGTGTAGACACAATGTGTCATGTCATGTATTGATATTATATCGGAGGCTATACTTCAAAATCGATAAGTATTATTTTAATTACTCGTAATCTTTAGCAACAATACGCCAATTAATTATAGAGATAAGAGGTCGAGGATGAGAGGCCTTGGCTACACAAGCGGCCACAAGCTTATGTACTCGTGTGCTCTCCGCGTCTTTAAGATCTTCTACAAACAAGGTCTTAATCACCTAAGGGGGATTTTAGGATATTGTGTACCGACCCAACTAGGTTAATTTCAGTCATTAATATCTTGTTATCAGTTTAGAATTTTCTATTTGTACAAAGTCTCTTGTTGATAATATCCCCATCGAGCTTAAAAAAGCAACGAAAAACAGCTACAGACAACAACGATTAGGAATGAAGGAAGGAAGGTTGTGCTGGAAGGTGTTTTTCTCAGATAACGCTCAACTACCAGATTTTTCCAACAGTTAAAAGTACCCATTTTATAGAGACTGGGTGAGGTTTTATTTTACTTTTATATTTTTTTATATTATATAGTTATGACTGTGATATCGGTATTATTTACATACTGACAATAAAAGTTATTAGTTCCTCAGCTGTTACACAAGGCCACTATATCCCTTGTGTATACCCAAATATGCCATTATAATCCCTTAACATTATTTTTGAGTTTCTTTTGACATTATTATTATAATATTATTCGACATTAATAATATAACATTAATTTCAATTCCCTGATTACTAAATATCTCATAGATAATCTATTTATGATTCGTTACCTGTTACTTTTGTAAATACAAAATGTCGTATATAAATATTGTAAATAATGAGGAAGCTAATTCTGTATGTACATATAAATAAAGACTATTATTATCGTTATTATTACCTGTTACTTTATTGGGAGGAACCCTGTACGACTTTACAACCTATGAAGGGTCTTCGTTTTAGTAGATGTTAGAGACTGTATTGTTTCTAAAACAACGGTTGTAGAAGGAAGTGATTTCTCCGAGATCACGTTCCTCTGCCAGGTTTCCCCCAACATCCCCCACATGGCCTATACGTGTCAGTTACCAAACTAAATAATTTACCTACCTCAGCTGCATTTGAACCCAGGACCCTCTGCATATCAGCTAAGCTCTCTACACCCTGAGCTACCCTGTATCCAAGAGATGTTTAAGAAAAATATCTGTAAATATTAAGAAATAAATGTTTTATTTTATAAAAAAAAATCTAATAAAGCCATATAAGATCGAGAGAATCCGAACGCATAAAAATTTAAATTGTTGTAGTTAATAATTGCTTCCAATAGAATTTTAGTGAAATATAGAAAATCAATTAGTTTTCCAAATAATTAAAAAAAAAAAAAATATTTATTTCATGTAGAGTGGAATGTATATGCTGTGATTCATGCAACGCTCCAAATTAAAAATATAAATATATTCTCTGGGAATGTGTTATCAATTCCCTCCCTATAAACATTAGATAATGACTGAATAACTATGTCATTTACACATAATTACAGCTAGCTGTTAGTATTTTTTCCTTAACAACTAACTGTAAATCACGAAAATGTGGTTGTTAACTGTTTGAGGTTGAACGTTTGCTGGGAATGTCCATCACAGCTGTTGTCCCTGCGTGTTATATGAAAATCTCTGTCCTCATTTCTGCTCTTCTCATCTTCCGTCAAAATAAAAATAAAATTGCAATTTAGTCTTACTATATTTCCCCCTGTTGTTAAAGTAATTGTTATAGTAAATTTTACAATAATTATAAAGTTTTGGAAGTAGGAAGGCTGGTTGCAGTTCCGAAGGTCCTGGTTTAAACTCCGACTTTGGCAGTTTATTTAATCTTTTGACAGTTACGAATATACCTTGTGGAATTCTCCCCTAGCTCCTATAAACTGTTGCCCTTGACAAGGGTAAAAACCTGAAGATTGAGCGTTATCTCAGACTAATCACCCTTTTCAACTGCTGTTCCAAAAACAGTACAAACTCTTTCATGTACTGGACCTAAGGCCCTTCATGGGTTGTACTCGTATACGTATTTTTTATAAATAGAGATGGATCCGAGATAAAAGAAATTATAAACATTATATTTTTCTATTTTGTGCTGCTGGTTAATTTGGAAGTTAATAGATACAAATGTAGGCAGTTTTCAACGTATTTGTGAATTTCATAGCTACATTAAAGGGATGGAGAGTTAGTCATGCCTATTCACAATCGGTTTATTGTTCCTAAAAAACAAAATCAAGTATATTATAGTTATAAAATTCGCAAGGCTTACTTGGTTTGGTTAGCATGATGTAAGGATTCAAAATGACATCAATTTAGTTTAGTCCTTTTATTATATCTTCAAGATTAAATATTTCATGGGATAATCGAGATCCTCTTTTAAAAGACACGTTGAATGTCTACAATTTTATATATATATATATATATATATATATATGTAAGAAAATTAGTAAATGGACAAATATCAAAGAAGGTGCTTTAGATACTGAAAACATACAAAAAAATAACAAAATTATTTTCATTCTGAATAATACACGTAAACACGGACAAGATTCTACCGGGTATTGGTAGTTTACACACGAACACATAAACACAGATTTTTTCCAAAAACAAGGACTACTCATCATTTTACAATTTTATATTGGGGCAAGTGTTTGTTTATTGGGGGAGGGGGGAATAACGGAAAAAAATCTTTGTACTACAACGCTAAAGTATGAATGTCATATAATAACCAAAGTATAAAAGTATAAATATTACAGAAATAACCAAAACAACTGAATCTCTATATATTAACAGAACACACTTCTTGAAATAAGCTAGTAAAAATACTTTTAATCTGATCTATACATATAAAATACTTTGTCCTGAATGACTGAGGGATCAACGCATATCCTAAATCACTGATCGTAGAGACCTGAAATTTGGAGGGTGTGTTCTTTGTATGATATAGGCATCCGCTAAGAAAGTATTTTCCAAAATTCTACCCCTGCGGGGGTGAAAAACGGGTGCAAAGTTTGTATGCTTGCTCACGTGTTTCTTATTAACAAAATCTACATATTTTCGCTGAATAAAACAAATCAAGTAACATAGTACACTTCTCAGGCTTTTGGTTATAGAAGCATTTGTTGGTATTAATTTGTACATTGTATACATATTGTAAACAAAATCTTGGAGGATGTGAAAAAAAAATTCACTTCTCGCTGCTGCCGTACGACAAATGAAACCGTCTTACTAAGTAATCAATAAATTACTTAAATCCTTTTCAATAAATTCAATAACATTACATACTAATCCTTTACTGACACGAACAACAGTAAACGAAAGCAACTTCTGTCCGTCCCGTTTGTTAATCAGTGTCAATGTATGTTTCACGGCAATGCTGATCAGTCTGCACTGAGATTTGACATGGATAATCTCAAGCCTGGGGAAGGGCATAGGCTACTTTTTATCAACACACCACACAGGCGAAGTTTATATAAACCTGGAACCTGATTGACTAACACATCCAGCGGCCAACGCACAACAGAAACCACAGAACTTCTTGAAACTCCCAGATAGTTTCTTTGTATAGCTTAAATGAGCACTAAGAAAGCAATTTGGACAATTCCACCCCCGAGAGTTTCTCCCTTAGTATAATAGGGGTTCAAATATTGTATGGAATCCGTCAGTTTTGAAGTTGGACATCTGAAATTTCGAATGTAAGAGTAACGTATAGTTTAGAAAATATTCAATTATTTGTTTATAATGATCTGCCACGAAATTTAATGTGGCAGACCAAATTCTACGCGAGCGAAGCCGTGGACAAAAACTAACAAAATAAACAAAGTTGTGTTAATAATGTAGATTAAAAAAAAAAACTGTACGAAAATGGCCCATAGTGTTTCTAGGGTTCAGTACTGGGTAGGTACTGTACTGTTCCCTCTCAATTAAGGGTATCCCCATTATAGAGGCTGTGTGAGAACCAGAAGGGTCGTCATATAAGGCTGTTAACAGATTAAATAATTTATCTTTTACTGCCGGATTTCAACCCAGAAGCTTTGGTACTCAAATCATCCAGCTATCCCGCACCCGTAATAATAAAAGTAATGAAGTATAAAAAATACATTAAACAAAAACATAAAACTCTTACGGCCTCCCATAATGTATTTTATATTTATAATAAGCCTGATATGACAATCCAAACAGGACAGAGATGTCTGGATTGATAAAATAATAAAAGCGAATCCCTCTATTATGTTTAGCAGGAGAAAAAGTCGTGGGGGTCATCCGAGTCTTTCTTCCCCATATGACATTTAACCAATATTTCTTTCTCCTTTTTTTCATCTTATATGTATTCTTAGTCCTTTCAACCACCCATAAGGAAGACAAATCTATATATTTTTATTTTCTTTAGATTAATTTATTGATATTTACAACTTTAATCATATTACAACAAGTAAATCTGCTAATGGAGAAACTACCCATCGGCAGCACTCCAATAAAGTTCTTTAGTAGAAGGTCTCGAGACCATCTTCTTTTCAGACGCCTCGGAGGGTTATCAGGAATAGTATGGGAAGCATGGAAGGATAGGTATCTAGTTTGGGACAAATCAGCAACATATGGGATATTAAGATCATGATGGATGAGTTTGTTTGTGACATAATAAGGAGCATTGAGGATTTTACGAAAGATAAAATGTCCAGTAAATTTTGAAGTAGGCGAAAACGTCGAGCAGTTTCTTGTCTTTTCAGTCTTATGGAGTCCTAGGTAACGCATCTGTTCGACAGGGGTCAGTGGAATATTATTAAAGGATAGAGTAGGGCCGGAATTCGTAGGTTTACAAAGAAGGGTGAAGGTAATTTGATGGGTTTATCCTAATGTTAGGATTTATTTTAATTTTTCCAATTTTGACACCATTTTTGAAGGTTTGAGATATGGGATTGAAGGGATTGGGATGCAACAAATGGATCCTAATTTACTGAAAACACACATGTTTCATCAGCGTACTTAGTGAAGACAGTGCTTGGATGGGTTGGGATGCCACCTGTATATATCGTGTATAGGATGGGACCCAGGCAAATCTATTAAACTTCTTTTTTGTTGTTATTAAAATTTAGGAAAGTTCGCCATAAATGAAACATGTTCTGGAAATGTATTACTAACGTCATCCATTTGAAAATTGTTAATATATTAATAAGAAGAAACGTACTCTCATCATAATATATGGTATTTTATCCCTAAATAGAAAGCGGGTAATACATCCCAGTGTGTCGGGTGTTGTGGTGTGTTGAATATTTTGGGATCGGATACGTCTTTTGACAGGTAAATGATACAATCACATAACAGTTATAGATAAGCTGTAGGATCCTGTGGCTCATCACGTCTTTATAAACTATGTTTCCGTAATCGAGGTAAAAACCTGGCTGACAAATTACTTTTTTGCACAGCCGTTGTATTAGAAGAGTATAATCTCCGTCATGTCAAATATAATACCCATGACGGTTTTTAGTGGTATAGGTTTTTTTTTGTTTTTTATTCTTAAACAGCAATTGTGTCATAGCGTCCTATCTACACACTGAATTATTCAGGAAACCCTTATTATTTATGCATTTTAAATCACGAAGCACTCAATGTCTGGTCATAGTTCAACTTTCTTACCTTAACTCTTTACCTAAAAAAACAAATCGTAAAAATAGTTGAATATGTTTTAGAAGTTATAGTCTCATACAAGACTGAAAAGACAAGAAACTGCTCGACGTTTTCGCCTTCTTCAACATTTACTGGACAAACGTTCTAAGCACCCAATTAATTACAAAAGACCCATTTACGTGCAGTGATCAGACCTATTTGGACTTATGGAGTGGAGCTTTGGGACTCTACTAAACCATCCAATTCATCTCGTACCCAATCCTTACAATCCAAAATCCTTCGTAAAATCCTCAATGCTCCTTATTATTTCACAAATAAACTTATCCATCATGATCTTAATATCCCATATGTTGCTGATTTGGCCTAAACTAGATACCTATCCTTCAAGTTCCATACGCACTTGAATCCGCTAGTCTCTCAACTTGCTTCCCATACTGTTCATGATAACTCTCCGAGGCTTCTGAAAAAAAGACGGCTTCTAGAGCTTCTACTATAGAACTTTATTGGAGTGCTACCGATGGGTAGTATCTCCACAAGAGTTTTTTTTTCATTTCATTTGTTCATATTAGCAGATTTACTTGTTTAAGTATTATTACAGTTGTAAATATCAATAAATTAATCTAAAAAAACAACAACTATAGAATCGGTTTATTAGATACAGATATAGAAAATGTGAATTTCAGGAACATAGAAAAATTTAATAAATTTATACATATACAAATGGTATTTGTATTTGTATAGTCTTAAAAAAACCCAGTAGAAATTGTTAAAAATATTTATAATAAATAAAACAAAGATGATATAAAAAAGGTAATGCTTCTAATAAATACTTTGAATGCTATAAAACTATGAAGCGATATATTAAGGAATATAAATTTCTTAAGTGTGATAAATTGCCTATTTTTATGCATTTAGTATACTTTGTAGGAACTCAAAGGATTATTTAAAAGGGAGCAAGTGTCTACGATATCGTATATAATATTGATTATTAATGTATGTAATATTAATTATAATTTATTACTATGTATGTTATTAATGGGGTTGAAGTAATTGAATTACTAAGCCCCTACATAATCGGTTCTCAAACTAAACCGGTAGAGCCGACCGGTCGTGCGGGTTTAACATATGCATCTGCGCCGTACTTTTCCTAACCTTTGTATTTGAGCGTATTATTGATTAAGAAAATCATCGAAAATTATTTATCACATCGTAATTGTTAACAGTAGATTTGTTTTTTATAGTTATATGAGTAGTCAAATTAATGCTTTTCACAAAAACATATTTTTTCACTAGAAAAATTAATATTTGAATAGTGAATTCCTTATAATGTACTATTTTGTATTTAATTAATTTTTAGTGAGAATCACAGTTTTATTTTATAATAACACATTACAATGAAAAGCATATTTCAAGCAAGTTTTAGCGCTATGATGCTACTGATGAAAAAGAACATTTAATAAGTTAGCATTATTTAATTTAAAAATGCGATGTAATGTGTTAACATACTTTTCATGAAAATGATAAATATATGAATCGAAATAATTATGTGTAATTTATTTGATGGATAGACGGTTTTAAGAAGAACTTATATAAGTTTCTTAACATAAAATTTGCGTTTTTTACATTTACAACCAAAAATAGACCATTTATCCCTTAATTTTACTATAACTAATGCAGTCACCTCGAAAAAATTCTTTTTCGACACTTATTGAAACCATCACAGATAACATAGAATTGTCTGTCTTTGAAAACAATAATTCGGTAATAAAAATAAAATAAATTGATTTATTGAGTTGTAATTGTTTTTTCTTTTGTTATATATCGTATATAATAATTTTTGTTTGTTTGAATTGAAGTTTTCTACGATATCGTATGTAATATTGATCATTAATTTATGTAATGTTAATTATAATTTATTACTATTTATGTTATTAATAGGGTTGAAGTAATTGAATTACTAAGCCCCTACATAATCGATTCTCAAACTAAACCGGTAGGGCTGACCGGTCGTGCGGGTTTAACATATGCATCTGCGCCGTACTTTTCCTAACCTTTGGATTTGAGCATATTACTGATTAAGAAAATCATCGAGAATTATTTATTATTACATTGTAATTTTTAACAGTAGATTTGTTTTGTATAGTTATATTTCGAGCTCCATGCACACTTGAATCCGAAAGTCTCTCAACTTGCTTCCCATACTATTCCTCATAACCCTGCGAGGCGTCTGAAAAGAAGATGGCCTCGAGACCTTCTACTATAGAACTTTATCGGAGTGCTGCCGATAGGTAGTTTCTCCACAATTGTTCTTTTTTCATGTCATTTGTTCATACAACAGATTTACTTGTTGAAACATCATTACAGTTGTAAATATCAATAAAGTAATCGAAAAAAAAAGAAAAAAAAATTATAGCAATTTTGATATTTTGTGGGGAGGGAGGTATTGCTCGATTTTACATATTTTGTGTTTTTACTGTATTTTTTTCTAATTTTAACTAGACGTTTTACTTTGTTTGTAATTACTTTTTTTTAATGTCTCTTTTTGTATTTTTTTAGAGTACGAGCGACTTCTATCTTTTGTTAGAAAAAGATAAAGAAACGAAAAAAAATTCATACGAAGCTAGATTAAATTTTGAAGAATCGCCTACCTTGCATTTTTCTGAACTAACGAATTAAAATAGAATTAAAGCTAACGGTCTCGGCATAGTAAAGAATTCCATTTACTAAGTGCACCACCTCCAGAAAACTGTTTGCCCTGGAACTGATGACGGTGTGCAGAGGAGCTGATACCATCGCAGGGACGGCTTAGCTTACTGGCGCAGGTTCCCTCCACACCACGGCAGAGAGATGCTTCTAATATAGGGCGGCTTAGCGATGGAGGCTGTGTAGTGTGCAGTGTGGCTCACCTGGTTTATTAAATGTATCATCGCCTTCCGCAATATCTCTGCCCTGTCTTATTAATACAAAGCCAAGAATTTTATAATATATTTCTGTCACGGAGTTTACTTTGAGAAAGAAAAAAATTGTTGCCTTGTTCCAGGATTTTTTGAAAATAGCGAAGATGAGTATGGTAAAAGCGAGGAATAACGTTTGTATTCGATCAATAACGATTGATTTATGTATTAATAGATTATATCAAATTCATATAGAGCCATTATAGGGCACAAAACTTATAATATAATATGTCTTAATAAGATATCTAAACTACGTTTAGATGATGTACGCACTCATTTTGCATGAATCTTGAAACAGTTTTTCCAATCTGATGAAAAGTGTTTTTTCGCTTTTAGTTCTTTGTGTTTGTATCGACGTTATTTTATCAATGAATATTAGCTGGGAATTGTTAAAAAATCCAACTGATAGGCCAGAATTGAACGTTGATACTAATAAATTTCATTGCAATTATGACTGAAAAGCTTTTTCCGTTTTACTTCCAATTATCTCCAAAACATCTATTCTTAATGTCAATGAACCGAGCATATATATAGTATTAAATTGCGTTAACAGTAGACTGAATTATTTATCTTTTAAATATTCTTTAAAAATGTTTTATTATAATTTTTTATCGCATTACTTCTATACTATTGTTTAAACAGAGACTTGAACACGAAGTAAGATAAGAAGTACAACACTTATTAATAAATGGAGTATAAAAAGCTTCTCCCATCAAATAAATTATAAACTATCTTACTAGAAAACAGCTATTCTTAATTTCAAAGAACCAAACTTACAGAGCATTAGCATTAACAGTAGCGAAAGTATTTTTTAATCATTTTCTTAACGTATTTTCTGGAAATATATTATGGCACTCAACCAGAAGCTTAAATAACACCACAAAAATCAATTTCTAATAAACGAAATGAATTTTACATGATTAATAACTAAAGATCGGCCTACTAAGACCAATTCTTGAGTTCGCAACCCGACAGGTTGCCTTAAAATTTTTTAAAGAGAGTAAGTCGTTGGAAATCCCTTCCCCAGGAAGGGGACTAAAATGACGGTGCCTAGTCTGTACGATGTCATGAAGTCGTTAAAGACCCCTATCATAATTTATCTGAGTTGGTGAAAATCACTCTTGTATCATCCACAGCAGCATTAAGCGACAAGTGAATAAACAAACAAGGACTACAGATTACAAACTGTTATACTGACAACTTTACTTTAGACTATTGCTTCTCTGCCTTCTCTCTCTCTCTCTCTCTCTCTCTCTCTCTATATATATATATATATATATATATATATATATATATATATATATATATATAATACCATATCTCCATGGGATATAAATCTAAATTTTATAAAGGCCATTTGAAAGGTAAGGGAACGTTTCATGACCCCTTTAACACCATTATTTATTAATTTATAGATGATTTATATAATGATTATTGTTTTATTTTCGCAAATGGGCTCTTTCCAGCAATTCCTTTGGATCAAATGAGCTGAATTTCTTCATGTTGTTTAGAAAACATAACTAAATCATACATGTGGAGGTAAATTTCGGTATGCTTACCTTAAATTTGTTTTTTTTCTATTTTCGCATAATAATAAATCTATCAAATTAATTATTACAAAAGACTTTGTTGATTTCTTCTGGTTTAGATCGTGTTGATAAATTTTTTGCCAACGTTTTGCCAGCCATGCTGCTGACTTCTTCAGGGCTAAGATGAGAATGAGGGTGATCCGTGCGCTCTCGGCCTTATATACCCACTCGGGTCCGTTCGGCTCCATTCGTCAATTGTCGGATTCCGTCGTTAGTCAATCGGGTCCAATTAATTATTGTTGTTTATTCATTTAACGTCACTTTTTGCTGCTATGGCTAATGAGACGATACTACATCAGGAGCTAGAAATTTTCCTATACAGGTTTAAGTAGGATAGAAATTTTTAAAGAGTGCCTGACATTGTATTGGCTTGGGAACACCGTTTAACGTCCCTTCCGAAGGACGGTGTAACTAAGGATTTTTTACTCCCTTTAAAAAAATCCTGGGGGCCTCCTGCCGGGCTGCGAACCCGCGAACTAGGGCTTAGTAGTTTGTTACGCTAGATCACTAGATCACAGCCCGCCCCCTACCAAATCAATTAAGGTGATTGAAATATTTGTATACATATCGAGGTTTTAAGAAAGTACGTTCTTAATGTCGTGACTTTTCTCTTACTCTCTCTTTAGTTTAAAGCTAGAAATCTTTCAAATTTAGTCTAAAATAACAGTTTTATTTGAATGGATCGTTAAATAGCCCTAAAAGACTAAAGTTAATTCATCAGAATCGGACAAATACTAACAAAGTTAAGGATCCTTTCACTTTTTTCACAAATATTGTATTTTTTTATTGGGTAATTAACTACTACGCAAGCGAGAGATAAAAGGGAGATAAAATGAAAAATAATTAAAAATAGTGTGATTAAATAATATAAAAAACTATATAAAATTTAGTAATATAGGTATTTTAGTAAAAAAAAGATCTTAGAGATGGAATTCCGCTGCACGGGACATTTCTTTTTTCACCCCTCTTCTGTCGGAGTTGCCCAGTTAAATTAGACTTTGGGTGAAAATTAGTTCAAACAAACCTGAAAAAAATTAATCCCCTCCTGGTGTCCCACATAAAAGTGTATTATAACTTTGTGACGGTTTCTGGGTCGAGCTGAACTTTTGAGGTTACAGAAAACATCAAATATTTTTTTCAGTTTCTGACTTATAAGATATTATGGGCTTAATGTTATATTTCTATTCTCATTAATTTGGTCAAAATTAAAAAAAAAAAAATCTGTACCACTACAACCCGTGAACGGTTCCGGGGTTCTTGATGGTAGAGACTGTACTGTTTCTTGGACAACGGTTCTGTAAGGAGGTGACTTGTCCTAGGTCACGCTCAACCGTCAGATTTGTCTCCCTTATTTTGGGTACCTTATTTTTATAATATTTTATAGAGGCTGGGTGAACCCAAGAGGGCCCTAGATCCTATATAAGACTAAATAAAAGTCTTGCCCGCAGCGGGATTTGAATCAGGATTTCCGACATGGCAACTCGAACACTGAGCCACTCCTCTTTCTGGTCAAAATTGGATAATAAAAATTAAGCATTCACTGAAATTATTATTCAAAAGCATATTTTGCCCCGTTTATATCCATGTAACCAAAAACAGATATCCCTGTTGATGAGTGTCAAATAACTGTACTTATTATGTATTAAATTGTGTTAACACTCAAGAAGCATGTACCGCTACAACTTATGATGAATCGTGGTTCACGTACGTAACTGACTGTACTGTTCTTGGACAATAGTATTGATGGGAGAGGATTTGTCTGGGGACACGGTCAACCGCCAGGTTTTTCTCGGTATTAAGAGTACCAACTTTATAGAGGTTCGAAGAGCCCCTATAGGGGCCCAGATACTAGTTGATACATCCCCAGTCACTAGATTAAATAAAATCTGCCACAGCCGGATTTGAACCCGTGATCTTCGGCAGGGCAACAAGTGAGTCTAATTTAAACATTAAGTTGTATGTTAAAAAATAAAAATCACAGATTAATATAATTTCTTACAATTATTTTTATACAATGATATATCAATAATACCAATATAAAATCTGCACCTCTATAATCAATACGTTGTAGAGACTGTACTGAACTTTCAGCAAACGATTGTCCAAGAAAGACGGGGTCACGTTCAGAGTTTAATTGCTTCGAAGTTTATAACGCTTAGTTTAAAAAATGAAGATTACCTAAATACATATCTTTTGTCGATAGATTGCCTGATGTTCGGATAACATACCCAGGATTCACAGGATACCCGGAATTCAAAAGTCGAAATCCCTCTGTAATTTGCAATAATGTAATAAGGAAGAAGAAATTTTAAACTATCTTAATCATATTTTAAAAAACATAACATGTACCTGTACATGTACATACGAGTATACAAACTATGAAGTATTGGGTACATAGTGGAGAGTGCAGGGAGGTGATGTGTTCGAGATCACATTCAACCACGAAATTCCTCCAATTAAGGGTACATACTTTAAGGAACCAGAGGATGATTGAATCCTAGGAGTGTCTAAAGAGGTCATGGGGTCGATTAACGGTTGATGACAGAATAAAGAATCTGCAACAGCTGGATCATACTCGGGACCAAACGTTCAGCTACGTACTTTACTAGGCTTCCCCTCTACCTCTTTAATAGCCATAGTATTTAAATAAACTTAAAACAATAGATTTAAATAAAAAGTAAATTTATTTTTTAAATGGGCTTTTAGACAGAGAAAAGTCCGATTAATAACTACTTGTATGTTTCTGCAGGCTTTAGAAATATCGAAATTTCGTAGGAGTTAAGCTGCGAGACTTTAAAGTTCATTTCAGACCATTTTTTGCCTTAGGGGCTTAGAAATAATCCAAGGAAATATGGTTTCCAACCATAAAATGTTCTTCCTATTGGATATTATTAGGTAGAAAGAATATATGGCTATTGAGGAATATAAATACATATAGGGATACTGTAGGGTTGAGAAGATGTAAATACAAGAGCATCTGCATTATTTTATGTGTAATATAGAATAGTGTAATATTTTGTCAGACCTCGTGTTGTTGTTAGGCAGAAAAGAGTACTGAAATAATATATTTTGCTTAAGAGCTGCTTCGAGTACTTTTATGTATCACTTTGATGTCGTTAGAGAACCTTACGCTAGTCGTGTGAATGCCACTCGTAAAATTATGCATCCGTTTTAATTAACTTAATCAATTCATTAACAAGTTCTCAACGAATACAGATACAACCGTTTTTATCTTGAGTTACTGCTCTCTTAGCTATTTAAACAAGTTGCGAAACCAGGACATAAACTCGTTTCATATTTAGGATGTTGTAAACTTCCAGCTCAAAAGGAAGAAGTTTCTAAAAGTTAAGGATGGAGCCTTGGTTTGGCCGAACATCCTTACTCCTATACCGCACGTAGGGTAGAAACTTCGTACTTTGATTTTCTTGTTATACTCGGAAACATTTGTCTCCTTTTTGTCGCGGTCGGTGTCGATGTAAACCAGATATAATTAAGTGGATAATATCATATATATATATATATATATATATATATATATATATACATATATATATATATACATATATATACATATATATATATATATATATATATATATATATATATATATATATATATATATATATATTAGAGTATGAAAACGAAGTACCACTACAACCCTTGAACGGGTTTGAGGTTCGGTACATGGTAGTAACTGTACTGTTTCATGAACAACTGTTGTACAGGGAGGTGATTTGTTCTAGATCACGCTCAACCGCCATATTTTCTCCCTTATTTTGGGATCCCACTTTATAGAGGCTGGGAGAGCCCCAGGAGGGTCCCATATGATATAATGACTAAATAAAAGTCTTGCCAGCAGCGGAATTCGAACCCGGATATTTTTATTTTCTTTCACACTCGTTCGCATCTCTTATAAGTTCAATGGATTTTCGTAACGAATAATTATTTGTTTATTTAATGCCACTTTGTGCTACTACGGCTAATCAGAAGATGCTACAGTGGGAGTCCTAAATTTCGTCTATCCAGGTATGATTTAAGAAAGTATTTATAACGAGTAAATAAGACCGTACAGGTAAGGCTGTCATTTTACGTTCCCTTCGAAAGGCGGCATAACTAAAGCTTTTTTACTAACTATTGAAAATCCTAAGTCTATATGCAGGACATCCCAGGAGGTGGCCCTTGAATTGTTTAAAAGGGAGTGAAAAATCCTAGATTATAGCGCCCTTCGGAAGAGACGCTAAACGGGGGTTCTCTATCTCAGATACTTGTTAATGATCTAAGTTATACCATAAACCTGATCGTTAATGTTCTAAGTTAAACCATAAGTTATACCAGTTATACTATTTATAACTGGATAGGAAAAATTTAGGACTTGTAGCATCGTCCGATTATCTATACTAGCACAATGTGACGTTAAATGAATATACAAACATTAATAACGATTTTTTTTTCATAGATACTTGATGATTGTATCGCATTTTCGTTTCCTTTAAGTTAGTTTTAATTATACGAAATTTTGATTAGTCACACCGCATCATTTTAAATCAGTTCAGATAATCAACAATCTACTGTATAATGTACCAGGTAAATGCAACTACTAAAGCATTTTTTTTTTGTTTTATAACGGCGCAACAACCTAGTTACCGGTCTTGTCCTCCTCCAACCGCTTCCTCCAAACGTCACGGTCTTGTCCCGACGCCATCCAGTTCCTAACTCCGAGGATGTTTCGACCATCACCTGCCACACAATCTGACCACCTCAGCTTAGGTCTACATTTTCTTCTTTTTCTATGAATCAGGACAGTCAGGACTACTTTTGGCATTTCCACATCCATCCAGGCAATATGCCCTTCATACCTTAAGCGCATCAAATTCATTATTCTTTCTACGTCAGGATATTGGTAAGAATTGTACTGTTGTAGCTTCGACTCATCACCAACCTTTTATTTTATTTATAGACGGAGAACTATTATTTAAAAAATCAATAGTTTCTTTTCACTGATTGTCAATTATTACATATATAAAATTTGTGTAGGTTTCTTCTTCCTAGATTTTTGGAATATTTTGCTAATTTTTTTATTTATAATATTTATATTGAAAGCATAGACGAGCAGAATAATCCTCTAGTTCCCTCACAAGGTGAGTAACCGTAATTTAAAAAAACTATAACTGTTATTAATTTCCTTCCCCCATCTTTTACTTCCAATTAAAGTTTTCACTCTTGCAACCAGATCTTGGAGGAGTCGGGGTGGAGGGAATTGGTAATTGTTTTAAAATGTACAATGTTACGTCAGCGACAGCTTCTAAGGGAACCGTTCCTCCTCCGAAGCGTTACTAAAAGCAATTCAACAATAACCGTTATGTAATTCAATGAACTAGTACAAAAGCAGTGGTTGTTTCCGCCCCTCCTGAGCCTGGCAAACAAACATCATTGAAGATTTATGGTTACCTCGCGACAACTTGAAGCGAGCAATAATATATGAGTTATGAGACAACTAAGTTCCGTTGAATAAATCCTCAGCGTAGGTTGAGCCCTGTTTGAAATTGCTGCTATTTGCTACCTCCAAAATACACCTTGTTTCACATATGCTGTTTATGATTAATGTCGTATACGCATGTTTTTATCATTATTCGAAATTATAAAATGTTTAGTTCCTCCTGGATTGCGGAATAGGTACATTGGGTGTTAGGTCACGCCGTTCATGAGTTCTTGAACGGCCATTTTCTACTTTACTCCTACAGCCCGTGAATGATTTTTTTGTATGCAGCACATGTTAGAGACTATACTATTTCTAAGCCCAGAACTGTATAAAGAGATGATTAGGCCGGGGTTACACGCACATAGACAGCGTGAGCTTCAGGATAGTCTCGAGATTCCACAGAGTTTTGTTACAGAATAGATAAGTTATCTGTCAACATAGAAATAAAATTAAAAAAACAAAGATTATCTGAGTTAAACTTTAAGAAATGAAAGAAGATCGAATTTAAATAAAATCCTGAGATACAAAAATATTTAACATATTTTCTACCTGCCTACAAGGCCAGAAATGTGGGTCGAAAGGTCGTCTTCTACTAAATAGTTATTTCTTTTATCTCCAACCGGATCATTTCCGTTTTCCATACATATATATCCTCAGCTTACTAATGGCATATGATTTCATTTATATTTTAACGATTGTTTCCGGTCGTTTCTTAAAGTTTCATCAACTTTGCTTTATTTTTTATATCTATGTTGGCAGATAGAACAAACGTCTTATCTATAATAGTATACTAAAACCTATTTAGACGTATGGAGCAGAACTTTGGGGTTCAGCAAAACAAGTCAACATACACAAGATGCAAACAACACAGTCCAAATATCTCAGAAAAATCGTTAATGCACCATGATATATTTCGAATCAAACCTTACACAACGGCATGAACATTCCCACTAAAAAATCATAAATTCATAACAAATACATAATATTCCACTTATCGACACGAAAACACCAATATCCACTCGTTCTTCCGCTTTCCTACTCCTTGTTACCTGGACTTGATAAGAAAAGATTAAAAAGACATTGGCTTAGAGACCCACTCAACTATTGATATTTTATTCCAAAACTCGATGTTCCTGTACAAATGCAAAGAGAAAAACAATTGGATCAATTTTTCGGGATGCCCCATTGCGCCGTTGCAAGTGAAAATTAAATAATAAACAATAATGTTAATATTTTTATTTTGAAGAGAAAAGATTTGCCTTGGCCCGGATTCGAACCCGGGTTGTCCGTCCTTCCGTAGAAGCGCTCTTGCCAATCGAGCTGCCAGGGGTCGCCTCATAATCAGCACAAATCCGTTCTCTTCACCGATCCCATATCCCCGTGTTCTAGCAATTTTGCGATATATACCCGAGGAATAATGTTCATTGAACATTACTTTAATTAGGATCTTGTAGACTTACGTCATTATATTATAATTTTTTATTAATGGTTTTAGTTTTTAAATATTTTTATTTTGAAGAGAAAAGATTTGCCCTGGTCGGGATTGTCCTGACTGAGGCGACCTCTGGTAGCTCAATTGGTAAGAGCGCAGCCACGGAGAGGCGGACAACCCGGGTTCGAATCCCGGCCAAGGCAAATCTTTTCTCATTAAAATAAAAATATTTAAAAATTAAAACAATTAATAAAAAATTATAAATAATAATAATAATGTTGGCAGATAACCTACCTACCTTCCCGACCAAATCACCTCTTTACACAAGTGATTGCTAAGGAACTTTATAGTCTGAACCATATATTGAACCCAACACGGCCATTCATAGATTGTTTTGGCACAGTTTTTCTCTTTCTTCTTCTTAATTTACAATACACCCTAGTTTGGTGTCTCACTATAAGATTCATTTTTTTATTAATAATTTCTTATGAGTATCTTTTTTTCTGATCGATAGTCAAAATAAGCGATTAATAATGATAATTATTAAAATTATTTTTTACTCATGAATCTCAAAATAATTTTGATTAGGTGTTGATAAGTAAAAAATAAAAACTTATTTATTTACACATTTCCTTGCCCGGAATTTCAAGGCTTGTAGTTTCATTAATAGTAGATTTTTTTCGTTACAAGCATAGGGATTTTTTTTTAAATAGTATTAATTATAGGATATTATTCTAATAAAATAGGATAAAATTGAACAATCCCTACATACGCCTACTAAAATAGAAAAATCCCTAAGTACGCCGACATCCAGCCAAACCCTCAAAACTGTAAAGTAATTGGTTTACTCTAAATTCAATTCTCTCTTTTTTCTTTGGCAAATGACCATGGCTATCTCAGAATTATTTACTATCTTTGCCAGTTTATTTCGAATATATTTTTTTCGTTGATATCTACAACGCTATAAACTAAAAAGAGAAAAGAGAGATTTGAATTTAGAGTAAACCGCTATAATACCATTTCCCAAAACTCACAAATAGTGCTATAAAATGAATGAAAATATAATCACTCAATTAAATGTTTAAATAAAATTATTTCTTGTCTATTTAATTTCAATCAAAAGGAATTAGATTAATTTACATATAAATTAAACATTATATATAATTTTAATCAAATGACTTTTGGAATCTTCATGTATAGAAAAATAAATAAGTATTGGGCCAATGTAAGAAAGAAAAATATTTATACAAGCTATAAACACTCATATAATCATAAATAACAATGTTATAACTTTGAAAATATTTGAAAGTATATATTTCACTATTATTGTATATACTACATACAAATACAGTATTTGTGTATTGTGTGTTTATTTTCGTTTTGTCTTTGGCTTCCAGCCTGAAGTTGCTGACCAGCTTGGAATTGTGCAAAAATGATTGAAAGTTACGATGGGAAATTATTAGATTGTAGGTTTAAATTTTAAGGTGGGCCATCCATGTTGGATGGTTTTCCTGGTCACTCGGTGTGAGTTTTGTGCAGTAGACTAACGTGCATGACTTACAAATCGTTTAATAAAAACACCCATTTTTCTATCTTAAAATCTACATTTCTTTTATTTTAACTATCCATATAACATAAATATAAGACGGATAAATTGAAATCATATTTTATAAATATTATAAGTAGCTATAAATAATTTTTTTTTTTTACACAATGAACTATTGCATTGAAACTAATAGTTAATAAAATATTCCTAGGAGTTTTACAAGTTGAAGTTTTTTCCGCTCTACAAAATGTATTAAAATCACTTATCAAAAGGACACTGAACTGTGGAGATGGTGTTATTATAAAATATAATATAATAGAAATGTAAAAGTTAACTCGGTTAACTGAGTCCATGTAGAAGTAATTAAAAAGGAATACAATTAATTATTTTAAATTAACATTATATCAATCAAAAATGAAGTAATAGCTAAATGAAGTATTTAAATGAGTTAATTGTCTCTAATCGCCTTCGGAAATATTAAACAAATGTTTTGAAACCAACCCTTTGGGGGGGAGGGAATGACAAAGGGGGCTCTACAGGTGTTCCAAGGCTCCGCGCCAGCTTCGATTTTTATAGCCCAATTTATTGCCCAATCAATTTTACGATTCCCATTTAATTAACCTTGATTTTGTAACTTCCCGTGATTTCGAAAACGATATCCAATATCTGATCAGAGTTTATTTAAATTTTTAATATTGCGGTTGTATAAAATTGTGTTATGATTTAAAGGGTCAATCATTTAGTTCCGCTTTTTTTTTTTTATATTAAATACTCTCTTAAATTTCCAAGGCCAATATTTTTAATCCATTCACCATGTATTTCGTCTAGTGTCGTCATGTTGCTGACATTTCACTAGCCATACTGTAAGCTTCTTCAGGGCTTAATCTGAAACTGAAGGACATTGCATGGCCAGCAAAAGGCCGGCAAAGAATTGGACGACACGTTCAAAAGCAGAAGAACTACGTGATGAATTTTATTTATATTCTTTGTGAGGTAAACCGCAATTTATATTATAAGTAAGCATGCGTAAGGTAATGGAGAGAATGAAATTAAAACTATTTAATACCTACTTCAATATATATATATATATATATATATATATATATATATATATATATAAACATTTTTCTTGAGTACCATTAGTGGACCTTATATATATGGGGAAGAAAGTACGCGGAGGTCAAACAAATTTTATAATACGACTTAATTACAACAATTGTCATATGTCGTAAGCTGACAATGATTCTTTCCACTTTTCCTGGTTCTGGTAGTCCTCCTCTGTAAGCCCTCTGCTGCCATTCCTTCCTGCAATCCATCGTACCAATTCTTTGCCGGACGTCCTCTTCTCCTCCTCTCCTTAGGAACATAATTTATTATTATCTTGGGCCATCGATTTTCTGACATTCTCATTACATGGGCGTACCAGCTCACCTTTTTGGTTTCGATAGTGTACAAGATATTGTGGAGTTCCTGCACTTTTTCCCTGATCACGTGATTAGGGATGTGCTGAAGTTTCGATAAGGTCAAAGAAATAATTCCTTAAATATTGAACTATTTATTAGAAACCGACGATTTGCCCCACATTGCGGGTCTTTTTTGTCAGATTTATTAATTTATTATTGAAGCTAATTTCGAAGATGCGAATACGACTGAGTTCACATCTAAACAATTCTTAAGCGGAGAAACCCAGGTAGCAGTCGATACGGGTATAGTTGTGCGAAGGAATTGGTTAACAATAGGGATTCACCTGCAAATTAGACACCGGTCCAGGTACCTTAATTACGTAACCATTGGTTAATCAATATCCTGAGGCTTTGTAGTGCTTGTCAAGTCATCCTTATCTATACTAGCAACATCTCAATCTGGCTGGACCTATTTAAGAATAATATTTTTTTTAACACGGATTTTTGTCTTATAAAAATAGTTATGAGATTCCTTTTTCCAAGTTCAACGAGCCATTTACCGTATATAATAATAATAATTTTTATGAATGCCTCGGTTTTTAAATAATCGGACACATTTCGTGGTTAGAAAATCTCTCTCTCTCTCTCACTTTCTCTCTCCATCTCTCTCTCTCACTTTCTCTCTCTCTCTCTCTCTCTCTCTCTCTCTCTCTTCTTACTCTCTCACGTGCATATGGTCAGATTTTCAATTATTAACGCTTCTTCCAGCAGTCACTGACATAAAACATAGAAAATTTCTACCTAACTGTACCCCTTTATGGATTTGAAAACATTTAATCATTATTTCTTATTATTCAATCATTATTAATTATAACTTCAAAATTTAAATATAACTAGGTTGCATCAGAGACAAAATATAAAATGTGTATCAATTTATTAAAATGTTATTTTAATACTATGTTGTCATGAAGCCATGAATAAAATGATTTTTTTATTTCATCTGATTTTATTAATTTTATTTACTTATTCCTTTTATTATATTTAAATAATATTTATGTCCTATTCCGAAAAAATGTTCAATCTACTGAAGAATATTATTTGAATCTATTTCACAACGGTCCTCTTTAAATCAAATAAAGCCACTTATAACTTAGATTTTTTTTTTTTTGTAAAAGAGATGGCAGGTCATCTAGTCATGACCTACGTATGTGATCATCGTATAGGATCTAGATTGATGCATACATTGGACATGTATGTTACTCCTTCATATGACATTTATCACCTATTTATTGAACTCTCATTTGACCCAGCAATGACCTATTTATAATGCTTAAATTCGGCTTAACTATGACCAATACATCTTACATATACCTACATTTACCCTAGATAAAGCCTTATAGATTAAAATTTCTTTGAAATTGCCTAATTCTAATTTCAAATGTCTCAAATTCAGATTATCCACTGTAAAAGCTGTTTTTCGACAAATTTGGATCAATGTTAACATTTTTGCCGCTTACTACGTCCGTCTGCATTACTTCATTTTATTGTAAACACACTATATATTGTCTATTCGTTGTTCACAAACTACTGCTATAACATATGATTTGGTATATAAAACTGCTGGAAAAGACTGACGCAAGAGCCATTGTCTTCTTCTCTAGGCTGGCTCTCGTCAAACCGCTGGAGGCTGCTAACAACCACTTGTCCATCCTAACTTTCTCGCTTCCAGCCGAGGTCTTCAGCTAAGTTCCCTGGAGCCCTTTTCATACAAAAGCACCGAGGATAACAAGGCTATTTTCTCCCTAGTAGGTAAGGACTTATAGCTTTGAATGACTCTTCCTTAGCAGATCTTTCGTAATTTACCATATACCTCCGAGTTTTCCTAGGATTGCTTTATATCTATTTAATACTAGAAAACTATTTGTAATTATTATTTTACAACATTCCGATTATATGAAGGCACTTAAAATGTGTTGCTGTTTGGAACAATGTTTATCCTTAGGATCGAAACGAGCAAGTAGCCAAACTATCAAAGGCTGTACACACAACCATAGATTTATAAATAACACTATTTATGGTTCCAAATACCGATTTCTGTTTCGTTTTTCCAACAAAAATTTGACTACCCTACACTCAGACAACCCTAAACTCCTAAACTCCCTAACCGGGCAGGTTCGCAGCCCGACAGGTGGCTGTATGATTTTTCGAAGGGTGTAAAATATCCTTCGTCATGCCCTCCTTAGGAAGATACATGAAATGGTGATGCCGGGCTTGTGCTGCCAGGTACTCGTTAAAGACCCCTATACTAATTTTCCCTGGGTAGCAATAGTTTAGACTCCCATTGTAGCATCTTCTAATAAAACATAACCATAGTAACACAAATTTTGTTAAATGAATGAATAAAAATCAGCTACCACAGTTTGAACTGTTAATCTAAATTTGATTCTAATAACCATACGGAATTGTATCGCACACGAATATTCTCGA
Organism: Arma custos; assembly: GCA_037127475.1. Classification (NCBI taxonomy): domain Eukaryota; kingdom Metazoa; phylum Arthropoda; class Insecta; order Hemiptera; family Pentatomidae; genus Arma; species Arma custos. The sequence goes on along the minus strand of CM073762.1, from coordinate 72,726,222 downwards.
ACTGTTGATCACTGCTATCTATACCATGGTTAATTCTGGATTTATCAAGTATCAAGAAACAGTGACTATACTATGATTATATAAATTATTTATATTTACATTTTTAGACTCCATGGACTGCTTATGAAATTAGCGGATCGAGTACCAAACATTAAATTTATAACAGCTAGATAAATATAGCATCTTGATTTAACCTGGTTTTAGAAAAAAAAAATTAAAAGAACGTGGTTTCTTAACTACCCGGTTAGATAGCTTAGGGTCACACCCTTAACCAACTTCCCAGATAGAATAATATTAAGCAAATATTTAACGAGTTAGGTTACTTAAAAAGGTGGATATAACTTCTCAAGTCCTAAGTTGATTGGATCACCACTTAATTAAAACTTTTAAGAGCCCAAATTCCTTATTAATTCTTTCCTATAAAGCTTAAATGGATCTCGACGTTAATAATGAATTCCTTTTTAATAATAGTAAATATTTTCTTGTTGTATCTTAATATTGCATGTAAAGTAGAATAAAATAGAATAGAAAAAAAATATTTTGGGAACCAGTTCACCTAAAAATAACAAATATTACAATAAAAGTAGAACATACATCTGGTCAAGAGGCTACACAGTAAAATCATATGGTATTTACATAAGTACTTTAAAAGGAAATAAAAACAAACAATTTTTTGTCACGAAAAAAGCAATAACAAGAAAATCAAAAAAAATTATAAAAAATAATAAATTTATAAGATCTGAAAAAAGTCATTAGCTAAGTTTTATGGATTTTAGCTAATAGTTATAACTGATTAGAGAGCATCTGTTTGGGAATTCAGGAGATGCATGAAAAACATGGATTTGAATCATGATAGGGAAGAAGCCTGGCGGATATTAGAATATTAGCTCACAAGAGTTACGTCTGTGGTGGAGCTCGAATGTATGGGTTCTGTAGGAACGTGTGTAAAGTTCGGAAAGGCGAGATCTTGTCCCCTGGGATATGAGTTATAAGAGACTGTATTCGAATGTGGATTGGTATTCGAATGAACCTAGGAAATATTGTCTAAGGATGGAACAGAAGAACCACTTTAACTCAACATAGTGATGGGACCCATGAGGGAACCGAATTAATGAATTGGAAAATTGTCTTTTAAAATTTCATTAATATTTAAAAGTATTTCTACATCTACATCCCCATTTAGTGCTACCAACAGAACGTAAAAAAGTAGCTAAAAAAACTGGAAAAACCTGGTACTGTTTAAAATAAGTCAAGTGAAAAATCTAAGAACACGTGACTGAAGTAGAGAACGTTTCCAAATATTGATTGCAGTCGATCAGGAACGTAATCTTATCCTCATGAGTTATAGAGTGTTTTCTTCTCAAGATAAGAATAAACTCGGGAGTTTAATGTTTTAAATACAAAAAGGAAATACATATAAATTAGTTGACTCTTATCATAGAATTCTAATTTACAAACATGGTTATTCATGCTGCTCCTAAATAATCTTATTTCTTTATCTCGCTTTTAATTGCTCTTATATTATTTTATTCTCTTATAGCACTACCTCGACTATTTGATAAGTTAAAAACTTATATCTCTCTATTATGTAAAAAAGTTTTAAGTGATGCGATATTTAAATTTACTGTGTAAAGCGGTACGGACCGTAACGGAGACACCACATTACTTATTCCCAGAATTATTTGTCTCTTGATTGATTTTTTATTTAATCGTGCCTGAGAACTACACTCTGCTTTTCCGTATATCCGTTTAACGACTTGCAATTTTCCATTTCCCATCCTCCACACTTACGTGTGAACAGGCCTTTTTCCAAGTTCAGGGATCAAGTCACAAACATCCATTGAATCTCGGAGACCAGTCGTTTTCTCTCCATATTTTCTCAAAATAGTCTTGCCCTACGCCATTATTGTTTAATTTTTTTTATATATATTTCTCTATTTTGTATAAAAAAGTTCATAGTGATCACCGTGTAATATTCTATTTCTAAAGTTGAGATAATAATTATGGTTCGTAAAACATTGAGTTAATCTATTAAAAAAAAAGCTGGGATAAAGTCTTGAATTTTATTTTATATTTTTAAATGAACTGATAAAATCTGTACTACAGAATACATGTAAATTACTGTTAAACAATTTTAGCAGCCATTAGTACTTGTAAATCAATTATTGATAGTTTGTAATGAGGGTTTGAATCGCCTGGTGAAAATAAAATCTAAATCAGGAGCGATCAATGTTTCCAAAGCAGAACAACCTAAAATCCTGTTAACTTTTTTTTTAATATCATGGATTCGTTAATTTGAAAAGTTAGAGGGCCTGAAATCCGAGAAAGAAATTAAGATTTAATTAGGAAATTTATTCAGGTGATTAAAGGTGAAAGCAGCTTTTAAGGGCTATGGTATGTTAATTTGTACAATTTTAAATTTAGAATAAATTCAATGCTAAAGATTTTTTAAACTATTTTTTAAAACGCGTAACATATATATTAATTAAATATAAGATGACTCGTATCTAGAACCCAGGTACTAAAGAAAACACAGTAGAGGCATTCTTTTGTGGAAGCTATCAAATTATTACCCTCAAATCTCCCTCAATTTTCACAAAATCATTACTCATTATATCAGAGATATTTCTGTATTTAAAGTTTAATATAAATAAAATAAACAAATTTAAATTCATAAAGTGGAGCCTAAGCAACACTGAAATCGCAGTAGTTGATCTTATTACTATTAATACAGTTTAATTATTTTTTGATCAAGCAAATCTAGTATTTTTTATAATATGATATTTAATAAAATATAATTATTATCTCCTTTATATAAAACTATATTAAATAATAATTTAAGGAGCACACCTCCCTATGAATTGACCATAATGTTAGATTTAGAGATTACCTGTATTTGACCCAATTTCCTTCAGACTGGTCGCCGGGAGGAAATTATTTCGCAACCTCTTCATGGGAAGGAGAGCTACTAAAATTATAAAGCTACTAGCTACTAAGAATATACAACCAACTAAAATAATAATAATAAATGCTCAAGTCCATATTTAAAAAAAAAAGAATGTTAATATAAATTAATATGGAGATTTTAATGGATCATTAATGAACATATATTAACTTAAATTTAACTACAGAATCACAAGACTGAAAAGACAAGACACTGCTCGACGTTTTCGCCTACTTCAACATTTACTGGACAAACGTTCTAAGCTCCCAATTAATAACAAAAGACTTATTTACATGACAGTTATCAGACCTATTTGGACATACGGAGTGGAGATTCGGGGCTCAACTAAACCATCCAATTCATCTCGTATCCAATCCTTACAATCCAAAATCCTTCGTAAAATCCTCAATGCTCCTTATTATGTTACAAATAAACTCATCCATCATGATCTTAATATCCCATATGTTGCTGATTTGGCCCAAACTAGATACCTATCCTTCCATGAAAAGCTGCATACACACTTGAATCCGCTATTCTCTCAACCTGCATCCCATACTATTCCTGATTACCTCCGAGGCGTCTGAAAAGAAGATGGCCTCGAGACCTACTATAGAACTTTATTAGAGTGCTACCGATGGGTAGTTTCTCCAAAAGTGTTTTTTTTTTCATGTCATTTATTCATATTAGCAGATTTACGTGTTGTAATATATTACAGCTGTAAATATCAATAAATTAATCTAAAAAAAACAACTATCGAATCGGTTTATTAGAAACAGATATAGAAAATTTGAATTTCAGGAACATAGACAAATTTAATAAATTTATACAAATACAAATGGTATATGTATTTGTATAGTCTTAAATAAAAATCTGTGGAAATTGTTAAAAATATTTATAACAAATAAAACAAAGATAATATAAATAAAGATAATGTTTCTGATAAATACTTTAAATGCTATAAAACTATGATGTGATATATTATGTATTATACGGGTAAATTGCCTATTTTTATGCATTTAGTATACTTGTAGGAGCTCAAAGGATTATTTAAAAGGGAACAAGTTTTCTACGATATCGTATGTAATATTGATCATTAATTTATGTAATGTTAATTATAATTTATTACTATGTATGTTATTAATATGGTTGAAGTAATTGAATTACTAAGCCCCTACATAATCGATTCTCAAACTAAACCGGTAGGCCCGACCGGTCGTGCGGGTTTAACATATGCATCTGCGCCGTACTTTTTCTAACCTTTGGATTTGAGTGTATTATTGATTAAGAAAATCATCCGAAATTATTTATTACATTGTAATTGTTAACAGTAGATTTGTTTTGTATAATTATATCAGTAGTCAAATTAATGCTTATCACAAACGCATATTTTTTTCACTAGAAAAATTAAAATTTGAATAGTGATTCCTTATAATGCTTTTATTTAATTTTTAATGAGAATCACAGTATTATTTTATGATAAAAAATTGCAATGAAAAGCATATTTCAAGCAAGTTTTAGCGCTATAATGCTACTGATGAAAAAGAACATTTAATAAGTTAGCATTATTTAATTTAAAAATGCGATGTAATGTGTTAACATACTTTTCATGAAAAAGAGAAACATATGAATCAAAATAATAATGTGTAATTTATTTGACGGATAGACGGTTTTAAGAAGAGCTTATATAACCTAATTCAGTCAACACTTTTTGAAACTATCACTTATAATGTAGAATTTTCTGTCTTCGAAAACAATAATTCGGAAATAAAAATAAAATAAATTGATTTTTTGAGTTGCAATTGTTTTTTTTCTTTTATTATACACCGTATAATAATTTTTGTTTGTTTGAATTTTTTTACAAACATTATAGCCGGATATTATTTTTTAGTATTCCGGAATTAAATTTAATAAACTTTAGATGCGTGATAATATAAAAGAGGATATGAACGGAATTAAAGATACCATGGAGAAAACGAGCTAAAAAAGGTACATTGCAAGAGTAGGGACAGTTACCATGGACATTGGCTATTGTCAACGCTGCCACAATCCCACACAAGATTGTATCGGCTACACCATCATCACGTAGCTAGTCAATTCGATCGTATCTTTCCCACTATTGCACTCTCCTAACTAGCTGCAGATATTTATTGTTCAGCGATACTGTTGCATCTTCTATTGGAGAAATCATAGAGAGTTTTTTTTATATCCTTACGTGATATTTTTCAACTATTACTATTCAGTAACAACCTTGGTATCACATTTATTTAGTTGACATAATGCTATTCGTTTGAAAAATACATTTCATAATTCTTATAAAAAACAAACAAAATATAACTGTGATATTGACACGATAAGGGAGCGGAGTTGCTCTGTGGTAGAGCACTGAGTTGCCATGCCGGAAATCTCGGTTCAAATCCCGCTAAAAGGAAGTACTTTTATGTAGTCTGTTTGAAACCGGATATGGATCATATAGAACCTAGGAACCTCCTGGGGCTCACCCAGCCTCCATAAAATATTATAAAAACAGGGTTCCCAAAATAAGGAGGGGGGGAATCTGGCGGTTGAGCGTGGCCTAGGACAAGCCACCTCCTTGCAGAACCGATGTCTATGAAACAGTACAGTCTCTACCTTGTACTGAACCCCAGACCCTTCACAAGTTGTTGTGGTACAGTTTTGTTTTTGTTTTTTATTGACACGATATGTCCCTGGAAAACAGTCTTTCCCCCTATAAGTTTATTTCTTGAAATTCGGCACTGACTTACTCTACCCTTGATTTTTAATTAGATGGGTACGTTATATTAGTATTGTAATTGATTTTAAGCGTGTTCAATAACATTGTTATCAATACCAACAAAAATCAATTCTTCCATAATTTTAAAACATATAAGATGCATTTGAAACGTTTGTGTAGGCCAGGTAAGCATATCTTGTTTTTTAAGAATATTCTAGGTTTAAAAAACCAAGATTTATTTATATTGCAGTACTAATCCTCCAAGATTATTTACTATGAGAGCAGAAAAACACCCACAATGCATATGATAGTATTTTTTATTTTTATTTTTGATTATATAATCATTGAAAAACTTCTTCACAAAAACACATCAAATCAATAATGGTGTATTGTTATTGTAGAAATCCTGTTTACAGATAGAATTTTAGAATTTCTGTTGTTGAACTGTTGAAAATGGTATGTTGAAAATCAATATACTTTACAAAAATAAGTACAACTTATTCATTTTTTTCCAACTTTTTAATCTTATAAAATAATAATAATGATTATCATTATTTGTATTAATTATATAGTATTTATTGATATAATAAACTAATAATTAATTAATAATAAATATCAAACTTTTGCACTAAATTAAGTTGTAGTTATTTCTGTAAAATCTGTTGTCTGCTCTCCAGAACCATTTTCAATATTTTTATTAAAAATAAATATTTCAAACATAAAATTTTTATAAAATTTCGCTAAGTAATATTTGTTCAAACCGAAATATTAAAAAAAAATACATTTAATTAGTTTTAAAAATCTTAATTTGCTTTTCATGTTGACTAGTAATTTGAAATAAGTGATTTATTGTAACGTTAGAATAAATTAAATATTATTTGAATATTTAAACAATGTTTAATTTTTAATATTATTTTCACATGGCCTCACAGGTATAGAATGTATTTAGGAGTCTGTTACAGCCAGGATATTCAGATATAATTAATGTTAATATTAATAATAATATATTCTCATTATAATGATAAAGAACAATTAATCCCTAATAAGGTTGACAACTAATTTTACAGTTCAACGCCCCCGAATAGTCCCTTTCAGAGCATTTTGAAGATAAAAAAAACTCAATTCAAACTATAACAATTATTCATGATTTCCTCCCTAATTTTAACAACACTGGTGATCGCTTCATCAAAAAGTTCTCAACAACTGTCAACTAAATTAAGACAAACAATGACATTTCGGGACTCTTGCAACTTTTAATATTTTTTATATTCCTGAAGTTTTATGGCAGCTGCTATCTTATCAAATTATAGAAGATAAGACAAAATTTTACCTGTACTTTTTGTGGTTTATTATGTCTCCTCACATTATTACAATAAGTTAGCACTCATATTTCTGACATTTTTACATTACATTGGTGGGAGGTTCGACTAGAGTTATTAACAGCAGGGTTTATAGAACTTAGTTTCGATATGCAAACAGCCAACAAAGTTATACTGAACTCGATTAACAACTTAGACATTCATGACCACACTAATCAGACGAAACTTATTCAAAAATATAGGAAAAACAGTAAGTCTGAAACGGGCAGAGCCGAGCTCAGGGATTTAGTACATTAATGGAGTCATTTTATGGCTAAAGAGGCTGAAAATTGTGGTTTTATTGTCATTTTACAATCAAGCCCTTTTAGGAGTATGTATAAAAATATATCAAAGTGGATAACGTCAAATGAAACTGAGTTTACGTTGATATATAGCAACAGAATGATATTTGTAAATACAATATCCTATAAATTACTCTGCATGTGGCTACCTGTTGTTTTGTGGTTAGCACTATAGCCTACCAAACCCAGGATTGTAGGCTTTAGCAGCCCTCAGGATTTTTTAAAGAGATTAAAAAATCCATGGTTATCTCGTCCTTCGGAGAGGACGTAAAATGGTGATTCCTCATGGCAAAATTTATAACCCCCAGTGGAGCATCGTCCGATTAGCGATTAAAGCATAAAATGGCTTAAATGTAACAAACTAACTTCAAGATTTGGACCCATCGCTCCTTCAAAAGAACGAGATTATAACACAAGAAACACTTTTTTTCATTAGAGGAATGTGAAAGTTTCATTTGAGATTTTTTAAAAATTATGTATTTGTAAAGCAATACAAACATTCCTATATTAATGATGGAAACGAAGTTCTTTTATTAATAATTAATAATTATATCAAAACAGTAGAAATACTTTCGTTTGCCACCACCAATTTTCCGTTTTTATTCCGATGTGACTTTTAAATAGCTCAATTGAAAACAATAAAAATTGAAAATAATAAAAAATTTAAATCATTAAAATATACCTACTTTAAAGAAATGAAAATTCATGCTATGTATATATTTAGTACCTTTGATACCTCTATCACTTTTTTATTATTGTTTATACAATCATTGAAGGGTCTATTCCTCAATTTGCATTTTTTTAACTTCCATATTTGTGACCAAGACCTGCAACGTAGGTAGAAACGTTGGTTTATAATTATTTTTTCTCATTATTTAAGATTTCATACTTCACCTCCACATTTTTTTCCCTCCATTTTCTCCTCCATGATATCTGTACGGTAAATGAACAATTATTCCAGATGATTTAGCCTTTTGCTTCAGAAGAGGGACGCATGGAGCAATGCTATGATCCCCTAAAGCAGATCTATCGCAGTTATTAAATGCTAATTAAGTTTGAAGTATCCCCAGCCTCAGTAGATTTAGGAATGGCTTTATGTTCCCTGGCTGCCTGGGGGCACACTAATTCAACAACAGCTATCAAAATTGAATTGACTGCAACCCCCAATGAACATTAGAGGGGGTTGGTAGTTTTGACCACCGTTATCGATTAATAGCTACTACCATAAAGACTTGTTCTTATATTTTAATTTTAATTACTCGTAATCTCCTACGAATCGAAAACTGTTCTCAAGTTAAAAATTTTTATTGCCACGTAGACTTTTAAAATAACTCAAATATAAAAAATATATAGGTCTGGGGTTCAGTTGGTGGTAGAGACTGTACTGTTGTTAGGACAACAGTTGTGCTGGGAGGTGATGTGTCTGAGATCACCGCTCAACCGCCAAGTTTTTCTCCTATTAATGGTTACCTATGTTATAGACTAAGTGAGTCCCAGGAAGTTCTCCAGATCTCACAGGATCCATCCCAAGCTTCTTAACAGATTTGATAAATCATCTGCCACCAGCGATTCTGCGCTTTACCATCGAGTTACTCTGCTCGCTCAATTATCTTGTTAGTTTTTATCTATTCAAAATATTCTATTATCGATTTAAATCATGCCCAAATTGACAATTCAGAGATTCAGATTTTTCCCTGATCTATTTTAATAAAATACGTGTGTAGATATATTTCGTACTAGTAATTTGAGATGAAGACATTCTTAATTTTATTATACATTAATTTGATCGTCATTTTTAATTTAATAAATAAAATTGTGCTAGTAATGGATATTATCACCAAATAAACAATCATCTCAATGACTACTGAAATAATTAATTCGAAATACCAACGAAATTAATTCGTTTGTATACCGACGAAAAACGATTCTATGATTCAAAAATAATTTGTTGACTACAACATATTGTACTGGAGTACGACAACAGCATATGGCGGAACCAAAAAGATTGAAGTAATATAAAAATATGTTTTCATTAAAAAATGAATCTTCTGAATACTGTTGTCAATTTATGTCAATTTGTTGTACTTGGCAGATGTGGCTAAACATGTAAAGATGAAAAAAAAATAAAAAATCACCAAGGATACTTTTTTCATAATTCAAATGAAATCTTAATAATTAAATATATTATCTATTTTATTCGACATTAATGATTATTTGGAAAGTTTTTTTTTTATTATTCACTATATCCTCCAGTAAGCACAGTCTATTCCCTAATGACCAATTTTAAGGAACAATTAGATGTGATTGAATTAGTGATCCCGCGATTGAATTAACAGCGAAGCAGACCAAATGACTTAGATTAGTACTCGGCCCAACTTTGTTTGTAGAGCAATTCATCGATGGCGGACAATAGGTCTCATAAACCGACTGGGTGCACTTTAGCAATTCAGAACTCTATACAGACCTTCCTCTAATTAAGATTATCTAATATTCCGTGTTGTAATTGTAATGATTTATTAATGATGATTAATTTGTTCCTAAATTTTTTTTTTTATTGGCAGTCTATAGCATAGTTAGACAAGATTCTTGCCAGGGTTGGCAATTATTGTAGATCGATAAAACTATAATTTATATATATATTTTTACGCCTTTTTAACAATATATTAATTAATATCAATACTATCTTCTTCTAAAAGTGGCTATCGTCTTTGGACATTAACGATTAAACCTCCCTATCTTAATTTACTGACCGCTGTACGAAAGTTTACCGATATTAATCCTGTGCATTGCCCGAGGTTTGGCAAGATGAGTAAAGAACGAACATATTGAAAATAAACATAATTAATTGTTAATTCGATTATTCAGTACCTGGATTCCCAAGCACTTCACGATTTCCTCCATGGAAGTCTTTGTCGGTCAATTCTCCTACATTGGTTTAGTCGGTAAACATCTCATCAAACACCTTTGCCTCATGTCCAGTCCAGATTAATCGTGGAGCATATGCTTCTTATTTTCTGTGTCTTTCTTTCTTTTTTTTTTTGTTCTTGATTCAAGTTAATAGAATATTACGAACCAGACCTCCTACAATATAGTCGTTTGGATTCTGTCCTGGCACAATTTGCTTAATCTTTGTGGTAGATCAAGAATCTAAGCACCTTCTGCTTAGGAACGAAACGACACTTCCACTGAGTTATTTGATTGTCCAACTATATCAGTGCCATCTCTTTATCCAAGCGGTTGGATTGAACTGTGTGTATTCCAGAATATTTGTTGCCTTTTTTTTTTAGAACCAGACTGAAAGTGAATCCCTCTGACAGATCCATCAACAGGCGTATCTAGCGAACCATCGTAAACCCTGATTGGCTTATGCAATCTTTATCTTGCAAATAACAGACTAATTTCAATACGTGAACTAACAGACCTCGATGTAATTTGCTTGTTTTGCATATATTTTTAAACATTATAAGGTTTCCTTCAACCAATCAACTTAGCCAACCAAACATCTAGATCTTTTATCTAATTCCTTCTTTCTTGTATATCTTCCTCCCTTATACTATAATCGTGCATGGTCTCCTCCACTTCTTCTATTCACCATTTCCGCGGTCTTCCTCATCTTCACCAAATGAAAATTAATTGGGCAATCCATCATCCTTCATTCTTCTCAGATGACCGACCATACCGTATTTTTGTTGAATTTGCATTCGCTCATTTTTTTTTACGCATTTTAAAAACAAACTATATAATGAGAAAGATGGTTACACGTAAACCGTTTTGTGAAATTAAAAAAATCAGTATTTATTATTTAGTTAATATTATATCTATATCCTTTCCCTGATCACAGGTATAGGTAGTATTAATGTTAAAAGCATTTCCTGTTTACCTTGAACTTAAATTTAAAAAAGTAGTATAAATGCGTGAAATATTATAATTTGGATGCGTGACCGGCGAGAAAGAGTGCAAATTAAGGTAAGACGCGGTCAAAGGTAGGAGGGACCAACCCTTAATTTTACACCGTGGTAGTAATTTGCATGCTAAGTCCTGCTCTGTTATCCCTCCTCCTCATTAACATGGATCTCGTCCCAATCTAAGGGCTCTTCCCCTGTCTCCGAAAGAAATAGTATTCGAATCTAGTTGGGTCCATTAAACTCATTATTATGGTTTTGTAGTTGTATAATTAATAAAATGTACAGATATTTCGAAGGGCAAGGATAAATCATCTACGAAATCCTCTCATTCATTACAATATAATTATCGCTATGTATCATGCAAGAACATATCAGGATATAGAAGAATTGCGGAAAAAAATAACTTATTGGTGGAAGAAAGAGAGTTAGGGAAATGAAAGTAAATTAAAACAGGTACCAAAGGCAGTAGGAATCACTATGACTGAGGGGGATGCCACTACCTTCAAGGGAAGTCGGCCGGGAGATGAAACTTTTAAAAGCTTAAGAATAAAACGGTTAAGGGCTTCGATGGTGATACCGTCTTGAGAGATAGGAAGGCACTGTTGGGAGAAGACAGAAACTTTGATTTGGTCACACACGAAAAATGATGAGATGTTGGAGTTGCCCTTACCAGCAGATCTATCTGACGATGCTATTATAATAACGAACATTGTCTTACATTATTCGAAAATTAACTGTAGAATATTCTGAAAAAGGATTAGACCGCTGAAGAATATAAAGCATTGTACACTATGCGGGATTGCGGAGAATTCTCTCGGTTAATATTATTCAAGTGAGAATAAATAGGGCCTTTAAAGTTGTTAGGATGAGTAACGAACGGATTCCAAAAACGTTAATAAGCTGTGTCAACTGGTAAACGTCTAAGGTGTGTAAAGGGAGGACTGCTCTAAGTGAGATCGTTGTACAGTTTGTAACAAGAAATTGGTTATATTGGAGTCGAGGATCCCATGGAACCCGATGAGCCTTCGCTATGACTTTATATATATATATATATATATATATATATATATATATATATATATATATACAATAAGGATTACATATATAATGGAATTAACAATTTTATTAATCTTTATTCTTGAGGCACTAATTCCCCCTTCAGAATAACAATAATGACCTTTTCACGGTTTATTGAGCTTATTTAAACATAATTATTTCTCTAATTAAAAGAGAAACGTAAATAACGATACGATGACTATTAGCAACATTTATACATGTGCAAACACAAATGAAAATTTATTCTTTACAAACACTTGGAAGATCGATCATATAAGAGAAAGGGTACGAAACGGGGTTTAAATGAAGTTTTTGGAAGCGGCTTTATGAATGGAAATGAGTGAGAAATTTCTAAACGAGGGAGCCTGAATTAAAAAATATTCTTCAAAGAAAGCAGTCGGAAAATGGATGAACGCAGAGTGGGAGTTTGAAGAATATAGGCCTTATTTCGTTCTTAAGCTATGGAAAAATAAAGCATGAAGAAGGTATTGTATTTCGAAATTGGGTTAAATCTATCCATTAAACCAGTGGGAAATCTCGGAGAATCTGTGGACAACGAAAAGTAAATTTTTCATCACTTAATCATAAATCATGAATTCAATAGTGGCAATTTTCTTTAAAGAAAAAAGAAAACAAACAGTATCATCTTTTTATTGACTTCGACTTAACTTTCTCTCTCCGGGAATAGTTAATCTAGAGAATCTAAGGATAACTGTTATTTCAATTTTTTATTCTTATCTTTTTTTCTCAGTATGCCTATTACATCCACTATGACTTCTCTTCCTTTCCTCAGACCATCCTGAATCGTTTTTCCGCTTGTCTTTCTTGGAACCCTTCCATTTCCGATACTTTTTATGGATAATTTTAATTTATAATTTTATTAGTAATCAATTAATATTATTAATTTTGTGATTACCTCTAATCCTAATCTGTCATATATGTCTTAAATAAATGCTAATCTTCCATCTATTTCTTATTTTTTTCATGTATCGGTTGAGTATTTTTTTCACTTCGATAACTAAGCTTGTCACTGAATTAACGGATTATAAGTCATAATTGATAAGATGAATTATCCAATTATTTTCTATTCTTAACCGAAGAGAAGTAGAAAAGGAAACTAAAGTAGCTGTATTTAAGTCAACATTCCTCCATATTCTCACGTATTCTTCGGAGTCATGGGCGCGGACAAAGAAGCACCAACTCAGAATACAATTAACAGAAATGAGATTTCTCAGGAAGATTGAGGGCAAAACAAGAAAACATTTAACCCGAAACATCATTATCAGGTCGAACCCAAAATTTAAAGCAGCCGAGATAATACATAAAAACCGACTGAGATGACTTGGAAATCTGCGGTCGGATCCTAAAAGGATTGCTAGCGAAACCTAACTAGCCAAAGTGGAGGGAAAACTGGAAAAAAAAGAAGACGACCAAGGAAAGAGAGGTGAGGGAGGATTTTGAGAAGAGGGAAATTTCAATGGAACAGAAGAGCACAATTGGTGAAAGACTTGCAGAGCTGCAAAATGTTCTACAGGATTCCTCCTCACATTGCATAGGCCTTTCAAGAGGATAGAATATGATGATGATGATGATGATAAATTGGTAAGATTTTAGGATTAGATTGATGAAATAATGTTATTGTGTATACTTGTGGGTTCCTAACCCATAACTTGTGAAATATTTTAATTCTTATTCAATATACTGGACTGTCTTCACTGTAATTTCTATCATTTGAAACAAACCACCTTCCAGTCATAAAATCTTTTATTCTTTTAACATGACGTTTCGGCATTCAAATGCCATTTTCAAATTTAATTATACATCAACAATTACTAAAAAATATAACTTTTAAAAAAGTTATAAGTCAAATCTCAAAAAAAAAACAATCACAAATAAGTCATACAATCCAAAAGGCCAGTAATGGATACTTATAACCTGACTCAATAACCTACCAATATATTTCGTATATCTGATGATAATATTTTTATAATTTTTATAAATTTCATATTATTAGTAAACTGTTTAAATAAAAAAATAAATTAATTTTAAAAAATTATGTTATTTGAATTTCGTTGTTTTAAAATAAAAAAAATTAGAAATATTTTAATAGATAAAGATTTTAAATAGCAGTAGGGTACAAATAATATAATCATAATAAACTCACATTACCTTACAGATCAAAGTTTAAAGCCAGCAGTAGACAATTGACCATGGGAGGATAAAGTATCCCTACGAAAATGATAGAAACAATAATTGTTTACAATTTTATAAGGTATCTATTCTTGGTTTTGCTAACTGTTTAGGGACAGTTTTTTTTTTGTTTTTATTTTTGGATTGTATGGCTTATTTGTGATTGTTTTTTTTTACAGATTTGACTTATAACTTTTTTAAAAGTTATATTTTTTAGTAATTGTTGATGTATAATTAAATTTGAAAATGGCATTTGAATGCCGAAACATCATGTTAAAAGAATAAAAGATTTTTTGACTGGAAGGTGGTTTGTTTCAAATGATAGAAATTACTTGTGAAATATTTTCCGTGTTTTCAGCAATGTAACTTCTCTGACATCTCCTATTATTTATATGCATATATACCAGCTCTAACATTTTTGTTTATTTATTCAAATTTATCCTGCATTATAACAATAAAACGAGTAAATAAATATATAATATAATGACAGGAATGATACATAATGGCATGGATAAAGGCAAGTAAAGAAACTACCTAGTGATTGCAGATTAAAGAGATCAGCGAGAATAGAGAAGAGATAGTATACATCGAGTATAGTAAGTAAAGATTAGTCACTAAGTTATAATATTATTATTATTAAAAAGGTAAATACTAATAAGTCTTCTTAATTAGTTCATATCATAAAGTTATTTTGAATATTTATGTGATATCAGTTCATATCACTATAAATAAATATTTTTCTTACAAGACGTCTACCGTTAGTTAACTATTGTCTTCTTATTCCACAAATATCGAAGTATAGAAGAACATTTTCAGACTCAAGCTCTGAGAAGATAAATGCGATGAATGGATTATAAATATTTTACTAAAATATTTTTTACAAAAATAATAATTAATTTATGGTTTTTCAAACAAAAGCGAAATTCGGTATTTTTTACTGTGTTTA
The DNA here is from genome assembly GCA_037127475.1 of Arma custos. Taxonomy (NCBI): domain Eukaryota; kingdom Metazoa; phylum Arthropoda; class Insecta; order Hemiptera; family Pentatomidae; genus Arma; species Arma custos. Next base: position 72,710,790 of record CM073762.1, on the reverse strand, counting down.
GACAGTATTACAATATATCTGTAGAACAATCGAAGATTTAATTATTATTATTTTTTCCAGACAATCTTTAAAATCTTAATCCCTAATCATGTTCTTTAAAGATAAACTGGAATTATCCATAAAAGCCATGAACTCTTATTGCAAAACAAATGTGGTTCATTTTGATAAAAAATAAAGATACTTTTTTTATTGTACATCCCTTCATCCATGTGAGGTATAGTATAATTTCTCATTTTTTTTCATTCTATGAAAAAACTAATATAAAATTAAATTAGAAAATTATCAAAGGAAATAATTCCTTTAGCCATTGATTCCTGCCGAGAGGGATATAAATTTTAAATCAAAGGAATAATATTGTTTTTCCTCTGCTTTCAATGCAATCTAGATTGGACTCCATATTTATTAAATAAATATTTGATATGCGTCACGTTCATTGATTTGACACGGCAATGAATTTCACTAATGCCACTGACAATGAATAAGTTGATTAATTTTTCCTCTTTATTTTATTATTATTATTATTAATTATTATTTTAGAATTATTAAACAATAAATCCATATTCATATTTTTTCACAAGCTCTTAGTCTTACTAATTATGAAAAATATAATTTAATATTACGAAATTTTTCTCCAGTGGAGCTGTTCTGTCTTGTTGAATTTATTTTCAAACTTGTACAGTCAAAGAACGGTATGTTTTAAGTTAACCCTTTACAATGATTTTATTTAACTTTTGTCTTTATATTTAGAATATCATATGACTTGTTATATTACACTTGGTATGTGTGTGTGTATATATATATATATATATATATATATATATATATATATATATTTTTATTTTTTTTTATTTATGGTTCTTTTTTATTAAATTAAATAAAAACTAAATTATGAATATAAATTTGACGTAAGTCAACGAGATCCCGATTAAAGTAATGTTCAATGAACATTCTTCCCTGTGTATACCTCGAAAAATTGCGAGATTACAGGGATATAGGATCAGTGAAGAGAAAGGATTTGTCTAGCTGGAATGCGTGCCTTGGTAGCTCAGTGGTTAGAGCACCGGGCTAGAAACGCGGGCGACCCGGCTTCGAATCCCGGCCAAGACATAATATTTTCTCTTCAAAATTAAAAAAAAAAAATATATATATACACATGTATTCAACTTATATATTTCTTTATGTCAAAAACACCTTCCATGTACCAAGCTTCCGAACGGCTTTTCTCAATAGAAGTACATGGGATATGGTCATGAAATGCGTAGAATCCCAGGTCATGATTTCTACGCGCGGGGTTTTTGTGAGTTTCCTCCAGTTGAATGAAGGGCCACACATTCCGGTAAAGGGACAACATTCCCGTCAGGGTCGTGGTTTTCCCTGTGGGTGGTCACCATCCAAAGTACTAACCACGGTTGACATTGCGTTGCTTAACTTTGATTAGCTATACTAGCGCTCGGCCAACCCTTCCGCTATATATACGAGTATATATTATGTAGAAGATATAATCATTTCCATGACACTAAAATAATATACCATAATACAAGACTACACGAGTATACTTCAAATACAGAAGATTCGATTCACTTCCAATTATACGATCCTTGTGTTGTCCCTGATCTTCACAAATTAAAATTTTACTAACCACAAATAAGTTAACATAAATTTTTAAGATTTATTTATTTTTTTATACAAATTATTAAAACGTTTACTTCCTCATGGAAATATCAATCTAAATCAAGGAGTAGGTTGTACGTTAAAGAAATCAGGTCTGAGTGTAATGAACCGGGAAACACAAATACAATTTATTTTATACATCAATTTATATTAACCTATGCAACCTATGCACTCTAGCCACTTCACCCACAAAACTTTGGTTCTTATTTTTTTTTAACTTAATTTTAAGTTTAAAGATACGTAATATTTCAATATGGATTCTTAAAAACCACCTATCCACCTTCTATTACCATTTCCACCAAAACTAGGAGACTTTTTTTCATTTCTCACCCGAGCACATATTTTTTAAAAAGCGTAGTGAATAAAGATTTATTACCACTTGTTAAAAAGAATCTGTGCCAATACAACCCATGAAGAGGTTTGGGCTGAGTACTTGTTAGAGACTGTAAAGTTTCTAAGACGGTGTTATGCAGGAAAGCTATTGATCTGAGATCACTTTCAACAATCCACCAATTTCACTGGTTTCTGGTTTAGACCATGTTAAAATTTTCTTCGCGAATTTAGGCGAAGAAAATTTTAACATGGTCTAAACCAGAAACCAGTGAAGTTTTATGTATAAATAATGGCCGTGGAAACCTGAAAGAGTATTTAATCCACCAATTGTTCACCCCAATCAAGGTTACTTACTAGAGGCTGAGTGAGCCCCAGGCTTGTCTACAGATTCCTAAGGATCTATCCGTGATTGTTAACAGATTAAATAGTTTATCAATCACAGCCGGATTTGAACCCTGGACAATCGGAGGAGCAACCGAGCGCTCTACACACATAGCCCCGTAAATATTAAATATATGAAAGATACATAATTTATTAGTACTCATGTACATCAGTATTGTATATACCTCCTTGCTTTCTGCTACAAATATTGTAATATATTGATAACTTGTTAATATATTATTTATTATAATTTATATACTGTATATAATATTTATATAATATAAATTATATAAAATATACATATATATATATATATATATATATACACATATATATATATATATATATATATATATATATATATATATATATATATATATATACAACATGATTATGTTGGTTTCATTCTACTTTCATTAAATTTTTTTCTTCGTTTTCTTTATGTTATTTTTATCTACTTTATTTTATTTTTAAATTCTAGCCGTTACATAGATAGCTGCTGTTAATCGAGATGTTTAGCGCTTTAAGACATAACAGAAACCAACAAACATTTTGTAATTTTATAATTACTTATCCAAAAACATTTAGTTTTATATAGTAAGAACGTTTTAAACTTTTGGAGTTAATGAAAGTTAAGAAAACATTATTATTGTGAATAAAGTCTCATAACGAATACTTGTTTTTTTAGATACAAGACCTACGACTAACTGATCTACCTAGCATGTCCAGAAGGCACTCTGAGATGCCAACAAACTTTTCGGAACTGATCGAAATATAATATAATATTAACATGGCAAAGAATCACTGCCCATGGCAGGAATACATGTAAATTGAAATGGTCCCATGCAAATCCGTGTAGGTTGGTCGAGAAGGAAGGCTGTTAAGGATGGAAATAAATGTAAATGAAGCAATAAAAATCCGACTGTTAGTAAAGAGCGGGCAAACACAAATGTCAATCTAACAAAACCAGATTAAGTTTGCGGTTCCTTAGCCGTCGACGACGGCGGTCTTAACCCGCAAGAAGGGTTGGGTCTAGAAAATGAACAGTTATCGTAACGGTTGACTTCAAGGATAAAACAAAGACAATTTCGTTGATACAAAATATAATTTATTTCGATTAATGAGTCATTTCGATCAGGAAATAAAGTCCATAGGAAGACATATGGGCAAATCATTAAAGATGATCAGGAATAATGACATAAAAGCGCCAATCAGATTTATGGGTATGTACAGAACTTTTTTTTATCCATTCTGTAAATAATAACATATTCATAGAATGGATGATAACAAGCCGACAAAAAAGTATTCATATGTACAGTAGGTGGTAGGGACTGCACTGTTCCTTGGGCAGCAGTTGTGCAGAGAGATGATTTGTCCTAGAACCTGCTCAAGCGCCAGATTTTTATCCCTTATTTTGGGTACCCACTTTATAGAGGCTGGATGAGCACCAGGAGGGTCCTAGATCCCATAGGGTCCGTCTTCGGCCGCTGACAGATTAAACAAAAGCCTACTAATGAGCGGGATTTGCACCTAGGACCTTCGCCATGGCGACTCACCGCTCTACCACTGAGCCACTTCGCTCCTTGATAAAAGGTAAACCAAAAAATATTGGTTTACAGAAATCCAAACATCAGCCCATAAAGATCTAAAATCTTAAGAAATCACAAAATATGTTGTAAAAAAGAACATAGGCCTAATGAAATTTGATGTGCAGTGACTGTATTTATCTTTACGAAAAATGTGAAATGGTCTGGGAAGTGAAGTCAATAAATTTCATTTCAAAACGTCAATAAAGACAGTAAATAAACATTTGCCCTAAGGATCCTTAACCAAAGAAATTTATTTATTGTTGCAATCAATATGTTTCAGTAATTTTGAGGAATATCTATCAACTTCCAGCTTTCTGTATCTGAATTATGTAACAGTTATAATTCGACTACGCTAGCATCTCTCAACATTGGCTAAACATACTTCGGTTACTGAAAACAATAACAGTCTTTCCCAGAAGTTTCACTTCAATGAGTTCAAAATTAGCTTCCGAATCGTACCTTACAAACGCAGGCATAGTTTCGCCAGCATTCCTATATATCTTATATTAGCGAGCACATCCATCATATTTTTATCTCATGTTTTGAAAAAAACGATTTCAACTTTTCATCAAAAAGCATGATCATAGTGATTACCTCAGATGGGACTTATCATCAACTTGTAATCGGAGAACCATAACATAACTATTTTTTATCAGCATAGATTATTTGAATCAATTAAAATTACCAGATTCATGTTAAATTATTATTGCTGATCTGTTTATTTATTTTGCAGCTCTTCATGCTGATAGCTAATCAGACGATGCTACAGTGTTAGTCCCAAATTTTACCCCTCTAGGTATAATTAGGATATCGATCTTTAATGTATTTCTGACACCGTTAATGCTCGGGACCCTCAGTTGACATCCCTTCTGAGGGACGTCTTAACCAAGGAGTTTTACTCCATTTTAAAAAATCTTAGGGCCGTCTATCGTATGGGGAAACCGCGCCTTGTGGCATAGAAGGTTGTTTGCTACCCACTACACCACTGCTGAACCCATGTTAGAATTTTTTAAAAGTATACAATAGGTGATTGGCTAGCGACAATACGGAAAATAATAATTAAAAACTTGAATGTAGTTCAAAGCTCCAGATCATTCCCAACATTCAGCATTTCAATATAATTGCCTTAAACATTTAATTGTAATAATGTTATATTTTGTAACTACAGGACGTCGTTTATTTTTTCATTTTGTTTTTTATTTTGTTGGTAAAAAAAATTATATGCATAAAAAATTCACTCTTATAAAACTCGTTGTCATTGGTTGAGGATTTTTCGATTGCATAAGGGTTGATTTACGGGTGATAGCAGGATACAAAATCATCTACTACAGCCTGTCTCTAACCCGGGATATACAGAATAGCAGCATAATGCCTTACATCTGGAGTTTACCATGATGCAATAAATTTTCGTTTATTCATATTAATTCTTAGCCCCTTGTGGATATCTATAACTGATATAAGCCCCGAGGACACCACGTAAAAATAAATTTAATTATAGATGAAGGTTTGGAAGGGATTAATATCGCAAATCATCTTAGTATAAATATTGAATGGAAAGCTTGCGAAGCCCCAGCCCAGGGCCAACGGCTTGCTGGACTTGGTTTATGGCCGATGTGGACTTTGTGAACAGAGAAATTTGAAATTGTAAGAAACTCTGTTTTACAATCTCATAGCATTACATTGTTAAAAAAAAATTGTTAAAATAATCATGTAATACTCGTATATATATATATATATATATATATATATATATATATATATATATATATGTATACACATGAGTATATAAGATTATATATATATATATATGAATATATATAACCGAATACCATGGTATGTAAAGCTGGATGTAAAATACTTGCTATTGCTATAATTTTCCCAAATATATATTTATTCAACAAACCTGTTACAATTTTAAAATTCATACTTTGTTCGAAATAGCTTTTTAACCATCCCATTCATTAAAAAACATTTTAGTGTATAATTATAAAGTTTTTATTGTTAATTGTATACTAAATAAGATAATACAAAACAAATATTTTATGTTAAAAAAAAATCTCCTTTAAATATTATAAGTACTGCACTCCATGAAGAGTTTAATGGTCGAAAATTATCTAATATTAAACCTTGACGAAAGATTTCAGGAGGAGATAATTAATCTCATGATCACCAGATTGATTTATCAAGAGGTTGCCTCAGGTATTCACTGTTTAGAGGCTGGGGGAGCCCTAAAAGGATATATCAATTCAAATAATATCCTGTGTAACCGAATAAATAAACTACTTATTTAGGCTACCAACTTATCGTATATACGCCTCAGCAGGTTCATTAGATTCAGCAGTAGCTGTCAACAGAATAAATCATTTGGTGTCTCTCCCGCAGGTCATCGCTTCGAGTTACAAGGTTTAACTGTTTATTCGTTTAATTTTTAATATTTTCCGAAAATACATGCTATCGTGAGATTTAGTATGGAAAAGAGAATGATATTATGGGTAAGGAGTAGATTTCAGAAATCATTTCGTCAAGAAATAAAGGTTTTAGCTAAAATTTTGAAGTGTAGATTATATATGTTGGTTTAAACGTTCATATATATATATATATATATATATATATATATATATTTCTAGATGAAATAATAACCGTAGTATACACATTTCCCATAATTAAATTCTCTTTTCCTTGCTAAAGCTCATGATACAACTTGTATGTTTGGAAAATATTAAAAGGAAAATGAATGAAAAGTTAAAATATGCGCCTCAACTCGAAGCGACTACCTGCGGAATAAATACCAATAATTCATAAGCTGCAGCCCTATTCGAACCAGAAATCTTCGGTATAGCAACTCAGAGTTCGGTCCACTGAGCTATCTCGCTCCCTATAATGCATAGAATACCTAAAATAATTCATTGGTTTTCTCGTACTTCGGTGAGATGTAAGTGATGGGCTTTTCTCCTGTAGGAAAACAAATCTATACATTCTTGAAACAAGGATGTTATTAACGAACGATAAAGGTCACAGTACACCCGATGAGTACGTATTTGTAGTACTTACTAATGGCGAGCTACAAGGATCGGGAAAGGATTGACTAGGTATTGTGTTAACTCCGGCACTCGCTTCTCAAATATTTGCCCTCCCGATTCAATCCTCTCTTCCTATCTGGAACGGGACGGGTGGCACTTTGAAATCCTCGCCCGGGTTTCTTGACTTTATCCAGTTAGTCGGAGCCATCGATAATGGGTCGGCTAGATCCGCAATCGCTATGGAATGCACGCCCAGAGAGATACATAGGACTCCTATATATTGGGTGAAAAAGAGTTAGGAAACACGCATAAATAAACATTCAAACAGAATTAGATTCTTGAAAAATATATGGTAACATTGGTAATGACATTTTAATTTAAGGACGGGGGTTTTCTAGTTAACCTATTTTTAATTAAGAAGTGAAAACTTTAGCCGCGTTCGGAAAATTTGGTAGGGGATAAACTTGTCGATTCGCGTCAGCAACATGCTCAAGGATGGTGTCACATAGCGACGTATCCATAAGCTGTTCATTTTTTTTTTGTTTTTTATCAACTTTAGTTTAAAGGTTATAATTCTATTGATATAATAATAATTATCATCATCATCATCATCACTGGCACTACAACCCGATACGGGTCTTTGCCGTATCTAGAAGACGCCTCCACTCATCTCTGTCTTGCGCCAGGGTCTGCCAAGCTCTGGTCTTGAGAAACTTGCGTCGGTGTCGGCTTCGACCTCATCTGTCCATCTCAGTCGTGGCCGTCCTCTCCTTCTTCCATCCACATACCCAAAGAGCCTATTGTGTGTCTCCGTCCATTCTTGCAACATGTCCCGCCCATCGTAGCCTTGAGATCCTTATAAATTACACCACATTTGGCTCCCGATAAATTATAGCAAACTAAAAAGTCGTTTAATAGTAGTACAGTTGATACTAATAATAATTTAATAATCAATAACTATTTTAATTTTTCTTTTCACCTAAAAGTTTTTGGAAATAGTTAAATGTCTTGTTTTATGTAATGATTGAAAGTGTAAGTGATCCAAATATTGTTGAATTTAACGATGATAATAATTCTCAAAATTAAAATTAAATCTATGTAATACAAATACAAGGTATAAATGATATATATTTTATTTTAAAAGAAAAGATATGACAAGGACCGGGAATTGAACCCGGGTCTCCCACGTACCCGTCGTGGTACCTCAGCCATCCTGGTTCGCTTCTCGGTCAGACATATCTTTTCTTTTCACTGATATCTAATGACGTAAGTCAACAAGATCCGAAAATAAAATTAATGTTTAATGAACATTCTCCCCGTGTATACATCGCATATTCCAAGAACACAGAGATATAGGATCAGTGAAAAGAAAGGATATTTCTGACCGAGAAGCGAACCAGGATGGCTGAGGTGACTAAGTACCACGACGGATATGTGGGAGACCCGGGTTCGAGTCCCCGTCCTGGTCATATCTTTTCTATTAAAATAAAATATTTAAAAAATATAACATTTAACAATTAAATAAAAGAAATAAATTAATATAAATGATATAATTTGATACTAATTATTATACGAGTATCAATTCAATTATTGATATTTTGTGTAGTTATATTTAATGATAGCTTGTACAGCCTATCAGATATTTTTATTAATAAATAAATTGGTTGATAATGTATATAATTATTGTTTGGAGTATCAATTAATAAGAAAACCAGACTAATTTTAATAACTTAGATGTTAAAATTTAAACAATTCAGACCATCATTGATTTATAAATTCAGAAAATAACACAGCTATCCCTGTGACTGTCAGTTAATTTTTTTTATCACTTCGGTTTTGGGGAATATAGCTTTATCAAATTTTAAATAAAAAATATGTAAGCTATTAATATATCATGGTGTTCAAAGATCGATTAAGAAATACTATTCTTCTTAAAAAAAATAAACAAATATATAAAAAAGTAATCAAATTTTCTGATAACTCTAATTTTACTACATACCACTTTCGTTTGGTATAGTATGTTATTTACCGATCGTTCACTCATTAAAGAGGCAGTAAAGAAGATCAAATTTCGATATTAGAGTTCTGAAGAAGAAAAAAACGCAAAGATATATTAGGGTGGAGAAAGGGCATTGAGGAAGAAGAAGCGCGTAATTTGAATGGAAGAGGCCTTCTCCTGTTTCAAAGACATTGATGAGGGCCTGGCACGAGGCTATGAAGATCAGATAAAAAACAAATGGAATAAAGAAGCATGAGAATAATATAATATATGTTATAATATCAATCTAAGCAACATCATAACTGCTTGGTTCGAATTCTGCCTGGTCAAGTAGAATTGTTTCGTGGAGAACGCACGAAATGGTTCTCAGTCTTTCCATTTTGGTTAAAAAGCTTTGTAAGTTGTATACATAACCCATCATGTTTCCTTTAACAGGATTTGTAAAGCTTTATAGCTATAAACGATGAAATCGCATATGAGCTGTTATTTTCAAAGTGGTACGAATCCATTTCTCATATTATTGTTACCTTAAGGTTTCCATTTGAATTACATTAAAATACGGGCAATCGGTCAAATGGTTTTATAACTTAACAGTCAGCAAAGAGAGACGTTTTAAACCCTAAACACCTTTAAAATTTTATGGTCAAATTATAATCATTAATTTAATTTTAAAAAACAAAAGATTCTTTAAGATCCAAATGGAATTAAACAACTTTTAAATATAACAGCTCATATTTGGTAGTCAATTTAAAAACAAAAATGATGAAATATAAAATAACAGTTTTGCTTGATTTGTTATTTTCTTTTCCGGCAATTAAAAAACAGTTTATTGTTTATTTAACGTCACCTTATTCCAATATGGCCTACTATGGATGCTACAATGGGACTATTAAATTTTGCCTATTCAGGTACAATTAGCAGCGGGATCGTGTACCTGACCGCACTGGATCGGGACCACTAATTTAAGTCCCTTCCGAATGACGGCATAACCGATGATTTTTCCCACCTTTGAAAAATCCTATAGCCTGCTGACGGGATGATGATCCACTCGTTACAACTAGTAAATGCCCATTTTATTCGTGGAATAAGTCTAAAACTCTGCATGGAAATGAACCATATACTGTAATTCAGTAAATATTATTGTTATATTATTTAGTAATAGCAAATATATTGTTTTAATAAATTATAATTCAATATACCATGAATTACTTAATATAAAACATAAAGCAAACCAAGTACCCATTTCCCTGGTATACTCATATCTCTTTCATAACAGATATATGAGAGAATTATATTTCTCCTTATGCACATACCAATTCAGTTCTGCGTAAACGACGTTTACATGATTAACACTGGCGGAAATGTTCCTAAGACTTTTGTTATGTAACTTATGTTTTGATATGTAACATACCATTACGAACCAAAGACCATATTTCAAGAGCTTCCAGGTGTTTCATCAAGAGGCAAATAAATATGGATAATATATCACTGAATAGCTCGAAATAATATTGACGATGTTTAAACTGAATTTTCCTCTCCTATTCATATATGTTTAAATTTTGAGAATACTTTTAATTTAAATAAAATTCAAATATTTATATATCCTCAAACCAGGAATATTTCAATGCGATTGTTTTTCCTAAGATTATATTTTTAGTTAATTTGACTCCTTCTCTCTTTATTTCGTATTAACCATAATGCAATAAAAAATATCTTTAAATTTCCTTTATGACTCTCCGTTAGTTTTTTTACTGATTTTTATTTTATTTATCGTAGTTAATATAGGATATCCGAAAACGACTATATGTTATCAAGTACTCAAAATGAAGTATGGTTTAACTTTTTCAAGAATAAATTAATATTTTTAAAACTGTTAGTTGGAGTTCTACCGATGGGTAGTTTCTCCACAAGTGTTTTTCAAGTCGTATTTTACTTATAGCAGATTTACTTATTGTAATATTATTATAGTTTTAAATATCAATAAATTAAATTTAAAAAAAAAACTGTTAGTTTTTATTTAAAACAATTTCAATGATGAATGTTTGACTATACTCCCTAACATAGTATTATATTATTATTAACATAGTATACCTATGGCATGCCTAATGCAACACAAACATTTTATATATATTATTTATATAAATGTATTATATGCGAGCTTCTTAAATACATTAATATATGGAACAAATAAAATATAATTATATCCTTTTATCGATTTAGTCATGTTTCAACGTGTAAAGCAAATAAAAATTAAGAATTAAAAATAACAAAATGGACTCCTTATATTTTTTATTAAATTATAAAATATATTTTTTTTTTTTTTATATTATTTTATTATATACATTATATCTTTTTTATTAAAATATATTACTATTTTTATATAATTTTAGAATATACAATATATTATTTTTGAATTGGATTAGATTTATTTATTTCTTCTAATATAAAAAATAAACTGCAAACCTTTATTCTCTTTCTCCAAAATAATTACTACTTTTATAAATAGTTTGCTCAGATTAGTAGAAACTTTTTACAAATAAAATCTGAATCAGTAGGAACAGAGATAAGCGACTGAAACAGAATGCGGAAACCAACTTTAATTACTAGCCTAAAATTACTGTCAGAATAATTATTAGAAATCCCTTTGAGTTACTTTAGCCTGGCCCCCTTTGCGTTTCAAAAGGGTTGAGAAGGCAAATGGCGAAGAAGAAATAAGTAACAATTATTGATGTTTTCATTCGGAAATACATTAGACCAATTCTTACCATTTTATTAGGCATTATTAAATCATCGAATATATAGCTATATATCAATTTTTCTAATTGATACTATCTAAATAATTTTAATAAAAACTGATTAATTTTTCAATCATATTAAAAATTATAATTTAAAAAAATTTAAATTTAAATAAAGTTTTAAAAAAAAGTTTAAAAGAATATACTTTTTTAAAGTAAGTTCAATTTTACATGAAAATACCAGGGATCCATTACTATTTACATATTACTATTTGTATAAGGTCCAAGTGTGAAACGATTCAAAATTGATAAGTATTTTTATATTATTTATCAACCCTATGATGTAGTATATTAGCATATAATGCTACACATTTTAACGTAGATGTTCTGTCTCTATTCAGGTCGTCTTTTTGACTAACATGTACTAAACCCAATTCCCTTCATGTGTTAGTGTGGTTCAGTTTTTTTTTAAGTATACGGTTGTAAAAAGTACCAGTTGCATTAACTCTATGCTTTTATTCTATATTTTACACAGTATTGACAGTGTATATAGTAGATGTATATTCTTAATTGGGTAAAGCACGGCAGTCGCATGATCTCGGTTTCAACAACAGGTGGCACATTAACAGTGCAGTCTCTATTATATATTGAACAATAGACCTTCAGTTGTAGCGGATGATTTTCTTAGTTTTAACTAGGATTTTGATTGAAACTTCATAACACAAACAAGCAACTATACCCATAAATTATGTTATATTTTCATGAAATTTCTAAGTCCAGTTTCCATTTTGCCTGGAGCGTCTCCTGTGTACCCAGTGTTTACCAACTGCCCAGGGCTATTGTAAACTAAGAGCTATCTGTCACAGGTAGAGATAGTCTATCGGACCCTATAAATTTCCAACTTGCTTTATCCCAACGTTATTACTATGTCCACAGACACTACACTACACAATTTTGGCATTAATATGTACTGAGTATCATTTCCGATCGAAAAAAATATTATGTGAGAATTATAATGAAATATATTGGTAAACGAAAGTTTTATACTAGGATAATAATAAGAAATAGTGATTATTCGGCTAGGATCGTTCTGACAACCATGTGGCTTTTTCATTTATAGTTTTTAACAACAAAGATAATAAAAATTATATTACTAAGCGAATTTATAGGAAATCGATGTCATTTCAACTAATCAGTAAATTATTGGTTAAAACTATTTTTTGGTACTTGTGTCTTAACGCAGCCCTGGTTATTTTTGCTTACTTCTTAGCATGCGCGAGCAGTTACATTTTGTAACAGTTATATTTCTAACAGCTGATTTGTTCTATGTTTCTTCTTGATTACTGAGTTTTTATTATTGCTGATTTATTGTTTGTTTGCTAGTTTGTTATAGATTTTTCGTTGTTATTATTTTAGTTATTTATTTAATTAGTCTTGGTTGTAGCTACATAGTACCATTACTTATTGCCCACAAGTGGCAGATTGTAATGTTTTTAAATAAAGTGTTTAAAAAAAAAAATTAATTAGTGTAAAATGCGTATTTGATATTTGCCGATAACAGAAAAACAAGCTATTATTTTTTTGCGGGAGTGAATTATTTTACTAAAACAAAGATAATGTAGCAATTCCCATGAAATGAAATTCTATTGTTCTGAACGTTTCTTTTGGAAAGCAATTTAAATCTTGATATTGAGGTGTATTTCGACGCATTTTCCATCTAAATGCGATTAGCAAATTTTTTGTCAATAAACTATTATGATTTTTCATAACATGTTTGTTTTAATTATAGTGTTTTTTAATTATTTGTATTTTTTAATTGTTCATTGTCCATTCTTGTTTAATTAATTGTTCATCATATATTACTGATATTATTATTATTAAATTCCATTTTTCAATAAATTCTTTTGATTTCTAATTGTTGATAATTTTTTAACCCCAATAAATAGAAGATAACTGTTAGAAATGTAACAGTTACAAAATGTAACTGCTCGCGCATGCGAACAAGTCGGCAAAAATAACCAGGGCTGCGTTAAGACACAAGTACCTATTTTTTTTATTTTCAATTATATATATATATATATGTATATATATATATATATATATATATATATATATATATATATATATATTGAATATTAAATATTGTCCTGGAAAATCAGGACAGAGGAGAACTTTTCGGATCACTTGACATTGACTTACACTATTAATACCTACGTACGAAGACGAATACATCACTATTCTAAATTTAGATTTAACACCGACAGAGCTAATTGGAAATATTTCGGTAATATACTTAAATTAGAAACAGAAAAAATATTTTGAGTAACAGGTGATATCGATATTGGCATGAAAGATATGTTAAACATTGACAATATCCAATTAGTTTTAGCAAAGTTCTCCTCGTGTCTGAATAAAGCATGTAAAAAATCTTTTAAAACTCGAGGTGGCAATTTGAAATCAACTAGGATACATATGCCTAAGCCCTGGTGGAATGACGAACTCACGCAATACAGGAAAGAAACTAACCGACTACGAAAGATTTACCAAAAGACTAAGGACGACAATGAATTACGTAATGCTAGGAAGAATCAATACCTTGAAATTAGAAGGCAATATGTGAGGCTCATCAGGCGGAGCAAACTGACTTCTTGGAGAGATTACTGTACTAACATTGACCCTACGAACCCTTGGAAATGGCCTTACAAGTATGCTGCTGACAAACTACGTGACAAATACACTCTAAAGACGGTTCAGAAAGAAGATGGGACATATACAACTAACATTATTGACACATATCAATATATTCTTGAAAACTTCATTAGAACTGACTTGATAAGTACAAATTCACCGTATCACACAGAAATTAGACAGTCGATTATATCTCACGGAGTAACACAAGATGATCTACCTCTTACAGATTCCGAAATAGCTGATACGATTTATAACTTAAAAACAAGGAAAACTCCAGGATTAGACGGCAAAACCACCGAAATATTTCAATATACTTTTAAAATATATCCCAACTTTCTCACTAAGTTGTACAAAGAGTGTTTCTCTAATGGAATTTTTCCAACGGAATGGAAGAAATCTGAACTTATATTGTTTCCTAAGCCAGGACGAAAAGATAATAGTATATCAGCCATACGACCGATATCACTACTTCCGACGGGAGGCAAAGTTCTCGAGAAATTAATAAATCGAAGATTGTCACATTATCTGTATACAAATGATCACATACATAAAAATCAGTTTGGTTTCACCCCCCAAACTTCTACGGTAGATGCACTAAAAAATGCAACTGATTTTATTCAATATGGCTTGAGTAGAAAACTACATGTTGTTCTAATATCTATTGATATTAAGGGAGCGTTTGACAATGCCTGGTTGCCATCAATTCTACATACCTTACAGACAATGGACTGTCCACGGAACATTTACAAATCGATTTCAGACTATTTCAAAGACAGAGAAGCTTGTATTGTAACATCTCATTGTAAACTACGAAAAACACAGACTCTAGGAACTCCGCAGGGGTCCGCACTATCTCCGTTATTGTGGAATTTAATCGTAAATGGAATATTAATGAGAGAATATCCGGAGAGCGTGGTTGTGCAGGCATTTGCGGATGACATAATTTTACTTACACAAGCTGACAATGCTGGAACACTACAAGAATTAGTAGATCGATACACGCAAAAAATTGACAGCTGGGCACACGAAAACAAACTAACTTTCAATACTATAAAATCTACATACATGATTTTCACCAGATCAAGGAATTCAACAACTTTACAGGTAAAAATTCAAGGACAGCTTCTACAACAAACAAATAAACTAAAATATTTAGGAGTAACATTTGACCCAAAATTAAGATGGAACGTACATATTGAATTACTGGAGACTAAACTACTGAGACTTACCAACAACTTAACGATAGCAGCTAGGAATACATGGGAACTAAAAACTGAAGCATTAAGGATACTGTACAAAGGAGCCATATTACCAATACTAACGTACGCTATTAACATCTGGCACACAGGACTGCAGAGGAAATACAATCTACGGAAACTTCGACGTGTACAGAGATTGATGGCAATCAAAATGGTAAAAGGTTTCAAGACACTATCTTATGAGGCAGCCTGTGTACTTGCAAAACTAATTCCCATCCACTTGATCGCTCAACAGTACACTACATTATATACCTTATTTCGGACTAACCAAGACTGCGACGGGATACTTGCCGATGACGTTGAACGACCTATTAACTATAAAAATTGGAAGCATCCTGCACATTTCCCAGAAATCAAACAACTTACAAAAGAAGATTATGCTGAAGCAGAAATTTATACAGACGGCAGCAAAGATTGTGGAAATGTGGGATGTGCAGCGGTATTGTTTGAAGACGGTGTACTGACTGATGTAAAGAAATACAGACTTGGACCTAATTGTACAAACAATCAAGCTGAACAATACGCTATATTGAAAACACTAGAATATATACAGACATTTAATTTCCGCAGGACATCTATTTGCATACTAACTGACAGCCAGAGTACGTTATACAAACTCATTAATCGCAAAATTCATGAACCGCTGATTGAAGAAACCAGACTTACGTTACTCCACTTACAAAAAGCAGGATACAACATCAACTTCAGGTGGGTGAGAGGGCACTCTGGCAACGTCGGTAACGAATTAGCTGACAAGGCTGCTAAGTCAGCTGCCAAAGACGGCTCACTTTCAATACTCTACAGTAAATTGACTAAGACTTACTTGAAACACAGACAAACAGTTACAAATATGGATCAGTGGCAAAACACATGGGATACGACAACTAAAGGACAACATCTTAAACAATACATAAATGACTTACATGAATATTTTAGGAATAACAAAATAACAACTGACTTCTACCTCACACAAATGCTGACAGGACATGGACCCACAAAATCCTACTTGTATAAATTTAAACTTACAGATAATAAGACATGCCCTTGTGACTTTGCTATCGAACAAACTTACTTACACTTAATATATGACTGCAGACTAACCGACGAACCAAGGACTACACTTATCAAACATGTGACGCAGAAGGACAGTTGGCCAATCAGTGTTAAGGACTTGTACTGGAAGTTTTTTCAGCAATTCAAGGTGTTTGCTAGAGCAGTGTGGTTAATCATCACTACACAAATTCAATATTATAGGTGAACAAGAATTTTAGTTTTGTTTTCAATTACTTTGTTGTAATTTTGTGCTTTCCTAATTCTTTTTTTGTATTTGTTCAAATGGCTTAATATGTACTATGAACAATATTTTTATGTTTAAGTTTTGTTTTTTTTAATGATGCATTTTCAATTTAGCCTTTAGCTTTGTATATAAATAATTAAAAAAAAAAAATGTAAACAACATGTAAGTACACTTGTGTGTAATGTACTATAAATGTACGGAACATGCAGAACAATAAACGTCCTTCTCGTAGGGGTACTGCGTGAAGGGAAAAAATAAAAAAATAAATAAATATATATATATATATATGTATATATATATGTATATATATATATATATATATATATATGTATATATATATGTATGTATATATATATATGTATGTATGCCTGAACAATACGCTATATTGAAAACACTAGAATATATACAGACATTTAATTTCCGCAGGACATCTATTTGCATACTAACTGACAGCCAGAGTACGTTATACAAACTCATTAATCGCAAAATTCATGAACCGCTGATTGAAGAAACCAGACTTACGTTATTCCACTTACAAAAAGCAGGATACAACATCAACTTCAGGTGGGTGAGAGGGCACTCTGGCAACGTCGGTAACGAATTAGCTGACAAGGCTGCTAAGTCAGCTGCCAAAGACGGCTCACTTTCAATACTCTACAGTAAATTGACTAAGATTTACTTGAAACACAGACAAACACTTACAAATATGGATCAGTGGCAAAACACATGGGATACGACAACTAAAGGACAACATCTTAAACAATACATAAATGACTTACATGAATATTTTAGGAATAACAAAATAACAACTGACTTCTACCTCACACAAATGCTGACAGGACATGGACCCACAAAATCCTACTTGTATAAATTTAAACTTACAGATAATAAGACATGCCTTGTGACTTTGCTATCGAACAAACTTACTTACACTTAATATATGACTGCAGACTAACCGACGAACCAAGGACTACACTTATCAAACATGTGACGCAGGACAGTTGGCCAATCAGTGTTAAGGACTTGTACTGGAAGTTTTTTCAGCAATTCAAGGTGTTTGCTAGAGCAGTGTGGTTAATGATGACTACACAAAATCAATATTATAGGTGAACAAGAATTTTAGTTTTGTTTTTAATTAGTTTGTTGTAATTTTGTGCTTTCCTAATTCTTTTTTTTTGTATTTGTTCAAATGGCTTAATATGTATTATGAACAATATTTTATGTTTAAGTTTTTTTTTTTTTTAATGATGCATTTTCAATTTAGCCTTTAGCTTTGTATATAAATAATTAAAAAAAAAAAAAAAAATGTAAACAACATGTAAGTACACTTGTGTGTAATGTACTATAAATGTACGGAACATGCAGAACAATAAACGTCCTTCTCGTAGGGGTACTGCGTGAAGGGAAAAAATAAAAAAAAAATAAAAAAATATATATATATGTATATATATATATATATATATATATATATATATATATATATATATATATAATGAGTTAAGATAGGACATACACCAGTATAGACACTAATCCTAAACGGTAAATGTAAACATTGTAAATACTATATATAGAGGATTGTAATCTAAATAAAGCAGTGTTTAACCAGACTTCATGCGTGTTGTTATTCTCCTAAATTCCTCTTTTTTTTTTATGTTTTGTGTGCTGAAGCTCTTAAGTTAGCAGTCTATGGATGGAAATTTGCAAGCAGAGATGAGTGGTGTCGGCATCGAACATTTGGCTTTGCTAAGCTTAATTATTATTAACTTAAATAATGCCAATTGACTGCGTTATGGTATTTGATCCAATTTACCTTGTTGAAAATTAGAGAATACGATTATTGTAAGATAATATGTTCTTATCTTCCGAGTTCCGGTTTGAGTCCGATAATGACTCACCGATAATTTATTCTGTTGCTACCCCTTGAGGAATTTTCAATTGTGTTTTTCATTTTTAATTTAAGTATATATGCGGATGCATTGACTATTTCAGCAATTAGATTAGGACAAACGAAAATTAATAAAATCCGCAACCATGTGATACCATGCGCGAACGGAAGATATTAATTGATTTGCTTCTTTTTCATTTTTTCAATTTGAAACTTTTCCCCAGCAATACAGTTTAAAAAAAAATAATCCTTTTTTCCAGGCCGGTTTTATGAAATACCAACCCTGTGTATTTTCCGATCTTTCAGTTTTCTATTCTTTTTGAAGTTTTAGTATTGGAGGTTATGCCTGAAGTTGAGCAGTTAATACTGAATTAGTATTCCAACTGGGACCTTATCTGCGATTACTGCATCGATTAAATATTACTTTAATACATAACGCTCTTTTATGACCGAACGTAAAAGAAATGTTCGTAAAAAACAAAAAAAATTAAATTACAGCTTAAAATAAAGGCTTGGACTATTTCGTTACTTTATTTTTGTGGCTTTGGGTCATTTCTCCTTTACTTGCACTTCAGTTCTTTGTGCATTATCCGGGCTGCATGTCATCTTATTATATTTATTTGATAAATGAAAGCAAGATATGTTGTAAAACTTGCCTTGAGTATCTTTCTCCTTAAAGGCTTGACTATTTCAAGACATATACATGAAATATCTTATAGAAACATAATACAAAACGTGTAACTTATGTAATGAACATATTGTTTGTGCGTAGCTCGAATAGTAAACAATTTTTCGGTCTCAAATCATACAAATGATCATTTGGAAGGAATTAACTAAATTCTCTAAAAAATTAAAATCAAGCTTAAATTGCTTTTATTTTATAATCAGGCACTTGTACTTCGAGAAACGTCTTTAATATCCAAGAAAAAGAATACTTTTTACTTTTAAATTATTTTAAATAATAGAATATACATTTTAAACAATAAGATATTGGTTTTTAGTATACCAGATATTTGGAGAAATAATTGAATGATTATGAGGGATGAGGATCTTACTGTGTTTAGAGTTGCAATGCTGAAGTTCCCGAGTTCAAATCTGGATGTGGCAGATAAATTATTTGATCTGTTAATATCTACGGATAAACCCAGAGGTTTACTCAGCCTCTTTAGAGGTGGTATTCTTAACTTGGGGAAAACATAAGATTGAGTATTTTCAGACTCTCCTTGTACAATCGTTGTCTATAAACACCAAAGTCAACAACACTGAGCTCAAGACCCTCCAAAGTTTATGGTGGTACAGGTTTTTATTTTTTAATATATTACATTTTTTCTACTTATTTTTTAATCAACACTTCAAAAAATCTTAATAATTTAGGGTCCATGAAGTAATTTTTAGATAGATAGATATACTTTATTGGATTATTACAACCTGCCACTTGTGGGCAATAAGTAATAGTGCTATGTAAGTATACAACCATTCCATAAAAACAAAAATGACCTAAACAAAAATAAAATAAATAAATGTAATAAAAATATATACATTCGGTATAGAAACAAAACAAAATAATGGGGTATATAAAAAAATGGCCGTTTTTCGTTCAAGGACCAGTTCGTGAGAGACCAGTCTACTGGCCTTTTAAAATAATTTATTATAAATTCAAATTTGAAAATCAGACCTTTTAGGCGTTTATTTTCTTCCCTACCGATTCCCGATTACAAGAATGTCACTTTTTATAATCTGTCTGCCTGCCATAACTACTATTTGAAAAGGAATGACAGATCCAATTTGAAATTCAATTAATTAGATTTTTTGTCTACATCTGAAAAACTTCAAAACAGAATAATATTTTCTACTCTTTTTAAATCGATGTAGAAATATATTTTATTGCGTTTTAGTCCAAATTTAAGGTGATAATTCAGGTGATACAGGTTAAAGAAACGATTGGAAAATTCTGCAGCCTAAAAAATTCTAAGTGATTAAATCGAATATTCTCCAAAATGAGGTTCTTTTTGAAGGAACACAGAGGGAAGTGGAACCGTTAGTGAATAAGGAGCTAAGTCAGGCATTTACTTGAAATGGAGTTATAGCTTTAATTATGGAATTATAAATCCATTTCAAGCCAAAAAATACCGGAATGGCACGATTCCCCTTCCCTCGGTACAATTAACTATCTCTGGACAAAATTCGAATTAACCAGTTATTCATTGGAGATGAAGAATTATTAATTACCCATTTAATATTTCAGATACGTTTCTATATACCTTTTACATTCCTAGTTCAGTTAGAAACTTTATTCCTAGGCATACTCACTAACTATTCTAGTCTACCATCCGACCCAACTCCACAAGTCCTAGTCTTAACTAGGCATTCGGATGCTCCGTGGCTAGGACCCAAATTGGTATCCCTGGATAAATAATGAAATATATTTTTCAGTAGCCTCTCGCCCTACGCTTCCCGATAATACATTAACGTTAAAATAGCAAAGCACTTGATTTATACATATTATTGATAGTAAACTATTGTTATAATCTATGCAAGGAAGACTCCATTTTTGAACGTACAGTCAAAATTATTGATATAGTTAATTCAAATATGAAATTAGTGTAAATATTAGAAAATGTAAATGTCAGGAGTCCTGTAGTAACGTAGAAATTTCGGGGATAAATGAAAAAATAAATAATATTGTTTTATATACATGTGACGTCACTATTATGACGATGCTACAATGGGAGTCTACAATCCTTATATATATTTAATTAGCTCAAGGATTTTTATCAAGTATCTGTTACCGCACAGACTCGGGACTGCCATTTCGTTCCCTCCGAAGGATGGCTAATCCAAGGATTATTTATAACTTTAATAAACCCTAAAACCACCTTCCGGGGTGCGAACCCGCGATCTTGGGCATAGAAAGTTGTTATTAAAAACCACTAAAACCAGTGAACGGGTCTGGGGTTCTCTACACGGTAGAGACTGTACTGTTTCAAGTGGGTGATGTGTCCTAAATCGTGAACAACCTCAAGATTTTTCGCCTTATTTTGGGCACCCATTTATAGAGGCTGGGTGAGCCCTTTGTTATGTTTATTGCCGTTGAATTGTTATGCTAACCACTATACTACAGGTTTCCCACAAAGAGATATTTAAAAGTTATTTAGTTTAGCTCCTTTAATTCTATAAATTTAAACTGACTATTTTAACACGCTTTGGTTACTGATACTACCTGAAAAAGCGAACAAGGTTCTGAGAACCTTCTAACGTCGCAATAACTTCCTGACCATATTTAACTGCTTAAATTACTTTTTCCTCGATTTTTTTTCGTTGAAAAAATATCAAAGGGTGTTAAAGCCAATTTTTTTAGCTCTTTCATTTACGATTGAAAGCAGTTCTAAAACTTTTTGCTGATCTTCTAGAAATTTTAATTAAGAAAAAAGCGCTTTGTTTTTTATTTTGTTATCTGAAAATACAGTATAAGAGGTTATACATATTTATATATATATATATATTATATCTGATTTGAAAATATTTTATAACATCTAACCTATATATTAAAAATATTGAAATATTATACTCCAATAAATAAATAAACTATTATTCCTAAAAAATGACTAATGCGCTAAGAGAAGCCATAGATTCTCCCTTACTAGAAAAATGGCCGATATAATGAATAAAATAAATGTATATTATATCGAAGTTGAAGTCCCCCTATAATATATTACAAAAATGATATCCTATCAAATATCCGGATAAAAGTAAAAAATATGATCCCATCTCCATCTCTAATAAGTTTATTATAAAATATATGATATATAAAATGTTATAAAAATGTCACATTTAGCTTTAAAATAAAAATGTATTCACTGATTTGTGCTGGTTAAATTATATTAATTTTTATGGCATATTTAAATGTATAATTAAGTTTGTTTAGGAATAAATATATTTTGTTCAAAGATCTAACTATTTTTTTAAATAATAAGGGGAGCGGAGTGGCTCAGTGGTAGAGCACCATCCTGGTTCAAATCCCGCTACAGGCAAGACTTTTATTTACTCTGTTAGCAGCAGGAGATGGATCATATAGGATCTAGGGCCCTCCTGGGGCTCACCCAGCCTCTATAAAATATTATAAAAAAAGGGTACCCAAAATAAGGTGGGAAATCTGGCGGTTGAGCGTGACCTAAGACAAGTCACCTCCTTGCAGAACCGTTGTCCATGAAACCGTACAGTCTCTACCTGGTACTGAACCCCAGACCCTTCACGGGTTGTAGTGGTACAGGTTTTATATATATATATATATATATATATAATAAGTGAGCAGGGTAGCTCAGTGTGTAAAGTGCTGTGTTGCTATACTGAAGGTCCCGGGTTAAATCCGGCTGTGCCTGATAAATTATTTAATCTGCCAACAACAATGGATGGGCCCTGCGAGATCTGCAGACCCTTTTGGAGCTCTCCCAGATTCTATAAAATTGGGAAAAAACCCAGAGTAATCTCGGAAAAATTACCTCCCAGCACAACCGTTGTCCCAGAAACAGTACAGTCTCTTATGGGTTGGTGTAGTATAGTCATTAGGTCTTTTATTTTTCATCTTATCTTAACAGTGCTGAAAACTTACAAAACTGTGGAATGGTGTGCAATAGAACTGGCCAAACAGTTACATATAAGTCTTCATTCGTAGGCTTAATTGTGGTGAGGTTAGAACTTCTGCTTGTTTACGGGATTTAATTCTACCTCACAGCCAACTTTCTTCTCTACGGCTTGCAAGTACTAACTTTCACTGAACGGGCAATAATAATAAACTTTATTTTATTTAGTAGTTTGCTTGAGTTAACTTACTGAGGAAATTTTAATAGCCGAAATAATTTGATATGCTTTAAGAAATTAAAAAAAAAAATACTAAAAAAATGACTGATGTACTAACAGAGCAGATTTTTGATTCTTGAACGGGTATAATTAATTTTGGTCTTATGAAAAAAAATGTATTCTATTTCGAGTGATGTTATCCACGATCTAATTACTCTATACGTAGTTTAGTAAATACATTGTATTTTTCAGAGCCGTATTGTGTATGCTAATAAAAACAATGCCACTAAAACACAAGAAATGTTTTAAGGCTCACTGCATGGTAAATACATTAATACTTCTAGGACAACGGTTGTGCAAGAAGGTGGTGATCGCACTTAACTTCCATTTTTTTTTCTTAATTCCAATTCCTATAGTCTTTATGTATTTTATGACTGTACGTGGATAATCCCTTGGCATTCATAAGGAATGCAAACAAGGGAGCGAGGTTAAGCCCCTTCCTGGCGAACTTGACTTGATTTTACGGCTCTTTGTGCTAAGTCCTCCCTGCGCTAAGGACCTCCACCCCTTCCTTAATCACCGGGGGGAGAATAGCTATTGTTCTTTTTAATTTCTCTCCTGCAACTTCTCGGAACACCTTGTCCGCTATCTCGGCTATTTTGAGCCGTCCTGAAAATAAATCTGTGCCTTCTGCGATGTTTGTCCTATGAAAACTTTGAGGAGTCCGTAGTATTGTAGGTTCGGAAACAAAGGATCCAGTGAACAAGATATTCGTAATTAGTTCCTGAGTAAGTTCTGAATGAGTAATATTACGGGGCAAAAATCATTTCAAAAATCCTTATTACTCTGCAATACCTTAAAAAACTAAGTCCAAACTCTATTTCTTTTATATTTATTTAAGAACATCAACTAAACGCTGAGGATGATGTTAAAGGTGTTCCATGACTAGGCTTTACAATACATTAATTAGAACAGTACATTGCATAGAACACTATCAATGTACAAACATGGACACTCACTGCTGCAATGAAAAAAGAAGCTCCAAATTCTCGAGCTAAAGATTTCGATAAAAATTTCCGGTCTGGTGTTTGATAGTGTAGGCAATCTATGAAAGTTTCGGACTAATACCGAGGTATATTCCTACTATAAGGATGACGATGTGGTCCAATTCATCAAATCAGGCCGTATGGAATGGTTAGGCCCTATAATAACAATGCCTGGTAGAAGAATACCAAGAAAACTCCAATAATTGACAAAAGAAGAATTGGCCGACAATGTAGTCGGTGAATACAAAATGTTGAAAGAAGATCTCAAAGCATTAGGAGGAAAGCCAGAAATAGAGAAGAGTAGTATAAGATTGTTGAGGAATGTAAGGCCCACACCGGCTTGTAGCGCTATACCAGTAGTAGTGTATATATTTAAGAAATATAAGTTACATTTAAATTTCATTTAATTGAATTGACTTAACGAAATTTAACTTAATTTCGTTGTTTTCTGACACCATCCAATATGAATAAGAATGGCCTAACAATTCTACGTAATTATCAGCAGAGTTTATGTAGAGAGAGTGGGGTAGCTGAGTGTGTAAAGTGCTGCAGCACATAAATTATTTAATCTGTTAACAATAATGGATGAAACCTCTGGGATCTACAGACCATACTTCGCCTCACTCAGCCTATATAAATCGGGTACTCTTTATTGGGGGAAAACCAGGTGGTTGATCGTGAATCGGACTTATCACCAAATAGCATAACCATTGTCCAGTATGAAACCGATTTTTTTTTACAACTTAGCCGCTATGGGCTACGATTGGTTCAAATATTCATCTATTTTCTTTGATTCTCTTTCATTTGTTCCCCGTGTTTTGGCATTCTTCTTTTATTGTAGTATTTCATTTGTTTTCTTAATTATCTGAACGTCCAATAACCCATCTAATTCCTCTCGCATCTAATACTTATAATCCAAAATCCTTCCTATAATCCTTAATGCTCCTTACTTTGTTACGAATAAAGTCATCCAAAATAACCTCAATGTCCCATTTGTCGCTCATTTGACCCGAACCCGATACCAATCTTTTCATGCAAAACTTCATTCCCACTCAAAAATACTAGTTTCAAACCTACTTTATCAATTCCTAATAATCCTTCGAGGCGTCTGAAAAGAAGATGGCCTCGTGACTTTCTAATTTGAACTTGTTATTTGAGTACAGCTACTTTATACTTTCTGTGCTTGTCTTTATACATGCCTCTATATATTATTTCTATCATTTACTTGTTGTACTATTATCATACAGTTGCAAATTTCAATAAATAAATTAATACAAAAAAATTATCTAAAAGGTTTTGATTAATTGGTTTGTATGAATTTAATACCGTTTTTTATGGGTCTATATACATTTAGTTCGTTTACTCTTATTGTTGCTAGTTCTTAAAAATCAGAAATTAGTTCACCTATTCTTCTGAGAATAACAGTGGAGTTGATAATGATATCAAACTAATGTATTCAAACCCTAAATAATGTTATTTTTTCTTCAAACAATAATCTGTATTACATACTCCAGGTTCGATTATGATGCCGGATCTAAACAGGAATCCACAATCCGTTCTTACATCGTCATTACTTGAATAGAGAATGAAGAGTGGATTAAGGGACGATATATATCATGCACTAATCGTGTTTACTTCTCGTTGCCTATGAATATCAATTGTTTTTCCGCTTATCCGAAATACTTCTTCCAAATATACTGGTCCTATTAGCATCATGTCCTATGAATTTAAGTAACTGGAAAAAGGATGTAATATTTGATACATAACTAATTGCATATTTATGGCAATATATTCCCATTTGATTAACCAATACTAAGGATTGACGTATTTCATGTACACAATATAAAAAAAAATTCTAAAGCCAGTTCCCGATCCGAAGGGATTTATCCGTAACGTCTTCAACCACCCTTGAAATATGTTTTTATTGATACTTTGAACTGTAGTGCAATAAAACATCAAGTAAATATTATTAATGATACATAATGCCATGACATTAAAGCTAATAGAGAAACCATCCACTAATAGTACTCAAATAACAGATATAAATTTGAAGTTCACGAGGACATCTCTTCTTAAAACCTCGGAGGATTGTCGAGAATTTGAAGAGGAAGGTCACTTAGAAACTCGTTGTTGAATGTTTTGAAAGCTTGTCGTGAAAGGATTGATATCGGGTTCAGACCAAGTCAGCAATAAACGGGGCATTGAGGTCATTATGGATGATTTTATCCTTTACAAATCAAGGAGAATTCAGGATTTTAATTTTGAGGATTGGATACGAGAGGAATCGATGGCTTAGTGGAGTCCCAAAGCTCCCTACTCTGTACGTCCAAATAGATCTTATGATAGTCATGCATATGAATCATTTCTAAATAATAAACTGTTTGTATAGTAAGTTTTGAAGTAGTATGAAAGGACTCGCAGTTTCTTCTCGTTTCAGTATTGTATGAGACTTGGTTGAGGTAGGCTTATTGAGGTTTTGGACCTAGTAGCTCGTGATTTTGTAAACAATTTAAAAACACTGTACTGACTGGTAAACGCCCCAGAGGCTAAATGGGAGGATTGCATTAAGTGTGATTAAACGAATTTGATTTCTCGGTTAGATCACTGTAACCGTAGGCACAACTTTGTAAGAAGAGGTTGGATTTATCGGCATCGAGTTTCGTGTTCGCTATACCTTATTATTATAATTATTAATTTTTAATGCTCAATCTTATTAAACTAATAAAACTACGTAGCATATCAGGTGTAAAGAATGTAAACTGCTTTGTGAACCGAATACAATCGCAGGTTACGCTATCGGCACAACAAACCCTTCGGATTGAAGCATAGCGTAACATCCCGAATGGAAGTAATTGGATTTCTCTGAACGAAAAATAGGAAAATAGTTTAACGATTCGAGAGTAGGAAAGACTTCTTAAATTGCTTTTATTTTATCTCTCATTTCATACGTAAGTCACTAACTCTTTTGTGAAATTTAAATGTTCTTCCATCGTGGTTATTAACATTTTTATATGATTTAGATTATAAATTGGAAATGATACTTTATTAAATTTATTTTACATTTCGCGATATAGGAAAAATCCCGCTGTCAGATAGGAGTCGTTGAAGAGGGTCGCTAATGGAAGGTGTTCAAAATTTCCAGGGCTTGGGACTTGGGAGAGGGAGTAGGTTAAAATTAAATAATTAAAAATGTTTACAGTTTGTCTCATTAATATTCGGTGAACAATTATATGTTTATTTAATAATTTAATGTATCAGACATGTAAAATAAATACATAATGTATATACTTGTATTTATATGTATATTATTTTTTGGATCGCGGGGTTTTTAGCGGAGGTAAATTTGACATTGGTCATGACTCATTGTTGTTTTATATATATATATATATATATATAT
This sequence comes from Arma custos, assembly GCA_037127475.1. Taxonomy (NCBI): domain Eukaryota; kingdom Metazoa; phylum Arthropoda; class Insecta; order Hemiptera; family Pentatomidae; genus Arma; species Arma custos. The sequence continues at coordinate 72,682,690 of CM073762.1, read as the reverse complement.
ATATATATATATATATATTATATATACAACAATATATACCTGACAACAATATATATATATATATATATATATATATATATATATAATATATATATATATATATATATATATTCCTTCCAATATATATAATATATATATATATATTATATATATATATATATATATATATATATATAAAATGATAACTTCATTTAAGTAATTATTAGTAATTTATACTAATTATATGAAAATTCTATTTTATTTTAAGTATTATATTATTATTATTAAACAGCTAACGGTGGTTCTGTACTGTAGAAATCATGCGAATTGAATCACTAATTTGTACTAACTTACAAAAAAAAATAAAGAAGTAGGGCAACCTTTATTTTAATAATCGGAAAAATATATATTTTTTTTTTTACCTTTCGTTGGTATAATTTATTATATCTATTTATTTATATACATTATGTAAAAAATACCAAGTAACTACTTATCGGCTGCAACCGGTAAGTTAGTTATATAAACTGTGCTAAAAAGAATTTATCTAGATTTTTTTTAAATAATTGTAACAATTATCGTTATATACTTCGCAATAATTTCCATATAATAATAGAAAAAATAGTGTACCACTAAAAAATCCACAAAAGGTGATGAGATCAATGCATGATAGAGACTTTACCGTTTCTAAGAAAAGGTCTATCCGTGATCTAGCTAAATCACCAGATTTCCCCCAATTAAGGGTGTCAAATATAAGCCGCTGGAGTGTATATGTAGATCTCACAGGGTCCATTTATAGTTGTGTACAGATTAAATATTTTATATGCCGGTTTTGAACCCGGGACCTTTAGGGACACTGTTCAGCGCTCTATCACTGAATTTCCACCCCCTCCCATTTTTCAGTTTATAATGATATAAACATGGTATGTTTTATACTTTAAAGGCAATTTTTAATTTAATTGCAAATGATAAGTAAAAATTTTAGCCCTATTTATTTTAATAGACGTACAAATAACTGATGCGATGCCCCTGACAGACCTTTTTATTCGAGAGATCGTATCATTTGAAGTGGTTTAGAGACGCATGGGGTTATACATGAGGTAGTAATATTCACCCTCCATTGAGGATTGGCTTAATGGGTTGGCATTAGCCGGGGCAGAGCTATGGATGGGCCACCTGTGAGGCCGGCTAATAGATCGCGCTGCCTGTCATAGTGGCGCATTCATCCTCATTAGTAGTCCCATCAGCGCCGCTCTTCGAATTTATTTTTAATTAATTACGATCCATCCTCGACGAGTAATCTACCCTCCTCGCCATTAGGCTGGATTACTCTTCAAGTATTCTCCAAATACTGCGCAGCGTAATGTGCCTTCTGACTGACGTAGCCACCAATCAAATGAGAAAATGGGTGAAAGTCAAAATAAATCCTGTTTTTTTTTGTTTTCGTTTTTTTCCTTAACCACTTGTCTTTTATTAATTTTTGACATAACATATCACTATTAATAATGATGCATAGTATTTCTTTTACGGCACCAGGTGCATTTTAAGAGAGGATTGTACATTGAATTTTCTGAACATTAATTAGATGGAAGGAGTGGGGGATCCAGTGATGGGGCTCACTAGTTCTATCTGATTGGAGTTTGTTAGTAGTTTACTCAGTCCATGTTGACCAAGTCCGAGGGTCTCGTGTATTATGTCTGATTTCGTTCTTTGTAGAGAAGTATGCCTTACTATACGCCTTAGGATACGGTTTTGAAATTGTTGGAGCCTTTTTGAAGTTGTTGGTGAAATGTTATTCAACATAGGCGCCCAATAAAAGAGAGCCGAGCGACTAATAACTGCCTTATAGATCATTACTTTCAGGGGGAGTGATAAGTTCGGTGAGGTTAATAGGTGATTAAACCTGTAAGATTTGGTTCGACCGACCTGATCTTCTTATTGCAATGTTGGGATAACTTCAAGTGCCGGTTGAGAAATGTTATCCTATTCGCAGGTTTGTTAACTTTGCCTACTACTCTATGGAAACCTTAGTTAGAGGGCGCTTATTCTTTTGGAAGGAGAGGATAATACAGTCGGTCTTCTTGGGATTAACTGTAATATTCAATCCGTCCAGTCTTTTAGTTATTTCTTCACAGGCCACCTCCGCCTGCCTTAGAGCTCTCTCTGCATTCAATGAGCTACTGTAGATGGCGATGTCATCGGCATACGCCGCCACAGTAGCTTTTTTGTATTTGGCATCAACGATGTCCGCCGTATAAACTGAGAATAATACCGGTGATAGCACAGACCCTTGAGGTACACCGCATGTAAATGGAAACGGGTTGGACATCTCTCCATCGGCTCGTACCTTTATTGAACGTTGTGTCAGGAAGGATCTTATGATAGCATGAACTGCTCGGAAAACTCGTCCTACATAAAAGGTTATGGGACACTGAGTCAAACGCCTCCAAGCAGTCTATGGATATCAAAGCGGTTGCCTCGTTTTTAACTGTGTTCTGGCTTACTTCCGCGAGTAGCTTCGCCAGATCCGGTTCGCCAGGTGGTCCGGGCACAGTCCGGCCTGGAAGCGCGACCTGTTCCGATAGGATCAACGCTATTTTCGAGGAAAAGGTTTTGAGATAATTAAGAATAATTTTCTCAAAAACGTTGTCCAGGTGCGGAAGTAAGCTAATAGGCCGGTAGTCGACTGGCTTCAGCAGGGGAAAGAGGATAGCTCTTTTCCATGCCTCATGGAAGTATATTAATATTAATAAACCCTGCAATAGTAAGCACCTATTTATTAGAAATCAATGTTTTGTTTTCATCGTGAATTACTGGTGTAGTGTAAAAGCCAGGGATCCTTGTATAAATAAAACGATTATGGTCAAAGAGAAAAAAAAAACATTAAATTAGTTAATAGCTCATAAAATCATAAGTTGCTTAATAAGGCTTTCACTGAGATTTGATAAAATAAAAAAAGAATATGTTTCTCTACATCCCATGTGTGGGCTTGGATTCAGTACATGATAGAGACTATACTGTTTCAAGGACAACGGTTGTGTAAGGATATGATTTGTCCGAGGCCAAGATCAACCAACAGGTTTTCACCCAATTAAGGGTATCCACTTTATGGAGACGGCTGAGTCCCAGGGCCCTTAAATCCAATAGTGTTCAACCATGGCTGTTAAATAAATAAAATCTGCCACAGCCGGATTCGAACCTACAACCTTCGGAAATGCAAATCACCGCTTTACCCGCTGAGCTAACCTGCTCGCTTTGACACGTGTTCATTAAAAAGAATTTTTTATTCATATTATTATTATAGTTTAATAAAAAGTATAGTAGATTGAAAAATAGTCTTTCAATTCTTCCAGGCTAATCTATTAAGTTTTGATATAGACCTGTAAAGTGGATCATAACATTAGTTTCTAATAAATGGTTTCTCATTATCTGATAACTTACTTAGACTTCCACCCGAACCATTTTCTTCTCCATATAATTAGTTCGGTCAACCTATACTTCATTATAAACTTAAAATCGAATTCAGATGAAATCGATTGTATTGTTCCATTAATACATTTTTCCATTACCTTCTTTTGGTTCAATGCCACAGTGCACTAAAATGGTCATTGTAGTAGCGTATGATGAACAGAAGAGAATCATTACAAATATAGGATTATGATATTATGTGAAGATCAAGGAGATTACTTAGAAAAGACAAGAAAAGTGAATAAAAAAAATAAAGAAAAAGAAAAAAGTGTCAAATGGACTTAGTCTTATGTCGACAAAGTATCTAATACCTTAGTGCATGTATAAAGATCAGGATTGAGTTAGAACAAGACAATTATCATTATGTTTAGCAACAGTTGAGCGACATATTTGTATTCATTTCTATTAATAATTTATTCCTCCAGTTTTAGGCATATATCGTTTCTAAGTACGAGTTTTCACTCATTTAAGCCTCTATGAAGTGCTCAATTGCCCCGACCAAGCTGTAATCTCAATTTGTTGCACGCACGTGATCACGCAACCACTTTATTTATTTCCTTTCCTTTGCTGGAGTTTTCTGTATCCAACATTATTCATTTTCAACGTTCACTGGCATGATTCCATTGACACCCTTTCCTACATTGTCCAGTTTTCTCTGATCTTTCTTCATCCTGAAACACTTCCAGATTTTTCATTTTATTTTTAAATTCACCTCTTTATAAAGTGTGAGACTCTGTGATGTTCAACTTTTCCAAGTCTTCTTTCAGAAATAGACGAATATTAGCTTGTTCTGTGTACGTTTGTTCATCATGTTCAGGTTCCCGAGGAATATCAGCTCATCATAGTATCTCCTCTTCCAAGATTATTTCCACCTTCTTGTAGACCTCTATCTCACATCGCAGTTTTCTCCGTCTTCGTTCTGAACTCCACCCATGATTTATTTTAATCCTTCTTATCAGGTGTTCCAGTTTTGCGAGACAATAGCTCATCGAGATGAAATCTGTGGCAAAGAAGCATTCCATTTTTACGACAGTTTTATAATTTCTTATTTATGTAATCCAGGAGATGCACTTCTTTTTTTTAGTTATTCCTTGTTAATCCATATGATAAAATCTTTTTTAGAATACAATATTCAACACCTATTTTTCTAATCCATTCTCCTGTATATTCTCTCCGATATCTAATTTTTGCCCCTTTAAATGCCAAAAATTAGAGATACCTATATCCGTGTTGAGGCAGTTTGGTTCATGTTTAAGGTATTTATGGAGTATTAAATAAAAAATTATAAAAATTAAAATGTTAGTTTCACAGCATTAAAGGCCGACATTTTTTTTTTCATTTTGATGATTTATTTATTTTGTATTCAACACTATTTTACTATCAATGTCCTGAGACCGGTTAAACCAATACATTACCACTATTATACATATTCCAATACATATCCACTATGATGGAAAGCACGTATTAACTATATCTTAAAGCGTCCAAGAAATTTTACAAAATAAATCCTAAAGTAATATTGTGAAATAGAACACCGGGCTTCACCAATGTCAAGATAAAAGTCTGCAGGGCTTAATCAAGTCCTTCCTCACGAATGGAAAAATTCTCAATGTGCCAACTAAACATTATAAATCTCAATAATATACGGTATATGTGATTCTTATTATGTCAAGGCATTATGAAATTTTTATAATAATATTGATATTAAAAATAATAGCTTTTAATATGCCTTTCCTCGGTCTTATTTAGAAAAAAATTGAAAAATACTAACTTATTTATAGAACAATTGTTCTCTATAATATTACAACGCACCTGATAAAATAGATCCTGAAAATGAACCGGCTTCATAGGCTGATAGTGATTTAAAAATTAAATTTACAAATTTATTTAAAGTGTTATTCTTTTAGGATCGCATAGTTTTCTTAAAAAAATTCTTTCTTTATTTGATTATTTTATGTTATTTGAATAGTAAATATATTCTATAAAATGTACCAAAGATGACAGTAACTAAAACCTAAGTTTTACTTTTAGTTCCTCCGACGCCCCTTTTCAATTTATTATGAGTCCCCGTGAAGTGAAAGTCGTATACTTTCTTAGACTGTCCAAACTTCGGTAAAGTACCAACTCACTACCCCAATCGAGTTATCGTATTCTTTTTGTTCCGAGTTAAAGGATATATGATTTGTTAATGGCTTAGTTTTAAATTTCCTCTCCACAAAAATAGATGAAAGATATTCATAGCTTCAATTAGCTTATGTGTGATAAAAAATCCGCAACATAAAATCAATGACAGGTCTGATTAAAAGATGAATCTGAGTGAAAATTGCATTATATTGCAAGTATTTTCAATCCTTTTTTTAAGAATAATAATTAATAAGATGTAGAGCATATCATATTTAGTCATAAATTATCAATATTTAGATATAGTACATACAATACCTTTTTTTTTCTTTCAAAGGAACCATTTGAAAGGACCGTTTATTTATTGGCACGTTTCATTCTACAGTTTATTATGTGCCTTTTAATCCTTATTTACAATAAGAACCAACAACAAATGTGATAATTAAAATTTATACAAAAACATTATTACTTATATCCTGTTACAGTTAACAAAAATTAAAATTACAATAGTTATAAAAATAAGATATTAAAAAACTGAGTAGGTGAGTGAGCTCTCAGTTGCTGCGTCGAAAGTTCTGAGTTCAAATTTAGCTGTGTTGATACTTTATTTAATCTGTTAATGGGATGGACCCTGTGACATTCTATAAATTGGAGACCCAAATTAGGTTGAGCGTAATCTATGAAATATCACCTCCCTTCACAACCGTTGCCCTTGAAATAGTGTAGTCTCTACCAAGCACTGAAAGCAAGATCCATGGGTTGTAGCGGCACAGGGATTTTAAAAAATCTGCCCTGCAGTGATCCAATAACTACTACAAGCATGTTACTCCCATGAGTAACATGCTTGTAGCAGATGAAGTGATGAAGTGATGAAGTGAGATACACTTTATTGATTTATTGTTTGTTTATTCATTTAACGTCGCTTTATGCTACTATGGCTAATCGGACGATGCAACAGTAGGAGCTCTAAATTTTGTCTATCCAGGTGTAATTAAGATAGGGATCTTAGAGTACTTGACACCATTGGCAATAATTGAAACCGCACAGGCTCAAGACCACCATTTACGTCACCCCCAAAGATTACATGTATTTTTATTCCCATTAAAAATTTCTACTTTTTAAGTAATATACCTTCCGGGTTGCTAGCACGCAGAGAACGTTGTCATGCCAACCGCTATACAGCATTTGACATCCATGTGCTACCCTTTATTAACGTATTAATTATCTTCTAGTTTTTAAGGAAAGTCTGTCATAAATATAGACAGATTTAAAAAGCAAATATATACATATTTCTCAGTCGTATTAGTTGCTCCCGTACACTACCTAACTCCGGAGATACAGCTCCTGGTGAAGTAGCAACCTCCCCAGAGCAGAAGGACGCCACTAACTAATGAGTAGCCGGAGGAGAGAGCTAACTGGTTTCAATGTAATCGTTTATTTCGTTTGAGCTAACCGCCTCGTTTTCGAGCTGTCGGGGCTTCGTTAATTTTGTTATTCTTCCCGGAATTGACTTGCACCCTCCTTCAGCTGGGAGTCTCCTTCTTCTAGCAAAAATATATCGGAGGGTCTTTCCTCACTCTCGATCTCGCTCTCATCTTCTTATCTGGAGGCCATGATCGCCAACTCCAATCACTTGCGATATATCGGTCTCATTAAGAGGTTCGTTCTGTCTTCAGCCAAGAGTCCATTTAATACTATTTACCTTTGGCACAATCCTTAAGGCATCCTATCTTTGAACACGGATATTTAGAATAGAATAGAAATATATAAATATATAGCTGACCAAAGGACTACATTATTAGAATAAAACCATATTTACATAACATCTTGAAAGTAAATAACTAACAGGCATGTTTTGGTAGAGAATTAGAAAATGTAATACAAAAATAAAATTAAAAAACAGATAAATTTACAGTACAAAGAAATAGGCTAATAAAAAAATAAGTGAATAAATAATAAATTAATGATCATAATAGCATCTAATAATATAAAAATGATATATTTATGAGTGAGGAATATATTCAGCAATTCATCAATCGATTAAGTTGAATATATCTATAAATTATTTACTGATTATAGAGGATCTATTTGGGAATTTAGAATATGTAGAAAAAGTTTGGATTTAAATGAGGTTAAAGAAGACGCTTGATGGATATCGAGTGGGAGTGAGTTCCAAAGAGAATAAAGTTCCATAGAAATATTTACTGCTGTTTTTAATTATTTAACTGCAGTAAACGTTGCAAAAGTGCTTCTTAAGTACACCAATAGTTAGGGTATCAGTTCTGCAGATTGCCATTTCGAGTTTAGTCACAACAAGACTAATACGACATTAATTTGCCTCTGACAATCTCTAATTACTTACATGGTGCCCAACCACTGAGGTACTTCGTGGATTACACCACTACCTAGCGGATTACTAACTATTTATCAGTTCCACAGGTTTTCGCTTGGAGTTAAGTCACAACAAGTTTCCACTAACAACTTTTCAGTATTATGTTATTTTCAAGAAAATATTAAAATCCAACGGGCTAGGAGGAAAAAAAAACATTTAAAACTTACTTTAATGGTTTAAAGTACTTTGGAAATAAGTTTCATTCGGGACAATATCATCGCTTTTTTTATCGGGCTTTCTAATTTTATATAAAAAAAAAAAATTATTTTTACCCTATGGCTTAGCAGTATGTTAGCTCATTACCAAGGAGGTTCGAGTTAATAATACAATATTGGCGTCTGTTCCGCAAGTTATCGCTTCAAGTTGAGTTAAAAACTTTTAAGTTTTTTTTGTTGTTTTTTTTCCCTAGCCCCTTGGTTTTTATTATTTTCTTGAAAATAACATAATAAGGATACATGGAATAATCTCTTTTAATGCACCAGGTGCATTTTAAGAGAGGAATGTGAACGAGATTTTCTTGAGATTAATTAGATGGAAGGGGGGGAGGAGATCTAGTGATGGGGCTCACTTGTTCTTTTTGATTGGAGTTCACGTAAGTTTTCATTCGAAAATAAAAATAATCGCGAGAAAGAAAGACTGAAATAATGGGAAATATGTATATTTCGGTAATCCATTTCCATTTTCACTTTTCAAAGTAACCCTTTGAAAGGACCGTTTATTTATTGGCACATTCCATACTTGAGTATACTAAGTGCCTTTTAAATTAATTTTTACGATAAGGATTCACAACAATTGTAATAATTCTAATGTACTGTATGGATCATGTTCAGATACTGGTCAAACTTTCCTTCTTAATAGTATAGAAATAATAATTTTATTTTAATAATAATTTTTCGACCTTTGTGTTTCATACATTTGGCAGTCGTATATTATGTGTTTAAATGTCTGTTCTTCATTGTGTATTGAGCAAATATTGTCATTGACCTTGTGAAATCTGTGCAAGTATAATTTTTATGTCCATGTTCAGTTAAAACCTGAGTTAGTATGTAGTATACTTATATTTTGATAATCATTTCATCGAGAAATAAACATTTCAACTTACATTTCGAAGTATAGATGATATATTTTTGTTGAAGGACAAAGGTCGAAATTAAATATCTCCACATTATTAAGAGGGAAAGTTTGGCCAGTTGCTGAACATGACCTATACAATCAATTTTGACCCGAATTCACTAAATTTATTTATTATATCGATTTTGAAAAGTTGACATCCATTTAAGAATAATCATACAATGTAAAACATAGATAATCATTCTATAATTATTGTAATTTTAACTTAGTTAATTTAATAATTGTTAAATTTGTTAAGTTGTAACAGCATGTACATAATAATGTCTTTTGTATATATAATGGAATTATCAAATTGTGGTTAATTATTGTGAAAATGAATTGAAAAGGCACATAGTATACTCAAGTATGGAATGTGCTAATAAATAAACGGTCCTCTCAAAGTGTTACTTTGAAAGAAAAAAAAAAAAAAAATAATAATATATATATATATATATATATATATATATATATATATATATATATATATAAATATGTGTGTGTGTGTGTTTGTTGAAACGTACATTAATAATTGAGGTGTTTGGTTTCCAAATCAGGTCCATCCATTTTTGTTTTCAAAAATTTTTTTTTATAAATTTTTAATAGTGTATTAGATGAATTTGTTTCAAAAAGGTCCAAAAATCAATCCAAAAAGATTCCGTTCCATAAACTATAAACTATCATAATTGAGGTGTTTGGTTTCCAAATCAGGTCCATCCATTTTTTTTTTCAAAAATGTTTTTTTATAAATTTTTAATAGTGTATTAGATGAATTTGTTTCAAAACGGTCCAAAAATCAATCCAAAAAGACTCCGTTCCATAAACTATCAGGAAATCGGCATTTTCTGATCAAAGTATATGCAACATATGTTTTATATTAAATAAGATTTAAAAAAGAGAAAATCGTAAAAATTCATTAATAATTGTTAGTAGTGCATTGTTAGCAAAATAACGAAAAATAATAAAAACAGTTTGTTAATTTTTTTTTTTTAATTGAATCTTTTTTGATCAGTCCTGAAAAAGTTTTGAAAAAAGGTGTAACCGGTTTTGAAACTAAACACCTAATTCTACTAATAATTCTTTGTATTACTTACACTATTGGTTGGCAACAAATACTTTAAATATTGACAGAGAAAGTTATTTTTCTCGTCCTCTTAAATTTTTTGATAGCCAGAAAACTGTTTTGATTAATAAGGTTATTACAAAGGAAAAGTGATGGACCCAATAGCAGATAGATTGGATAATCATGTTTAAATATTGCATAATATATCTTTTATAATAATAAAAATAGCAACTCCATCACAAGGCAGGTGGAATGTCTGTAAGTATGAACAGGATGAGGTTGATGTTCAATGGCAATGGGGTCAAGAAGTTAGCTATAAAAATTCTCAACCGTCAACAAAATTTCTTTTTTTTTACAAAAAGCTTCCATTGCTTTAAGAATTACTTTAGGACTTATAAAGGTCAATACTTGATTCAGAAGCAGGTGAGAATGATCCATCAAAAGAAAACCTTATGCTTTCTCTAGAAGAATGATCGACAAGGAGTCAGAGGGGCTCAACGATTACGGCAAGGGAAGAAAATTTGAAGAAGAAAATCAGAACGGTAGTTGAGTAATTGTAGCTGTATTGAATAGTAGTAATAATAATAATAGCAACATCCTCCCTCTTGTTGAAGTTTATGTAATAATTATCATGTAATAAAAATACTGTGTCAATTAGTTAAAGTAGTTTTCCACTTCATTAATGATCATATGAAAATCAATGCCCTCAGTTATGCAGTGGCACGCTAATGAGCAAACTAGTTATGTCGAACGTTCTGCGTAGGCTTTCTCAAATAAAGATAATACATATTTTAAATCACAGATAATATATACTATTATATTTTTGAGGATGTATTAGTAGATGTATTTGTTACCTGTATCAAATATTATTATTAATTGAGATTTCAATATTTTTAGATATAGCTTTATCTCATTTTTCCCATTTACTTCGTAAAATAAACTATTAAATCAACATTCCTTTCTATGGTATGTTAATGAAGCGTCTGTGTCACTAAAAACCATTAAAGGTTTCAGTATATGATAGAGACTGTCTTCCTTGGAGCTGATTTGTCAGAGATCACGCCATAAATAATTTATCTGCCACATCCAGAATTCGAAATGGAACTTCCAGCATAGCAACTCAGCTACCTCGCTCTCATTAATCACTCTTGATATTTGAGTATAATTAAAGGGTCTCGAGTTAAGGATAATAGAGATTGTATTGCTTGTAGTACAACGGTCGTACAAGGAGGTAATTTGTTCGAGATCAACCTAATATTTTTCTCCAGTTAAGAGAACCCCCCTTTACCACCAAGAGGATCTGCAAATCCCTGAGCGCTCATCTGTGGCTGTTTAAGGATTAAATTAGTTATCAAGGCTGGATTTGAACCCGAGAACTTTAGCACAGGAACTCAAGGCTCTATAGCATGAACTGCTCGCTTCCTCAATATAGTTCTTGATTTCAGGTTATTTTATTATAAAGTACGTTCTATCAGGCACCTTTACTTTCTTTTTAAATACAGATTTTTCATTTCCATCCGTCCATATTACAAATTAAACCTCTAGTTAACATCGGTTGGTACGATGCGATCGAATTATTTATTGTATAATAATATTATTTATATAGTAATTTCGACCAACAATAAACCATATTGTAAACCAAATCCTTGCATTAATAATAGATGATGTTGAAAACATGATTATGAATTAATAATGGAATCAAATAACTTCCGAACTTCTCAAGAAATCTAGATTCCCCCATCACTGAAAATGATGTTTAAAATTTATAGTTTATAAATTCTCTATGAAGATATGTTATTGGTTCTGGTAGGGATGATCTAGTAGAATTCCCGAGCTGTTCTTAGTTCATATAATGATAGGAGTGGGTGTGTCGAAATTCACTTCGAGATACTACCACAAAATAATTAATAATTTCCAGACCCAGGTGAAAATCAAACCCACAAGCGTTGTAATTTGGTGCTTACCTATCACACTCGCTTTAGGTACGGATACGATTTTTTAGGAAGATCGTCTATTTTTTTTTTTATTAATATAAAATGAGGTAGTTTGTTTATTCATTTAATGCTACTTCATGCTGCTCACTGATCAGAAGATGCAGTTTTAAATTTCTTACGTCCAGTTATAACTATGGTAGGGTTCTTTAATAAGGACCTGTCATAGCACATGCCCAGAAACCCCATAGTACGTCAATTCCAAAGGACGGCATAGCCAAGGAGTTTTTAGTCCCTTAAAAATGTGTAGGGCCATCTGCCGGTCTGCGAAACCGCGACCTAGGGTATAGATTGAATTTACAGCTCAGATAGTTTGAAAAATGATTATTTATTAAACCGCATGTCGAAAGTTGAATATTTAATTCGAGAAATGACATGAATGGTTTTCAATAGTTTGAAATTATATAAAGCGAACCTTAGGCGTTGATGGCCTAAAGGTTGTACGCCTTTTAATACCAAAAAATCTTGAAATACTGACAGCATGATAAGATTGACGAAACAAACCCATACGATTACAAGTCATGAGGGATCTTGGGTTGAGTACATGGTAGAGACTGTACTGTTTTTTTGGACAACGGTTGTGCAAGGAGGTGTTTAGTCGTAGATCTCGCTCTACTGCTTGGTTTCCCCCAATGAAGAGTACCCACTTTACGAATAAAGAGGCTAGGTGAGCCCTTGGAAAAAGATTGGCATGTAACTTGAGGTGAAAATTACCTTCTTCTGCGGTTAATTATAGTTGAAGGACACTCCTGGTTGAAAAACCTCAGGCTATCGGTATACTTGTTTCGTGCCACGGTGAGTATAATTGGATTTAGTTATAATAGCCGAAATCCAAAGAGGATAGGCACATTTAGAAGAACAAATCAAGAATTCTTCAAGGGACAACAACTTGGAGAACAAGCTGTAGTTATTGTTAAAAGTTTAATGATTCCTTAAAATATATTTCCAAATCATCTGCCATTAAGCTTATATTAACGAACTGGTATCAATTAAACTTAGATTCGGTAGCTGTTTATTAAAGCGAGGTTCATCATCTCGGACTTTTAATTGCAGATTCATTGCGATGGAGTAATTCCGGAGCACCTTCCATTTCTATTTGATAGCAACAATTACTCGAGCTCGGTTCCACTACCGAACTATACCTCCTTTAATCTAGTAATCGTTAAGTCTTGATGCTTTGTCGCATTTTATTTAGGATATTAAATCTTCCTCGGTCGCATAACTAAAGTTTAACTTTATATCGATGCCGTAGTAAAACGTCTAGATGTAGTAATTCCGTTTATTATAATTTAACATAGTTTATGTTAATGTTATTTCTTGTATTTAATTGCATTTGGTGATAATTAATTATGATTTGTATATTGGTTTTAATTATGATTGTATATTATATAAAATAAAAACTTTGAGAGCCACTCTCCTCCATTCCATTCCTTCAATTTATTTTTTTCCTCGAAATGCTTCTCTTTCATTTATTTCTTCAGTTTTTGTTGTACTCCTCTCTAAATATTTTTTTTGCTTCATTTACTGAAAACAAATTTATTTATTAACTTAACATCACTTTATACCGCTATGACTTCTACAGTGGGAATCCTGAATTTCGCTTATCTGGATTAGAAAATGGATCTTTAACGAGTAGATGATACCTTTCAAGCTCTGGAACACCATTTTCATCCCTTCCGTAGGACCGCATAACCAAGGATTTTTTATTCACTTTAAAAAATCCTAAAGCCACCAGCCGGGTTGTTAACCCGCGACCTTGGTCATAGCAGGTATTTATGCTAACCACTACACTACCCATGGCCCTCAGAAAAATATATATATCTTCAACCTAATTAACATTTTTAATTTTACCGTTTAGTCATTAAATGTAGAATATAGATGGTCTTATTTATAAAATTATAGTTGTTATTATTAATACGTATATTTTAAAATCATGCTTTTGTTCCGCACTTGCATATTTATCGTCGTGAAATTCCCAGTTTCAAATAGGCTAACCTTTGTGACAATACTGACAAGATAAATTAGTCCTGAAGGAATTGAGCCCTCCATTAGGTGCAACGAGATAGCCACCATTGAGGAGAGGAACACAATGTCCGAGTCACCTGACTGGCCAAGAAAGACCCGGAGGCGTGGGTGCGTCCGTTCCGGATGGTACCACTACCTTTACCTGCAGTCTCGAGTCAGGGCTACCATCATACAAAAGGTCTACCAACCCCTACAATCAACTCTTTAATAATAATAAAATTAACAGTTCTATTATTTAGGCGATTTTAATACTCAAATAATGTATTAAAGATATCAATAATAAAGATTAGGATAATTAGATAATTTAGTAAGACTAGAAATTCATAACAATTTCACTTATACATTTCTTTGTTGTTTATCTATATGACTACAACATATCGCTCATTCAAATAACAATGTCTAACTCAAAAAAATAATTTTTCAAGTAACGTAAGTATTTGAAAGGTCCATGTGATTTAAAAAAAAAAATTATTTGTGTCCTTGTTCTTTAGAAGGAACGATATGTTAATCCATACGTCTAAGACATGAAAACCTCAACGCATTGTTTTTCCCATAATTGATAATCAGGTATCTTGATGCTAGAACAATTATTAATAACAGCATTGATGTAATTTATATAGTTTATGTAGTTTCTACTGTATACAGCACAGCGGTTGTGCTGAGAGTTATTTGTACGAGATCACACTCAACCACCAAATTATCCCCCCAATTGAGGGTGGCCAATTTATAGAGACTGGTTGACTCTCATGACGGTATCCAGATCCCAAAGAAATGTTAACAAATTAAATAAATCTTCAATTACAGCCGGATTTTTACCCGGAACTTCGACACGGCAATTCAGAGCTCTACTCTGAGCTTCTCCGCTTCACACAATATATAATAAGTTTAATTTTATTTAATTTTTATATGATATAATTTTTTAAAATATTTTATTTGAAAAGAAAAGATATGGCCAGGACCGGGCTCGAACCCGGGTTTTTCACCGGAACCAGGGTGGCCGAGATGGTTGGGGCGTCACCACGGAGAGTTGAAAACCCCGGGTTCGAGTCCCGGTCCTGGCCATATCTTTTCTTTTCAAATAAAATATTTTAAAAAATTATATCATATAACAATTAAATAAAATTAAAATAATATTAATGACTTAAAGTCAACAAGATCCAAAAATAAAGTAATGTTCAATTAACATTCTCCCCGTGTATACATCGCAAATTGCGAGAATATGGAGATATAGGATCAGGAAAAAGAACTGATAGAGATGGTCGTGAAACGAAGCCAGGATGGCCGAGATGGTTGAGGCGTAACCAGGGAGAGGTGAAAAACGCGGGTTCGAGTCCCGGTCCTGGCTATATCTTTTCTTTTCAAATAAAATATTGAAAAAAATATATAATAATGTTCAGCATTCTTATAACCCATAAATTATAATGCTAATCTTTGATACCTTGAAATAGTAAACTAAATGTACTTTACACTTAAGTATTGAAGATGATTTAAATTCATTGAATAGAATATAATAGAATAGAAAAGTAACTATATTCTGGAGCTAAGTCCCTTTAGAATAGCAAATATGAACAGAAAAAGAAACATAATATTTATCTGTCCAGAAGGCTAAATGTTACAAATCATAAAGCGTGTACAAATTGACAGAAATCAATTTAATAAGAATAAAAATATTTAAACAATAATAATTTAACTTTAAGTATTTAACTTCATTGCCATCTGCATTTATATCTTCAAAAGAAATACATAGGCAATGCATAAATGAGAATCAAGGAGGAATAGAGATTTATTAACAAAATTTTAACGCTTTAATCCCCTTCTATAAACTTGTACCATCTTGGAACCATTACCTGCTGTGGAATGTATTGTTTATATCCCAACGGTTGTGAAAGATTATGATTTGATTGAGATCACGCTCAGCCCTCAGGTTTCCCTCTTTATTAAGGTTACCCGCTTCACAGAGGTTATGTGCGCAAAAGGAGGGCTATCAGGTACCACAAGCCCGACCCACGGCAGATTATAGGAGAAATAATTTATCCTTCAGCCAGCTTGGAATCCGATCTTACTGATTAGTAGCACAGTGCTCTCATATACTCAGCTAGTCTTTTCTAGTCGTCTTATACACATGCTCCTTTAATATAATACAAGATCGTAAAAAAAAAAAAAATGAAATTGCAAAAAAGTATCTTGGAGAGGAGCCAAGAATCATGATTCCTTAGTTCAAGATGATCCGAGATGGGAGTTTCTCAAGAACTGTTTTAAAAACCTATATATCGGTTAAGAATAAGTTTCTAGTACAGAATTATGATCTTTCAGTTCATTTTACAAGGGCTATTATCAAATAAAAGTATACACATTTGTTTTTATTTGTCCGTAAATAATTATCATAATATAATATAAAGTTTATGATATTTTATTGAAGGGAATGAAGCTAGTGAGAGCTTAGTTGCTATGTTGAACGTCCCGGGTTCGAATTTGACACATTAACAGCTAGGGATAGATCCTATGCGATGTAAAAACTCTCCTGTGGCTCACCCAGTCTCTATTTGGTTAACCTTTATTGGGGAGTAACATTGTGGATGAACGTGTTTCGGGAAAATCACCCGTCTGCACTACCGTTGTCTTAGACAGTGTGCTGTCTCTACCATGTACCGAACCCAAAGACCCTTCATGGGTTGTAGCGGGTTCAGTTTTTTTTATTTTTTATTTGATTTGTAGTAGTAGAATAACCAAGTGATAAGAAGCCATTTTATTTTATATTTATAAGAAATATCTGAGATATTTATCACAAGTGTGAAATTTAGTAGCGAAAATATAAAATTTAAAAACTATATCATAATAATAGTACAATAATAATAATGGCGGGTACCCGCCAGCCGTTAAATCTAACGGCCACGCTCTCCAAAATCGCCCTGAAGATGACCTACACTGTAAGTCGAAACGTCGGCACATAATATAAGTTCATCACTTATTCTGTGTTCTTATTGACTGCACCCCCCAACTATCTCCTCTCCATAAAAACTATATCGATGCCGGTTGGCGTATATTGTACTATACCATGTTATTTTATTCTCTAAAGCTCTTTTTGCACTAGACATTTTGTCAAAGGAGAGAATCTTACAAATAATTCGGACAAGAAAAACTGGAATGAGCTAAGCCAAGTTGAAATATGTTTAACAAACAGAAAACATACTCGTAAAACAATATTATTTATTATTATAGTTAAAAAATATATATATATCATGAAAAATAGTAAAGTCTCCCTGTCAATATACGTATATTTAGTAATATATATAAATACTGTTATCTATTTGAAGAATTTTATGTACTCACTATAAATCTAGAACTTTATTTCTATATTTTATGACTGAAACCATCTTCCTTTTGATATCTAGTTGTAAAATACATTTTTTTATTATTTAAATACATTAATTTCAGATCTGCGTTTATCCCTGGTTCCTGTATGTATTGTTATTTTTACTTTCCCTTATATATTAAACACCCAACGCTGTTATGTACATGACATTAGGAAATTTTAATAAATGAAGGAGAGATATTTTATGAAAAATCTAGTACAGTACCGTACGTTCATTTGTTGACGTTAAATGAAAAAACAACAGTGCCATAAAATATTTATTTTTTCAACAACCCGTTTTTGAGATACATATACTTTTTTATGATTTTTCAAATACTTCATTTATTCTTTTTTACAAATTTATTTATTGAAATTTACAACTGTATTAAATAGTACGTAGTAATAGTTATTTACAGACTCGTACTCGTTTGATTCACTCGAGTGTAATAAAGTGGCACTTGCCTCACGTGTTAAACATTATATTTTTCCTTCAACCATTTAAAAATTATGAAATTAAAGGTGAAACTTTGTTATTATTTGTTAAAACTAAACTAGCGCTATCTCTTACAATTTTCTAATACTAACCATGAAAATTATAACTCTAGGACGGTTTACTCAATTAAACATTTATTTATTATTATTTAGAAAATAATATTCTAAATTAAAACACTATCTATTCATTACTATCATATATATTCTATCTATTTCTTTTTTTATTTTATTTGTAGTCTGATCACTGTTTTAATGCTAGATCTCCAAATTTCTGATGTATGAAGGTTCTAATTCATTTAAGGTTATATTAAACATTTCTATAAAATCACTTCAAAATAATTAAAATCTATCTTAAATTAAATATAAAATAGTTATAAAATTATTTATTTTAACATTTTAGGAATATAAAATGAATAATATTATAATACCGCCATTTGACATTTAAAATAACCGAGTGCTGATTGTCAAATTCGATCCAGGTGGCTGTTACTTTTCCTCATCAGTGAGGGAAAGTGGTTTCCCTCATTAGTGGGGGAAAGTGGGACTTTCCACACCAGTTTTAGTTCAGTAATGGATAGCATTGGTTGCAGGAAAATATAATTTATGATTGACAAGTAAGTAGGGGCAAATAGGGAAACTACTTACTAGTAGTACTCATATGACTGACATGACCTAAAAGATAGGAGATCATGAGATCATCTTCTTTTCAGATCCCTCGGAGAATCATCAGGAATAGAAGAAGTAGCTAGGTTTGAAACTAGAGGGTTTGAGTGGGAATAAAGTTTGTCACGAAAGGATTGATATCGAATTCGGGCCAACAAGTGGACATTAAGGTTATTATGCGTGTTTTTAAGGATATTACAAGTTTCTATACTACAACAAGTTTCTATGTAAACTTTTATTACTGGATGAATATGATTTTTCGGATCTGTTATTAGAGTTGAAAATTATATGGAATTATAAATATTATCTTTAGCATACCGGCACTATTATTATTATTGCTAATATTGACACTAACCACAAAACTGTTATTTCGTCTACCCGAAGCACAAACTCTGCGAGCCTATACAAATATATGACTGTATAAAAGATAAATATGGTACCGCATAATTGATAAGTGTCTACTTTTGAAGTTTAGTCCTCTAACTACATTTGGTCGAGTGTCTGATTTGGCTAACAAATTGGAATAATGATTGTCCAGTGCTTGAAACTTTATCAGCTTAATATTTAGAGTTCAAACTCGTTTGTTTTCCTACCAAGTTAATTCTCATAGAACTTTAAAGTAGAAATTTTTTATATTTTCAGTTAATAGTTACATCAATGGCTTATGAACTCAGAATTGAAATTTAGTTCGAAAATGATAACAGTTTTTTAACTATGTATTCTTATTAAGTTTTTAATTAAACTGAATTATATTAAATATTTTTAGGAATAGTTATATTGAGTTTTTTGCAGGCGTTTATAAATTTGGATTGCACACAAATAACTCAATAAATACAATATTGAGAAATTATATATATTTTTTAATTCGTCATTTTAAGTGACATTAATACTAATATGGTATAATAATAATTTGATGCTTTAGTAAATAATATAATAAAAAAATGTACCACTACAACCATGGGGTTCAGTGAAGGATCCAGGTGGGGAACCCTTTGAAGGGTCTGGATTCAGTAAATGGTAGAGAAAGTACTGCTTCTTGGACAACGGTTGTGCAGGGAGGTGATTTGTCCTAGAATCACGCTCAACTGCGAGATTTTTCCCCCTTGTAATGAACTTTATAGAGGCCGAATGAGCCACAGGAGAGTCCTTGATGTCATAGGATCCATCTCTGGCTTCTAAGAGATTAAATAAAAGTCTTCTTTTATTTAAAATCTTGCCAGCAAATATAATATAACGAATAATACTATGGATACAATGGATTGAAAATAATGTAATAAATAATATAATTTAACAAGCTCAAAGATTTTCTTGGTATTTTTTTTATTTTAATCTACACTTGATATTATTTTAAAATTATATTATAAATAATTCAGAATTTGATTCACTTTTTCTCATTTTTCGTTAGTTTAGTCAAGTAATAACTTATGCTCTCGAAACTTCAGGTTAAGATCAGGGCTAAAAACATAAGAAATAAGGCGTCAAAATCTATGTTAGACAAAATTGCTCGACTGATCTAGTAAAAATGAGAGTCTATTTTTGAAATTTGGGAGTTATCCTTTTTTGATCCTGAACGCCTCGTGTATTGTATTAGTTCAAATATACTAAAGTAACATCTGGAAGTTCTAACTTTGTTTCATTCTCAATCTTTCTTTTGAAAATAACAAGTACCCTTTAAGTTTGAAGTACCCTGTAAGACCATTAACAGTAAGCTTAGAGTAGAGAAAAGTATATGCTTTTTTGGAGGCTTTTGATTATAACTTTTAAAATAAAAGATCATATTTGATGTTCTGAAATCGATTAATCTGAAAACTCGAAATTGAATTGCAGTCGAGCATTAATTTTTAAAATCTGATTCCACTTAATTTGCTTTAAAAAAAAAAGCCTTTGGGCAACAAACTCCATAAATCAGTAGGGTTAATTACTTTTCATAAATCACTTGATGACGAATATCTGTTTTATTACAGGATACATTGTTTTATTCTATACCTCGAAGTTTAAATTTCGTGATGGAATGTGCAGTGTTACGCATACAGAACTATTATGGTCCATTGGAATAAATGTAGAAATAAGTGAATGATAAATTTTCAAGCAAAATTTAAATATATAATATTATAGTTTCATAAAAATACAACCAAATAATATTTCTATATTTAACACCAGAATTTATCCATTTATAATAGTGCCTCTGGCTTAATTTAGTACCATCAGGCGCAATATGGATTAAATAAAAAAACAAATGAAAATTATTCAAAAAGTATGGTTTAAGTAAACAAGCTTTGAGTTCTATAAAAAGTATGGTTTAAGTAAACAATGTTTAGAGTACTTGAAACTTTAATAATAATACAACCATACCAACAATTTTTTTTTCAAGGTCACCTGTGGTCTAGTGGTTAGCGTAACAAACTACTAAGCCCAAGATCGCGGGTTCGTAGCCCGGCAGGTGAACCTAGGATTTTTTAAAGGGAGTAAAAATCCTTAGTTACGCCGTCCTTCGGAAGGGACGTTAAACGGGGGTCCCGAGCCTGTACGATGTCAGGTACTCGTTAAAAATCCCTATCCTAATTAAACCTGGACAGGCAAAATTTAGAGCTCCCAATGTAGCATCGTCCGATTAGCCATAGCAGCAAAAAGTGACGTTAAATAAACAAACGAACAAACAAACAATTTTTTTTTTCACTTCAGTTCCATCTATTATTCAACTTTCACTTTCACACGTCAAAATCTTTTATGTTGACATAAAACAAATTTTCCATTATATGCATAACTTCTTTATGGAAACAATTAGAAGATACAAATTCATACCATTTGCATTTATATGATATTTCATCGGAGAAAATGAAAATAATTAGCGAATAATGAATTTTAAGTATACTATATTCATAACTACATTAATTCAAGTGAACAAAAAATCTTTCTTAAATGTAATCACAGCAAACATATGAGAATTAAATTTTAAAAAAAAATCTGTACCACGACAACCCATGAAGGGCCTTGTCCTAAATCACGCCCAACCGTCAGATTCTCCCCCTTATTTGGGTACCTACTTTGCTGAGACTGGGTGAACACCAGGAGGGTCTTAGCTCCCATAGGATCTATATCTGGCGGCTAACAGGCTAAACAAAAGTGGGCCAGCGAGCGGGATTTGAACCACTGAGTTACACCGCTCCTTAAATAAATGTAAATGTAGTCGAAACGTAAGTATGATTTTATTCTTTCTTCTTATTATTATTTTATTTATTTATTTTTTGGAATGGCCATTTTACTTGTACATTGAAGGATTCGTGTTTAATGGGTTTTTTCTTCTTTCAAACAAATAGTGAACTATACCTGTCCAGTACGAAGCCACGATAAACCCTGTTGGAGCTCCGATGCGATTCTTCAAAAAAAAATATTCCAGACTCTTACAGAGACGTTTAAAAGATAAAACCTTAATCGTTACAAAGTATTTCTTTTACCTTTTAAAATAACGCCCGGAAGACTGAATACAGGTGTTCGGAGCACTCCTCGCTAAGATGGAACAACATTTTAAAACAGCAATGGGAAGTGGCCATTTCCTGGATGAAGCCAGTCAGAGGGAGGAGGATAATTTCTGAGTAATTTGAAAGTAAAACAGACGGAAGCTGTTTAAGGCGAGAAATGGAGAAATGGAAACACCCGATAAGTGCTCAGCTTAGCGCTCCACTTTTCTTCTTAATCGCCATTTCCTCTTCCTTTTTCCTCTGGCAATGGAATCGGATAGGTCAGTTACTCCCGTTTCTTCTCTTTCTATTCCATCTTCTTCTTCGTCTTCCTTCCCAATTGTTGAGCTCATTCGATATTTATGGAAGCGAAAATATGCATCTCTAGAATGAGTTTTTATCTTGGAGGATTTAGAAATGATAATTACCCTACAAAGATAAACAGAAATTCTTTTTGATGATTTTAATTTTTCTTAACCAGCAGTATCAGTCTTCTAATGAGATACAATCCATTTGTATTGATAGATTTCGGGAGGAACGTTTCTTACGATCGATTAACCTTAGGAATGATGAGTGGAAGGAATGGAGAATTTAATTGACGCAAATATGTCCCACCGTGACAACAAACGTTTGAGGTATGCACTTGGTATTACAGGAATGAGAGACATTCCAGATCAATGTCTCTATTCCTAACGTGAGGTCTAAAGCATTATCTATTTTGTAGGGAGCGACGTAGCTCGGTGTATAGAGGTAAGTCCCTGAGACGAAGGTCTTGGTTCGAATCTGACTATGGCACATAAATTACCCGGGGTGATCTGCAGAGTCTCCTTGGCTACCCCAGCTTATGTATTGTCTTCTGACAATTGGCCTGACCTGGCGATTGTGTGTGATCTCGGCCAAATCACCTCCCTGCACAAATGTTGGCTTGGAAACACTGTAGTCTCTACTATGTACTGAATCCAGACCCTTCAAAGGGTTCCCCACCTGGATCCTTCACTGAACCCCAGACGTCTTCTGTTCTTATATCCTCCATGGACTTCCTTCTACTTCATTTGTTGGGCTGCTTAATAATGGGTTGTCCAATTTTTAAAAGAATAAAAAAAAATCAAACCATGAATATTAAAGGGGTAACTAAGACTTTTAAGTTAAAATCGCATCACAATATGTTTCTAATTCTTAACAGTTATAATATTATCATTGCACTTGCTTAGAATCAGCTACCAAAATGTTTTTAACGGTATAAGAAAGTTTTGAGAATTTTTACTTTGAAACGTTTTATTTTTTTTAATCTATGGTGTTATACTCGTCTATTGATTTGGAATATAGGTTCTATTTTTCAATTCTAAAAAAAATTCCAGTTTGTTTCATGAAAAAAAAGAAGTCAGAGGAAATACGAGTGACATTTTAATCTTGTATACACTCACTGAGAGCAACGCGCACGAAAATTTAAGGCAATATATTATGGCATTCTGAAGTTATGCATGTTTATGGATTTTTAGCTTTATCTGCCTAGCTTTTTTCACAAATCTATGCAAGCATAACGCATATGTGTTACTTTGCATTCTTTATTCCCCGTATTAATTATTCAAATATTAGGACTGAACAAAATACTCGTAATTATAAAATGGTGAATTTATCTTCTAAAAAATGGTGTATATATGTAGATTAGCTGAAATTCACCATCCCATTAACCATCGTTTGGCACAATATTTTACAATTTTTTTTATTTTAAAGAGAAAAGATATGCTCCCAGCCGGGATTCGAACCCGGAACCTATGTCTCTCCGCGACAGCACTCCTTTTTTTTTTGCGACACGAGAACGATTGTTCTTTGAACATTAATTTTAATTTTTGGATCTTGTTGACTTACGTCATATTACTATTTATAATTTTTTATAATTATTGGTCAGCTGTACTGAATTTTAAATATTTTTATTTTAAAGAGAAAAAATATGCCCCCGGCCGGAATTCAAGCCCGAAACCTCTGTCTCTCCGTGACAGCGCTCTACCAATTGAGCCACCAGGGTCGCCTGCCGGCAAGGGACAAATTTTTTCTCTTATCCGATCCCATGTCCCCGTGTTCTCGCAACTTTTTTTTTTTTTTAATATTATAAATATTTTACAATGCTTGATATACAATTTATTTTATTGATAATAAAGTAAATGTTCGTGCTAAATTAATTTTTTTTCATAGCATAACATATTCCCCGAAAGAAATTTTGCCACTACTCTTTTCTACTTTATATATTTATTAATTTTAATGCAACCTCGTGAACAATGAAAACATTTTGAGCAAACCAAGGTACTAATGTAATGCTGTAGACGTCATGAATTTGAGATATTGGAGTTACATTGATTTCCTTATTCAACCATTGAGGGTCTATATTCCTCTTGTGCAGAGGATATTGTCTTCACTCTATTTATTCAATAGTAGGTGTTTATAGTTAGGTGAGTGCAAATATATTCGAAACATACAGCTATAATTATCCCAATGTTACCCATTTTTTAGGAGTCAGAGTTTTATATATTTATTATGTTTTTATTAAAAATTAGAACATAACATGCTATAGATATTTCTCCATTCACAAATTAAAAATGAACAAATTAATTTTAATTAAATATATTACCGATAAAATAGCATGAATTATTAAAGTAACAAATTCGTTGCATTTTGTGAATTTCTATTTCTACTTTTTTAACTTTACTAATCATTAACTCTAATACAAAGATTAAAACATTAAAAATGAATAACTCATAGTAACATAAAATATTTGACTCCTTCACGAAAACTTGAAATCCCCAAAACAACCTCAGACAGAAAGATATTACAACAGATGTACAACCATTGACAGATAGGTGACATTAAAAAAAAAAAATGAGATCAGAGATTTTCTCCCACCTGTAACTTCCCAATATCCGCCTTTCTTTTGGATGGTGTATTTATATTTATATATGTATATTTATATTATATATACATATATAACCAAAATTAGTTAATTCGTGTGAGATTTGGCATAAAAACGATATGTATACTTGTTTAATTTCCACATTGTTGAAAACATAAGTCAATCACGTAGTTAATAGAATGATTAATTAGGACAACTGTTTATATTGATACTAATGCATAAGTTTGACAAAAAGTAACAAATATACGAATTCATGGAATTGCGTATAAAGCATGTTAATAAAGATATATATATATATATATATATATATATATTTGTACATACGATATATGTTAAAGATCATATAATATAAGCATTTCTTTTCTTCCATTATTTTCCTTATTTCAATCCTCAATTTCCTTATTTCAATCCTTATTGACTTCTTCCCTTGATTTACTTGTTATTTAAATACCTTGCTTAATGGTTAAAGACCATCGATACTTCTCATAGCCATTCATAAATATCAAATGAGCACGTTCACTGAAATGGAGCTGAAGTAAAAATTTCAAAAAGGATTGAAGTGGCCATTTGCAAGAAACGGGGATTCTTTGAACGTAAATTCTTTGACTTGTGACCACAAAGGAATCTCCTTGATCGCTCTTCCAAGTCTTCTCGACTCCTTCCCAGTCTTTCCCCATTCATTTTATTATGTTATTAGTCCATATAGTAATTTTTTTTAATTATATTTTATATTAAAAGTATTTTATATTATGTTTTATACACTCATTAAACAAAATAATATATTCGGGCTAGTTTTTTTTTTTTTTTTGATCAATATATAGAAAAATAAAATCATATACGTTGCAGAATAACAGTATGTTTAAAAATTAATCTTAACGTTTCTTCAACATCGCACGTCTTTAAATCAACTAGCTAGAATGAATGAATGGAGTCACCTGTGGTGTAGCGGTTAACATAATCTAATATGCTCAGAAGTAAGTTCGCTGTTTAGTAGGTGCAATTATGAATGGTGCGTCTTTGAACAAATATTTAGTACTTCGAAAATATTTTTAGAAACGAAAAAAAAATGTTTACATCAATATCACAATAAATTATATATTTTTTTAAATGGCATTGTGTACTGTTTCAAGGACAACGATTGTGCAAGGAGATGATTTGTCCGAGACCACCGGATATATTCCTCTAACGGTACCCACTTTATAAAGAAAGGATGACATAATGTCATCATGTATACAGGATGTATACATTATATATTAAATATTTGTGTGTGTGTGTATTAATACATTAAATATTTTATCAACCACTGATGGATTTGAAACCCAAGGCCTTCAGAAGAGCTACTCATCCCTCTATACAACGATCTACTCAGCTCCACCTTTACAGTGTTACTCATAACTTTAATAAACTTCATTTCATATTAAAATTGTAGTAATAAATTCTAATTATTTCCTAGGAGAAATCCAGTAAATTTCATTCTCTAAGGTCTAGTGTGTAGGTAAGTTTATAGGTAAAAAACTCATGACAAGTTTTATTACTAGTACATCCATAAAAAAATTTGAAGTCATCTTATACACCTTTGACTTAACAAAGAACGAAATATACAACCGTTACATTTGTTCTCCATGAAATTCCATTTGCCAAGCCACCAAATATTTGCAATAATAAAACCCCCTTTGGTGCAAAGGAATAAGCATTATTTACCCTTGGGATTGTGTGAGAGCGCCAGAGGTTCATTATATATTTATAAGACAAGTCGGATTATTCCCGTTCTAAATGTGCAGCCTGGGCGCGTGAATCCTATATTTCCAGTTATGTCTCGGAAGATCTCATCGGATTGGAAATCGTTTTAGTTGGTTATTTCATATGTTCTTTCGGCATAAAACACATCTAGCCCTTGTTATGTTGTGCATTGCACATTGATTGATACGAAAAAATATTAAATAACTACTGCCGACTGTGAAAACTCAAAACTATTGAATAACTTTTTTTAAGTTCTAAATCAATTACATTTAAGTGGAAAATAGTTGACTGGATAATAATTCTAAGATGGATATAATTGATCAGAGGGTGCAGTCAAAGATAACACAAAAATAAACAAAACTTATTTTATTGTGTTTCGTTTCGGCCTAAGATGTAGGCCATCTTCAGGGCTGAAGAGCCCGATGAGAGTCCGTAGAATTTGACCTAACGACTGTGAAATTCGAGTTGTGAACGGCACGTACACTGTCCCATTTTTCTCGTCGAAGTGTGAAGATTATGCCAAATGATTTTTTGTGATTCATTCGAATTTTCCAAAGTGAGTAATACCTTTTAAATCCAGCTAGTAAATCTTTAAATAAACGAAGCTGGGTATGATACAGTGGGCCATTAAAATCATTGAGTCGTCAGTTAATCTTTAAATCTTAAAATTGAATAATAATAATAAACCTTAAATATTACAATTCATGGAAATGATAATTTTACTGAAAAGTTCCTATTTCAGAGATATTATTATTGAAGGATGACTATAATCGCTGTTTCATAATCATGAAGTTATACTTTAAAAAACGTAGGATTTTATTTAGTTGTTTCAGATAAAAATAAATTTACACCAGTATTACTTTGAAATTTTTACAATGCAATAGGAAATCTTAAAAAAAACAACAACAGTATTTTTCATTTATTGTTTTCCTAGTGTTTTAGAGACTGTTCTTTTACAATTTCATTGTAATTTTTGTTATACACCTCTTTTTGATCTTTTTTCTCATATTTATTCATTAAATCCAATCGGTTTGTAGGCTGTTATAAATTTGAAGCGTAAAACCTAATGGTCATCAAACACCTTAATTATTAAATCCTATTGAAAAGAATTTAAAACTAGTACTGGCATTTATTTATTTATTTAGTCGTTTCTAAAAAAACAAAAATATGCACACATCAAATAACCTGTTATTAGAGATTTTATGAATTAAAAAAAATATTAATGAAGCGTCTCATCATCTATTCGTGATTCCGTTATTCTTATTTATTATTAACTTTTTATTTAAAAACATAAATAAATTCTTTAATGTTGAATTATTTCCATGCTGGCAGTAATTTGTTTCGTTATACGTCAAAATACAAATATCTATAGAACTCAAACTTGAAAAAATGGCCTTCGGAAAAGAGTTTATTTTCTTATTTCTACTATCCACTTCTTGGGAATAGCTCCCTCAGGTATCGTAGCTCTATTGGACCGTCATTTTTTTTTTGTTATGTCAGTGCTGCCGGGCTGAGGAAATCATCTGGAAAAACTAAATAGTTTATAGGGAAAGGATAAGGGCAAAATCATCCTTTCTCCTGTTAATTTAACTATTAAAACAAAAGAAATATTTATTTAATTATTTAAAATAACCGGTGGATTAAAATCAATGCCCTCGAAACACCTTTCAAAAATCACAATCACCCTTCGACAATTACCAGTGACTTTCTTTCCTCCGGTTTCCTGTATTTAGATCCCACTGATTCGTGTAGAACAGATCCGATACTTAGGACTACACCTTGACAAAGTTTAATTTGGAATCTTCATACTAGACTATAGGATAAACTGTTGGCTGTTTCAGACTACTTCTACGCTTACCAAACAAACGCCCTAAGCTCCTATTTAATTTCACAAGACTCATATAATAGCTATTATAAGACCAGATTGAACTTACGGAGTAGATCTTTGGGGCTCCACTAAGCCGTCGAATTCCTCTCGTATCCAATCCTTAGTAAAATCGAAAATGCTCATTGTTTTGTTATAATCGATCCTTTCATGACAAATTTTATTCCCACTCTAATCCACTATTTTCAAATCTAGCTTATTATTAAATTCCCGGTGACCCCCCGAGGCTAAGAGGTTAAGGCTAAGAAAATAAGATGGCCTCCTGGCTTTTTAAGTTGAATTGTTATTCGAGTACTACCAGTGGGTAGTTTCTCTATTTGTCTTTATCTCATGTCATTATGTATCTTCTTGTACAGTACACACATTTTTTAAAATATATTTATTGAAATTTACAACTGTATACAGAATACATCAAGTAAACACAATGAAAGATAAATCATGTCCAGAGACAAAGGCAAGTAGAAGGTAGTACTCAAATAAAAAGTTCACCTTAGAAGGTCACGAGGCTATCTTCTTTTCAGACGCCCCGGAGGATTATCAGGAATTGAAGAAGTTGCGAGGTTTGAAACCAGTGGAATTGAGTGGAAATGAAGTTTGTCATGAAAAGATTGATATCGGATCTGGGCCAAAGCAGCAATAAACGGGACATTAAGGTCGTTATGAATTACTTCGTTCTTAACAAAGTAAGGAGCATTGTGGATTTTACGAAGGATTTTGGATTGTAAGGATTGAATACGAGAGGATTTCGATGGCTTAGTGGATCCTTAAAGCTCTATTACGTAAATCCAGATGGGTCTAATGATTGTCATGTATATGAGTCTTTTATAATTAATTGAGAGCTTAGAGCGTATGTCCAGTAAATGTTGAAGTAGCCTGAAACGGCGAGCTGTTTCTTGTCGTTGCAGTCTAGTATGAGGATTCCAAGTTAAGCGTTTGTCAAGGTGTAGTCCTAACTACCGGACCTGTTCTACAGGAATCAGTGAGATGTTATTAACCGATACAGGAGGACAGGAAGTCGTTGGTTTACGACGGGTAATACAGATTTAAACTTCAACATTAAATTTTAAAAATATTTAATCTACAAAAATATTGTATTTCATCCTCCAAATATTACATTTATAAACAATTAAATTATACAGTCACAACTGTATATACAATTTAGACTTATACTTGTGTTTTATATTTAAATCAAATAGAATTATCGTTAGCTCGTTTTTTTTAAACCTACATATATTTAGTATTATATTGTTGCTTTGAGTACAAACAATAGTAGGTTTGTCAATGCCAAGGTTTCGAATAGAAAAACTATTTTTAGCCTGATGAAAAAAATTTGTTTAACACAAAACGCATAATCTTAGATTTTTACCCTTAATTTCTATACTGAATAACTGAGAGGCTTTATAAAAATATATTAGGAGGGTTAAGACAGGCTATTACCATTCAGGATCAAGGAGGGGGTAAAAAACAGAAAAAATATAATCATACAAGAAACAACACAAATGCATCAGGCTCCTGCTGAGTAGAAACAGCTCCGAGCAAAGAGCTGTAGGCAAAGTCGATGCCCACTACACATTTTTTTAAATATATATATATATCGTCGAATTCTAAATTGATAAAAATATTGATAATATCAAGTATTTCTTTTTCTTTATTTTTTAATTTTATAAAAAGCGCTAAAACAAATTTCTGAAACCCAGCTCAAGCATAATCTGTGTGTTGCATCAGTATAATATTATTTTAAAACAGTTATATTGAAACAAAGGTGAAATTTATACCAGTAATAATAAATTGTATACATCTTGTCATTAACCAAAAAGTGTATGAGTTCGACATCATTATATGAGTGGAAACGAACTCATATGAGTTCGTCTTCATTTTCTCTTGCTTATTTGACAAAAATGAAAAAAAAAGAAGTATGTTTTCAAATTACCCAAATTTATAAGCATTCAATATATTTGAGCAATATCGCTGTAATATTATTTCAAATTCAGAGTACTTCCCTTAAAAACTGTATTTAAAATCATTTTTACCTCCTCAAAATGTATCATTGTATAATATCATTGTACCTTCCCAAACTGTTTGACTATTCTGTTTGGACTTGGTTAGACTATCTACACTATTTCAAACGTACAAAATCATTTTTTGGCAAATAGTATAGAGCGTACAATATACGGAATAATCGAAAAAAAAATACTATAAAATTTACATCCGAAGCGTAGGAAATGTTTGTTAAAATTCACCAATGTGCTACCAAAAACTGTATACTTATCACGAACATCTAAAATTATATTAAATTTTATATTAAATCATAACATTTTCAAGACAAGAATTACATATTTTGTTCTTTTTTTAAGTAATTACGAATATAAATTATTCTTAAATAATTACCTGATTGGTTCAAATTTTTCTTCGGTGATTGTTGTTTAAAAAAATATTTTAGCTCGAAAAATTATAGCTAAAAACATAATAATCGATACTGTGTTAGCATGTTTACACTACTTGTAATTTTTGGTGAATATTATGTAATTATAATTTATTAAAAATACGAGACAACGTAGTTATATTTTTGGATCTAATCATATAATTAATAGTTAAATGAATTAGGGTGAGTCCTGAACTAGATAGAATACGTTTAAATAATTGTTACTAGTATGTTTGATATTCCTGATAAAGTATATATTTTTTTTAATGTAACTAATTATAAGTATTATTACACAATTCTTATTACTTGTAACATGCATTGAAACTCAATGTTAATACAAACTGTTTCAGCTCATTAAGCAGTTCTGATTGAGGAGGGAACAATATTTATCCTTTACTGTTTGTCAATCTACTAAGTCAGTAAATGTTTATTTGCTTGACCGAGCCAATTTGAATATTATTACCATTTGGCAATAATACTATTTTAGCCCGATACCAATACAGATAACAAATAGATTAATATTCTAAATATTAAAGTGATAATTACGTGTTAAATAATTAGTGACACTTTAAGCAAACCTGAGGTAAAAAATTTGAATCATAAAAATTCTTATTGATATTTATTGACATATTCTGTTTATATTATGGAATCCATAAATTGATACAGAATTAAATATTAATAATTAACTTTTTAGTGTATTTATTTTTTATTTATTCGATTTTTTAAAAGCATAATGAATCGAAAGATAAGCATTTCGCCGCTGTAGCAATAAATAAGCTTAAAACCAAGATGTTTTTTTTTATAACTATTTATCGTTCTATAATGAAAATATATAAACACAAATTTTTAAATTTTAGGCGTAAAATACCTTAGTATTGTATCACTATTGAGATATTCTATTTCATTTTAAAATCGTAACACTCGCATAGTTAAGTGAAACTGAAAAAGCTAAATTCCATAGAAAAGGTCCGCATTAAAGTAGCGAATTATTTTACTTTTGAAATAAAATGAGTAAAATTAAGAAAATCAATTACAAATATCATTAACCTACATAATCGTTAATTGAATTAATAAGTTTACTAGACCTAGTTTTTCATATTACAATATATAATAATATATGGAGTTACAATTTCATGTATGAAAATTAAAATTCATTTTTTATCTTCTTTTTTTTCGGTAAGCTAATATAATACACAACAAGATAGTAGGAGATCAAACAAATTGAATACTTTAGTTTTATATTCACCATCTTTGGCAAAATTCAACATCATTTTTAGCGAATAGTCTAGTGCGTACAATACATGCAATGTTTAAATAAAAATACTTAAAAATTTACATTCGAAACGAAGAAAATTTCTGTTGAAAATTCACCAATGTGTTACAAAGAACTCAGCATACATATCATAAACATCTAAAATTTACAACAATCATAAAATTGTCAAGAGGAAAATTATGTATTTACCTGATTTGTACACCATAAGTTCATTTTTTTCAATGATAATTGTTTAAAAATATTTTATAGCTTGAAAAATTACAAATAAAAAAACTATCGATTACTTTTTATTGCCCAATACAGGATTGTAGTATGTTTTTGATTTAGTTTACAAAATCGGTAAATTTATCGTGTACTATATTGTTGTAACTCACTGTTAAGTCATCTTTGGAATAAAAAAAAATGTTTTTAAATTTATTACGTGTTAGATAAATTAACATTGAACAACTGAACTTAGAACTCCTCTGCTGATACAATTTATTTCCTAGACTATAAATTTACAATATATAAAATGTTATATATACAAAAATAAGAAGAATGGTTGAAAATAAAATTAATCTGATCTCACAGTCTAGAAATTCAATCCAGATTTTCTATTATCATTTTAACGACAAATAGTGTTGTAAAAAATATTAAGTAATGTTTACTAAAAGAACTAAAGGAATTTACCGTTTTATTTAATACCAACTCACATATTTACATCTTTTTAATTTTTAGATTAATGTTTTAAGTACATTTACTTTAATTGTTTTCTGTTATTTAAACTAGTAATTGTGGACATTAAACAATCATTTAATTTAATAGAGAATTCAGCTTTTATTATAGTTTATCTCTGGAATGGTCAATTTACTAGTGAATGCAGAATGACACGGATAATTCTGACCTGAACTTTAGATACCGTATAGGACTTAATATTAGTTAAAAGTTTATTGCTATGTTATTATTATGTTTTCCGTATGTAATGTTTTGTCAAATTATTTTTTGACTAATGATTCTTTTGTTACTAAGGTGTAATTGGGTATATTAAAATAATTTAATTAAATTAAATTAAGAAGAAAAAGAATCGGAAAGTGGAGAGTTTTTTTTTTTATGACAGTTGTAATTTTAGCTTTTATAGTTTGAAAAAAAAAATTTCACTTTCATGTTGTAGCCACAAAAATTTGTCTGAATAATTGGACCAATTTAGAAGGATAAAAAATCGTATGCTGCTCTAATTATGATCTTATTATTTTAAGGCGATGAGTATCTGTTATCGTTATTTTTTTTAAAATGTATTTTTGAAATTTCTTTTAGAATAATTTTGAAATATCAAGAATGATTTACTGTTGTCAGAAGACCATATTTTATTACTTTTTTTTTGGCCAAGCAAACAATCATTAATTTGTTTTAATTATGAATTTTAAAAAAGTTTATCCACAAAATCTTTACATAATGTGAACTTGTATAACAGTCTACTGTCGTATATAGTTAGTTACCGGACTAAAGACTTTTTTTTTGTTTTATAGTTACACAGCGTTTATCATTTATTAATAATTTCGAAATATATGAGTCCAGAAAATTCTTTTTCGCACCAGCTTATAACTTAATTATTAAATTAAAGCAGCTTATTTTTTGATTATTGGTATTAAATATTTTTTGTTTTTATGAACTATATTTTCGGGACAGCAGTATCATTATTTTTTTAGCTTTCGGGGAATTAATGTAAATTAAAATGTTGGTTGTTCATATTTTTGAAAATGTAGTTTCAAGAGTGAGAGATATTGCAGCGGTAAAAAAACAAAAATACCCACATTTTATTCTTGGCCTGTGAATTATGTATTAAGGCTTGTTAAATATTTAACATTTTTAATTTACTGCCTTGGTGCCTTCTACTCAACTGGCTGCGATTATTCATTAGTTTTCTCATCTGTTACTCTATTAATTTACAAAAAAAAGTCATATTGCTTCAGTATTGATTGTGAGGGCTCTTTTAATTTATTATCTTGATCAGTACACAAATATTTTTTTTAGTATTCTTTTTTATTTAAATGCCTAGTTTTGTTATTTTCTTTTTTCGAAAAGATGAATATGGATTATTATTGTTACTCCAGAGATTATTTTTGAAAATAATTTTACTAATAACTACAGTTTTGATTATTTTTTATAACCTTTTTTTCTATCAGTTATCCTAAACATCGCAACTAAGAGCGGGTTATGTTTTTTTTGTTTATCTTTTTTTTAAAAGATATATTTATAACTAATTTCTTTTTAGATTATTTCTTATGATTTTATCAACATTTTTTTATTGAAAACAGAACGCAAAGGAGAATCGACATTTTTATCATTTTTAAAAATAAACAGACTTTTTTACTAAAATAATATATTTATATTCAGTTTATTTTTTCATTTGTTTATTTTGAAAACTTTTTTATATAACACAACGTACATGAGTATCTACATTTTTCCTTGGAAGTAGAGATTTTGGAGTATTGTCATTTTTAAGAATGTTTTTAAAACACGGATTTTATAATTAGGATAATATATTTATATTTAATCTCTCATTGTATATTCTTTTATATATTAACTAAAATTCTTTGCTAATTCCTATTTATTAGAACAGAACTAAAAGACCGACATTATTTCTCACTTTTCAAAATATTTTTTAAATATTTAGATTATAAAAAGAAATGTAAATCGTTAATACATATAGACTTTTAAGGATATTTTTTCTAACAAACAATAAATTGTAAAAAAAAAAAAACATTATAAGAGCGATTAATCTCCTGATTTTTTTTTTTAATTGATAAAAAAATGGATTTATATTTAATACCTGTATGTGTTATCTAAATTTGTTTGTTAATTTTTTTAAAAATTAAAACAGAACATATTTTAAAAATATTTAGATTAAAAAACGAATCGTGGATATATATATAAATTTTAATGACATTCATTTTTAATCAACAATAAATTACAAAAAAAAAAATTTAAAATGAGAATGAGTAATCTGCTGATTTTTTAACAAATAAATGAGCAATTTTTTAAAAAATAAAATCTGTTTTTATAAAGCCTGTTACTGTTTTTAAAAAACTTTTGTATAATTTATCGTAATGGATAATTTTTCCAATTTTTTTTCTATTAAGCACAATACACATAATGATTAAATTTTTTTTATTAAAATAATATATGTATATTTCATTTTAACCTTTTTTTTACACAATCATGATTGACATTTTTCTCACATTTATTATTTGTTTAAATATTTAGATTATGAATCGAAATGTGAAGTGCAAATACATATAAACGGTTAAGGATGATTTTGTTTTCTAACAATCAATAAATTGTAAAAAAATAAAAATATATAAAACCAGAGGGAGTACTCGGCTTATTTTGAAAAATGAATCAGAATTTTTTATAAAGTAAGTTTTTATATACTCTTAATTACAATAATTATTTATTTTTAATGTATATATATGTCCTATTTAATATGTTTTTTAAACTTTTTTTTGGATCAGAACTCTTGTCATAGAGAAAGAATACATTCATCTTAGCTGAAAATATTTTTAAAAATACCTAAATAATAAAAAAAATTATTGCGAATAATAAATAAATATATAGATATATATGTATTGTAAGATTGGACTGCCGATGCACTTACTGCCTGCTCGCCGGTGTGCTGGTTATTGGCGGAGTGGGCTCCGGAGCTCGGAGGCGGCAGCTATATAGTCCTCGCCCCACCACCGCCTCCGCCGCCTCTGTAGCCACCCTTCGTCATCATCAACTATTTCTATTTGTCCGTCTCTGTACTCAACCGATGGATCCCTCGCGTTTATTAGCTCTTTAATGTCGGAAAAACATGCCGAATTGGTCAATGCCGTCCCGCAAAATTAGCGATTACAGGAGAGCCCATACATCTGCAAAGTATTTATTTCTTCTAAATATTATTTAATTTAAGAGTCTATATAGTGTAACTTTGTTTTTTGTTTTTCTTTCCTCGCTCCCTGGCTTATTTTTGATAATATCACATTGATATGGCACATGGCATCTCTTTTACTGCACCAGGTGCATTTCAAGAGAGGAATATGGATAGGATATTATAGATTACAATTTAATGAAGATCCAACTTTAATCAGGATTGGGAACTTTTTAATCGTTAATGATCCTATTCCTGACATCATACAGGAACGGAACCCACATTTTACGCTCTCCCCTTCCGAAGGAGAGCATAACCAAGGATTTTATACTCCCTTTAAAATCCTAGGGCCACCTGCCGAATTGAGAGCCTACGATCTTGGGAATAGTATATTTTTATGCTATCATCTAGACCACAGGTGACCCCTTGTTTTAAATTTAGTGAAGTTATGTCAGGATTTTGATATTTTGTAAGAATATATCGCTCCTTCAAAAGAAAAATGTCGTAGCTCAAATAACATTGAGGTATTTGAAAGCTTCCGTTCTTTAGTTATCCATTAGACAGTTTTTAAAAGCTTGAAACGTTTTTGATTTTAACTTATCTCACCATTCCCATAAAACTTCAAGTTCAAACATGTTACAACTCGAAATACGACTTTATTAAAAAAAAATGTTGGCAATGCAATATCAGATATTTCATCCCTGAATTAAAAAGCTTCGACCGATGCTATAGCTTAATCATTCCGACAAGCCTATGACTATTGGCAGGATCGACTGGGAAATTTCGTGATAACATAAAAATTTTTACAAAACTGGGCATGGACTATTTGTATTACAGTATCTATTTTCAATAATATTCCATCTGAATTACTTTAGCAATTCATTTAAGTTAAGAGTGGGAAAAAATGGGTTTAAGAAAAAGTGAAGTCATTATATATGTAAACTACTGATTATTTTAATTCCTAAATATCTAAATCCTTATCTAAAACAATATATACAGTCGGTTTTATTAAGTTCCCCAATCAAAATATATAATAATTATCATTTATGTAATAAAAAATAAAAACTAACAGACTACACTAGACCAGGGTTTTTCTCTAAAACTTACGGCGCGTCTGTTATGTTAAACCAGCACAGCCGTCCAGTGATGCGGGCTTAGTAAAACACGGCTCAATTACGTTACTGCTTCAGGAATTGCCTATAAAATTTAGTCTGACGAATATATATTCGTCAGAATAAATATACAAAATATAAATATATATATTTATTTATTTATTTATTTTGAAGAAAAAAGATTATGCCATGGTCGGTAGGGCAGTGCTCTAACCACTACCTACCAAGGCTCGCATCCAAGCCAGACAAATTCATTCTCTTCACCAATCCTATATCATATATATTTATAAGTAATCAAAATAAAATATAATATAACAATATATAATATATATTATATAAATAAATAAATTATAAATATAAAATTGAGGAGTCAAAGAGATCCCGATTAAAGTAATTTTCAATGAACATTCTTCCTCGTGTATATTTCGCAAAATTGCGAGAACACGGGGATATAGGATCGGTGAAGAGAATGGATTTGCCTTGGATGCGAGCTT
Organism: Arma custos; assembly: GCA_037127475.1. Taxonomy (NCBI): domain Eukaryota; kingdom Metazoa; phylum Arthropoda; class Insecta; order Hemiptera; family Pentatomidae; genus Arma; species Arma custos. The sequence goes on along the minus strand of CM073762.1, from coordinate 72,644,862 downwards.
TAGTAGCTGAGTGGTTAGAGCACCGCGCTAGAAACCCGAGTGACCCGACATAATCCCGGCCAAGGCATAATTTTTTCTCTTAAAAATAAAAATATTTAAAGAATAATCAAATCAAAAGAACAATAAATACAAATATATGTATGTGTGTGTGTGCCCAAGATGGCGGACTGTGTAGCACTACTCAATTTTACAGTAGAACTTTTAAAACAAGTAGGTGAATTTGTGACCTACTTTCCGTTAAGGCCTACTAAAGACCACGTCATTTCAACTGCCTTTTTTGTATTTCTTCTTCATATTTACCCAGTATTACCTCATTCATCGCCGGTGCTGTTCTTTTCTTTCTTCCGTCCATCCTTTCACGTTTTTAGCTGTGGTTTATGTTGAAAACCCAAGCGAGTATCCAGTTTCCCCCTGAAACGGTGCTTTCCAGAACATCCTCTTGGGTAACCTACATCTCCTGTAAATCTATTTCTACCTCATCGAACTAGGCAGGTTTGGTCTTCTTTTCTTTAAAATACGGTTCGTCAGTCTATTAGTGGTCATAAAATGCTAATGACATCCGGTTTTTTTTTGTTAACATGAGTGTACATCTCACTGTTATGACGTATTCTGTATTCACCTCTTTAGTTGGGCCAAGAATTTTCCTTAATATATATATATATATATAAAGTGTTCATTCAGCTCTTGAGGTTAAGTTAATAGTTGTATAACTATCTTCTGACGTTTCGAGATTTTATTGTTCCCATATTCGTGCCTTAACAGTGAAAATATAGGTTTTTACCGAATCACATTAAGCCACACGCTTGCCCTAATATGAATTTGACACTTGTACGATGAGAAGACAATGTAATGCATGAATTGAAAGTTAAATAATTGATAACTGAATTTCAAGAACCATAACGAAAAAATATAGATGCATTTGGTATTTATCATATTTCTAATGAATTTTTCAATCCAAAAGCGACAGAAGATTGCTTTACAGATAAGATGCAAAATTATTTCACTTCTGTACAGTGACAAGAATAGAAGTCATACATGAAGTAGAAATACTCTGACTCAAAATTAGTGGAGGAGCTCCAGAAAAGAATTAGGAAAAAGGAAAGAGTAATCCTGAGGAAGATTCGAGTGGAAGACAAAAATAATAGGCGAAATATGGGTAAAAATGAGCAAAGATCTAACAATTCATTAAACCGGTCACGGCTAATAGTTCTTCGCTCATCTGGCGAGGATGGATGGTAGCAGATTAACAAAGATATTCTTTAACATAGTTCAACGGAGGAAAACACCCACCTCTTCAACACGGAAGTTGAAGTTAAAGAAATGGAGGCAATAAATAGAGTAGTAATAGAAAATGACAATGAGATCACCTGTGGTGTAGTGGTTATTCTAACAACCTACTATGCCCACGTTCACGGTTTCGACGCCCGGTAGGTAACCATAGGATTTTTTAAAAAGGGTAAAAAATACAGGGTCATTCCGTGCTTCGGAGGGGACATAAAATGGCGGGCCCGGACCTTTTCTGCCACTCACTCTTATAACATCATAACACAAAATCATTTCTGAGATCTAATATTTAATCAAATTTTTTAGAAGAGTTGGTTCCTAGCTCAGTTCACTAACATAGTAAATATTCTTAATCCTCATATGCTGGTTTATAATGCACAAGGTAACTTTTAAATGCATAAAAACTGATTTATATATTTATGATGCTGCAATTTTTAATTGCTATCAAAGGAGAACTAATTATTATTATCGCATTTTACTGATCTTTTAATACATAATTATGTGTACATGTATTTTAGTTTGCGTATATAATGTAATATTTCAGTATCAACCGAAGAAACAAAGTTGCACTTCACTAACTTTTTTGTATAATTTCTAGAATCGATATGTAGGTTTGTTTGGATCTTATCAAAGCTAAGTTTGTCTATCACATATGAATGTGTGAACGATGTTGTAAATTGCGGTTTATACTAACTATTTACACAAACTATATCTATTTAAGATTAAATAAATATTATTTAATGCTCATATATCCATCAAAGTCATTAAGAGATATAGAATTATCAGATAAAATACTTAGTACTTATTAATTTTTGCAATGCGTACTCCGCATTTACATTGCATATACGATGGTTTATTTTTTTTATTTATAAAAAAAGCTAAAAGGCATTAAGGGGTTTTTATTAGGTTCATTACTTAATAAACTGTTTCTTGAGAACCGGTTGTGAAAGGCGATTTGTCCACGATCACTCTCTAACGCTAGGTGGGCCCCAGGAGTTTCTGTATATAATAAAGGGTTCATCGTTTTCTTAAATAATTTATCCACAACAGCCTGATTTGAATCCTGAATCTTCAACGTAGCAATTCAGCACTCTACACAATGAGCTACACCGCTCCATTTTTAATCTTCAGTTTTCAATCTCTATAAATTTTTATTCTTTTCGAAACTATACACGAGGGTACTATTCCAGATACAAATAATTTACTAATTTTTCGACAGTATCAACTTATCAAGAGCAGTATATAAAGCAAGTAGCTTTTGCCCACGACTTGATCTAAATATCCGCGTTGATCTAAATAGAAATTTATGTTGACTTTAAGATTATAAGATTAAATAAATACGGAGAGTGAAATTTGAACTCCATAAATGAACTCCGTATTTTAAACAATGATTTAAAGCATTTGTGAATTCTGGCAGTCTACCAATGCTTATCCCTTTGTTGATAGATTTCAATAAACTGTCTTATTAAATATTAAATAGCATAATTACAGAGCTATCGATAAGTTTTCTATTGAATTCCACCATATAGTATCCAAAATGGAATATCTAGGGGTTGTTTTTGCAAAATCATGAATACATTTATTATTATGTTAAAATGTAAAGCCTCCTTACTAAATTAACATGTCTAACTTAACACGATTGCCCGTATTTTACTCTTTTAGAGGTCGATTTAAAAAAAAAACACGTACTTATTTATTTTTAATGAAGAAGCTAAATATAAAATTTCATGGTGCTCGCTCTAAAAATGACGTTTTTTTTTTATTACAAAAGTGTGTTACCCTCTTCATCCTCGAAAGGGACGAATATTCAAAACTTTTCTTAGTGCACGTTGGCCTTATAAAATGTACCTACTGTCCAAATTTCAAGTCTGTAGCTTATGTCGTTTTGACTCTGCGATGGTCTTTTCAGTCAGGACGAAAATAACCAAAGTTATTACAAAAAATAAACAGTTAAAAATTGTAATTGAACACATTTCACATCTCAAATTATAAATATAGTATTTTTGCTTTTTACAATCATATTATGTGCATTAAGTAATTATTTATTAAGTATTTTAAATAGCATTACTTATATATTTGCCTTGTCATCTCTTAATATATTTAATAAATTATATCAAATTGATGTTAATTCTATTACCTCCTTTCCACGGTAGTATACAATTCTCAAAAAACAATGATTTTTAAAACAGTAATTAACTTCAATATTTAAATAATCTAAAGTTTGACATATGATTTATAGAAATAAGGTAATCTATATTATATTATTATTATTATTTAATTTTCATTTGCACCTGCGCAATTGCGCATCCAGCAAATTTGATCCAGATGTTTTTCTCTTTGCTATTGTACAGGAACATCGAGTTTTGGAATGAAATATCAATTTTTCAGTAGGTCTCTTGGCCAATGTCTTTATAATCTTTTTTTATTAAGTCCAGGTAACAGGGAGTAGGAAAGCGGAAGAACGAGTGGGTTTGGGTGATATTGTGTCGATAAGTGGAATGTTATGTATTTGTTATGAATATATGATTTTATAGTAGGAATGTTCATGTCATTGTGTATAGTGTGATTCGAAACATACCACGGTGCATTAAGAATTTTTCTGAGAATTTTGGATTGTGTTATTTGAATCTTGTGTATGTGAACTTTTTTTGCTGAACCCCAAAGTTATATATTATATATTTATGTTATATATATATATATATATACTGGAAATGAAATTATTATTTATATTACTTTTTTTAGGAGAACAAAAACCTATTTTCAGTAAAAAAAATTGTATTCCTTATTATCGAGATACGTTTCGGCCTAGGCCATTCTCAATCTTCTATTTTAATTGTTTCATTTATTACCTATTATATGGTTAACAATTTGACCATAAGTCATTCATCTCAATTTAAGTTGTTTTATTCCATTTAAATTTTTTTTTCAAATTGAGAGGGAACCATGTCCTCTATAGTCATTTGAAAGGAATACAATTTTTTTTACTGGAAATAGATTTTTTGTTCTCCTATTTAAAGAATATATTATAGGATTGAGTCCAGTTGACATTTAAAAAAAAATACATTTTTTTTTTAATTAACATAGGTTGACTGTCTTTTTTCTTGCAAATAAAAATTAATACTCCATATTTAAACAACATAATCGAATATCAACTAATATTGAGCAAAATATATTTTAGTATCCAATTAATCTTTCCGAAAATGACAAAAATAAATAAAATTTAGTTTTATTCCTTTAATCTCCTCTAACTTTGAACTATTTTATTATAATAACATTGTTCATTAGTTTCATAATTACGTTTTAAACGATAAGAAAATATGAATCTGAACACTCCATCCATAAATTCTTAATTAAATTATTTTAATTACGCGAGTAGTTTTTATAAGTGTAATTATCTATAGAAACAATTAATATTTATTTTTAAAATAAATAATTAACAAAATATAAATATAAATGATGTACTTACCGCTGCTCAGCTAAAGATCGGTTCTGCTCCAAGTTGGCAACTAAACACTCTAAAGGTATGAAGAGCTATTATAGAGCTATCTTATATTTGACTCACGTATTTACAAATCGTGACATTGAATTTTGAATATCAAATTAGTCCTGTCACTATCGGAGGGGATCCAGCGCCTTCGACCGGAATCAAATCTCAGCCAAAAGTTTGGAGGGAACTTTATTCCGATATCGAATCCTTGATGAGATCTATAAAAATTTTAACAATCATATTTATTATATAATATATCAATTTACTATCAAATATATTTATTTATTATAAATTGTTAGACATTGATTCAATATAGCTAATTCACTTCTTTGTGCATTAGTTAAATCTCTAATTTTTAGGGAGTAAAATATCCCTATTTATGTCGTCCTTCGGAAGGGACGTAATATAGTGGAACCTAGCCTGTACTCTTTAAAATCTCTATTCTAATTATACCTGGATAGACGAAATTTAGGACTCCTCCTGTAGCATTGTACTATTATATACAGGAGCCTAAATTGTCGTTAAAGAAATAAACAATGACCAAATAAACCTCTCATTTTTAATATTTTATTTCAAACTTCGTAAGTTACACTTTCTAAGCTGATCGAATAATAAACAAAAACCTGTATCACATTAACCCATTAAATGCATGATAGAGGCTGTACTGTTTCTAGGGCAATTGTTGTGCAGGGAGCTGATTTGTCCGAGGTCACGCTCAGCCCACAAGTTGTACCCAAATTAAAATCTCAATTATTGATCTCATAAGTTTTAGTTTAAAAAATAATCTGTAAACATTTTAACAAGGTTTTGAAATTTAATAAAACTTTTGTATTGAAATAAATAATTTGTATCGCTAATAAGTGCAATAGTATGAGTATATATTCTTCTCCAAGGTGAAATTGGAATTGGTTTTAGCTATTTTATTTTTGTAATATAAATATGTAGCGGATTAACTAGCAATTTCGTTATGTGAGTATTACATGTATATGAAACACAAAAATGTAAAATAGGTACCAAAAATTATTAATTTCAATTTTTCTCGAATTCATATATTTATAACTCATACAAGACTGAAAAGACAAGAAACTGCTCGACGTTTTCGCCTACTTCAACATTTACTGGACAAACGCTCTAATTAATTACAAAAGACTCATTTACACGACAGTTATCAGACCTCTTAGGACATACGGAGTTGAGCTTTGGATCTCTACTAAACCATCCAATTCATCTCGTATCCAATCCTTACAATCAAAAATCCTTCGTAAATTCCTCAATGCTCCTTATTATGTCACAAACAAACTCATCCATCATGATCTTAATATCCCATATGTTGCTGATTTGGCCCAAACTAGATACCTATCCTTCCATGACAAGCTCCATACACACTTGAATCCACTAGTCTCTCAACTTGCTTCTCATACTATTCCTGATAACCCTACAAGGCGTCTGAAAAGAAGATTGCCTCGAGACATTCTACAATAGAACTTTATTGGAGTGCTACCGACGGATAGTTTCTCCACAAGTTTTTTTTTCATGTCATTTGTTCACATTAGCAAATTTACTTTTTGTAATATTATTACATTTGTAAATAACAATAAATTAATCTTAAAAAATATACATATTTATACTTTAGAACATCTGTAAAATTGTGAAAAAATACAAATCTAAAACGGTTTATTATTTTTATTTATTTAAAATAATTCGTTTATCGATTATTGGTTAACACAGGCCTTTAGTATATGAACATCTCTATATTTTTGTATAGTATCATTAACTAGTGATAACTGTTTGTTGACTAAAAATGATTACTTTTCATAATCAGAATGTTTATAAGACTCCTATTTTTTTTTTAATAATAGAAAGTTGGATAGAACGTTAAATTGGCTACAGAGTTTTTTAATAACAGTAATTTATAGTTAACGAATTTACTTTCTGCTTCTGTATATATTAGATATTAAGTTAGGTACTATTACAGGGTTTATACGAGTTGTTTATCAAACAACCATTGCATCTTCATCAAATTCTCTAAATATTTTTAGGACGGTTTAACCTCGGATTTTGCTAAAGGTCATTCTCATCTTTTTCCCAACCAATAGATGATGCATGTATTCCGCAGCTTAACATGTGTATTGGATTAAACATGGAGTGAGGAACTGTTTATTAAGTCAAGAGGGCGGCGGGTTCGGTAAGTACTTTCAAGTCAATAAGGACCTGCAGGTGATTTCTCTGGGGGCTTAGCTTGGGAAATAAGTACCAGCCGGGATAGTGTATTGTCAATAATAAATATCGTCAATTGTTTTATCGGCTTCATTTGTTTATATAACAATAAAAAATTATATTATAGTAAGGGATTAGCGGTATATTGCCTCATTAACAAGGTAATAAAACAATTTCAAAACGAAACGACAAAACATTCTTTAATAGGGGAAAAAACAAAAAGTAGAAAATAATTGTCAATAAGCTTTGAATAAGAAACTTCATTTTATCGCAAAAAAACGCGTGGGGGTATTTTTTAAGATACATTCATAATAACGCTAATTTTACCAATGTAATTCAATAAACTATTAACAACAATTAAAATCAGTCCCACACTTTTTTTTATACTAAGGCACAATACTTCCGATAATACCCGCTAATGCTGAAGTTTCTGGTCCGAATAATGTGAAAATTTATTAAATTGTCGCATTGTCATCCGTCCTTGAGAAGTGTGTCAAGTTTCTATTTAATTCGATCATTTGAAATTGCTGAAAATAGAGTTCAAAGATTCCGTTACATACAAACGTTCATACAAGCGAAGCTGATATAGACATGTAAATAAGAAACATTATTAATAATCTTAATTAAATTTAATCATTAAATATGCTATTTAATCGTTTTAATTTAATCATTTAAGGATACTATCACTCTTCGCGAGATTGCATTATTTTCGGGAATATATACCACGATTCCACTTTATGTATATATTTATTTATTGCGAATGGATCTAGGAGGATCACGCAAAGCATTCTTATATCGGTTATCCATCCTTTATCTTTTCTTCTTGTATTCTTTTTCTCTCCTCTGTCCACCTATCTTGTTTCCAAAAAAATTGTTTGCCTATAATATCACGTGGTTCAATTTTCCCCTTTTGTAAATTTATTTTAACTTCCTAATCCATGGTATTGATTTGATTTTTATTAATTAATTAATATAATTAAGTATTATATTGGTCAGTCTTGTTGAGAGAAGTCTAGTTTTTCTAGTCTAGTTAGTCTAGATATCCAGCCAATGAGTTCCCTATGAAACTTTACGAGACGCCATAGAAGGCTCTAGGCTAACAGAACCACAGGATGACCGTTAAACCGGCACCTTACTATTGTTCAAGCGATTCATCAGCTCGAAGCTGTTCGAGGTGTGCAAATTTCTGAGCGTACTGCTCGGAGAAGATTAAATGACCATGGATTAATGGCTTATCCTCCAGTAGGAGGACCAGAGTTGACCAGAACTCACAGAGTTACTCGGCTGGCTTTTGCACGTTGAATAGGTTGGCTCTGGGTAAAATTACAGACTGCATATCTTTCATTTCTTCTTCTCCACAGTCTTTCACGCCAATCTTGATTCATCTGTAAAAAGTACAGCAGGAACAAAAAAAAATACAGCAACATCAGCACGAAGGGGAATTTTAAACTTAAAATTAAAAGTCGACAACAAAGAAATTTTCTGCAAGAAACGGCACTGAACGAACGACACTGAATACGTATTTTAATTCCATAGAAAGTGAACATTGGAATCTACAGCCTTCATTGAATTAAGGATCGAGGGTTAGGATCCTCTATATTGACCTTCCTGATTGAAAACAGTGTATATATTTATATATATATATATATATATATATATATATATATATATGGACAGCTGCTGATATGTCGTCTTGATTGTACATCTTAGCTGTTGTCCCCAAAATAAAACAATTACATCTAGTTTTACTTAAATCGTTTCAATAATTTATCGTTTTTCTGTGTTCCCCACGAATTTATCCATTGACTTATTAAATTATTATTCATGGTCGATTCAAGTCGAGGTAGGATATGCAGGGAAATATTCAAATGTGGGAAAAACAAATACAGACACACAAATCATGTAATTTCCCTTAAGAAGATTCCTTCAGTAATAAAGGATACGATTCATCATGAGCGGAAATGTGAAGTAATAAAGCTTTGCATTTTTTTTCTTAAGATCGTCTATCTTAGGGTGCACCTACATTGGATCCGATGCGATGCGACGCGATCCTATTCTATCTCATAGTATGGTAAGCTGAAAAAACAAATAACTGAAATACGCAGTGAGTGCCTACAGTGGATCAGGTCCGACACGATTCTATTCTTTTCAACCCGATAGTGAAACTAGTCACTGCCTTCCGAATAAAATAATATTAATTTTATTCTTTTATTTCTTATATTTTATATATATTATAGTGAAATATAAATATATTAAAAATAATTAATAAATAATCTTAATTTTATAAATTTAAAGAACCAAATGTTATAACAATGAGGTAATATTACTATATTAGAATATTTTTGTCTTGCAGTTTGATGAAAAAAACAATTAGTTTGGTTGTTTTTCAATTTCATAAAATAGAATTTATATTTTTTAGATATTCATGTTTTATATAATGATTTAATTTATTTATGGAATAGTAGTGATATTTTTAAATCTATTTAGTTTGTAATTAAATTAACGATTGCAATTAAATTAATAAATAGGAGCGATTGCCGTCGGATGGTTATACTTGAAACCTCCCCATAATATCAAATCTCAACAAGTGTTTACTTCTTTATTTTTGTCGATCATGGATCTTTAATTGATCTACTGGGTGCTGACTTTTTTCAAAGGATTTAATGTGAAAATATTGAACAAGATAAGTGTAATTACTTTTATAATACTGTTTGTGTGTAGTTGCTTCTTTATTCTAAAAACTATTGCGTTTTAAAATTTTCTTCATTAACAATTGTCATGAAATATGTTGATTCAATATGTATTTGTTGGTATGAACTGGCAAGAACCATAAATTAATCTTTCTCATGCTTTCTTTATGAGAATAATATGTAAAATAAATGAAAATAGTTGAAGTGATAAGTGATTTCAATTGTTAAAACTTTGGTATACAATCAGAATAATTGTTTGTAAGATGACCCCATATCATATAATTATGCATGAACCAATTAGTCAGTAAATTAACTATTAAAATCAGGTGGACATTAGGTTTACTAATAATAACACCTATATTATACAATTACCTACATTTGAAAAAATCCATTATGGAACTAGAAATAGTATTAATTTAAATCTTTATTTCACCAAAGAACAGTTCCACAACAGAATAAATTTACCTCAGATTAAATAAATAAGTTTAGACTGAACAGAAATAATAAATATCAATGTTTAGCTTCTTTTGAAAAATGCTACAAAAGTGAAAAGTTCAACCTTTTGTTAGGTACCCAATAGATTTATTATGGAATACTTAAAACTAATTTTTATTTATCATTATATCCATGTCTATCTGAAAACATTGTTTTTTCCAGAAACAGAAAGGAAATATGTTGTCCAATCAGGAAGTGGCCCTGTTCAAATTTCCATTTTCAATAATTAGCAGATGCTTCTACAAGTGAAAATAGATGGCGAAGATGACAATGGTTTTTGGGTTGTGTATATCAAGTATCAGAAGAAATTATGTGTATACTTTTCTAAATGGATGCCTATGATAATCAAGCAAGATATGACAATTTGGGAGTAAATACTGTATAATTAATAGTGGATATTCAAGGCAATTTAAGCTAATATGTATTTGAAAACACTACAATCTAAATCTTCAGAGGATCTTCCTCAATCACCTTAATTATTATATAATTGTATATTAAGTATTATATATTATTGCTTTGTATTATTATATCATATTAATATGTTATTATCTTAAACGACAAATATTATTTATAAAATTTGTACTGTTTAATTCTTCTTGAATTGTATTTTGAAATACCTAATTATGTTATTCATTTATTTTTCTATTTAGTGCTAATATTGTTGTTAAAAAATGATTATCCTAAATTTTATTCTTTTAATTTTATAAGAATTGCAAACTATTGTATATTATTGAATAAATGATTTATTTTCTTCTATATCTGATTTATTTTCTTCCTAAACAATATTCTGGTTTCCTCTTTTCTTTATTAAAGCACAATTTAAATATGCGATGAACTTTGCAGGATGTTTCTACCAATATTGCAGATCTTCATCAGGGCTGAATTATCAAGATAAAAATATTAAATGCAAAATAATTGCATATTAATAAATAACATAAATGATAGAAATTTTATTAAAAAAAGGATTTAGATAAAAAGATTGATATAATCATAACTATAAGATGATTATTATTTTAATCATATCACCTAATATTTTTAAAGTATTATTTGCATTATTACTGCTATTAATATGTATATTTTTTAGCATTATATTATTTGTTTGTACATTGTCTATTCAGCCCTGATGAAACCTGCAATGTTGGTCGAAACATTGATAAGCTAATAAATATATCAATTGCTTACTATTCAAGAATTAATTTTGGCCCTCAATCAATGGACCTTCAACATACCTTTAATTCTGAATGTGTAAGTGATATAAATATAATAAACCCTAATTTTGTAGTATTGAATTAGAGCATCGATAAAACATTGGACATTATGAACAGAAGGAAAAAATAGGAACCTATACTAAAGCTCCAAAATAACTGTATACTTTTATTGTTAATTGTTACAATATTTACTTAAATGAGTTCAAAATATTAATCAAAACAAATGTTTATTTATATCAATTAAATAATAATGGCAATAATAAAAGTCTTATATGAGTAATACCAGTAACCTATATATGACAGGATTGAATAGAACAATCAAGGATTGTAGAAATAAAACAAACAATGTTAGGTTAGAAAATAATCAAACTTTCATTTGCACCATTAACTATATTTTTAAATATTTCTATATTTCCATGCTCACATAGTTAATTTATTAATAAACAATTTTCAAAAACTGGATATCTTGAGAATACTCAATGTAGTTAAAATGGTACTGAACTTTCATTAAAAAAATCACTGTTTATTGAACTAATAGATGATCAGATAATGACCTACTCATGTAAATCAAACCAATAAAGCTAAAATTATTCTGATAATTATGAAGGTGTAACGTATTTGATAAACTTGATCAGTTTGAATAACATTTTTTTAAGCATATATTTTATTTCTGGATCAGAACTGGTGTGATTCTATTCTATTCAAACCAATAGTGAAACTATAATATAAATATATTAAAAATAATGTTTTATAAATTTAAAGAACCAAATGTTATGAAAGTTAGGTAATATTACAATATTAGAATATTTTTGTCATGCTGTTTCAATATAAATAAATAATTTAGTTTAAAAAAAAAAAAGAATTTATTGTTATTTTTTTATATATTCGTGTTTTATATAATGATTTAATTTTCTCGATTGTGATAATATTTGTTTGATCACAAAATCGAGGCTCGTTTGTTTCGAACTAATTCTTTGTCTATTTTGTTGTTTATCTTTGCAAACGAGTATCAAAAATCAGAAAAGCCCTTAGCTCCCAATGTTGCCAACTGTTTAGCAAATAAATTAAACATTACGATGATAATTTTATTAAAAGTTAATGTTTCCAATTTTATCTGACGAATTAAAATTTTGTGTAGGTATATTTTTTATGTACATTTCTGATAGATATAATTTTATTCAACGGAAAAATAACCTTCGCTACTATATTTAATGGTTCATGAAGAATGATAATAAAATATTTTAATGAGAATTAAGAATATTTAATTTTGATTTATGACGGATATTTATATAATAGTTGATTATTAAATTACAATGTACATTTTTTAATAAACATTCTAGACAATAAAGGTTTGTTGGCACACATGGTAACGGCTGGCTTATCGTATTGAAAACTAATGATTTTGAAATGTGAAAATCGCACCTGATAGTACAGTATCGCATCGGAACCAATGTAGGCGCTTCCGTATAAATAAACTATTTTGATTCCACGAGCGACTAAATCGGTCGGATTAGTCTGATAACAACGGACGGAGCCAATGTAGGCACTCTCGATATATTTCAGTCATTTGGTTTGCTTCCGAATTCTGATCGCATCGCATCGGATCCAATGTAGGTGCACCCTTAGTCGTATCAAGAAATATTTTGATTGATAAACAATCAATATATATATTTCTTAAAAAAATACCTCTCATCGCATACTAAATTAATTTAACAGTAATCAAGGATAAATTTTAATTTTAAAATTTTATATCTATTTAAAAGACGTCATACAATAATACTATGCGATCACCTTCCGATATATTAACATAGTGAATAATTATATTTATAGTATATTATCTCAATTATTTGTTATAAAATAGTTTATAAAGTAGTAGTAAATTGATAAAATAATACTTTCCCTGTTTTTTTAAGTTTTAACGTTATAAAATAATTTAAATAAAAAGGTTTGTATGTAAATCCAGGGTTCGTATAAAGTTTAAACGCGATCGTTTTGTTTTTTTATTCTAATTACATTTTATTAGTTTAAATGACCTTAGTTTATGCTCAGTAGCGTAACTTTTTCTTAATTTTTTTTTTCTGATTGACTATATTCAATGCTTTCGAAAAAAAAAAATAATAATCTCTTTGCTGCTGGTTGAACGAGGGTTGTTTAAGATGGATTTTACTTTCACCTATACATTTATTTTTACAGTAATGATCATATAATTACTGCGCCTAATTATATATTAATGTTGTCATTAGTGCTCTTCCGGATCTCAAAGGAATGAAACCAAAGTTTTCAGGGGATCTCTAACTTAATACTCATCTTAACAAAACTTTATCAGTCTTGCAAGAACTCAACTTCCGTACATTTCTGTAATGAGCAAAGCTAGTCCATATTTTTGAAGTAGACTAACGTATCTCATTAATAAAAACAATATATAGATTTTTTTCAAATATTTTTTTATTTTAAAGAGAAAAGATATGCCCTCGAAGATATGAGAGATAAGAGAAAATATATATATATATATTTCGTTTTCGACATAATACTTCTCAAGTTTCAACACATTTAGTTTACAGGGAAGTATATATAATTGCATCTGAAATAGAACAACTCCAGCTTTAGACATTTCAGCGATCACTAGTATTACAAAATATATATTGTAATATTGTATAGATATTTTGATTTAGTGATGTGGTGGTACATATTACGGCATCGCTTTTGCATAATTATGGCAACAACATAGTCTTCAAATGTTGTCAAAGCATAGTTTAACGAGTATAAGAATGACTTTCAAGAACTGAAAATAAAATTTAAGTACCCTAGACAATTAATATTGAAAAAACTACAGGTGAAACAATTAGCACCTAATAAAAATTACACAGAATAGCGTAGAAGATCACATCAGGCACTTCAGGAGAGAATTGATCTGCAATAGGGACCATTTGAATATAGAGTTTCAATGCTGTGAATAGAGTTTTATACTGTTTTGAGTGATGATGAAAGTTATATATTGAAAATGACTAATTTTAGTCGAAATATATTTAAAGAATAGTTAAAATCAAATGAATTTTGGACTAAAGAATTTGTATTTTTATATACCCAAGGAAAAATATAATTTTAAAGTCCAGTACCCTAGACAATTAATATTTAACTTATTTTATTAAGAACCAAGAAAAGTAGATACATAAATATGAACATACCATTTTTAACATGTTTTCATTACAAATAAATAAAAAGTAGTCATTATAGTCTTTTCAGCTTGTATATTTTAATATTAGATCACGAACTGCTTTAAGTATTAAATATTTTATTTATTTTTTATTTCATTTTCATTTGCACCTGAGCAATTCCGCATCCAGCAAATTTGATCGAAAGTGTCTTTCTCTTCGTATTTCTACATATAATATAATATATTAAAATTAAATATAATTGAACATAATTTTAATTAAATATAATTTTATTAAATATAATTAAACATAATTTTAAAATTTTAAAGTATATTCCTTCATACAAATAATACTATACATTGAACCGAAAATCGCAACTCTCTTCCAATTTCTGAAAAGTTTATGTAGTTATTAGTTTATATAAATTATGTAATGAATTTTCTTACATTAATAAATCATTGGGATATAAAACTAATTCTAGATCACAGTGAACTTCCGAGATAGTAGCAAAAACAAATTATGAAGGAAAAAATCTAAATAATTAATATCTAAAAAAAATAATAATTAATGTCTAAAAAATACGTTTATAGCTATGTAATATGCACGAGCTCACAAAGACTGACCTACAAGATCTTTTCCAACTTTCTTAAAAAAACAAAAGAAGAGAATTCGGTAATAAGTTGAAAAAGAAAAAAAAATTAAAAAGCTGCACCACTACAAACCATAGATCAGTACGGTCAGGAAGACAACACAGGAACTGTACTGTTTCAAAGACAGCTATTGTGGGGGAAGGTTATTTGTCCTGCCACGGTCAACTCCAAGTTTTTACCGCAATTAACGCTACCCACTTTAAGAGGCTGGGGGAGCCCAGAGTAGAGTCTGCAGATCCCACAGGCTCCGTCTCCGGTTGTTAACAGAATAAATAAATTATCTTCCTCGATAGCATTCGAAGTTGAGAGAAGCCTAGAAATCATAATCATACTCGAAGAAAGCCAGAAACATGCTCTTCTTTAGAAAAACCTCGAAGGGCACCACAATGGCTTCCAAGAAAGAAGTGGACTGATGAAAGACAGGAGGCTGGCTCTCAGAATGAGAATGCATGAGTACTGGGGAAGATTTAATGCTCAAGGATGCGTATGGTTGAAAGGACTTACAAGAAAATAGTAGAATAATTCTAAAAATATTAATTATATATTTGGATCTCGGTGAAGGATCGATAATTTATTAAATGACCCAAATAATAAATAAAAACATATTATAGTAGGTAAAAGAATAATTAATGACCCACTTGTTAGTTATTAATCACCGAAGCCATTTTAAGCAATTAACGTTACGTAAATATTTAAATTCCGCCACGTTCTAAATAATTAAACACAATGGACCTCAGATTTTAATTAGTTTTTTCAAACTTGAACTTGGTAAAAGAATAATTAAAACTATAAGAAAATACCTAATGATTAAGAATTGTTTTCAAGAGTTGAAACTAATAATTAATTTAATCTTTATCTGTAATAAGTGGTACAATGATATTCCGACAGGAACGCTTTCAAGTTTATTACGTTTTTATTCATAATAAAATGGCAACCAAGCAAGAATGTTTATTATCCTAATAAAACATAATTTATGTTATTATATATATTTTTTTTATTTTATGAATTTAACATAACATATCGCTCCTTCGAAAGAACAATTCTATAACTCAAAAAAAACTATTTTTTCAGTAGATGCATTTATAAGTTCAATGTTTTTCAAAATTAAACCAAATGAGTTATAACAATAAAAAAAATGGGTATTGCTAAAGCAAAGTATTCCTATTGTAATGATGGTATTGAAATACTTCTATTAAACACCATAATTTTTTTAAATCTTCAAACTTTTTTAATTATAACTTATAAAACTTCAAGTAAGGCTTAACCCATAAATGACAATTTTGAGTTATATCGTTGTATTTTTTGAGGAGTGATTTGTTTGAAAATTAATTATATGGTAATTTTTACCTTTGTTTAAAATTGAATTGAAAAACCTTAAATTGTTAAAAATTTAAAAGACACATATTAAAGTTTAACAAAATTTAAAATGTATATCTCCATAGTCGCATGAATAAAAAAGTAAAACAAACCTATGTTTAGTAAAACCGAAACACAATTTAAAAGTGTATTACGTTTTTATTGGTAATCAATGACAGTTCTTTTTTATCCATTAAAAACTTAATCTATTTTTTTAATTAATGATTGTATCAACATATATTTTTTTAAATAATTATTTACAGATTAATACCTTCATTTTAAATTGAATTTAAAATTAATTAAATCACTTAATTAACGCCGATGCGCCTAAATAATAATTAAGAATAAACATTTTGTATAGGTTTTTAAGAAATAAAGAAAATTTTATGAAGAGTTAAAAACAAATGGGAAGAATTTATTTTAAAAACAAATATATTTATAAGTGGGTTTTCCATAACGATTTCAAACTCGATAAATTATTCCTTTCTCTTCTTGGGAGAACACCAACGGGAGGTAAATTTCAACATGAAATATACGAGGATATTATAAGGCACAGGGTTCCTGATATGAGATAGGGCAGGGAACCAAAATATAAATAAAATATATCTATATATTGCAAATAGGAACAGGCCCTCATGCAAACAGAGCTGCACTTGTAAACTTCGTTTTTACTTTACTTTTACAAAGTTGGGCAACAATGGAGCATCAAGTAAGCAGATGTCAAAAAGTTATCGTAATACATACTTGTAATAATAACCGCATTAAAAAATAAAATATTAAGGCATTAATATAAATTAGATAATTTCTTAATTTATTTTTATATAATTAGAATAGATTATTTCTTAAAATAATATTGAAAACTAAAAAGAGACCTTACATAAATGTTAAGAATATGTTTTGTGGAATAGCCGTAGGTCCACTGGTTTCATGATAATATTATTTTTTATTTTTCTTGCATTTTACTTTCTTTTTTTCATATGGTCTTTCGTCTTAAGTTTTGTGTTGTTTCCTATTACTTATTTTTCCTGTGGTGGTTTTTGAAGTTTGGTGAGTGTATATTGAATTTTGAATTTCTGAAGTATCTATCAGCTGTTTTTATCTAACCTTAACCAGCTGGGGTCCAGTATCCTTCCTTATGATTCATTAGTTGCATTTGAGCCTTCGAGGTGGTGGGATGTTTCTTGGGTGCATTATTCATGTTTTGTTTTGCTATTATTCTCTTTCTACCCTGAGGATGCCTGAATGGGCGCAATATTGGACAGATAATTTATATTTCTGTTTTAGTTTGGAGACTTAAGGCTTTTCGTTGGAATTTTTCCACGGTCTTAACATTCTTAAAATAATCTTATGTAACTTCAACATTTTTTTTCTTTTAACTTCTTTTTATATTTTAAGTAATTTAATTTTTACATTTAAATAAAAAATTCAAAATATAAAAATATCTCTTGCCTAAATTTGAATACATCCATTATTTATTTCTATTTTCAGTCATCATTATTATTTTAGAGAAAAAAGTCTGTTTGTTTATTCATTTAACGTCACTTTATGCTGCTATGGCTAATCGGACGATGCTACTGTGGGAGCTCTAAATTTTGCCTATCCAGGTTTAATTAGGATAGGGATTTTTAACGAGTACCTGACATCGTACAGGCTCGGGACCCCCGTTTAACGTCCCTTCCGAAGGACGGCGTAACTAAGGATTTTTTACTCCCTTAAAAAAATCCTAGGTTGGAAGTGTGTGTCAGGTGATGGCACAACTGAACATTGATCGTACATTGACTTAGAGAAAAAAGTTTTCAAATAAAATATAATTTCGTAGCTAATTTATTACAGTTAAACAACGACGTTTATAATCATGAACGAGTTCATATAAGTTATTTGCTGTTTGAATTATTAAATTATTATTTTTAATTGCTTAGGGTACTGAATTTCCAAGTCGGAAGCGACAATTATAATACTACAATAACACTACACATATGTATAAATCAAATCAAAATTTAAATACTTAGAAACTGTAAAGTACAGTTTTCTCAACTAATACTCATCATTCATTTAAGTTTTACAAATATTTTCTATTTTGACTATTCATAACCAAAGACCAAGTTATTACTAAAATAAAAATATAACACATATTTTTGAACTGATAGTCGTCCGATCAATATTCTATTTACATCAAGCTTCGCTGAAATTTAAATAATTGATTTAAATTCATCAGTCCGAAAGCATAGATTTCAATTAGTTGATTCACCCAATCTGCAACTCAACCTAGTTAAGAAAACTTTATTCAGTACATAGCAGAATGGGGGGTATGTGCTCAATTAATGAAATTTAATTTATAAAACCAAATAACGAAATAAAATTGCATGTTTTTTTTATCTGTTTTAAGATGCATAAAATAAAACTGTGAGTTTTTTAATTTATTTATTGAAGTTGACAACTGCATAATAATCATATAAGTATGTAGAGTTAATGATAGGTAATGGCTTAAAGGCAAGTAGAGAAACTACCAAATGGTAGCACTCAAATAACAATTTCATCATTAAAGGTCACCACGATCTTTTCAGACGGATCGGAGGATTATCGGGGATCGAAGAAGTAGCTTGGTTTGATAGTTGTGGATTTGGGTGGGAATAAAGTCATGAAAGGATTGATATTGGGTTCGGGCTGAATCAGAAACAAAAGGGACATTAAGTTCATAATAGATGATTTTTTTAGGAACGAAGTAAGGAGTATGGAGGATTTTGGATTGTAAGGATTGTATACGAGGGGAGGGATTCGATGACTTAGTGGAACTCCAAAGCACTACTCTGTAAGTCTAGGCAGGGCTTTTAATAGTCATGTATATGAGTCTTTTGTAAACAATTGGGAGCCTAGAGCGTTTGCCTAGTAAGTTTCGTAGCCCGTAAATGGCGGCTGAGGTTTATTTTGCAAATTGCAATTGCAGTTGTTTGTTGCTACTAAGTTTCTAGCGAAACCGCTTCTCCCCTTCGTATGAAATCTTATTTTCTCACCCTTGCCTGCACCTGCACTAAGGGTAGAGGACTTCATGCTGAGAATAAACTCTGTTACACATATAAGTTAGTCACACTGGGTGCCTCTATCAGTCAATGGTTACAACTAATGATCAGTATTGACTGTTAACAGTAACAATTGATCATAAGAACATCTTGATACGCAGAAGACATTGCATAAAATTAAAAGTGGGAAACCGCCTATCGATTCCAATTAATAGTTCTGAAAATTAAAAAAGAAAGTGTGTGTAATACTTCATGAATAAAATAAGCGCAGCTTCAAATAAATTGTAATAGCTGGACCTGTTTATTTGTTTATCCATTTAATAAAACTTCATGCAGCTATGGCTAACCGGACGATGCTACAGTGGGAGTTCTAAATCCTTTGCCTTACCAAGTAAAATTATTCTTAAAAATTAATCTTTAATGAATACCTGACATTACACCGGCTCGGAGCAGCCATTTTACGTCCCACCAAAGAATGGAATTGGGCCTGTGATCCATTAATATCCATTATATCCCTAACAGTAAACGTGCATTTTAAACATGAAAAACCTGTGCCACTAGATCCCACTAACGGTCTTGAGTTCAGTAGATGGTAGAGAGTGGACTGTTTCAAAGCCAACGATTACACTCCGAGTTTATTTCACTTATATATAGGGAACCCAATTTATAGAGGATGGGTGAGTACCAGGAGGGTCTGAGCTACCCTGCTCCTTATATGAAGTACTAGCTTATGCCCGCGGCTTCGCTCGCGTGGAATTTGGTCTGCCACATAAAGTTTCGTGAAAGATCATTTGAAATAAATAATTTCATTATTTTTTTAAAATATAAGTTACTCGGACATCCGAAATTTCAGATGCCGAACTTCAAAACTGACGGATTCTATACAACCTTTGAACCCCTATTATATTAAAGAATAAACCCTTGGGGTGGAAATTTCAAGATGCTAAGTTTCTGATTTGCCTTTAATTATGTACTATAAGAGGGGGGTACATGCCCCCGTACTCCATCATAAATCTGCCCTTGCTATAGCCTATGATGTATAACCTATTTTACTCAATAATTTTCATCCATATCCGTCCATTAGTTTTTGCGTTAAAGAGAGACAAACATACAAACTTTCACATTTATAATATTAGTAAGATTAGTAGATTAGGATATCAAAACAAATAGTTTCATTCATGTTCTTTCTGTTATTTACACAAATATGATCATGTGATCTGCCCTTAATTATGTACAATAATGGATTCTTCACAATAACCAAAAAACTGTCGGGGGGAGGGAGCACGTGTACCCGTACGCCTCCCATAAATCCGTGCATGATATAGCCTATATGTTATTTTGATAATAATGTTATTTTGTATAAACTATATTACTGTAATGTTTAATCCAAATCCGTTCAGTAGTTTTTGCGTGAAAGAGAGACAAACATACAAACTTTCACATTTATAATATGAGTAAGATATATCTTGTTAATTCTTGTCATTCATTGCAGGCCTTAAACATTGACTCCGATTTATGGTGCATTGGAAGAAGCAAATTGAAGAGGAACTGTTTTCCAACCTCTTACAAAAGACTAATAAACTCTCCTTACTAAAAACCAATAAATAAACTCTATTTTGTTTTAAAAACAGATACTTGTTTCTTACAGCAGCTGAGCTTTGGAGGTCTCACAGACGGTGAAGTACATACAACATGCTTGCAAACAATTGGAACATAAGGGGTCGATGTCATGTCATGCTATTCATCCCAATCCCCTGGGATTCCCAGCTACCGACCAAAAACGATTGGCCTCCTAGGCTTTCACATGCTAATGAAATAAATTAGTTCATATATGAAAATGCAATTAAAGAAAATAATTAACTTAAGATATATATACATACAACGGAATAATAATGGTCATGCGGAAAAATAAAGGAAAATGGAATGCATGATGTATTTATAAATTTATATCATATGTTCTGTATCGGAAATTAGCTTGCTACTTAAATCATTAATTGTTGTGTCCAAATATAAAATATATACAAATTAACATCAATGAAATATAAAAGCTTTATAAAATATAAAAATAACAAGATATTATCATGACGAAAATTAAAGTTGAAGATTGCAATCATGATGATAGTGGGTTCTAATGTCTATACGTTTTTTGAAATTATTAATTAAAATCATTAGTTTAAAACATCAAATTTGTCATTCCTCCTGAGTTGGGCATCCTAATGCGGAACCATTGGGATAAAACATTAGTTTTATTAAAGCATATTATTTCTTACACTAGACTGCAGATAAGCCTATGAATTATATTATATTATTTACAATATTTGTAATAGTAACAATATATTATAGTCTTAATAGCCGGTCGCATAATGATTAGTATATATCATAGGTTTTATTTGTATTATTATAGTCTAATTTATATTATAATATTATAATGTAGCATTAATTATAGGTCGCTTAAATTTATGTTGCAGTGACCTATAATTTATGTTGGTCAAATCCAAAGCGCCGTTCCTGCAAATTTTGAGGTATATGGGTATAATACAAATGTATCTATGTACATAAATATTTTTTTTTCCACACAGTGCTAGGGTCCAAGGAGAGCTTGTCCTCCTCAACAATTTTCCTCCACTCTAAACGGGCCTTCGTGGCTCATCTCCATTTTCTCACCCTCAGAAGCAAAATGTCTATCTCCACATCGTCCAGCCATCACAATCTGGGCCTGCCTTACCTGACAACTGGAAGAAGTAATGTCTTATATAACCTTATTTGAGGCTTCGGGGAGTAGCTCTATTTTAGAACACATTACTGAGGGAACAATAATATTGGTCATAATATATATATAATAACTAATGACTAGATATAATATAATATATTAAATGACTAGACATAATATCTTTTAGTAAATAAATGATCCATATTATCCAACATAAGGAATTGGAAAGTAGTACATTGAATCTCAAAATAGTTTTTAAAAAATTGTCATCTAGCTTCAACAAGATCGCTCTACAAACAAGAAAAAACATCGCTCTATCTCATCCACTACACCAGGAAATATCAATGTTTGGTCGGAGGTGGGAGGGACATAAATTCAAAATATCTGATAGATTTCGATTGACCGGAGATTCGTTGAGTCGATTTACTGATAAGTGAAGTAAACGTTACCTCACTCGATTCCGTAAGGGATCGAATGATTTACGGAATATTTAAATGATCAATGTGTAAAAAAGAATACACCAGGACTTCATTCTAAATTTTAAGGGAAACGTTAATCATTTTTTAATAATAAACAATTAAATAAACTTAAAATAATAGAAGAACAACTAAAAATTCATATTTACTTGAAATACAAATAATAAAATGATTTACTGAGTTACATAATCGGCTCAGTGGCAAAGAGTTGCCGTGCCGAAGATCCCAGGGTCAAATCCTGCTGTGACAGATGTTATTTAATCTTTAACAGCCGGGAATGGTTCCTTTTTTGTCTAGGGCGGTGAAGAAGATGTAGGACAAATCCTCTCCCTGCACAACCGTTTTCCTAGGAACGGTACAGTCTCTAGCACAGTACTGAACCCGAACCCAAGCCTTCATGAATTGTTGTGCTACGAGTTTTTTTTTTTTTTACTTAACCACTATCCTCTCTACTGCAAAAGCTCTGTGGAACCAAAGCATATATTAAGTACTTTAGCGATAATTATTGAAGTATCTATCAGTAATTACGTTAATAATTAATGATATTGTTCGTCAACTAAACAAATTTAATGAAGGAAAATTTCAATTAGCCATTTGAATAAATATACCTAAATGGTGTTATTTGCCTTTCGTCATTGCTTTTTTATTTCTACATGAGGGCAAAGGTAACACAGTAAGACAATTGGTTTAACTATGTAGCATGTGTGTATATTACTGTGTCAGTCGCAATCACTTTTATTTCTCATAAATGTTTCAAAGAGAACTTAATTTGTCTTTTTGTTTCTTTCAGAATTGGGTTAGCTTATGGTGATTTTTGGTATAGTCTATATATCTTATATTTTCCCTCATATATATATATATATATATATATATATATATATATATAATATCTTGAGGCGTCGGTAGAACCATATAGAAGAATCAGGATGTCCGTCTCAAGACCTCAGCTACCCCAAGACTTATCCCTAAGATTAGGCCGGTTCTTCGAAAGGCACCTACTGAAGGGTTTTTATACACTTGCACACACCTATATATGTGTGTGTATATATATTATCTATATATATATATATATATATATATATATATATATATATATATATATCTATGTATGTTTACTCTTTATTTTTTAGTTCAGTTCGAATATATTTTTAATGTCTTTTTCATAAGGTTTATGAACTTTGACAAATTTCAAATGTGGAACAAATATTTGTTCAACAGTACCAATGAATATTGATTTTTAGGTGGCCTACGTTAGGTTTGGCCTGGCGGAAGGAATTCATAGTGCACCACACCACGATAATCAAAGAAAACTGTCAACCTAACCTTGATTTTCGATCAACTTTGCCGTGGTCTTTTCGGTCTTGCTTCACCTTTTGCACAGTATTCGCTGGATTGGTCGGAGGGATCAGGTGGTCCTGATATTCAGACAGCAAAGTTTCACGCACATCAACGCGACGGTTTTTTCCCAAAAACCAATCGAGAATTGAGGTGATTGAGACACAAAGCATCCTTCAAAATGGTTTGGGCTGAGCCAAATGATATTCTAACACTATCAGCGAGGTCTCTAATTGTCAATCGACGATTTTCAAGCACCAATTTGATTTTTTGGACGTGGCGCTCGTTGGTAGACGTTGATGGTCGTCCAGGGGTCGTGGTTCGTCTTCAACGCGTTCTCGGCCCGCTTTGATCTCGTTGTACCACTTATAGACGTTTTTTTGTGCCATAGTTTGATCATCAAAGACCTTCCGCAACATTTTCAACGTGTCCGCACAAGAATATTCGATCCGCAAACAAAATTTGACGCAATTTCTTTGCTCATCATCACTTATTGTAATAATCGAAAAATTCACTTTTGGTTGTTTACAAACACACGTGTAGCTCGGAGATAATCAAACCTTTTGACAAACAGACGCTTGGCAAATGTTATATACAGTCCGACCAGCCTAGGAAAAAAAATTTACCTCCCTTCCTAATGTCCGGGAGTTTTAAATGACAATTTCACCTTACTTATTGATCACAGTAGTAGATCGATTGTATTAATACAAAAATAAGAAAAAATTTGTTTCGGAGTTAATTATTGGTTACGAAGGTAATTATTTATAGCTAATTATTAATTATTTATAAGTAAAAAAATAAAATAAAAACAAAGACACTTTATCTGAAACTGGATGAACTCGTTCATTTATGTAGAAAATAATAACCCTAAAACTAATTACTCATTTTTTACTGTTATTAAATTTTCCGATCTCTATGATTCAATTTTGAACAGTTGAGTAGTGTATACAAATAAAAAATATATAAGAAAGTGAGGGAGAGAAAAAAAAAGTTGATTTAGTGATAAAGACTATTTTACTTTAAAAATCGAACTTTTATTTTAAAAACTTATCATTTTGGCGGTATCCTATTGCTAAATATTTATGGTTAGGAACTTGTGGTGCCTTTTGAAAGCCATAACTAATTTAAAGTAAATTGAAGATGAGCTTGAATCTTAAATATTTCAACACATAATTGAGTAGTACCCAGGATTCACAGTATTTAAAATTTATCTTATATAAACTTTTTATTAAATGTATAAAGGGAGCGAGGTACCTCAGGTATAGCGCAGAGTGGCCGAGTCGAAGGTCCCGGATTCAAATCCAGCCGTCGCAGATAATTTATTTAATAAGTTAACGGCCGAGGGTGGATCCTGTAGGGTGGGCTCACCCAACCTCTATAAAGTAACTTTAAAAAGGGGATCTAGCGGCTGCATGTGATCATGGACAAATCACAATCCGTGATAGCACAATTGTTATCCTAGGAACTAACTAGTGAATTTTCTACCATGTACTGAATCCAGGGCTCAACATGGGTTGTGTTGGTACATTTTTTTTTAGGTATATAAAGTTTATTATTAAAAATGAGGATACAGACTCAATAAACTTGATAAAAGCTATGCTGTTTGTCTCATTTTTTTCATAGTGATATGCATTTTCGATTTCTGTTCTTCGAGATAAGATCTCTAATGTCACAAAACAATATGTTGATGAGCGTAGAACTACTGATCTGTTCTGCTCTCATCAACTTACTTTATTGTTTATTTGTTTTGGTTGAGGCCTGTCTAACAACAGATTCGGGCCCAAGAAGCTTGGCATTACTCTTTTCAGGACAATCTGTAGAAGCGACGCCGAAGCCGGTCAGATCAGAGTGGGATCAGGAGAACATGCCATCCGCCTCCTTGTCACGTCTTGAGCTTAATCAAGTCCTATGGGCTTTGGCATCTTGGAGGAGTCGACAAGGGTTAACAGATTGAAGCGGAAAATTTATATTTGCAAATGTAAAGTTTATATATATTTAATACGAGTATATGGAAGGTTTTTCAGAGAATTATACGTCAGTCAAGATGGCACTTGAAAAAGAAGTAGCAATCATTTTAAAATTGAGTTGCTTTTATCAAATGTCTGAAACGCAAAATGGCCCGCATAAAAAAAAATTAAATAATTGAAATAGTTTTCCCAATGACTTAGAAATAATTTTAAAACGTCAGCATTACACTTACTTGCAGATCACTATTTTAGTAATGGTCCCTCATCATATATCGATAAAATTTATTTTTGTTATGTTTGGTTTTAATCCTGTATATAAGATTTAATAGGGTCAGTTTACGGATTGTACCCTCCTGAAATTAATAAAAAAAGATTTGATTACTAAACCCACTAACATAACTTTTGTATTTTAATTAGTAAGTCTAAAATAAATATCCAGGAAAGTAAATCAATTTAATCGATATAACAAATCATTAAACCGTATTTTATATTAATCTTATTAAATTTTTCCCACGAAAAAAAATCTTCAGGAATTAAATATCCTCATCAGATGCAACAAAGTATTTATTCGTAATCAATCAATTTATTCAGTTGGTTATTAGCAGACACCTATGCTATTATTAACTATTGCTTTGTGCAAATGTCGTAACTGTTGAAATATGCAGCTTGAATAGTTCAGCTTTCCGATGAGCCGATAATTTATTTGTTATCTATTTTTGTTTTTGATCAGCATCTTACGAAGCATAACTCTGATATTTTATTGTATATCGATGATTTAAAATATTAGAGTTAAAACTTGCTCTGCTGCTTAATTTCGAAAATTCAAGACTATTAGCGAGCTGTCATTCGAGCAATGAACATCCTGTACACATATTGGTCATTGCTCATGTAAATTTGACTATTTTTGCCTAAACTTGAATAGTTTAGATTATATTAAGTCTTTGGCCATTATATTTTTTTTTGTTGAATAAATTTTATGTTTCTATAACAATTTTAATCACTTAAATGGGTCCGTTTATGTTTAATGATTTCTCATAATACTAATACAGTTAACAGTATTTAAATATATTACATAAAAGTTACATTACTTCACTATCGCCGTATTTTCTTGTGAATATATTTTAAAAGATGTATTATTTTCATTCGTTTAGGTTGTGGATTTATTGTTCACAACTCATTCCTTTTTCAGCTGAACTGAATTTTTTTAAATTCACATACATTTTTACAATATATTTTATACATCGTTTGTTTTCATTGGCTATGTTTTAAAAAAAAAAAAATTGTAATTATTCTTTAACCGTATATACCTTATGAATGGGAAAATGGTCCGGACGAAGGTCAAAATAAATTCTTAAATATCAAGAAAATATTTATTAGAAGCCAACGTTTCGACCCACATTGCAGGACTTCTATAAGGGCTAATAAAGAAGTTTAACATAAACATAAAATTAATAATTGCGCCTAAAATACGCAATAAAATAAATAAAATAAAATTAGCTTTGAATAATCAATAAATATTCACCTAAATTTTGTGATTCAATGTTTAGTATTGTATGGTTCTCAATGGAAAAAATGGGAGAAGGGAATGCAGAGGAACATTTCTAAAGTATTTTGGGTGGGATTATGATGCTCTATACCTGACGGGACCTCTCTAAGCCGGCATAAAACCTGGTTCGCTGGCTACCAAGTATGAGGAAGGTCTTCCTGCATTTCGACCAAAGCAAATTTTCCTGTTTATGTTATAGGCGGGGGGGCAAAAAAGTTTCAGCTGTCTGGATAGACGACCAACCTGTCCTGAATTTTAAAAATTAATGTGAGTAACGAGTCAATAGGGGTGGCCTGTGGTCTAGTGGTTACTATAAAAACCTACGAAGCCCAAGATAGCGGATTTGTAGTCCCGCAGGCAGCCCTCGCATCTTTTAAAGGGAGTAAAAATGCCTAGGTTATGCCGTCCTTCGGAAGAAACGTTAAACGGGGGTCCCGAGCCTATGCGATTAAAACCAACCCTAATTAAACTTGGATAGGCTAAATTTATGGCTCCCAATGTTGCATCGTCCGATTATCCATAGCAGCATAAAGTGACGTTAAATGAAATAACAACAAACAGTCGACTATCGATCGATGCGGATAGTGACAATCTTTACCTTAATGTTAAATTCATGTGGTAGATAAATTATTTAATCTGTTGACATCCGTGGTTCGACTCTACATAGAGGGTGTCCTTAATTGAGAGAAAAATCTGACAGTTGAGTGTGATCTCGGAGAAATCGCCTCCCTTCTCAATCTTTGTCCTAGAAACAGATAGTTAATCCATATAAAATAATAATTTTATTATCTTGATGAATACCATGATTTTATTCCAACACATATTTACTATAGTGTGCAGTTTAGTGATACTTCATTTAAAGTTTTGTTTTTCTTATCTTAATCCCGATGCATTGCTTTTCTTTAATGATACGAACTCAAGTATAACTGAATTCATCATGAAACAAGTCAAAAAAGATTGAGTTAGAAATTGACATTTCAAATCAAATCTGAAAACCAAAAATTTTCTGAATTACAATATTTCCTTTAATGCGTACAAATAAGATAAAATTTAAACAAATACGGCATGATACAGACATAATTAACAAACTAGAGATATGAGTGTATTATCATACGAATGATAATAAAAAGGAAAATGTAGGAGTAAAAATAAGAAAAAGAACTAGAATTGCTACATAAATAAAAGAGAAGGCTAAGTACAGGAGGAGCTACGGCGCTTATCTTGTAGTCGTAAAGTAATTTATGTGAAATAATGTATATTAATTACAAATTTAGTTTTTTAATTAATAGAAATAATATTTTTACAAGTTTTAAGATTCCACATTGCTTATCAAAGTACATGTTGAATTGTCGATTATACATTTAGACTTAAGAAAATATGCTCTCTTAGTTTGGAATAGCTTTAGTATCACACAACAAAAGAACATTTTTAGATCACATCCGATTTGTCAATATGAAGAAAAATCTAGTATAAACTAGATATAAATGATTATTTATATTATATTTATATATCTAGTTTATACTAGATTTTCCTAGTAATAATAAATAATAATATTTATATCAATACGCAAGATTTCTATACCAAATTCGAAATGTTTACATTATATTTTAATATAATTTTGCATGAATATCTATTACGATCTTAATATATCGTAACCGTTTCAGGTAATCGTTAAATGTCTAAATATCTACCTAAATGACTCATACGGGCGATAGTCGATAATTACTATCGATGTATCGATAGGTCATGTCTATCGCTGGTCTATATCGATAGTATAGATTATCGATGGGTCTCTTTTATCCTCAAGTTTTGAAACTCTCGGAATTATGATGATCTGTGACTGTCCAGTGTCGAGTTCTTTTGAAATTGAACTCGGAATTCCTAGAGCTCAAAGGTTCTCGTCTATATAGCTTTGATGCCGCACCGGACGTGTCATTATTTAATTATCCGAAATAACAAATTACATTTTGGGTAGTACACGTACACTTGTGCAAGCAAACCAAATTCCCGGTATTGAGCATTGGCTCTTCTAGGTTTTTATAATTAGTATCGGCCTGTCGATAGTGCTAAATATCGACTATCGCCCAATAATAATAGAAATAGTCTCTACCATGTACTGAAACCAAGAAACTTCATTTATACAGATTATTTTTTTTTTTTTTTTTTTTTTACTTCCTTGGACACAATGGAAGGAGTTTCCGAAAACGCAATGTGCAAATAGGGTCACATGTGGTGTAGTGGTTAGAATAAATACCTTGTCTGCCCAAGATCGCGGGTTAGCAGTCTTATGATTTTTTAACGGGAATAAAAAATCCTTGTTTATGCTTTCCTTCGAAAAAACGTAAAGTGGGGGTCTCGAACCTGTGTGTGCCAGGTACTCAATAATGGTCCTAATTATGCCTAGATTGGCTAAATTTATTGCTCCCACTGCAGCATCTTCCAATTAACCATTGCATCATAAATGAGTAAACAAAAACTATCAACTGAAAAATGCCGAAGATTTTTGGGAATATAGATAATAATCACCTCAATGTAGGATTACAAATAGCGAAGCTAATACGGATCATATGAATCAATATCGCAATCAGTGAGTTAATCGTTCTGTTTAACAAACATCTTTTGTGCCCTGTGTTGCCGCAGATCGCACTTAATCAGTTGACATAATTGCCACTTGTTCGATGAGCGCGCAGACCTCTCGGTTCGATTGGAGGGAACGGGCATGTAATAATTAGCACTCATTCAATCACAGCTAATAATTCTGATGTTGTCTCCATGTTGTGTTTTCTCTTGTGTTGTCTACTCCTTCCAATAGTTCCAGGTCTGTTTGTCAAGCCTTGTAGGCGCCTGATTTAATACTTGTTTCAATTACAAACACAATTGGGTAGCATTAGTAGAGGAGAATCAGGACTGTTGATTAAACTCGATGAGTTAATTGATATTTAGGATTTTAATTTTATCCTACAACATAAGACAACACTAATTATGTTCCTTAGATAATATAAGCTGTTATTTTTGGAAGTGGGATTAGTCCATTTGTATTTTAAAAATCATTAAATCGTTATTCTTTTAAAAGGTTTTAATGATTATTATTTATAATCTTATTTTATATTGTAAAAGTTTTATGGGTTTTAAAACATCAAACTTTGCTAAGTGATAAATATATGCTTGTTTGTTCATATTTTTAAACTAACAAATGGAAACATTTAGATATCGCGAATATGGAAAAATAGACTTCGAAATAGACGGTTTCGAAAAAAACAGCTGATAACAACACGGTTCGGTTTGTTTTCATCGAATATTGGTTCATTGCTTTTGAAATTTCCGTTTTTATTATTTCGGAAATTCAAAGTGAAATTAGTGGACTTGCGTTCTTTGTTACGCCTAAATTTACACATAATAATGAGCTTTTTTTAATCCTCTCTTATTCTATAATATTTACTATTGCTACAACTGAGCGAACATTGTTAGAATGCCATCTAATACGACAGCGATTTCGCACGTGTTATTTTTTATGAGTTAAACTTTAACAATCGGCAGCCCAAGCTGCTTACATTGCATTACCACCGTTTGGAGTAGGGTGTTGTAACGAATGGACCATTCGCCGTTGTTTTGAAAAATCTTCAGATGGCGGCACAGATTAATTTATAAATAAATAATTAATTAAAAAATAATTCATTTCGTCTTTCTACCCAGAGTTTAATCGACTGCATGCACATCGTCCTGCAGGGAAATAATGTAAGAAAAACATACCAAAAAAACAACCTGCATTGATTAACCGGAAGAGGCCTATACTCCTACAAGACAAATGGTCAACAAGACCCATCATAGTGGTACAAGTTTTCCAGTTGTTTTTTATTTTAAGTTTAGGGTACCTACAAGGATTAATCCTTAGAGATTATCAATAAAAGGAAAAAGGGATGGTGGATGGTGAATAATTTTCTCAGGTGAACAATTTTATGCTGATTTTCCCGCGTAATTACACTTCCCCATTCACCTGAAACAAATATAGCTCATTAAGGAGTTGCTACCTGAGGAAACCACTTTAAGTTTGGCCTCGACTCCGGTGTCAGTCTCGCTCATTTGGCTGATTCAGGTCTCGATGCGCTTTCAATGTGGAATTTTACGAATGGCGCTGGCGAAAGTTTAAAAGTTGGAGGTGCGAGAGATCTTCGGAAACCTCGCCGCAACCCGCAGCGAAACAAAAGATCATGGGGAAGGTTATCCATAGGCTTCGGGGTCGATATAATTATGAAGTTGCTCTTACACGATTCTCCCATCGGCACCGGACTTCAAGTAGCCAGCAGGTCACTTCCTTATCATACTAATCAGAACCCCCCCCCCTCCCGATATAATAGTTATACCATTACCTGTAACATTTTAGCTATCAACATATAGATATCAGGCTATAGAATAGTTGATCTGGTATTATCTAATTGATGACGGAGTTTGAGAAAATCGACAGCTTCTCAAATTCGTAGTCGAAGTTTCGGAGTCGAAACAGAAACAAAACTTTCAATAATGAGTAGCATTATGTGGAGAGATTAGTAAATAATGTAATAGATGCAAAGGAATAAGAGAGATAAAAAATAAAAAAGAGATAATCTTATAATCATAGACATAATAAAATGGAATAATTAACACATATAAAGAAGAAAAAGAATTTCAGTCGGAAAAGAAGAAGGTGGTAGAAGAACAAGTTCCAGTAAGTTTTAGGTTCAGTACATACTAGACACTCTGCTGTTTGTTGGACAGCGGTTGCGCAGGAGGGTGACTTGTCCTACTTCATGCTCAGCCTACAGACTTTCCTCATAATTTTTGGTACCCATTTTATTGAGGCTGGATGAGCCCAGATCTCACCTAGATCCCATAGGATCCATCTCCGGCCGCTAACAGATTAAATAAAAGTGCTAGCGAGCGGGATTTGAACCCAGGAAGGCAACTCAGCGCTCTATCATTGAGCCACTCCGCGCCCATTACGGATCAATACGAATGCAAAAAATAAAACTATGAATCTTACTTCGTCAATAAATAATAATAAATCGTCAGTTAAGGT
Organism: Arma custos; assembly: GCA_037127475.1. Classification (NCBI taxonomy): domain Eukaryota; kingdom Metazoa; phylum Arthropoda; class Insecta; order Hemiptera; family Pentatomidae; genus Arma; species Arma custos. The sequence goes on along the minus strand of CM073762.1, from coordinate 72,612,219 downwards.
GCATAACCCTACATTCCTGACTTGGTATTTTTCCCTTCCCTCAGTACTGCATATCATTAGATTTGTTAAGTTATAGTTTATAGTAGTTATACTGTAACTGTTTGTAAATGTTTTAGCTTGTGTAACTGTTTGTTTCACCAATAAACTCTTTATCTGTCTTCAGTTGACCACAGATTTTGGCATTCTTTTTGCATCACTGTTAAGAAAAATTAACGATCAGAAAAGTCCCTTTTATGGGAAGATGTTTATATTGAGGAAATAGAGAAAAGATCCAACTAATACAAATAATAAACAGTAAAATATTTTTAAAATATTGATGATTCCCTCCAGTTATTAGTTCAATTAGTTTCCTATGAGCAAAATGTCGAATTCATTTATTTATATCGGCCAATACCACGAGACATAGAATGTTCAACAAAAAGGTGCTCTATTTCAGCGCCTAAAGAGTTGAAATATCATATCTCGCATTATTCGGAAATTCCTAAATTATAGGTAAAATTAAGAAATATTTTTGTCTCCAACTGACTTTTTTACTATAGGTACTACTGTTACAGAGTGAAGGAAAATGTGATTTCTAATCTTTATCCTTGAGGTTCCTTCGAAAAAATAGAAAAAAATCTTTCTTTGTGTTGTTTTGGGACAAATGGATATGCTAATTGAAGTTGTTATAAATGCTATCTATTTTTGATTATTTTATTTTATCATTGATATAATTTATTTATTTATTTTATGAATGATATCATGAAAGTTAGTTTTCCTGCCATTTGTCTTATATCTTAAGAAGTAATATAAATACAATTTAGAAACAGGAAGGTTGTGAGTATTTATATATGCAAACATTTTTGAGAACTTATAAACCAAAAACTTGTTTAAGTCATTTTTATAATAGAGAAAACTTACATTAATGTATATTTCTAACCCGTTTAAATAAATATATTATTTATTTATTCAGTTTTTAATATGAAATTTAAGTTTCATATAACTCTTTTTTCCACTGCATTGACTATCCCTTAAGCGTGTTCTTGTTAGGCATCAACATATTTTCTTTTTTTTTCTATTTATTTTCCTTTGAATGACGGACACTCTATTACGGGGCTCAGAAGATTTTTTATTTTATTAAAATGCCTTTATGTGTTAACGCTCCAGTGAAATTCCTATTAAGCTTAATCTTGGAGGACTTTTTCGTCTCAAAAGAAAAACAATAATTATGTAATCGTTTCATGCCTGTTTAGTGGAAAATAATCTAAGTTGTATATAATCTTATGTAAGGAAAAATTGTATAACAACTGAAGATTTAATTAAATAGTTAAGTTTGGTTATATATAGGGTAATCGTTATCAATATAAGAAACCCTTTTAATTGATTATTAGGCAATTATTGGACCAATATAATTATTTATGTTCAATTTATTTATTTTTATCATTCCTTTAAGATCAATTTTTAAAGTTCAAAGTTTTCTAAACTGTTTGCTGTTCATCTATAATTATCTCCATATGATAATATGCAATAATATTATTCTGTACAAATACCTGGAATAATATCAATGAGGTGATTTTTAATTTAAAATAAAGTAGTGTATGAAATATTTATTATATTCTTCCCCGTAGTAAAATGACAATATCTACAAAATAAATAATGTAAATTGTTATAAATAAATAGTATGATCAATACTTCACGTTATTTATGCCAATAACAAAATGAGAACAGTTTAGTCTGTTTCTATAAGTAACGAAGAACAAATAATATTATTAACAATTTACTTTCCTGAACAAATAAAAAAAATACAAAACTTTGACAGTGTTAATATCATATTTTTTGTTTCCGATCTATTGTGTTTGTTTTAGGATTAATATTTTATATAAAATTCATATAATCACCTATAATACAAAAGAACGATGTATAATATCATAGGTAAAATACGTTATCAATATGCACTTATTTATTATTTTTAATTGTGCATAAATATAATTAAATAATATTAATAAAGAAATCTTTATGCTGGAACTCAAAATTTCAGTTTTTTACCTCCGGGTACAGATATTGAAGTATATGTATGTATTGCAATAGTGTGCTAGTTTTAATTTTTTACTGTTCAATCGACTTAAAGACTAAACGTCTATCTTAATTGAAGAAAAATGGGCCCTTATAATTTAAAATTAGTCTTATGAGTACAACAAAACGTAATATAAACTTGCAGGCATTATTAAATTATAATTACTTCGAAATATTTCCATGAGGCGATTTTCAATTTTAGAAAAATAACAATATATGAAATATTTATTACATTATATTGAAATATATATATATGAAATACTCTGGTGGCTTTAATTTATTACTGTTCAACGGACTTAAATGCTATAAAACTATCTAATATGGTTAAAACCAGACTCTTACAATATAATAATCATATTACAAATAAATTAACATAATATAAACTTGAAGACAATATTAAATTATAATAATAAAAACATATAAAAAATATGAAAAAATAAATACTGAAAAATATATTAATGAGTTGATATTTACATTTTAAATATGTAAGATTTTTTTTTAAATACTACAACCACTGTGAGTGAACTATTCTAAACACGTGCAATTTTTTAAATGATTTCATTTCTTTCTTTAAAGATATCCTTCCCATCTTGAGTGCTCATCCTATACTTGTTTCAGAGGGTATGGTTTGTATTCCGATCTTGTCCGATCTGCCGCTACTAAGGGATGAGACACATCGTTTTAAGTCAAAGGTTCCCAAGAGGATACCCTTCGAATTCCGTCCCTATTTTGCATGGACACTCCGTCCTACGTTCGTCTCAGCTGATTTCTTCCTCTGGAAAACAACATTCTGCTAGCTGAGAGTTCAGAATCAAAATAAAAACATAATGGTAAGTTGTTTTAACATAATAAAAATAATGATAATTCTTCTCTGTAAAGAAAGGTGCAAGTTATACACTTAAAAAAATAATAAATTTGTAGAAAAAATAATTTTAAATAAATTCTCCTTTTGTTTTTAATGTAAAATTAGATTTCTTCGTTGTCGTTGTCAAATGTTGCAAGTGATTTTTTTTCCCTAAGCTTCTATTAGTAGCGGTTAACAAATCCGATCAATTTTTCAGTAAATTAACAATAACTTTTGTTTAGTAAAATATTACAAGAATTTATTTTGTCATTTTACTCTACTGGTTTTAATAAACAGACTTAAACACTATAAAATAATCTAAACTTATGAAAAATAAAACCGCAGAGTTTAAAAATCGTGTTATAAACGTTATTCCCCTGCAAAACCGTTGTACTTGAAACAGTACAGTATCTACCATGTACTGAAACCCAGACCTGTTTACGGTTTGTATCGGTACAGGTTTTTCAACGTTATTCAAGCTTAACATTCATTTGTAGGTAATATTAATTTATAAACACTTCGATAATCCAATAACAGCCACGGAGGTACCCTGTTGGATGTACATTCGCTCCTGGGGCTCACTCAGTCTCCATAAAGTGGGTACTCTAAATAGGGAGGAAAAGTCTGGCGGTTAAGCGTGATCTCAGACAAATCACCATCCAGATAGGAACAGTATAGTTTCTATCATGTACTAAACCCAAGACCCTTCCTGGGTTATAGTGGTACAGGTTATTATTTTTAAATAAAATATAATTTGAATTATTTAAAATTTAAATAATATGAACATTTTTAAAAAAATGTATTTATTGAACTTTACACCTGTATACAGAATGCATCAAGTAAATATAATGAAAGATAAATCATGTCCAGAGACAAAGGCAAGTAGAGAAACTACCCAGTGGTAATACTCGAATAAAAAGTTTAGCTTAGAAGGTCACGAAGGCCATCTTCTTTTCAGACGCCTGAGAGGATTATCAGGAATTGAAGAGGTTGGGAGGATGAAATCTTTATTTTTAAAAAAGCACAAAAACGAATAAAGGTTCTTGGATTCAGTATTTCGTAAATATATTCTTTTACAGTCAACAGTTATTTGTAAAAGGAGATGATTAAATTGAACACTTACCAAGTGACACTGATATTGTATGAATAAAATTAACTTAATTACTACCCAATTTTAATTGATTACTAATTCATTGTTATTTTGTTTCATGTTTCTTCAAGGCTTGGAGAAAAAATAAAACCGACAGGATTTCACTCAATGAAGGATTTCAAGTTTATAAGGTTTGGATGAGAACCAGGAGGATCTCCCAACCCCATGCTCGATTTTCTGCTGGTTTTATACAATCAGTCTAGGAAAGGTAAATAGGAACTCAGTGCTTAACTTACTGGTTCATCCTCAAACAAGACTGAAAAGACAAGAAACTGCTCGACGTTTTCGCCTACTTCAACATTTACTGGACAAACGCTCTAAGCTCCCAATTAATTACAAAAGACTCATTTATATGACAGTTATCAGACCTATTTGGACATACGGAGTTGAGCTTTGGGGCTCTACTAAACCATCCAATTCATCTCGTATCCAATCCTTACAATCCAAAATCCTTCGTAAAATCCTCAATGCTCCTTATTATGTCACAAACAAACTCATCCATCATGATCTTAATATTCCATATGTTGCTGATTTGGCCAAAACTAAATTCCAATCCTTCCATGACAAGCTCCATACACACTTGAATCCGCTAGTCTCTCAACTTGCTTCCCATACTATTCCTGATAACCCTCCGAGGCGTCTGAAAAGAAGATGGTCTCTAGACCTTCTACAATAGTACTTTATTGGAGTGCTACCGGTTGGTAGTTTCTCCATAAGTGTTTTTTTGTTTTCATGCCATTTGTTCATATTAGCAAATTTACTTGTTGTAATATTATTACAGTTGTAAATATCAATAAATTAATCTAAAATAAAACTTACTGGAATATTCCGCTCCTTTGAAATGTTTAATAATTTATGTTCAACATTTTTAGTTTTAAATACATTTAATGGAGTATTCATTAAATTAATACATTAATTCGTTAAAAAACAAATACCTTTTTCAATGGATTGACTGATTTGGGCCTTAAGGTAGACATCCAAAATTAAAACAAATATTTAAACAACTAACTTGTTCAAATTTATTCCACCGCGGTTTATTTATTCTTACACTTACGTAGTCTGTGGGCATCCTCCACGTTCTATTTTTCAGAAGCCCTACTAACTTACGTCATTCTTAAGACTTAAATTGTGGCAGTATTCAATTAAATATTCTTATTAGTTCATTGTAAATTAAATTTTAAAAATGAGAGCTGAGATTCAGATGATCGGTTTGTTTCTGGCAATTTATTAGCAATTAAAACCGTCTAATTTTTCAGCTAAGTTTCACTGTAGAAAGAATTTTAACTAACAAGAAATGTATTTTTAGAATTTTAAGTAACAATTTAACTATAAATATATTTCTGTTTACGATTACCAACGTTCTCCCCTACATCGTTTTCTAAAAATCTTATAAAGTAAATTCGATTAGAAAAAAATATTTACATAAAGAAAGGAAAAGGAAGATTACGATATAATAGTATTATCGAAATTATAATATATTTCTAGAGGGAACAGATATTAAAAATTGTAATTTTATTGACTGTATTAATAATAAAAGAGAAGAGAGGCCAGAAGCTCTCTAAGTTTATTTAATGTCACTTTATGCTGCAATGGCTAATCGGAGGATGCTACAGTGAGAGCTCTAAATTTTGCCTATCAAGTTAAAGAAATGCCAACAGCACGCGGTTTTCCCACCCAATTTCTAACGACGCCTCAAGTCGGCTATCGGTCGAAAGCCCATATGCTCAACGTTCTATGGTTGGTATCTTATCTTAGTTATTTCACAAACTGAGCATTTTTTTAAAGTGTAGAAATTAGATTTTGTGTTTCATTTATGGACAGAATACACTATATGTACAATATAATATTTATAATGCAGACAGCATATACTATATATAATAATACGATTTTTATTTCATGTTATTTATGTATTTTTCAGACTATAATTCTAAAATTCCTATTGTTTATATATATTATATTACATATACAATTATTTTTATTTTTTAATTAATGCAAGCAATATTAGGAAGGAAGAATGCAGTGCCAGAAGGTATGAGTAGTATTTTAATTGCTTTATTTATATATATATATATATATATATATATATATATATATATATATATATATATATATATATAAAGCAATTAAATTATATATATATATAAATGCATATATATATTGCATATATATGCATATATATTTAAATATATATATATATATAAATGCAATTCTAAATATTTTTTCAGGACTGAAACGGAGTTCACTTCTAGTTTTGCAAGCCCCATCCCACCCATGACTTTACTATACCAGGTAAATTTATCGGCTACAAATTTCTCACTTCTCCGTTGCATTCTCCGCTCCCCGATACATTTTTTTCTTGTTTGAGCCAATTTTTTTTTTCTTTGTGCAGTATTTTATTTTTATAACCTCCCTAGCGATTTATGTTACCCCATAACTTCACTCCTCAGCCGTTTAGGGAGGCGATTCGGCTGAAGTAATAAACATTAATAGTCATGGAGCTTGCGAGTCATTTCGTCTTTGTCTTTATTAATTTTTAGTTCGGTAATAGATTTTCACTCAAGAAGACTTTTTTCAGAAAAAAAATGTTAAAGTTTTCCATATTTTAATTATTAAAATAAAAAGAGAAGTAAAATAAAGCGACTCCGTCAAAATTTGAATATTTTCGTTAAAAAAATGTTCGTATTGTTCTATAAGGACCCAGGCATGTCAACTGCCCTCTCTTGGCCTTGGTATTTGGCCGGTGCTCATCAACTATGGTTTTTCCTGAAAACCCTAGTGACCATTTTCATTCTGAAAGGGTTGCATTCTATAATATCTTCACAAGTAATCTCCATCTCCTGTAAATCTTTTTGTACCTCTAAGAACCAGGCTAGTCTGGTCTTTAATAAATACATACTTACAATTTAATACCCCGATCTTGCAATACCTGACTTAGCAATTAGACAAATGGATTTATTTGGTGAGAGATTATTCCTGGTGGGAGGCAACGCAAATATGCAGCTGCATCGTTAGCTACCATCATCAATAAACACCGTGGCACATCTCTGTAACCCTACCTCATTAACTACCATAGTTTATTTAGTAGTTTTTAATCTTCTTCATAACAGGAATGTCATCTTCGTACTTATTCCGCTGGTCCTAGGGGTAGTTATAGTTCCGTCAAGTGGCATCACATTATGTCGTTTCCACGACGGTCTAAAACGTTTTGTAATTCATAAAATTGGAATGGTTGGTGAAAAATTGGTTTGAAAATATACCTGAATAAATAAAGGCTGATTTGAGGATGAATAACGGATAATTCATGATGGTCTAATTTCAACTGGCATAGTTTCCTGTTATATGAAAATGCTAATATAACCTACATAATATGTGAAGGAACAGGAATTTATTCAAGATGCTAGTACCGAAATAAATACATATCGGATAGAAATAATATTGTTGTTAAAAATACAGTTGACGGAACTTTAACTATCACTATCGGAATTTTAAAAAAAAGCTAGTCTAGATAGATGAAAAAAAATAAATGTGTTACAATACAACTCACGAACGGTTTTGGGTTTAGTACATGGTCCCTACCAATTAGTTTTCTAGAAAATCTTTGTACAAGGAAGTCGTTAGGCCAGTCCTCTCAAAGTTAACAGAATAAATAATCATCTATCATAGCCGGTTTCGAACTCGAATCCTAGAGATTAGTAACCTCTAAAAAATGATTCAAGTGCTGGGGAGGGACCACAAACTCCCCACCCTAACCATTCATTTTATTTTTATTACTATTTCAGTAATGGGATAGGTGATTCATGAAGTAATTATAGATAATAGAGGTATACTAATTAATTTAAGTAAATTAAAGGTAATTGGTTGGGTATTGAATTAAATGACAAGAGTAAAAATATCTTAAATATGTTGATAGTTGATTTTGTATATATGACGAAGGAAATGATCTGGGTAGAAGTAAAAAAAATTCTCTTAAATAGGGAGACATTTGTATTGGTAAGTGAACATTTTAATGCTTACCAATAAAAATGTCTCACTCTTTAAGAGAATTTTCTTGACCTCTACCTGGATCGCTTTCTTCCTAAAAAATATGGTATTTAATTATTATTCATAAGATCCATCAGGAGATGACTCCTACTGCAACAGTCTTTATATGTCACTTCACATCAATGACAGTCTTCAATACTTCATATGGCAGCATACCAAAGAAAGAACTTCATATAAGTGTCATCAACTAGGGTATAATATGAGTATATTATGGGAAATAAACATTAATTATATATATTAGAAGAATATTGCCTACTTAATAACACTGTTATTCTCTCAAATTAATTGTTTTCTAGTATATATTTTTATTGTCACATTTTTTGTTCATATACATAGAGGTATTTACTTTTATAAGTCAAAATATTAATCAAATTTAACTGCAATGTTTCATCATCTGACATGAATAAATAATTATCCCAATCTGGGATCTAGAAACAAGTTTCTTTTTAATCTACTCTGAGTTTTAGTATACTAATACATCTATGCAGAGAATATTCCTTAAGTTGCAGTTAATCTCCCTGAGCTCTTAGGTAAAAACCCTGCGTTTAGAGGTACCCATCGAGATTTACCATGACGAATACCTTAGCACTGCTGTTAGTAAATAATCTTGGATCATTTCAAACATCTGTCCAGCTATTTTAAGTCCAAACTGTACAAGGTATTATGAAACCTAACATCTCTCTGAACTCATCAATTGGAGATTTCCTCTCAGTTTCTCAACGCCCCAGTTAATTTGGAACCAATATTTCCAATGGTTATTCCATTCCATTACAATAATGAAGCACTCTTTCTGCACTCAAGAATACAATTAATATACAAGGTAGGATTAAAAAAACAACTGTAAACCTGTATGAGAATGTTAAAATAGATAATATAAATCACCATAAATTTCCAGAGAGCATTATCAACATTGAACACTCTTCCTTATTTTGTCTCTATAATATGGACTTATTCTTAGTGATTTTTCATTAGACCGATAACTTCTTATTCGATAATTAGACCAAAAAGAAGTTATATCTATATAGCACTATTGTTTTAATTTATTTGTATTACTGCTATCTAATTGAAAATGTTGAAATTAAAGATCAAAGCTACTCTCATTTTAAACCAGCAAACCTTTGCAGATTCAAAACAAATGCTCAGAAAGCCACTTAAAACTTCGGTAGAACATTGTCCAAAATAGATATATTTCCTTATTGCAGCAGGCTCTTCAATTATTAATATTATTTTAAAAGAGTAATCATAATGAAATCACATTTGATTATTTTCACAACCTGTGTATTGTAGTTTCGTTTTGTTTTGTCTGCACTACCAAGTGTTTCTATATCAAGTTCAGACAATTCTCACATTTTTCTCTTGTCCCTGTTTGTACCTAGATATTTAGTATGATTTTTGGAACTGTAGTTTCAATTTATATTGAAGATAAAAACATTTTTTATATAGTGAATTATATTAATGTAAATAAGTATGTATAATTATTACCTATGTATCTGTTCAGGTAGTTCGAGCATATTATAAGAATGCTTGGTGAAAGCCATTTATAAAAGAAAAGGAAGAAGGCTAAAAAGAAGATCTGGCAGAAGGAAGACAAATAGGCCTGCAAACTGAAGAAATTGACTGGTATAGTGAAATACCAATAAATAGGGAAAAAAATCTTTGACTATCGTACTTTTGGACCAACCAAGAATATTTTTTGTTAATATTCACACTTGCATTATAACATATTCATTCTCTATTTCATTGGGGAGTCTACATTGTTTTACAAATAGTAGGGTGCATAAAAATAAGTATATTCCAAATATAAATGTATTTTTTGGAATATATTTGTATTATTATTTCTTTGATATAAAATACAATTAATACTTAAAGTATAGTGCATTAGCCATCTGCTAGCCAATTGTTTGATCCCATGCTAACACCATTCCTTGGTACATTTCCTTTATATTACAAATACATATTAAATATTTCACGAGGTGCTTCAGCTTCTGTGAATTTTTTTCCAAAAATACCACAAAATTATGAGAATTTCGTAGGACACTGTTTCTTCTTTGAAACAAATAACTAAATTGAGGAATTTTTGAAAAAATGGAATGAGATTAAACAAGCTTAGAGAATGCTCTAAAAGGATTATTACATATTAAATAGAATTAAAATATTTAAAGTCCTTTGAAATCTCGAATTTGGAAAACCTGTTTTGTTTTTAAACACACTTATTTATCATTAACGACTTCAGTAAATGGATATCGAATATTGTTCTAATTTTGTAGATTCAAGAGCTCTGAGGAGAATTAATGGTTACAAAGTATACAGGAGAGTAATTCAGAGCTTGGCATTTTATCTTCCAATTTTCATGAGCCAGGTCCTCTGTCAATAGAGCCTGAAAATGTATGTAACCAATAATCACTTTCTACAATAAAAGTGAACATTGAAAAAACTCTTATACTTTTTAAGTTGGATTTCCTTATGTGAGTTGAACATCTGAACCCAGTTCTAAGGCTGATAGAGTTATATTTCTGTGTTGCTTCGGATGAAAGCAATATTAAAAAATCACATATAATTACATATATACTACTGTTCGCTTCGATTTGTCTTCGATGCCCCGAGATGTCCGATGTAGTCCAATGCACAAGATTGTCCAAGGCACAAGATCTCGCCCTTCCGATCTTTATATCCGTTCCCATAGAACCAAAACTTTTGAGCGTTCCTTTCTCGCACGTTCTATCTCTCTTTGGAACTCACTCCCACCCGATATCCGTCATGCTTCTTCTTTAACCTCATTTAAATCTAAACTTTTCCAACATCTTCTAAATTCCCAATCAGGTGCTTTATAACCAATAAATAATTGATAGATATTTTCAACTTTATTGATTGATGAACTACTGTAAATATTCCTCACTCACAATGAAATCATTTTTTTTTATTTTATTTTTTTATTTCTGTTACCAGATGCTATCATGTATTTACTGTTTTTTTTTTCCATAAGCCTAGTTCTTTTTATTGTAAATTTGTCTGTTTTTTTTATTTTAATTTTGCATCACTTTAATAAATAACACTAAACATACCTGTTTAGTTAGTTACTTTCAGGATATTTTGTAAATAAGTTTTTACTCAGTTGTAGGCCTTTGGCCAGATAAATATTTTCTTAATTATGTTCATCTCTGTTATTCTAAAGGGACATGGTCCCAGAATAAAATTATTTTTCTATTTCTATATTAAAGAAGTAGTTTAAATTAGGAATTTCTATAAACATCGTTTTATATTCTTCATAAGGATAAATAAATTAAAGTTCTTCGTATTTAAAAACAAAGTACATCATCTTCAACAGAGTTCACATCATAATACTCCTCATCCAGCAATGGAAATTGGCAGCTGATGCATAGTTGCATTTCATGTCAGCTTTTTGACGGCTGTATCTTCTGTAAAACTTAAATGTTAGTCTACTAAAAATCCTACTTAGAACATAATTTGGGACTGAAGAGTCTAAGATTTTTAATGATAATGTGTTCCTAAGATTTTTTAGTATTTACAATGTACTTTGGAGATTCTTTTGCATTGAGAGAGAGAAGAGTAAATTATATTCAATCAACTGGAAATTATTAAATTAGAACAAAAAAGAACCAATTTATTATCAGACATAGACAACCTCCATTATATTAAACAGAAAAAAAAAAATGGAAGCAGTCAAAAATCTACTCGAGTTGCCAAAAACACCAAATTTCGATGATTCCCAATGAGTGATAATTCTGCCCTTGGCCAATGCAAGCAGTAACAATTCATAGTAATTATTTGTTTTGAATTATTGTAATATAAATTGTGAAATATAAAGAATATAATGTTTAAAGGTTTTTCAGTAAAGTTTGTTAAGTGGTAATAATAGAAAGATATCAATATTTTCTATTATTAAATTATAAATTTGCATCTCAATACTTAGTTAGTTATACTGAAAGAAACCAGCATAATCCTTTGGAAAATTTGCTGATATTTCTTTATTAAAAATATGGGAATCTCATTGGTAAAGATAAAAAAAAAAATTATGCTTTTATGCAGCAGTTAATATTATAAATATGTAGATGTTTTTCAAAATAATAATTTCATTTAAAAAAAAAACGATGTAAAATACTGAACTATAAATCTTCAATTTTTCATAAAAAATGGGGAAAAAACCATCATCCAGTCTGTATATATACTTAATTTATAAAAATTATTGGATGTTTCGAAAAAAATTGATGTAATTTTCAATCTCAGTTCACAGCACACGCTGGAGTGAGCAACAACGTCTCTGTGATACTTATTTCTGTATTTATCATCTTTCTTCGTACATACATGATATTTTACATTGTTACAGTTCGTGTTTCAGTGAAGTGAAATGTGAAATTTCAAAGCAAATAACTGATTTTACTTTACTACAATAATTATAATAAGATCGAGTGTTTCAAGCGACATCAGAGCATTATCTCGTGTGCAAGCCGCAGCTGGTCCATCCCAACCACAGCCAAGGTAGGAGGACTCTTATCAGTTACCAGTACGGCCCCTGGCACCGAGGCTGGAGGTGCAGTGGCCAGATCAGTTCTGTTGCAAACTTTTATTTATTTTATTTTTATTATTATTATTTTTTTTTCATTTCATCACCAGTTATATAAATCATCAATATGAAATTCCACCACCAGGTTTTGTCTAGCAGAGCAGATAAAAAAGCAAAAGCCAAGAGAAGCCGATCCCTTGAGTCAACCTCTAGAAATAGTCCGACTAAACCGAAACCCAATAGAAGGCGCAAAGTTGATACGCCTCCTGTGACTCCTAATGATAATTTAGAACCCGTGGCAGGGCCATCAAATCAAAATACCCAGTTAGGGTCATCTACCCTGGTTGAAGACTCACCATTCTACTCACCAAACAGATATCAGCCACTGACAAATCTTACTTGTGAAGCAATGGAGTCCACATTGGCCCCTAAAGTGCATAGGCCACCACCTATTTTCGTGAAACATATAAAAAACTTCAAACTCCTCTGCACCCAATTAAACAATACAATAGGCTCTGGAAAATACTACTGCACCAGTAGGACTAATGATACAAAAATTCAATCAGACACGCCCGATACATACCGCAGAATTGTGAAATACCTTACAGATACCAAGGCTGACTACCACACATACCAATTAAAGGAGGAAAGAGCCATCAGAGTGGTGATCAGGAAATTGCACCCCTCCACCCCTGCAGACGTCATTGAGGAAGAACTCACTGCAATGGGCTTCAAGGTCAGACAAATAACAAATGTCTGCAAAAACAATACTGGGCACCCTGAGCCAGGCAACAAAATTCCACTGCCTCTTTTCTTCGTTGACCTAGAACCAACACCCGGGGTTGAAAAAATCTACGAGGTAAACAGACTATACTATACCCAGATTCAAGTTGAAAAACCGTACCCTAAGAAAGACATTGTGCAATGTCATAACTGTCAATCATACGGGCACACCCGGCACTACTGTCACCACACTCCCAGGTGCGTCAAATGCGGACAACCGCATAAAACCGAAGAGTGTATCAAGCCGCGAGAAACTCCTGCTGTCTGCGCATTATGTCTTCAAGGGCATCCGGCAAATTATAAAGGTTGTCAAACCTACAAAAACATAAAATCACGTGTTCTGGCAGCACGTCGGCCCACCGAAGAAGCGAGAACGTCAAGAAGGCAACCTTCAAAAATTGTAAATGGAACTGTTTCCTATGCAGAAATGTCAGGTGGTCAGCCGAATAATCTCGGGGCCACACTGCAACCCGAACCCTCCAAACACATCCCTCTACCTCAAATCAACCCTATACAAGCACAAAACCAGCCCCAGCAACCTCAATATTCCATGAATAAAATTCCTATTACCCCACATATACCTCCTCCTTCAAATGCTACTGATCTCACGACACTTCTCACATCATTCCTCTCTGAATTCAAATCAATGGTCACACCATTAATATCCCTCCTAACAAATCTTGTTTCCCATCTCTTTCCTGTCCCACAACAACCTTAAATGACATCCACCCTATCTATTCTCCTTTGGAATGCGAATGGTATTCGAAACCACACTGACGAACTAACATCTTTACTGTATGACAAAAAAATTAATGTAGCCTTAATTACAGAAACTCGACTTACCAGTAAACGGCAGCACAACATAACACAGTACCAAACCTACCGGACTGACCATCCTGATGGAAAAGCTCACGGTGGTACTGCTGTCATAGTCCATCAATCCCTTTCCCAACAGTCATTTCCCCTACCTTCGAACGATCTCCTTCAGGCTACAGCTGTTTCAATCAAAACCTTTTCCTTTCCTATCACATTAGCATCGGTGTACTGTCCTCCTAATAAATCCATCTCCGATTCCCAATTCAGCTCTCTCCTCGATTCCCTAGGGATCCATTTCCTTTTAGGTGCAGACTTTAATGCGAAACATCAACAGTGGGGATCAAGAACTACTAATTCCCGAGGCCGCATGCTACTGTCTGCACTTAATTCCCACAACTCCAGTTTTATTTCTCCCGGCACTCCTACATATTGGCCCACTGATCCAAACAGAAATCCTGATCTCCTCGACTTTTTTATCCATGCTGGCTTAGGTCCCCTAAACTATTCCATAGAACGCCTTGATGAACTTTCCTCAGATCACAGTCCTTTGATCCTTACCCTTTCTGTATTCCCAATACCCAAACTTCCACCGCCATCATTTATTAGGGGACCAGTTGACTGGAACCTTTTTCACCAGCTTGTATCCGACACCATTGACCTCAGAGTTTCCCTAAAAACACCCCAAGAGTTAGATGATGCAGTCGATTCCTTTACCAATTTGATCCAGCAAGCAGTTTGGACTGCATCTTCACCTCGTCCTTCCTTCAAACCTCGCAAGAAAAATCCATTACCACAAGATCTTAGGGATCTTATCCTTACCAAACGCCGTTACCGATCCCTTTGGCAAAGGACTAGGCATCCTCACGATCGGAGACTATATAACTACCTCACCAAACTAGTTAAACAGAACCTGACAACCTATAGATCCGAAACCTACAATGCCTATCTTTCCACACTATCCGCTTCTGATAATTCTCTTTGGAATGCTACCAAAAAGATCCTTAAATACCACCCTATTTCCCATCCCCTCCGCCGTGAAGATGGTTCTTGGGCTGCATCAGATGAGGACAAAGCAGAAGAATTTGCCAAACACCTTTCAAATACATTTATTTCACATCCTGAAACCAATCCTACGCACGTTTCCAATATTAATGAATTCCTCTCTTCACCCATTCCACTATCCTTACCTCCTAACGCTGTAAACCCCTCTGAGGTCAAATTCCTCTTACAAAAATTAAAAGTCCGCAAATCTCCTGGACATGACCTTCTAACCACCCAGATCCTACAACATCTTCCCCAAAAAGCGATTATTTTCCTTACCTATCTATACAACTGTATCCTTCGCACAACTCACTTCCCTTTGTTGTGGAAACACTCCATCATCACTCTATTCCCTAAACCTGGTAAACCACCAAATGACACGTCATCATACCGACCCATCAGCCTGCTTCCTATTCTTTCCAAAATTTTTGAAAAGATCCTCCTGAAACGAATCCTACCCATTATCGAATCCAATATTCCTTTACATCAGTTTGGATTCCGTCCCAGGCACTCGACGGTCCAGCAGGGTCTCCGAGTTGTCGATCACATATCCTCTGCTCTTGAAAGCAAACAGTACTGCACAGGCGCATTTCTGGACGTAGCACAAGCTTTCGACCGGGTATGGCACGCCGGTTTGCTGTTCAAGCTCAAAACTCAGTTACCTCAATCCTTATTCCTAGTCCTTCGATCCTACCTCTCTGATCGCTACTTCCAAGTGCGCTGTGGTAACGAATACTCCAATCTTTACCCAATTCAAGCTGGAGTCCCCCAGGGCAGCGTCCTGGGTCCTATCCTATACATATTGTACACCGCTGATATCCCAACTACTCCTGAAACCTTCCTTGCAACGTTCGCAGACGACACAGCCATCCTATCATCTCATCCAGATCCTGAAATGGCTTCCTCGAACCTCCAAAGGAACCTTTCACTCATTGAAATTTGGTGTAACCAGTGGCGGATCAAAGTCAACGAGGAAAAATGCAAACACGTGACTTTTACACTTCGCCGGAGAACATGTCCTTCTGTCCAATTCAACGAAACCATCCTGCCTATTTCCGACACAGTACGATACCTTGGCTTCTTCCTAGACAAAAGACTTACATGGAATCCTCATACCAGACTCAAAAGACAAGAACTTAACAGACGTTTCAGCCAACTATACAGATTACTATGTAGGGCCTCCCATCTTTCAATAGACAATAAACTACTAATATACAAGACGATCATCAAACCTATCTGGACCTATGGACTGGAACTGTGGGGGACCGCAAAAAAATCGAATATCAGACGCATTCAATCCTTTCAATCCAAAGTGCTGAGAACTATTGTCAACGCTCCTTATTATGTCTCCAACAAAACCCTCCATAATGATCTCAACATTCCTTTTGTCCTCGACCTCATCCCTACTAAATTCTCAAACTTTCACCAAAACCTTGTCTGTCATCCCAATCCCCTGGCTCAGTCATTATCCAGTTTCACACATCCATACAATCCACCCCGCCGCCTAAACCGGCAATGGCCCCGAGACTTGTTATAATAATGCTATTTGGAGTACTGGCACTGGCCAGATTCTCCACTCACGACCTGTGTGTGTGTGTGAAGCGCCCTTAACCAGCTTCCATTGGTGTTTAATGCCAGTGACGAGGCTGGGAAAGGGAGCTGAGGCCTCCCGGACTCCTGCTTTGCCCTCATTCATGAGGAAGACGCTCAGTTCGGGGACCCCAGGCAAATAGTAAATAGAGTATGAATGTGTACAGTATATTTCTTTTATGTTTTATTTATTATTATTATATTTTTTTTTTATTATATATATATTTTTTTTTTTACTTTATTTTTGTATATACTTTTTCGCTTGTATGTATTTATTTATGCATTTATTCGTTTATATCATTGATTTTTTATGGAATGATTGTAGCTTCATAGCACCATTGCTTGTTGCCCACAAGTGGCAGATTGTAATGTCTGAATAAAAAAAAAAAAAAAAAAAAAAATTTTCAATCTTTTTAACAAATCTTCTGCATCAATTAACAATCATATATAACCTAAAAAAATCGATAAGTCACAAATCTGTAAAAAGTAACAATTATAATGAGAAAAATACATAATTCTAAACAATATGTCCCATATACATGATTAAAAAAAAATTATTATTGAAAGGTTGTTTTATATATTTTAATACATAAAGTTTTTAAATAACAGTGAAATATAAAATACATAATTATATACAACTCATCTCTTACTTCACAGATCAAAGTTTAAATCATTTTAATATTAACAATTGACCATGGAGGATACTATCCTACCATCCTCAGGATAGCTGATCCCCAAGAAAATATATTTATAAAAAAAATTTTAGACATTAAAAATGCATTTTATGAGGCATCTATGCTTGATTTTGCTGATTGTTGAGACATATCGTTTAGAATTATGTATTTTTCTCATTATAATTGTTACTTTTTACAGATTTGTGACTTATAGATTTTTTAAGTTATATATGATTGTTAATTGATGCATAAGATTTGTTAAAAAGATTGAAAATGACATCAATTTTTCGAAACGTCCAATAATTTTTATAAATAAAGAACATATACAGACTGGATAATGGTTTTTTTTTCCCATTTTTTATGAAAAATAATGATTTTTATAAATTGACTGTATAACACAAAACACTGTATTAACATGATTTTTACATTGAATAAACAAATTTATTACTGTAGAACAACTAACCTGAACTACAAAAATATGATTTTGAATAAACAAGGTTAGATAAGAAAATTAAAGTAATAGATCACCGTTAAAAATTTTATAAACTTTATGGAAAAACATTAAATTTTTCCATGAATTTTTTGCATATATTTGTTGTTGTGACAAAAATATAGTAAAGGAATTGTTTGTTAATGACATCATTTTTTAAATAAGAATTTAGAATTTCTATACTCATCAATAAAACGGTATACAACCAGTGAAATAAGCTTACTCTGGATATTATAAAAATGTTGTTGTATTTGTGAAATACATTATATCAAAAGAAAGAAAACATTAAAGCTCTATAGTATTTCAAATACAAAATTATTAAATAATTAAAATACAAAAAATATTTTTTTCTAGATGTTAAATATCGAAAAATAAACATAGACTTCTTAAGGGACTTGTAAATGACAGTGCTTCACTTATTCATAAACTTATACTTAATGACTAAAAAATAAATACCTATCTAAAGGTATCAGTATTTAGTACTAAAAATATACATTTGACTTGTACTTTGAATCGTACAATCACATATTCACATATCAACATAAGGAACTATATAAATAAAAATGGCCTCAAACAATTAAGTAAAAAAAAAACTATTCCAAAAATAATAATTATAGTAAAATAGTGCTCAGGTTCTACATTATTTATATGACAAAACCTTCTGAGCCATAACTAAATTTGAAATTTCTTTAAAAAATTAAACTTCGTTACTACTTAACAAACATAGAAAGATAATTTCCTTACCTAACTTTCTTCCTAAAAAAATAATCAGTATTGTCACACATAATATCACATTATCATAACACACACTTCAAGGACAGAGGATAAAGAAATATTAACATTTCTAATGGTTTTGTTCAATTACAATACGATTAAACCTATTTTAACATGAGACTGGTAGTTTGTAATATTTTCTGTTGCAGCATCTCATGTGATCCCAATAATCTGGATGCCACCAGGGAATCACAACTGGTTTTTGAGTGTGATCAAGATGAATAATAACGGTTCCTAATTCACTATTGACCCTGGAAAGTGGTGCGGAACTGAACTTAAGCATCGTAGATTTTGCACTAACATCCATTTTTCGTAATCTCATTCCTCTCACATTGGGTATCACAATGAATTCCTTACAAATAAACTAGAACAGAAAAAAGAGAAAAATGTTACAAGATAAAAATCACTTTATATAAAATGTTCAAAAAACAAACTTAGATGTTACCAGACCAATACCAATTGATTATTAATTATCATCTATTAACTTACTAAAAATACTCAAGAGGAAATGAGTAAAAATTATTATCTATTTTGATAAAATATTGTCCAGGTGGTTGTGGATTTTTTTTATTATTTCTTTCACTTTCATCACCTTTCTATTTTTTTTTCTAGAGTTTACAATCTTTCTGTAACTAAGAAGTATCTGTTAACTATGTTTACTTAGTAAGACATGAAGCTGATCAGCTCATAATTTTTTTTCTTAAGTTTGGTTTGCTGTGCACAAGTTTTTTTTTTACTTTACTTCAAGAGATAAATATTACATGTATTAATTGAGGAAATGATTTCAATATAAACAGATTATTTCTTATTTCCATATTTAAAACTTTTGAGATTGGATGTAAAAATTAATTTTTTTTTTCATTTTAGAATATTTAGAAGAATATAACAAAATACAGGTTTAGTTAGAACTGATACCGAGTTATAATATAAATCTTGATTTAAAATATTTTGTTTTTTTATGTCAATTAAAAAAAAATATTTGTCCCAGAAGAGACTTTGGTTGAGTGCTTGTCCAGGACTGTACTGCAGTTGTACAGGAAAATAATTGGATAAGATCAATTTTAAACTTCAGTTTTCCCCCAACTCCACAACTAAAGTCACTTTATTCCATCCACAATCCAGAAAAAAATTATATGCCATAACTGGTCTAAAACCCAGCATTTGAGATCATTTAGCACACACACCAATCCGTGAGCTCTCAGGCATATATTTATCATTTTATTTATTATAAATAACACCATTTATATGTTCCTTCTGAGTAAGTAATAAGATAATTTTCTTTAACATTAAAGAAATGTGATAAAAAAGATTAATATAGCATACTTATGAGTGCCACGTGCCTAAGGTGTCCCTAGATTGGAGCTCACCTCAGGAAAGTTAAGCAGCTGAATAGTTAAATCAAGCAAAAATTATGCGATATTACTATAATCTCAAGTTTCTGACATGACTAGTCAATATCAGAACACGATGAGCCAGCTAAGGTCTATTAAACATAGCAAAACAATCATAACTTTGGTTCAACTATCCATATATTTTTATTTATATCACTCTAAGTGTTACTGATTCATACAATTTTATTCCCCATATTTGTTTCACACCACAGGCCTAATATCGTTTCTTAAGAAGTAAAATCCAGTAAATAAATTTCATATTTTAGTTAGCGTATATAACTTAAGCAATGAAAATCACACTTTAAATACTCCTTAAATCTCTTAAAATTGAAACTTTTAAATCATCACCTTCAGTAACCTGCATTTTGCCTCAGGATTATGATTTATACCATAAGACAGCTTATAACTTATACTTTCGTTATCCTTGTCGCAAAGTTTAAAACTGTAGAGCCATCTCAATCCATCATTGGAATCCTACAATAAAAAAAAGTTTTTTTAATGAAAAAATTAACTACAGTGGAACAGGACAAATAAGGAGCATCTCAGATAAAGATATCAAATTTATTAATTTTTGAATCAGGGATAACAATAGTTTATGTTAGAATATTGATAGTTTGCAGTTAATAGTAAGGCAATGCATATTGAGCAAATGATTTAATAATGTGAATTAAATATAAAATATATTTAAATTGGCTTAAAAAAGTAATATGATTTAAATGTAGTTATAATGTAAACATATTTCTAAACCAACCACAAAAAATAGAAAGATATTACAAGTATACTAAAGCCCATCTTAAACTTTAAATATGATGTGAGTCTATATCGAATTCCTTCAAGATATTAACTATATATCAGTTAATAACGAGATTGTAACAACAATATTTACTCTATGAATGCACGCACTAGACACCAAAAAAAATAAGTAATTCTTTGAAATTTAAATGAGGAGTGTTTTGTTTTTATAAAATAAAATGATTTCAACATTAATATTACAATATGAGGGTTTGAACATTGTCTGAATATCAATCATCCTCATCATTTTTATTATTCGTCACTTTGATAATGGGGTAACTTCTTAATCATAAACAAATTTAAATGATTCAAATATTTTTTCCTTTCTTAGTTCATGAGACAATAAATTATTGTGAAAAAAAGGAGAAGCAGTCTAAAATTTGTAAGCTGTTCATGCAATCACAGCAGTATCATTTTTTTTGCTTCAATAGCAGGCTAACAAATGAATGGTTTTTTTTAAAGTTATTATAAAGGTGATAATACCGAAAAAAGTTTGAATTAGAACTTAAATTTGACAATATCAGTGATTAGGTTTGTTCTGTTGGATGAGGGAGGGATAACTAAATAAAATAAAATAACATTGATCAATGGAGGTAATGAAATAAGACTCAAAGTAAATTTGGCATTACTAAGCTTGTGTCCTTTGTCCAAAAATTTGAAAATTAGTATATTTAAAACTATCATACTCCCAACTATTCTATACAGAAGTGAAATGTAGCCTTTTATGTTGATGGATGAACTATGTATTTAAATATTAAAAAATAACTTGCCTTGCAGATTGTTTGGTATGAAAAAAGATGAGAACACTGGAGAATTTAGGTGATTACACAATGTGGAATTGCAGAGCGTACCCTTTATTATTGTAATTAAAGTGATAGCACATGAAGAACAAAATTTAATAAAAGTAATTAAGTACTGAGTCAACTGATAAACACCCAAGTCATAGGAGAATCACTTTAAGAGTGATATAGCTGATTAGAGTTTGGAGGCAGAGATTGGTGGTATTGGAATCGAACCTTCAGGTTTTTTAAGCCTTATTATTATTATTAATATATTACTATACTATTATTATTTTTCTTTTCTTTTTTTTTTACCCTTTCTTCCGAACTCTGGATTCCATGATGTAAGCACACTGCTCCAATCAAACTTTCATTAGACTCCACATTATTATTAATCACAGATAATGCATACGGCGGATAACAGTAAAAAAGTGATCTAACCACTTTTTGCTTTAGACCCCTTTTAATATCGAGACATTGCCGAGTCAGACACTTGGGAAGATCCACCTTAGTGTAGCATCTGAAAGAAAAAAAATTAATTTTTATCATTTAAAGAACTTAAGCGTATTAGAATAAGGATTTTAACTGTTTAACTAAATATTAACTACAACACAGAAATGATATACATTACAACAACATCTCTAAACTTGAAAAATATATCTCACACGAGACATCATACAATCTCAAGCCTACATAAAGTTCACAAAGTAAATTCGTATGGAAAGATTTATTAACAAGAAAAAACTTTTGTCTATTTTAAAAATTATACTTGACAATTTACTATACAATAAATGTATTATTTACAAGTACATAGTACTGATATATATTATTTATAATAATAGCTCTGGAAGCATGAAACATGTATATCTTGATAAATAGCAAAAGAAACAAATAAATACATACATTTTTATATATTCATTCTATATCCAGTGAAATAAACATTTGTAATGGTAACAAATTAAAACTAGCAGAGTATTTTAAACACATATGGGTGATCCCATTTTAACAGTGCTTATTAATGTCCTGTACTGTTCACTCTCACTGGTCATTAACAATCTATTTATATAACTTTTTTATCAATATAGTTCTTATCAACATATTTCATAATTTCTTTTGTGAAGTATAACTTTCAGTCCAGAGAAAACTTTTAGTAAAACTTAAATGTCAGTACTGTGTCATACCCACTTCTAGAATTTACTCTGAATTCATTATTATTTATTTTATTTTTTTCGGCGCAAAAAATTTTCCTAATAACTAAATAGGGATGAAGGAAAATATTAATATTCTCAATATATTTGTGTGACAGTTACAACTAAATGTATCATAGCATTGATATTGAAATTTGAATAAGCAATGAATTATATAACAGCAAAAAAAGTACAATAAATAAAATTTACTAGGTCTATAAGCTTCACAGTTTCAGTCTTTATAAATTTAATTATGATTTTTTTTTTCTTTAATAAAATGAGCTGCTCATCATCCAGCTTTGCCATTTGCATTTCTTTTACCTCGTCGCCACTATAAGATTTACTAAATATATTGTATGGTTTACACATTCGTAGCCAACAATTAACTGAACTTTATTTTTACAATTGATAATAAAATAGCTGATAATAATAGGTGATTTTATCAAGTATCTAATACCTTCAGTACACCAACCAATGGAACTAAATGAAGTGGAATGTTTTTATTAGATTACCTTCAAATATTACCACCATGGCTTTAACTGTTATATGAATTTTGCCTCAAAATTAGTAATTAATCCAAAAACATGTTTTAACTTATTCATATTTAAATGCTTACTGTGTAGGTTTCTTGTATCAGAAGCCAAGCATACAAACATTCATTTTAAAAAAGTCTCAACACTTACAGACAGTCAGATGACTAACAAGCAAAAATGCCTGCAACTGCAATATTAGCTGTCAGTTCAAAATTAGTTTATGATACACTGGGCAGTAGCATCCTGTGTATTAGCATTGGCTGATCATGACATCTGTAGCTATCTTTGTTAACTCTCCTCTAGGAATTATTTTTAAGTTATAACGTCAAATTCAAAAAGAAAATTGGTTCCCATTATAAGCAGTACCTCCAAGTCAAATAGTGACCATTATGAATAATGAGAAAAGTTATTAATCAAATATTAATCATTAAGTTTTAAATGATATTTACAAGAGAATTAAGTAAAACATACCAACTGGGATATTTTTACTAACAAGTAAAACCATTAGGAAAAAGAGCCATATTGAAACAAGGAGGCAAAGATATGGAAAGAAACCATATTAAAATGTCATAGGTTGAATTTCTTAATACTAGACAATTGTCAGAAGAAAAAAATGCTCTCTAGTTCAACAAATCCAAATTTAAAACCTTTGTGTCCGACGTAAAGATATTTTATCACATACGACATGAAAAAATAATCTAACAGAATAAATTCCTTCATAGGTGTTTCTCAATATTTGACATTAAAATTGTACGAAGGAGAATTTCAAAACTTCCAAGTTTATCAAGTACGGATTCCCATTTGTAAAAACACTAAGCCACACATAATTTTGATTCCCAAGCGATATTTCTCAAATCTCAAAGCTTGGCTAGTAGAAGCAATATGAAGAAGCTTTTAACGTACTGAAGAGTCAAAATGTATTACATTAAGCAGTAACTTACATTACCTGAACAATTTAAAATGAAAAAAAAAAAAATTTTATTTGGATCAAAGGTTTGATCTAATTTAATATTTTTCAATAAATTATTATTTGTACCTAAACTTTTTGTTTATTAAATTGGAATTACGCAATAAATAACCTGTTTTTAAGATTTAATTTTCATTATATTATTTTTATTTAATTTACAGACCTATTGACTTGTTATTTAGCCTAATATTCTTGGCTAGTGATAGTTATATTCATGTTGGAAGCAATGGTAACAGACATTAATCTATATTGTACTTTTTTTAAATCATAGAAGTCTTACCTTTTGTAGAGCCTGATCCAAAATGATGCAGTGTTGACTACACTTAGTGTGTTTCTACAAATTAATGAAAAAGATTTAACATCTTCGGGCCTAATGTACTCAGCAAGGAGAAGCCATATTTTTACAGGATACTCAGTATATTCATTATCATTTTGTGTGTCATTTTGTTGTATTCCATCGGCTAAAAATAAAAATAACATGTACGATGTGATAACTAATAATTTAATTCCAGAATCTGTAGATGAAGATTGTTGAAAATACTTTCTTTGGTTTGTTTTAAATACTGAATGAGTTAATTTACATACCATTAACTGAGAGTGTATTGACAGTAACTGAATTCAATTCGCTATCATCTGTAGGGACAATATCAATATCCTCACTGGTACTTATTTGACGCACTACAAAAAAAAATATAATAATATAAACAATAACAAAAGATCATCTAATCATATGTTCTTAAAAAGGAAAGAAAACCATACAACATGCAGGTACATGAAGAAATAGATATACCTTTTTTATACTTAAAACAGATTTTATTTTTTGTTTTGGTATTCAAGACATTTTTAATGTTTTGCCACATAAAACTCTAAGATACTTTGGTTTATTTTTTATCAGCTAATACGTATTTTAACTTTCATTAGATTTGCATGATATTATAAATGATTATAAAGGTCTGTTTTGAACTGCAATTCGCTGTCCATCTTAATCTTCATATTAAGGCCAATTATATACTAGTTATTAATAGGGGGTATAAAAAATTAACAGTTTTTTAATCCCAATATTTGTATTATTATTTTTAACAGTATCTTTCGACACACCACACTCCCTGGCAAGTTTGCGAGTACTTATGGACGGATTTGACTCAACAGTTTCCTTCAGAACCTCATCAATATCCATTAATAGTCGCCTGGAGCCCTTCTTCCTTTCCAAGGCTGTATCTCCACTGCTAAATTTTTCAAGCCAACGCCGTACAGTGCGCTGGTCATGGACACCTTCCCCTTCATATTTAATAATTTCACGATTTGATTCAACGGCTGTGAAATTTTTTTCCCAGTAATATCCTAAAATTAAGAGAATTTTGTAGGACACTGTCATGGTTCTTCTTTGAAATAAATAACTAAACTGAGGCTTTTTTTGAAGATGTCCAGTGTTAGTAAACAAGCTTAGAGAATGTTCTAAAGGTATTATTAAGTCGAAGTGGATTATTAAGTTGGTAAATAATAAATAGCATTAAAATATTTACAGACTTTTGAACTCTGGAATTTGATAAAACAATCATTTTTTTGTATACACCCTATTACATTGCTTAGCTCAGTTTTGGACTAAAATGAGTTAAATTTCTAACTCGATCTGCTTTTCTCATTCAAATGGTGACTATGACAAAAAGCACTTGATGAAAGATTTTTTGATGTAGATTATAATATGATGTAGGCTGTAATCAATATAAATAAGTTCAAAGAAACAAAATTAGACTAGCTTTGTATATTTTGTAGGGCTGGGAGAACCTATGATACTCGAATAGCCTATAATGATGCTGGGAGAATCTATGGAATGGAAGAACATATGATGGCTGGGAGACATTTCTACAAATTATTTCTTGAATGACTATATCTCCTATGTTTTTAAACTTTAATCTTTATATTGTTGATATCTTTTTCAAATCACTTTCCCTAACTTAATTGAGTACCACAGGCAGAAAAAGTCTGACAATCATACATGAAACTTATAATGGCATGGCATATTGAGATTAAATGACTACAGAAAGATGTTCCAAGCCTCATCTAGAACTATGAATTACAACATGCACCGACCCTACATTTTGCACCAATATTGGCCATAGCTAAGTGCTAACCCTAACACTGTAAACTTGGAAATTTTTCTCACTGTTATATTCTATTTTGGTACACCATGAAACAGTCGAGAAAACATTTGATTAGAAAACTTCACTCATCCCTTCAAGTGTGGAGTTACAAGAGGAAATTTGGAAATATTTCATACTCGTTTTTCTTTTTGATCTATCAATTAATGGACTAAGCATCCATTCATTTACAAGATATAAAAGGAAAATCAAATGATAATAGGAATAAATAAAAAATTAATTTTATATTATTTATTTATATTGTAAGTAAAAACAACTACTTAAGTCATTTATTATTCCATAGGTGAAATAATTTTTGCAGCATAATTGTTCCTTAATAAATATTGTACTTTAATAATATTTAAGAGTATATTATTTGCTATTTCAAGGGAAATGCAGAACTTTTAATATTTGCGAAGTATTTAATTATGTCAACAATTAAAGGAATTTAATTAATTTAAATTTTGAGTTAAGGAAATTCAAAATATAATATCAATTGCCAAAACATTAAACATTTAAGAGAACAATATTTGCTGTTTTACAACTAAAAGTTTAGTATTAAGTTTATTTAAAGATAATTTAATTAAGTTCATTTAAAGATAAGCCTAAGACCATTTAAGAAACATTTGAATTAGATAGAATTATTAGCTGCTGATATTTATATATCCTTTTAGGAAGAAGGAAGAGCAGATACAAAATAATTATCAATAAGATTAAAGTTTTTGTCATTATATAATCACACAATACGAAATGATATTTTAGGTTTTCGATATTCACCTGAGGAATAGAAGAATTTATTCACACGTTGCATGTTGGTAAATTCAGTTAGGTAAACATTTTCAGGCGCATACTGCTTTCAATACTGATGTCAATTTAAAAAAAAACCTGTACTACTTCAACCCCTGAATGGGTCTGGAGTTCAGTACATGGTAGAGACTGCACTGTTTCATGGACAACGGTTCTGCAAGGAGGTGACTTGTCCTAGGTCACCCACAACCGCAAGATTTTTCCTCCTTATTTTGATATTATTTTATAGAGGCTTGGTGAGCCCCAGGAGGATCCTAGATCTTATGTGATCCATCTCCGGCTGCAAACAGACTAAATAAAAGTCTTGCCCGCAGCGGGATTTGAACCAGGATTTCGGGCATGGCAACTCAGTGCTCTACCACTGACCCACTCCGCTCCCTAAAAGTTTATAATAATATTTTTTTTGTCTCATCTTAATTAGGCACATTGATATAATCATATTCAATAAATTTCTATATGCTCTTTCACTATTCTAAGAGATTATTGAAGATCATCAAGGATTGGAATATATAATAAAATGTACCAATTGATATATATCATACCTCATTATCAATAATGAGATATGATACTTAAGGCATATTTACAATGCAGATAATTGCTACAAACACAAGTCATAAACATGTTTCAAAGATGTCAATAAGGTATCATTTAGAAAACAAGCTGATGTTAATATTTGAATGCCTACTGTTTACACCTATCGATGAAATGTTATAGCCATTAACACAAATTTTCCAATTACTCTGAGAGTGGTCAGGATTTAACAATGTCAATAGTAGTTCAGATAATGAACATTAAAGTAATCACATTATCGAAACATGGAACATGAGAGAATAGTTAAAGTAACTCTTTATATTTTAAATGAAAACTTACTTAATACAACATAATAATGAATTACTACCATTGGCGGATTTTAGGGGGGCATGGTCCACTCCAGAGTTCTCATTAGTTGATATTGACCTGAATTTTAGTAGGTTTTCAATAAGAAAAAACACGTTTTACACAGCAAAATTATTCATTGTATAGAATGTTTTCTCAATGGGTGCATCCAAAATCGGCGATTCTGAACCCATTCATGTTTTTGATTCACATATAGATACCTACCGCTTTGATCAAGGAGCTTATTTTATCCATGTTATTGTTTTCTGGCCTGTTGTCTTGAATTAAAAATTGATATTTTAGGTATCTTCATTCATATATGGATCGTATACATTGATAAAAAATTCACATTGACCCATGGCCCCCCCTGAAAATTCTAGATCCGCCAGTGATTACTACCTAAGAAACAGATTAAGTGACCATCTATAAACACTATAGGTATTATGCATATTATTAATAGCCTGTATATTTAATTATAATCGAGATAAATATTAATGAATAAAATAAATAAACAACAAAAGCAACACACAGATAAAATAATAATAGAGAACTATTATTCATATAAAAATAAGAAGAACTGAGACATTAGCACACAAATGAAAGTATTAAAATGTTTAATCCATGCAGAGACTGTTCAAATTCAATTTTTTTTAAAATAGGAAAACCATTCAAACAAAAATCACAATATATAAATTGAGTACTTCAAGCATTTTTTATTAATTGAGGGTACTGAACACATACAATCATTAAAACTTTTCCTTCCAAATATAGATTAAGGATAAATCACTATGAATAAATTAATAGAATAGATCATTAATTACCATGTGAAATAACACTTGAAGCTTTCTTCAATCGTCCTTTTCCTGCAGGCAGATCAGAATCAGCGAATTCAGACAGGGTCACATCTAAAAGAAATTAAGTTCGATTAAACATTTCTTTTAACCTGATAAAGGCAATTTTGTGAATACAAATATGAGGATTAAAGACCAATTTTAGTTTTAACTCATAAAATAAAATAAAAAACCTACCATATACTTTTTCAACAATTCTGCGAGCATTCAGCGAAGAGAGGCGAGATTTTTTGCTGTGATTTTTCGCCATAACTGATGAGAAAAGACTCTTAAAACCGGCCAGCGTTAGATTTCGGATTTAATTTTCATTATCTCCGTTGATAGTAGCCATACTGAATTGTTTACAGTTGATACAGTGTTGCTCAGACAACTATTGGTACATGATTATTCTTATGAAGTATTTCGTAAAAGTTGTGGTTCAGAATATTTTATAATGTTTTTATGTTCACAAGAAAATTGAGAATGAATAATTCTAGACAAGTTTTATGAGTTGTGGGGTTGGGGTGGAGATAATCACAAAGCAGGCGTGTACCCATGACGTCATATGCCAAGATGGATGCCGGGTTCGCAGTCTAGTAGTAGGCCGAATGGAGTAGGGTTTTGTAGGTGTGTCAGTTTCCCTCTTCAGGATAATGCCGTTTTCAACAGTTTTCCCGAGTGATATAAGTGCTGAGTGTCAAATAATACATGTTATAGTAACTCTAATTTTATCTTTTGCCGATTTAAGTCGAAAATGCGACTCAAAAAGTTAAGTTAATAGTAACTGCTGAAGTTCTGTGTCGTCGAATGTTAGTTTCTTTCGAGGGAAGTTAGTTAAATAAAACCGCCAAAATGTGGAATATGATGTGCGATGTGATGCCGACAATATCGGAGGATGCGATAGCTCAACGGAGCTCGCAATTCCCCGCCGATGAAGCGAATTTCGAACAGCTTATGGTGACTATGTTGGATGAAAGAGATAAATTAGTGGAGAGTTTACGGGAAACTCAAGAACGTTTAAGCGAAACTGAGGCGAAATTAGCAGAAGTTGAAAAGGAGAGAGACTCATTGCAAAGGCAAATCTCTGCCACCCTACCCCAGGTGAGTACTACTAAACTACTATCAAACCATTCAGTCTCCCCTCTCCCATTCCATCCGATTTGAACCTTTATTGATTCCTCCCGGCCTACCCCAGAATATGAAAACAGCGATTTATAGCTTTAGTTGTTTTTATATTGTTTTATTATCTGTCATTTTATCATTCATTTAGTCTGTACAATTATTACTGCTTTA
Organism: Arma custos; assembly: GCA_037127475.1. Lineage (NCBI taxonomy): Eukaryota > Metazoa > Arthropoda > Insecta > Hemiptera > Pentatomidae > Arma > Arma custos. The sequence continues at coordinate 72,581,849 of CM073762.1, read as the reverse complement.
CATAACTTGCAAATTAGGGTGCCATTTTGACATTATCAGAGCCAGGGGTTTTATTTCATATTTTATTTGTATTTCAAGTAGTTTATATTGTTTTTAATATATGTTTTATATAGCTGCTGATAGGGGATTTGACATGTCAGAGGGAAAGGCCAAGGTTTCCTTTAGTGTAATTTGTAACCTACCCTTAGTTGTTTTTTTGTTTTTTTCAACATTGATTATATTTACTGCTTCACCTTCAGATGATTTTATGATATTAGTTTTAAAAATAGACAGATAATGTTTTCACATAATTTACAATTTTATAGTAAAAACTTATATGGGAATTTCTCACAATTACTTACAATCCGTATCCCTAACCCTTTTTTGTTTTTATCACCTAATAGTAAGATGATCCAAAAAATACTAAATATTGTGTCTAAAAGTTGACACAATATCTTTTAATTTTTGCACACAAAAAAATAACTAAACTAATTAATTGTTACTTATGGTTTAAGGATTTTGAACAGCTTGTTTTATCTCAGATGACACAGTACTGTATTTTTTGTACACCCTGGATTCGATAATTATTTTTATATTTTGTTTCTAAATTCTTTACTGTTTGCGTTCACTAGAGGGTGAATTTCAAATTAAGGAATCAGTTAAATTTAATATTCTGACACACCTGAAATCTTACATTTCATTAAATCTTAAATAGTTTTATTTATGGCATGAATGGTTTGCTTACATCCTCCTCGATAACTGATCATTTTGGAGTTTCTTCCAGAAACATTTTCCATTAACATCCATTTACTTATTTCTATGTCTTTATCTTTATGTCTTAATTTAAATTCTACGTATGTTCATATATTGTATTTGTTTATGTTTCTGGATAAAATACTTTATTCTCTAATGGCTTTAAGTATTCTTGGATTTATCCTGTTGTATTATGTATTCTAATTATTTATTGGATTTACCTTTTTGTTCATTTGCTCTTAAGTTTTATTAAATTTCTTTTTATGGAGTATTTCTAATTTTTCAACCTTCGCCAGTTTAGTTTATTATAAATTTTATTCTAGTAAACTATATGTATGCTCATATCAGGTTTATCAACTATCTGATAGAATGTAGCACAGAAAGCTTTTTATTATTTTTTTCTACCGATTAAAATATATATTTTGTAATTTAAGTTTTGGATCAAAGGCGTGTTTTGTTTTTATATTTGGATTAGGAAGTAATCCACAGGTTCTACAGGTTGCTTTTGCCTTTTTTTTTCCCTCCAAGAATTAATTTCTCAGTTCACGGTGAATATTGAAGTTAGCGCGCTCTGTTAAGGGCGGGTTGGGCATGCGCTTTGAAGTTTACCGCTTTGGGTCATTTAGAATTTAATACAAATTATATAGCCTTTTATTTATCGATAAGAACATTATTTTTGTTTTAAAGCATTTATAATATTTTAAAACATATCTCGAAGTCTAGATAGCTCACCGTAGTGTTTAGTTATCTTTAATTACCTTTGCCAATAGCTACAATAATGAAATAGGCCATCTTTTTAAATATAATAATCACTTATTTAAAATCAATTATTTAAAAAAATTAAGGAACCTAGTTCTTTTTAATTCGCTTTGTTAAGACAATTTTAATTATAAATATAGATCATAAATCCAAAATCTCACTTCTCTAATTGCTGCAAGATGTAGTAAGAGTGACTGGCAGATTTTTTGCCATAAAGCAGTTTATCATAAAAAAAATCTTTGAATAACAAATAACAAAATGCGAAACACATTAAAGACTTATTTATAAACATTTGTTAGATTTAAGACTAAGGATATGAATTAGGATTTAATCACTTAGTTAAGTAAATCATCAAAAGATGTCAGTGACTTATAAATGATTTCTAGCGACCTTTATAAGTCTCGGAGGGATATTTTTAATTCCGACAAACATGTTACTTAACATGATTATAAAATGATTATAATAAAAAAAATGCATGGTGGTAAAACTCAGGCGAAAATCTGAAATTTGCATGTACATCGTTCACGACATCCAAATTTAATGATTTAAAAATTGGTATAATTCTAGTAAAAGATATTGGTGTGTGTGTATATATATATATATATATATATATATATATATATATATATATATATATATATAATATTAAGAACGTTCGTTCACTCCTTGCATAGTGAGTGATTTGGTAGTAGTTCTCTCATTTTTGTTTCTATATCACAGGAAGTGGTATTTTATTCGCAATCCTAATATAATATTTTCATCAAAGATGTATTAATATATTACGTAAAACTTATTTAATTTTAGAACATAATACTTGATCGCTATCATAATTAATTATAACTAGATTATAGTTATATACAATAAATATTATATTTAAGATTTTAATTACTGGAAGTCTTTTAACGCATTTTAGAATTGTTCATAAATAATATCATTAAGAAGTATTCAGTTCTGAAATAAATCAATTTTCAATTATAAGAAATGCTTGATTCTTGCTTCTAAGACGAATGAATCCAAGTCTAGACTTGTAAGACTTCCCAGGAAGCCTTATTCCCTACCATTGATTGTCTTACTAGACAATTTATAAGATCTTCCTTTATAAAATTAATCTGCTCTAAATGAAAAATGTTTTAAATGGATTGAAAAAGAAATATAGTAATAAGAAAAATACTTCGTATCTTGGCACATTTTTCAAATTTTGTTATTCATGTCCGAGTTACTTTTTCTCCACATAACCCCCCCCCCAATCGCAATTTGTAAATATACAATTAATTTCTTATTATTATAAGTACTTGAGTTTTTTAATATTATGAAAATATGAATTTGATAACTTCACTTATAAATTGCCAGTAAAGTTTACTCTTTATTGCCATTCAATTTAATTTGATTTAATTAATCTTCGGAATTATATTGTTTAATCATTAGCAAAGAAATTAAAAAATGCCAATGCCATCGTAGTTATTGTTGTTTAACATAAAATCTAAGATAACTCACGGATTGTCTTAGATTGCAATTAATTGCAGAATAGGCAACAAAATAAGAAAAGGATAACTTCAGAACCATGAATTTATAAGGGTTTTTGGGGAAAACAACATAAAAATTGTAATATAAGGTAAAAATCAATTTTTTATTCTCTTGGTTAGGTGGTGAATTTCATTTAAGTTAAACCATAAAATAAATATTGTATTTTATCGTTTATTTCCTCGAAGAAGTTTATTAAGGACCGCCACATATTCCTAGCTGTATTTAAGTATTTGTTATTGAAGGTATTCTCCAATTATTAAAGTATTTGATAAATCTCATATAATCATATATGGGCTTGTTTCTTTTGTTTTGTTTAACGCATTATTATACGTAAACAGTATAATGCAAGTCAAATTACTTTGCTTCGCATGTTTGTAAGTAACATTAACACCAATAGTAATATATAAACAGTTATTAACTGTTAATATTAACATTCATGCTGATCTGATAGTGGACGCCTCAAAAATCCTCCTAATAAAAACCAACTTTACTATTATCCAATTTTCTCTATCTCGATCCGTAATAGATTGAATATTTTCCCTATAATATGTCGAGTAATAGTAATAACATACGAGTTATGAATTACTATTTACTATAAAAAGTAAGTTTCATAGGCCATGAAAATGAGAACAATAACATTTCGAAACATCACCAAAATATATGTGTGTATACTTATAAATTTAAACTTTTATATGCTCTTTTTATGTATGTATTAAATTATTCGTAAATTATTTTTAAATTCAGTTTTAAACATGTACGCCTATACTTCTCGTACAGGAAGACAGAACGGGCAGTTTCTTTGATGATATTGTGGTGGCAATGTAGGTGTTGCAATGTAACGAAGGCATTAGGTGCCTTTCTCATTTCTTGCTTCATTCATAGTTATGTTCGCTTCTTCTACAACCCATTTGTTGAAACTATCCGTTCTATGTTTTATTAATATATTAATATTAATATAACTAACGTTAATATTAATATTAATATAAATATGGCGTTAACTATTTATTTTTATAAGATGCTATCTTACAGCTACCATCTTCTATCATCGACTTCTTAATTTAAGTCCAACCCTCTAAAGTTATTCGTAATACATTCACCCATTAATTTTAATATTTTTTTACTCAAATTAAAAGTATACATATCCAGGAAACACAAAGTGCTATTACAAAGTTTAGTGAATGGGGTGTGAATCCTTAAACGCCAAGAACCAATTAATTTTATACTCAATGGCATTGTTAGATGATGAGCTAAACAGTACACAGCATTAATAGGCCAGAAAATGTTAAAATCTAGAAGATCCAGATCGATCGATGAAAACAATAATAGCTGTAAAGTGTGTTTTAATTAAATTTAAAAAAAAATTAATATATGGCTCGTTATGCCTGTTCTGAGGGGCAAGATATTTGTATTGTTTCATGCTTTTAGGTTTAATCGAATTTTTTAATCGTGAATGAAATGATGTGTTTTTAATTTACTAAAATGTACTTACACCATTAATGTTCACCCACGTAAATTATCATTAATTACTATACAAAACTAAAAAAAAAAAAATCATGTAACCTCACTGTCTCGCCATAAAATTTAATATATTTATATTTAAATTGTTTTAACTAAATTACTTTTCATATTTTGTATTCATTCTTATTTATAAGTTTGTATAAAACATACTAGAAACCTAGATTGTTCAATGAAAGAGGAAGTATAAATATACTTCATGAATGTGTATTAAAGCATATTTTTATTTAAAATTTTAAATATGAACACTTTCTTGTTTAATAAAAATTCGTTATGATTCTCCTTTACGTGAACGCTGTTAGGAAACGTAATTCCCTAAGTGTGTGTGTGAATCATACATTTCATGGAATAATTCTTAAGTAGTGATTCCATTCTACGCTGGAAGAATATAAAATTTATATTTGTCGTTCATAAATAATGATGAAAATAAAAACCTAAATGAATAAATAAATTGTGTATTTAATAGTTGTTGTTTTTTTTATAAGAGAGGTAATTTTTAATTGGCATTGAGTTTTAGTATTTATTTAACTCCCTTAGTGGTTAGAACTTTGTGCTTGTTACAGAATCTAATCCGACCTCTAACTTCAAGTTAGTTCTCTTAGTTTCCTACTTCTGCTACAACCATTACTACTATGAGAACTGTTCTCTTTACTATGGAGATTTAAAAATAATAAATAAATTAATAGTAATTTATATAAAACATTATTGTGGATTTATATCACTGTAAAAATAATAATTTAAATAAAAGGCTTACCGAATCCAAAGTCCCAATGCCAATACCACCTTATTAAATTATGAAAAACTAGCTTATGCCCGCGGCTTCACTCGCGTGGAATTTGGTCTGCCACAAGTTTCGTGAAAGATCATTTTAAATAAATAATTTCATTATTTTTTAAACTATAAGTTACTCGTAGATTCAAAATTTCAGATGTCTAACTTAAAAACTGACGGATTCTATACAACCTTTGAACCCCTATTATATTAAAGGGGAAACCCTTGGGGTGGAATTATCCAAAGTTCTTTCTTAAACTATACAAAGAACCGATTTACAAATTTCAAGATGCTAAGTTCCTGATTTGCCTTTAATTATGTACTATAACGGGAGGGGGGCACCCGTGCCCCCAAAAAGATCAGCCCTTGTTATAGCCTATGGTGTATATCCTATTTTACTCAATATGTTTCATCCAATTCCGTTCAGTAGTTTTTGCGTGAATGAGTAACAAACATTCGCATTTATAATATTAGTAGGATATCAAAACAAATAGTTTCACTCATGTTCTTTCTGTTATTTTAGCAATTATGACCATGTGATTTGCCTTTAATTATGTGCTATGATGGATTCTTCACAGTACCTAAAATAGTGTGGGAGGGGGAGTATGCCCCCCTGTGCCTCCCCTAATCCGCGCTTGCTACAGGCTATGTGTTATTCTGATGTATAACCTATATTACTGTAAAGTTTCGTCCAAATCCGTTCAGTAGTTTTTGCGTGAAAGAGAGACAAACATACAAACTTTCAGATTTATAATATCAGTAAGATACGCTGTGTCAATAAAAACTATTGTTTTGTCACTCCTTCCGGAATGTTATTCTCGACAAGATTAAACTGTATGTGATCGGTAATATTAGAATTAATCTCTAGTATTGTTTATGATAATTCTATATTAAATGTCACACGACTTCCTATCTGTGGGTTGCTGGTAATATATGTTTGTTTGTTTATATCACTTTATGCTGATATGACTAATCGGACGATGGTACAGTGGGAGTCTTAAATTTTGCCTATCCTGGTTTAATTAGGATACGGAGGTAATTTATGTAATAGCCTACTTTTAAATGCTCCAAGGGCCGAAATCCCTCTTGCCTTATTAAAAAATTTCCCGTCAGCTCTTTAATTTTCACCAAGTGGTTCCTGCAAGAAGTGTATCGATCAGGTAAAGTGATTTGAATAAGTAAGGACTTGCTAAACTGCTCGTAGCCGAGTGAAAATTGACGGGATTTTCGTGGCTGCAGGCCCTAACTAGTGTTCTGCAAGATTATCGGCAACCCTGGGATGCCATTACTCGCTTATAGAATGGATGAACGGAAAATCATCATTAGATTCTAGGGAAGAGCTCTTTTTAAACATTTTTTAATAATAATAATAATAATAAATTTTTTTCTAGAACAAGTTTCTATAAAATAATAATACAGAATATGGATAATTGGGTGGTAAAGTAAATTATAATCATAATTTAGTTAATCAATAAAATAAAATAAATCGTTAATTATTAGCTAATAACAAATAAAGAAAGAAAACATAGTTAAGAATAATTATAAAGAGGAAAACATAATAAGTATTTAAATATATACAAATGGTGCTACTAAAAATTTTTAAATTCCTTATGAAACTATTTTATTGAAAATTTTGGAGCGTCTTTGTCTCTAAAACTGTCCCAATCTTATCATAAATATGTTTATACCTTTCTAATTACATATGTCATGTTTTAGAAATGTTTTTTTAAATTTTTATTTATAAATTTACACCTGTCTAATTCTAAAATTGGCAATAGAGTATGCTTAAATAAATAACAACTTTTCAGTAACATTGGTTTTTGTTTAAAAAAATTATAAGTCCTTTCCAGTATTTCCACCTTTTGAATTTATCTATGCTGTTCATACAAGACTGAAAATACTAGAAACTGCTCGACGTTTTCGCCTACTTCAACATTTACTGGTCAAACGCTCTAAGCTCCCAATTAATTACAAAAGACTCAATTTCATGGCAGTTATCAGACCTATTTGGACCTACGGAGTTGAGCTTTGGGGCTCTACTAAACCATGCAATTCATCTCGTATCCAATCCTTACAATCCAAAATCCTTCGTAAAATCCTCAATACTCCTTATTATGTCTCAAACAAACTAGATGATTTGGCCCAAACTAGATACCTATCCTTCCATGACAAGCTCCATACACACTTGAATTCACTAGTCTCTCAACTTGCTTCCCATAGTATTCCTGATACCCTCCGAGGCATCTGAAAAGAAGATGGCCCCGAGACCTTCTACTATAGAACTTTATTGGAGTGCTACCGATAGGTAGTTTCTCCACAAGTGTTTTTTTTCCATTTCATTTGTTCATATTAGTAGATTTACTTGTTGTAATATTATTACAGTTGTAAATATCAATAAATTAATCTTAAAAAAAAATCTATGTTGTTACGTTATTTTTTCTCTATAAATCAGAACGTTATTAATAACGTTTTTGAATTGTTATTGTGCTATGCTAATAAGAAACTTCATTCCAGCAACAGTGTAGGGAGTTAGGCATCAATTAATATCTTTTTTTTTTTTTTTTTTATTATTTTATTGAGTTGTACAACTGTAATACATACATCTAGTACAATTGCTATGAGAGAAAATAATACATGATAGGACATGTAGAGATACTACCCACTGGCAGCACTCTAATAATGTTCTATAATAGAAGGTCCCGAGGCCATCTTCTCTTCAGACGCCTAGGAGGATTGTCCGGGATGGAATTGGATGCAAGGATGGAAACTAGTGGGTTTGGATGGGTTTGAAGTTTATTGTGGAATGATAGGTATCTGGAATGGGCTAAATCGGTAACATATGGAACGTTAAGGTCATTCAATTAATATCAAAATGAATTAACAACAACTATTAAATGTTAAACTTATGATATCGAAGTTATTAAAACTAGAAGTTTTTTAATATGTTAAAGGTAGTTTGTTTCATAATTATATAATAATAAAATAAACATATTTATAATTATACACAAAACTTCACTGGTTTCTGGTTTAGACCATGTAGTTAAATTTATACAGAAATCCTACCCACACTGACCGGTATTTGAATGCTTCCTCGCACCATCACTCTTCACAAAAACATAGTGTCATAAGAACATTGATGACTAGAGCCATCAGAATTTCAGGACCGTCATATTTAAGGAAAGACGAAAGACACCTGAAGAAAGCATTAATAAAGAATGGGTAAAAGGAAGACATCATAAAAAGAGAATTTAAGAAAGCCCAAAAGACAGGCGGACAAGAAAGAATAACAGAGGAAAAAGGAGAAGAAATTAAAAAAACAGTGATCCCATATGTCAAAGGCACCACCGAGAAAATAGCCAAAATACTGGAAAAGTTCAACATAAAAACAATATACACCACAGACAGGAAGATAGGCCAAGTTTTACCCAGTGCAAAGGACAGATTAGGGCTCAGAACACCTGGCATATACAGCATTCCATGCTCTTGTGGAAAAGAATACGTTGGGCAAACGGGTAGGCTGATAGCCACAAGACTTAATGAACACATTAAAAGTGTGAAAAAAATGGATAGTAAAATATCAGCTTTGGCGGAACACTTTACGACCACGAACCATATCATAGAATTTGAAAAAATTAAAGTCGTTCAGAAATGCAGCAATAACAGAGAAAGGAGGATACTGGAAGCCATTGAAATAGTCAAGCGTCCGGAAAACTTCAACAGGGAAGACGGGTACAGATTAAGCAAACTATGGCTTCCTAACATACCCATAAAGGAAAAGAAAAAACAACAAGTCACTCAAGAAGAACCTAATTCCAGCCAATCAGAGCCAGAAAAAACAGAAACAACTCAATCACAGTCATGGAAGAGCAGACTCCGACCACGGACACGAAAGAACCCGATGGACTAGCGAAAAAAACCGACGAACTACGAGTGGACCCGAGTGAACCCGAACGAACCCGAGCGACGGCTATATAAAGCCGCGAGTTACCGGAGCGTCTTCATTCTCGATCCAGCCTTGAACAAGCTAGCAGTATGTCTGGCGAAACGTTGGCGAAGGAAAATTTAACTACATGGTCTAAACCAGAAACCAGTGAAGTTTTGTGTATAAATAATGGCCGTGGAAACCTGAAAGAGTATTTATATTTATAATTCTTGTTCGTAAACCATTAATTAAATTAATTTATCAATTAAATTAACATTTCTATACGCTGCATTCTTGGTCGATTCCAGCAATCATTCATCACTAGAAAGTTTTTAATCTTGTAAAATTTGCAATTCGTGTGAAACTAAAAAAAAAAATTATGATTATTGTAAAAATACAAAATCTAATCTGCTTTCCAGACATTGAAAAGCCAAAACATTTTTCTTAAAACTTGTTGCTCTGTGAATTTTCTTCATATTCAACTCTGTAGTCAGATATATGTGCGCGTGGGGGTATTGATTTTATTCGTTCGGAACTAGAGGACAAAAGTTATCTTGCCTATTTGCATATACATAGGTTGGGGATGTTGAATCAGTATTCATTCCTGCGTTTTGAAAATTTGACCTTTAATTTAACGGTTTATCGACTGAAGAAATCACTATGTAATAAAGGATCGATTAAATTAGACATTTTTCAACTTCATATGAAATTCTTACGTTTTTTTTTATTTGATTTTTTTCAACTTCGCTTCGACTGCTTGGGCCATTACCGACGACTGCTCTTCTTATATATCTTGGATTAACTTGGTGAATTTCAGGTACATCGGAGTCCTCTGTAGTTCATTATCATTTTTGAAAGGTTGGCACGTTTCAATGTCCAAATTTGTTCTTACTATTTGATACATTCAAATAGGTGCTTTCGGTAATTTGTACATTGTTGCAGCTTTGGCAGGTTGGTTGGTAATGCCCTAAAAGTATGTGGAGATGAGGCAACGTAGTATGACCGATTCTTAACCTTCTTAATTCTTATTAAACTGCACTCTTTAGGTGTTAGGCCCATTGGAGGGATCCAAGCAGCGTTTTTTCTTTTATTTAGCGGAGGTGGTTTTGCGGAAGGCTCTCCCACTCTTCATCCGAATTTTCTTTAATTTCTTATCATTTATTTATTTTTTATCACTGCCAGCCATTCGGACAAAAAGGTGGATCTTAACATTTTTAAATTGTATAACCTAATGTTATGAATACATCCAATCTATTGTTCCGGGATATCTAAAATTGATTTTTTATTTTATGTGTTCTCGATAATAATTTCAACCTTATTTTATATTTTTTGGAAAGAAATGGTTGTTGAAATACCTTTCATTACTTGAAACTAAAAAAATATGTTTGCCTTAAAACTAATTTAACAGAAAGATTCTAAAAAAATATGATATACTTTTTTTTAATGAAGGAATTCATTCTGTATATTGAGTGAAAGAACTGACGTTAAGAGATCTTTTACTGAATAACATTTATTCTGCATTAATTAATATTATACAAATATTAACTTTTGGGCTCTCCTTAAACCTATTACAGTAACATATTGCATATGTTAAAACCATAACCTGGAACCTAGTATTACACCTAATCCCGTTAAAACGGTCTCTCCCTGCTTTGTATGTATAGAGTCATCGGCCTTGTGCCGGTTTAGAGAAGACGCCTTCAGCGGACTCATACTATGTATTTACTTAAAATACCTCTGGGTAGGAAATGTATTATGATTATTTCCGTATATATATATATTTATGTATTGTATGTATATATTGTAAATATTTTTTTGATACGAATAAATGGAGATTTGAAAAAAAAAAAAGTATTAGACCTTCGTTGAGTTCTACATTAGGTTAGAATGTTTCATCTAACCTAAGTTCCTCTTAATTCACTTATTGCATCTGTTGTTTTATCTTGATATTAGAATATTGGGGCGAAAGAAAACCAAATTTATGTTTCGAAAGATTTCTGTTTTGTTTTTTTCTTGATTTACCTTCTTATTTCAGACTGTGGATGTACTCGTACATTAGACAATTGGTGTTCTCATTACCTTTTTTTAGTAATTCTGCAACCTCGTATTTCAAATTCATAAACTTCTTAACAATGAAGTTTATCTGGAAATGAGTGTATATGCAGCATATAGATCTGATAATTTCTCAGGATTTCGAACAAGAATTTTAAACATTAGTATTGAATTTTGATATATTATTGAATGTAATAATTATTCATTGAACTTGCTCTTTTCAATAACTGTTAATGCAATTTCAATCTTAAATCAAGTGACATATTAACATAGTGAGGACCAAATAAGTATTTCCCAACAGATTCTTACAGCTCTACAACTCGTGTGTTTCATTACCCATTCGCCATTCCCTTTTATGGTGTTCCTGTGCTTAACCTCAACCTCACACGACGTTTTGGCCATGATATAATCGGCTACACTTTACCATTTATAGAATGTGATATTAACTGTTTCACTTTATTATTAATACAATTTTGAATTTTTTATTATATCTAGATTTGATATTATTTCTTTATTCACAGTATCTTACAACACGCGTTGTACACAATGTTAGTGTGGTCCGTCGCTAGACAGACAAGTTTTACTCCTCCAGTGATAACAATAATAACTTTTTTTGTTGATTTATTGATGCTGAATAAACTTTATTAACATTCTTCTTTATTACTTATAATATTTTATATAAGTTTATTTAAAACCTTTCTTTCTTTATCAATCTCCACGAGATAAGAATGGTAGAAGAAAACCAGTTCCGTGCGACTGGTTACTGATATCGCATGTTTGGACCAAATATTTGCTTCGTCATTCGATGTAATTTATTAAATTGTAATTGAATAAATATATTCCTTATTATTATAATCATTTATCGTAGTTATATTATTAAATAAGCTCATTTATCGTAGTTTCAGTTTCGCCAATCATGAAAGACACCAAAATAAAATTTTAAAAATAGCCAAAGTTTTTATTCTTTTTCTTTAATTTTCTAGGCTACCATACGAAAAAAATAATAACAAATTATACAGGTGTATGTATATACAATAAATTTTATAGTTAAATACCTTACAGTATTAAATCGAATAAAAATAGCAAAGGTAGCATTTAATATATTTTTTATATCATAAAAATTATTTTTAAGAATTAAAAAAAAATTTACAAAACAGAAACAATTTCGCTTTTCAATTAAGATTTTTTAAAATAAACTTTAGTAGCACTTTTTTTGTTGTTTATTCATTTAATACCTTATTATGCTACTATTGCTTATCAGAAGTGGGAGTCCTAAATTATGTCCATTCACGAATAATTAGGTCTGGGATCTTAAACTAGTACATCACAACATACAGGCTTGGTACTCCCAAGTTCCCTCCGAAGTACACAACCAAGGATTTTTTCTCCCTTTAAAAAACTCTAATAGGATCCCTGCTGGGTTGCGAATCCACAATCTTTGCATATGAAGGGTGATATGCTAACCACTACACATCATATGGTCCTAAATCATTCTGTATTTTTTTTAAGTTGTATCATTAGTATTATATTGTATATATTGTGAATGAATTGCTCATAGCTCTCCACACTTTTATTTTAGAAGGTCCCCGACTAAATTTTAATGCTTCCGATGTTGGTCGGTAATCGATTGAGGAACAAGATGAAAAAGTACTGGGTCCGAGTGGAATACATGTTCGTTTCGCCCTAAATCTGTCACCTATAGGGCATCGAGGTCATCATTGACAGGTTTAATTGGTACTTGAGGAATGGGGAATTCAAAATTGGAGAAGAAATCCCTGGTTAAATTCATTTTGTCTCCTTATGTTTGAATAGGCCTGACGAGAGTTTTAGTAGAATTTATTTGAATATTAGTCATACAAATAGTATATGTAGTTGATCTGGTTCGTTAGAAAAAATTTAAAATAATAAAAACAAATTCTACAGCTTAAGTAATACAATAAATTGTATATTCATACAAGTAGTATTAATTAGAACACTAATAGCAAAGAAGTGGAAGGTAGTGTCTTTTTTTTTATAATTAAAAAATTAATTTGATAAATTAGAAAAATATAACAAAGGATGGATTTCACATTTCAATTCTAATATTTTCTAAAAACAATTTTTTTGTAATTTATGTGAACGTATCGGTTATTTAATATTAGTGTAATAAGATCATTATATCTATAGCCCCAGTGAAGTGGTTGTCCATTTTAAAAATTATACTTTACATTACATTCTAACATACATTTTTTTTTCCTGTACAACCCTTGAAGGGTCTGGTGTTCAGAACATGGTAGAGACTATCCTTTTTATTGGACAACGGTTGTGCTGAGCGGTTATTTGCCATAGGTCACCCTCAGCCCTCAGGTTTTTCACCCTTATTTTGGGTACTTATTTAATAGAGGCTTGGTAGACCTCAGGAGGGTTCTTGATCACTTTGGGTCCATCTCCGGTCGCTAACCGATTAAATAAAAGTCAGCCAGCGAGTGGGATTAGAAGCCAGGACCTTCGGCGTTGGATGGCTCTATCACTGAGCCACTCCGCTCCATTATGAAATATATTACTAAAATTATACTTGACTGCTGTATATTATTTAAAATATATATAGAATATTAAGAGATAATAAAGGTAGAATTAATAGCTTTAATGGTGTGAAACATGTAGATCTTGATAAAACACAAAAGAAAATTTAATACATACTTTTATATCGGCAGTTTCCCAGTGAATAAGACGAAACAATTGTTATGGAAGCGGAATTGTTATTTTTGTAGTGAATTAGTGATTAAGTCAGGAATTGGCTTGAAAACTTGAGTTATTGCTTATATAACGAGTTCGTTTAAAGCCAAAATCTACGATACCGTCTTAGTTGACGCTCTTCTCATTACAGTTAACTCTCTCTGGACGAAATTCTACTTTACCACTTATTGACGGAAGCTGTAGATATATACAATAACACTAGATGCCTGGGGTCTGTATTCATAGATAGTGATGTAGTGTCAGCCCAACTGTTGTACAAGTTTGTTAGGTAGAACCTTGAACATTCCCTCCATTCCTACTTCTTATCCCGTCAGATCCTTTTCCAAAAAATCTTCCCTAATTTCAAATCCCTTCTGGTTTCCTCAATTCTTCCCTTTATAAATGTGGAACATTTTGGTTTGTTCGCCTCCCTTGCCTAACCCGATACTGAACTGAGGTAGCCTTAAATGTTTAAGCGATGTTCCTCCGAGTTGGTGGAAGTTCTCATCTCAGTTGAGGGAATTAATAAGCGTTCCAGCATTGTAAATTCTTTATTAGCTCCCTCTCCCGGGTTGGACAGCCATCTGGAAGGCACACGTCCCTGCTCTGCATGTCCTTATTCAGGTCCATTCTTTATATCCATGATTGCAGTTTATGGAGGTTTTAATATGTTATTAGAATTATTTTTTTCATCTCATATATATATATATATATATATATATATATATATATATATATATATATATATACAGTCATAAAACTACATATCTGCGACTCCTGATATAGGCTATCTGGAAAATTTCCCAAAAATACATTAAAAAAATACAACCTAAAAGAATAAGTTGTAACAGTTAGATCTACCTTGGGTGTAATGAAATTCGACTCTCGATTCGAATTTCGTCAGAGCCTACTTTAAAATTTCGTCACACTCTAGCAGATGCCGACTGCCAGCCCTAGGTTATTATAATAATTAACTATAATTAGCTCACGATTTTTGTAATAAAAGATTGTTTACATGCGCGGGTTGGGCCTCGAGGGGAATTATCGTGTTTTTAGAATACCTTTCGTGGGAGGAATGACGTTTAGATTATATGCTATTTAAATAGAAACCCATATATAAGGGAAACTATGTTGTCGGTAGTTTTAGATTAAATTTTAATTGTTAATAATTCGCTTTAGTTCCACAAATAGCAATAAAAACTATCAACCCTACCTGCCATCAAAGATGAAGCATTCCTGATTGTAGCTGACAATTTTTATTTTTGCCAAAAATTAAAATAAAATTTATTGAAATTTCTACCTGTACGCCTAATAAAAGATATATATATATATATATATATACATATATATATATACACATACATAAAGGCAAGTAGCGACAGTTTCACAGTCAAATCATGAAGAATATGTAGCCATGTGTAAAATTAAAAATTTACAACCGTAAATGTCTGGTTTATATGCTTTTACTTCAGCAAACATTTATAGTAGCAGTACATTTAATTTTGAGTCATTAAGATCTCTGGTCTTTAGGTTTTATAACTTTAGTGCTCTAGAGAATTTACATTTTGTTGTGTTACCTTATTTGTTTTCTATTTTACTTTAAATTAAATTGTCTTTTAGATATCTTATTTCTTTTGCCTTATTTTAATATTATGCAGTTTAATTTTTAAATGTTTTAAAGAATTTTCTAATATTTTTATAATTTATACACACGAAAATCTCGTTTATCCGAACAAACTAAATGCTGTCCGGATAAATATAAATCCCATTCATTACAAAAAAAAAATTGAATATGTAGAAACATCGCAATTGGTAGATGAACTATTTATAGCTTGTGATTCAAACCACTTCAACGTCCAGAGGCAGATGGTTAATCATTCTTTTATTTAACAAAAACATTTTACTAACATAATTTATTATGTAATATATGCAATATTTATACATACTTTTGCTCTTGATATCATAATTATAATTATTATTTTATATAGACCAAATTATAATAAAATATACTTTTAAGTAGGTATAAAAAAATGTCTAAATCCCCATATAAAAATATACTAAAATAAAAGTAAATACAAAGAAGTGTCTAAAATCAAGACAAAATAATAAAGCTGAAAGAAAATATTTTTAAAAATGTCTAAAAAAATCTGAGAAAAAAAGAAATAGAAAAAACCACTATATCCCATGAAGGTTTTGGGTTAAGTACAAACCATAAAACAGCTTAATATCTAATTCGTATATTCATATATTATGTTATGATATGTGGAAGAAAGTGGTCCGGGTGGAGTTCAAAGAATTTCTCATATAATAATGAATACTATGAAAGTTTCATGTATTATGTATTATGCATGCAGATAACAACACCAGTAATTATTTATTTATTTTTCATATATTTATTGATATTTACAACTGTATTACAATTATACAACAAGTAAATAGAATGCGTGTTACATAATGACATGAGAATGACAAGTAGAGAAACTACCCACTGGTAGTACTCAAATCAAAGTTCAAATAAGAAGGTCACGGGGCCATTTTCTTTTCAGACGCCTCGGAGGATTATCGGGAATTGAAGAGGAAGCTAGGTTTGAAACTAGAGGGTTTGAGTGGGAATGAAGTTTGCTATGAAAGGATAGATACCGGGTTCGGGCCAAATCAGCAACAAAAGGGACATTAAGGTAGTTATGGATGACTTTATTCTTAACAAAATAAGGAGCATTGAGGATTTTACGAAGGATTTTGGATTGTAGGGATTGGATACGAGAGGAATTCGATGGCTTAGTGGAGCCCCATAGCTCTACTCCGTAAGTCCAAATAGGTCGTATGATGGTCATGTAGATGAGTCTTTTGTAGTTAATTGGGAGCTTAGAGCGTTTGTCTAGTAAGTATTGAAGTAGCCTGAAACGTCGAGCGGTTTCTTGTCTTTTCAGTCTTGTATGAGGATTCCAGGTTAATCGTTTGTCGAGGTGCAAACCTAAGTATCGGATCTGTTCTACAGGCACCAGTGGGATATTATTAAAGGATACTGTAGGGCAGGAAGTCATTGGTTTACGACGTAAGGTTAAAGTGATTTATGCGAGAATTTATTTTAATTCTTCAGTTTTGACACCATTCTTCAAGATCAGTGATATGGGATTGGAGGCTTTGGGATGCAATAACTGGATTGGTTTTGACTGATAATACACATGTACCATCAGCATACGCTATAAGGATAGTATTAGGATGAGTTGGGATGTCAGCTGTTTATAAAGGGTAAACTTTATAAAGGGTTGGGCCAAGGATACTTACTACCTTGACAGTAATTATTTATTTAAAAAAAAAAAAGATAATAAAGTTTATCTAATTTTATCACATATTTTATTTATTATAATTTTTATTAATATTGTTTGTTAATACTATTTTATATAATGCTACTACTATTAACATTATTACAAGGGTTTAAAATTTCCCCGCCATTCACTCTTCTCTTATCTGGGCGATTAGAGTAAAATGATAAAATACTATCAAGCAACATTCTTAAAAATCCATATCTCATTCACAACGCACAAATGGCCTGAAGCGATTGGAATTGAGTGGGGGCATCTTAACAAAAACCCGCGGAGCGCCATTTCGGCTGTAGACAACATTCGTAATTCCTGACATCCTTAATTTAAGGTTTAAAGAGTAGTGGGCCTACACTTTGTCCAATGACACAATTGCTAACGACACAATAATTTGCCGCACGTGGCAATAATTTACGTTTAATTCTCTTCACAATCTTAGGAAAAAAACTTGATTACTTAATACCTTTTGCATATAATGTTATTAATATATTTTAGTCAAACCTTCTACCGACAGACTTGAACCCTTTATTGGTCAAACATAGAAATTCCTAAAAAAAAAAAATTTTTTTTCTTTTTTTGTTAAAATTGTACCCTAATTATGATAAAAATTATAAAATTATCATTTTATATTTATAACCTAAAAAATTTATGGTTATGTGTTCTGAGATGCACATTGAACAGTTGTTGTACAAACAGCGTGTGATTAATATGTATTCTGTGGGACACATTGAACAGTAGAGGTTATGGGCTCATCAACAAATGATCACTTATTTTACAATTCATTTATTCTTTTTGAAAATACAAGAAACTAAAATGCTTCATAAAATGTTTAGAGAAAAATTAAATTAACATTAAAAATATTAATAAAATAATAAAAATTAAAAATTAAAGAAACCCCATTTGTTGGGTTTCTTAGGAGCATACTGACGTTTGTTTCCAGCATATGCCCCTTTATAAGGAATAATAAGTTCATCAATGCTGAACTGGTTTCGATGGTTTGGCAATTTCTCCTCACCATTTCAACAAGATTTCGAATCTTGTACGGATCATCCGAAGGAATGGAATTGTCGCTGAAATGAAGAGACTGCCTTATTTTTTTATATTTATTCAAAGGCATAATACTGGCTACTTGTTCTATCCGGGTACGTAGTGCCCAATAATCAGTATATGCTGGTAGCCTAATTACACCCCTGATAAGTTCAATTGCAATGAAGTCCATAATGTCTTCTTGCGATAAATTTGCACATGTGCCTTGCTTTTGAATAGAGTATAAATTCGACATATCCGTAATAAGCTTGAAACATTCGTCACTGAAAAATTTCAAGAAATATTCAAGAGGACTCATATCTTCGACAATATCCGGAGGTGGGTGAGATGGGATGGCTACTTCACCATCAAATTTTTGTTTGGTCCACTTGAAAACAGGTCTTTTTTTTATGCGTTTTCCCTTGGCATTTTTCCTTTTTTTAGTCGGCCTAGTATTACTCCGGGAAAGTTGATTAATTCCTTGGGGTTCAAGAGCTGTTTCTCTTGAAATTCCAGTGCTGTTACTAGATAATATTCTTTCAGAAACAACATCCGTTGAATCAAGGACATCTTCAATATCCTCTATGTCTGAAAGTATAGGGGTGTCTATTTGTTCTTCATTAATAATTTCGAATAGATCGGCGATTCTATTTTTCTTCTCAGAGTCAGAGATATTTTCTACTTCATGGATATCTTCATCATCGTCTATACCCGAAGGAATATTTTCCTTTGGTACTAAACTTAGAATGTACTCTCCACGTGATCGAAAAATCTAAAAAGAACGTAATGATATCTTAGAACGGTGGTAATTCGTTTGAGGTATTAAAATAAAAGTAAAATAAAAATAATTAAAAAAATGAATAGCTGAATGAAATAAGAACAATAAGGGAAATGTTATCTTCAGCTGGTCAGTGTGCACCTGAGTGCACAAAGAGATATTATCCTCTTAAGGAAAAAATACTAGGTTATGATGCCCTCTAAGGACGGAAAACCAAATTTAAACCATTTTTCTATTCATAGAAAAAGTTTTATTAATAGGAGGAGTTGTTTTAATGAATAATAAAGAAAGAAAACTTACTTTGTTTGGAGCTGAGGCCATCTTGGTGAACGAAGCACTTATTCAACAGGCTTTCACTGACAAAAACAACTTCTACATGAACTAAAATGGAAAAAAAGGCGGGAAACGGATGTTTATACTGTAGTGTAGGTTTCCTAACCACTTAAAAGTTGATCTCACCGAAACTAGTGGAGAAAATCAGAATTAAAGATTATGTGCATGCCAGTGCACGATGACCAATAAAGGGTTAAAGATAAAATAAGATTGATCAAATAATATATACAAAGAAAAACCCATATCAAACTTGGAAGTAGACATAAGAAAACAAATGAAACTTTAATAAAATAAAGTAAAATATACATTATTATTTTTATTTTTCTCTCAGATTTTATTATTATTTCTCTCCGTTATTATTATTACTTATAATAATAATAATATATATCACGTGTGAAATAAAATAAAGTAGAATATGCATGATAAAAGTTATTATTATACTGTATTATATTTATATTGTATTCTAAAAACAAACATTTTCTTGAATACATGGAGTTTTGAAACAAAAACAATATACAATATACATATGGGCATTTCATTGGAACGAAAAATCTTTAAATTTCAATTCACATTAGGCGATTTGTTTTTAATAATTAAATATTTTGATAATATGGCTGATGTCATTTAGTAAGATCAACAACCTTTATTTTCGTTTTTAATACAAGACCTTGTTACCTTGTTATACAAATATATTTAATTTAATTTTTTTGTTTAGATGTTATGCAATTTGTGTGAGAAATATATTTTCTAATACTTTTTCTTTAATTAGTCTTGTGTTTTACATAAGTTTATGATCAGATTATTGCTTATATTATTGATTGTTATTAATTTTGTTGCTAAATATTGCCGTTTAATCTGTTATTTAATTTGTGGGTATATTTAATGGGATTGAAGAGATTGGGATGCAACAAATGGATCCTTATTTACTGATAACACACATGTGTCATCAGCTTACGTAGTGAGGACAGTGCTTGGATGGGTTGGGATGTCAGCTAACCTTATAGATAAATCAGAATTCTCGATTTCAGATAAAGCTCTTCAAACCCTCCGCACCATGAATTAATTTTTTAAAGAAAGTTTACCGTAGATATTTTTTAATGTTAAATCATTATTAGATACCTATTTATAAAAAACAAAAATCAATGAAATGACTACATTATCGCAAACAACTTATGGGTTATTTAAATTTTGTAGATAAATCTGAATAAATTAATGTTATTTATAGTTGCTTGTCAAACTGCATCATCAATTAAAAATTGCAAATGTATTGTCTTATTTCACGAGCCTCCCACGGGTCCTATCTAGGCTGCTAAGCTGATTAGGATGTAGATATGTTATACCACATTCAAAATAAAATATTATTTTGTTTATAGTATTTCTATCAGCCTTGAAATACATTAAAAGCAAAGATCTGTTTATTTCAACACAAATATTATCGCGTTTGGAGGATAGAATTTTATTTTTTTCCTTCTTTCGTAGTTTTAATCAAATTTTATTATCTCAGAATTCAATTATTGATTATATTATATAATTTTGTTTTATTTCATTTCTTTATTGATCCTGTCGATATTTATTAAATTGAAAAGCTAAATTACTAGAAATCACAATTCAATCGTTAAGGCAAATATATTTTTAATATGTTGGAGTTACTTAGCACCATTTTTCGTGTTAAACGTTCGTCATTTCGTTGCACGATTGTTGGCTTTAATATTGTTATATTGTTTCATATTAAGAATTCAACAATCGACGTCGAGCCAGTATTTGTTCTTTTTGCTACCAGAAGGTTCGATGCCGATACCACCAAGAGGAGATTGCAGAGAGCCGGGTTGCCTTAGAAACATTAAAAACTCTACTACGTAGTGAGCCCAATATCCAATAATGGTATAGGTATAGGTTTTTTTTATTATACTGAATGAAAATTGTTGACCTTGATACTATATGTGGAAGAAAGTGGTCCGTATGTATTGTCAATCGTGCAACGAAATGACGATACATATATATATATATATATATATATATATATATATATATATATATATATATATATATATATATATATTGTAAATATTTTTTTTATATGAATAAATGGAGATTTGAAACAAAAAAAAGTATTAGACTTTCGTTGAGTTCTACATT
Source organism: Arma custos (assembly GCA_037127475.1). NCBI lineage: Eukaryota > Metazoa > Arthropoda > Insecta > Hemiptera > Pentatomidae > Arma > Arma custos. Next base: position 72,560,263 of record CM073762.1, on the reverse strand, counting down.
AGGTTAAGCTCCTTAGAATGTTTCATCTAAAACATGTTCCTGGAAATTCACTTATTGCTTGTGTTGTTTTATCTTGATATTAGAATATTGGGGCAAAAGAAAACCAACTTTCTGTTTCGAAAGATTTCTGTTTTGTTTTTTTACTTGACTTACCTCCTTATTTCAGACTGTAGATATTCTCATTGAATGATGATTGTTGATCTTGATAATATATGTGGAAGAAAGTGGTCCGGGTAGAGGTCACAATGAATTTCTCGTAGAATTTGAGAAAAACTTTATTGATTAGCCAACGTTTCGACCCACCTCGCAGGTCTTCTTCAGGGCTACATGCAAAATACAGACAATCAAGAAATGGCACAAATATATTAAAACATAGAAAATACAAATAATCAAAAGTATGGTGAATCCAGGTAATTCGATGTTTGTACTGTACACTCATGCATTTTAATCTGTATATTTACCTTGCTGTGCAATATTTGTCTTTTTTTTTTCAATTACCTGGATTCACAATACTTTTGATTATTTGTATTTCTATGTTTTAATATATTTGTGCCATTTCTTGATTGTCTGTATTTTGCACGTAGCCCTGAAGAAGACCTGCAAGGTGTGTCGAAACGTTGGCTACTCAATAAAGTTTTCTCCTATTATATGGGAAAGTTTTTTTTATTAGTTTGTTGTACCGATGGAAGCTTTGTTTAAAGTGACACTTCTGGTAAGCGAGAGAAAATTTTAAAGTAACAATATTTTAAGTTGTATTTATGTTTTGTTGGAGCAGTTTTTCTCTTTGGCAGTTGTAACGAAATAACGTCTTACTCTGAAGGAGGTAGAAGGGATGCCTGTCAGCGACAAATCAGTATTATTTACGATCCCGTGGGTGGGGATTGCAAATAGCATTTCCAAACAGGCTGATTAATATCCGAGATCTTAAATTGCGAAATTATCAAGCTGTTTAAAAAAGCTATGAGGTACTTTATTCTCGAGTACTTATCTCTACGCACCCACCTGCCAGGCATTAACGTCGTAAAGAACTGAACTTTTTGCAAACATAAATCACAATTATTCAACTTAATCTACATGATTTCCTGTAGGACTGTTACGAGAGGAAATCGTAATAAACTGAGGGATATAACAGGTCATAAAGATTCCTATTCAGACATGCACTAGTCTCTACCCCTTTGCATGATTCACGACCAACAGGTATTTTTAGCGGACAACTCGGTCAGGACTGTTACAATCGTCTGGTCTATGCCCTGACCAGTCCTAAGTGCAGGGTCTTTTATAAGGTATTTCCGTTTTTATTATTTCTAAAATTCAAAGTGGAATTAATGGACTTCTGTTATTTAATATGTTTATGTTTACAGATTGTAATGAGAGTTAATAGTCCTCTCTCTTTTGAAAATATTTACTATCACGGCAGTTGAACGAACATTGTTTATGAGTTTAAACTGGGACATTCGGCAGCCCGAGCTGCCACAAACATTACCACCTCGTTCGGGGAAGGGTGTTGTAACGAACGCACCAATCACCCATACCTAAACCAAACATGCATCCAAAAACATTACCATGCGAGGCCATGGCAGGTATAATTTTGTTCACCCAGAGGTGAAACCATCACATTAACATCGTACTGCAGGGATATAATGCAACAAGAAGTCATAAAACAACCTGCATTGATAAATAGGAAGGGACTCATAAAGATAAAAAAAAATTAATGTCATGTTAAATACGCATTTTCAGACTTTATTTCTCCCCAAAATCCAAAATTTTTCAGTTTTGCAATTGAAATTTGATAACGCATTGGAAAAATGTATAGAAAATGAGGGTAAACATTCTGAATGTTTTATTTCATAAAGATGTTATACTGAATCATCTTTCCTTTTTTTTCCTCTGAAAACGGACATTTCGTTTGAAACTACCCAATAATTCTGTGGCACCTGTGCATAGTGGGCTAAGTCGAATTTTGTGAATTTCAAGCTATCTACTTAGAATCATAATTTTTTTCTCTTTCCTTGTGTCTAACACGCTGTGTTCCGTCCATTGCAATGAAGGATATTCCTTTGTGAATCGTGGGCTGATACTCCTATCTTGAACTTAAAATAAGTTCAGAAAAATTACGATTCTAAGTAGATAGCTTGAAATTCACAAAATTAGACTTAGCCTACTATGCACAGGTACCACAGAATTTATTTAAGGATGAATTGTATGAAAGTCATCGTATATGATGCTATGTTTTCTCCCTAAATACACATTTACTGTGCCAATTTTATTTTAAACTATGGTCTTTGAATATAGTGAACCTGTTTTATTTCTTGTCTAATACTTAAAGAAATGGAAGGTTTGAAAATATTTTGTTTACTAATATAATTTGATAATAAAAAACTAGGTGCTCTACAGTTATTATTTTTGTATGTTATTTAGTATGTGGATTTACCATAAAAAAAAATTGAAAATATCATATTCTATTTTTATGAGTTATGCTTTTTGTTTTATTTTTATCAGGTTTACTTTCTTGAATAATTACGATTAGAAGTTTCTCTAAATAACAGACTTTGCCTGTCCGACCTTAGTCTATTCAAACTATCAGTGGCTCTTAACGAAGTATATAATTTATGTGCCACAGCTAGATTTGAACCTGAGACCATAGCACAGTAACTATATAAACTGAGCTTCCACGCTCCCCGAAGTTCACCTGGAGCGACCCTAAAATGTAAAATATACCAAAACTTACTCCCTAGCTGATATCTTTGTATTTAATATAATAGAAAAAATATATAATTGAAACCAAATGCAAAACTTCTGAATCAAGATAATGCACCTGCTCGTCCTCTCAGAGATCTTTCGAACCATTTTCTAAAAACCTCCTCCAAATTTTATTATGTTGTAAAATTGGAAGGATAACGCCGTGTTCGAAAGTTATTTCGTCACCATTATTATTGTTGTCTTATATTCATTAATACATTATTTCATTTTCATAGACATATTTTTAGTGCTATTTTTTTTTACCCCCCCCCCATACCCACTTAGGTTTTAGAATATTAAGACAGACTGTTGCCACATGACAAAAGTTTACGAGGTAACGTAGTACTGGAATTGTAATTCTACGTTTGATGGTCGCGTTCCCATCTTCTTTCCAGGTTCCTCGAGGTGTGTTATCGGGGATAGATTAGGAAGCTAGGTTACCAACTGCATGTGGTTATAGTTTTGCCTGGATTTGGAGTCAAGGAGGTATATACGTTCGGCCCAAATCTGCAGAATAACTAATTTTCATATTTTTATTTGTTATTTGATTAAAGGGTGTAAGATTTGGCATAGAAGGAATGTATTAAGGAATAACTAATTAGGCCTGATAGTAATCAGGCTCAAAATGAATTTGGAATATGGAATATTTGTCAAGTGTTGAGTTGATAATTAAGATAAAACTACATCAGTATCAAGAGGATCGGTTTATTTTTAAACAATTCATGTAAACAGCTTAGAATTATTTTCATTCTCAGATGTGCAGGCCTGGAACCTTCTACAAGAGGACGTAGAATATGTAAAGTATACCAGAGGAACCGGTCTTGTGTTGGAGGAAACGTGGAATAAAAATAGACATGCACATTCGTTGGTTAGTTTACCGGCCATAAATCGGAGTGGTGGATTGAAACACTGAGCCTGGAGGGACTGCGTTAAGGCCCCGACTAATTTAGGGAGAGCGGAAGCCTCCAGACCAGGAGAGATTAGTGGAACATCCGGGCACATCTGCCAGCCCTCCGGTGCCCTATTATTAGCAGCAAGGGTCCCGGTTATCTATAGTTCTGGAGGCTTCTTCTACGTCTCAGGGATCTCAAGTTTAATTCTACGTTTCGAGTCAGATGAAGGCCAAGGTTGAATTAAGATTCATTAATTAAAAAAACTCGATAAGATCCCGCTGAAGTAATTAATAGATGTTTACTTAGAAGGGTTGGATTGTTTATAGGAAGGATATGGTACTTAGATCAATATAACAAAAGTTATTTCTGACTTACCATTATAACGTAGGATCTTGGGGTCATCACATGTTAGGGTATATTTTTTGCTGCTTTAGTAACAGAAATAACAGCTGTGCAGGAAAGGAATTGCCCTAGATTACGCTCAAACGCCAGATATTTCCTTATTCAAGGGTACACTTTATAATTTAGGTGAGCCTGTTTTCAGTTTTCGTATCAGCTGTTTCAGTTGATACTTTATTTGTCTCAGCCGGTTTCTAGCCCAAGTACTATAGCTCAGTTACTCATTCCACTCCCTGATTTTGAGTACTCAAAAGGAAAATATAATATTGTTTTCAAGTTCGCTTGAATGCTTGTAATGTGACTACATTGAAGAGAAGAAAACTAATTATAAATATTGTGGTTCTATTGGCTGTTATTAGTTCAACGTTTCTATTTTTGAGTTAGGTTGCACCTTAGCCTGTAGTAGGCTCAATCATTCATCTAATAGGAACAAAATTAGTATGAAATTAGCCTTACATTCGTAGCCATAAATCAGACCAAACTCTTTTAATTTTCAACGCATTAGGTCTTAGCAGAAATATATCGAAACGATGCTTTAAGTTTGATTTTGGGGATAGGGAGCGATTTCCTGAGCTTAATAAATAAAAAAGCAGGATATTCAGAGACATGAAAACAAGGATATGCTTCATGTACCTCTGACATTGTGATAACCATCAAACATATAACTGGCAAAGTGCATCAGATGAAGTGAAAATGAAATTAACTATAAAAATATATCTCATAGCAACTATGAAACCATAATTAAAGCATTTTACTCAAAAAGTGCTTCCAGATCTCTAAAATAAAAGTTAATCTATTGTAATGTATTCAACTGGTTTATGCTACTTTAAAGTAACTCTCTGCTATACGGCTACTTAAAACATAAATTGAATGAAAGCAAATACTGATCATAAAACCGTTTGTCAATAAACAGCACTAACCAAGTACTGAACACTTGAATTCTTACTTTCGGATGAAGTAATTCTTTCAAGGCTAAAGAATTATTAAAATTTCTAATGCATAACCTCATCATACCTGAATCAGAGTAAGTGCTAGAGCATTGGAAAATAGAAAGAATTTGAGACTGACATTTATTAAAGAACAATGGATTGAATGGCCCAGAAATTGGGATAGAAAAAAAATTGTAACTTGAAGGAGTTCGGTACAGTTCATAGAATTTACTGTGTAATATTTCAGTATCGTAACTTGAAAAATTTAGATTTATTATAATATACTTTTTTTTAACAGTTATTTTATTCCATAATAATATAATACAATCTGACACATTTATAAATCAAGTATTAGAAATCTAGAAACACAACATTATATTTGAATATAAAATAACATTTAAATATTATATAATGGTATAGTGCAAACTTTAATTAATATATGAGGCGTTTAGTATCAAAATCAATTCGATCCAAGTTTACTCAGTTTGCCACTGCGAGCGTTAATCAAAAACGGACTACAGTCCACTGTTGGAGATTCTAATGTAAGCGAAAATGAAGACATTTTAACTGAAAATAATTTTATTTAACAATTTTATTTTTCTTTATTCAATTGATTTTAATTTTAATATTTTATGTATTCGAACGTACATACAAAATTAAAAAGACAAGAACTGACTAGACGGTACAAACAACTATCACATCTTCTTGACTACAGATCTTCACTTGACTTGAGGAACAAACGACTTATCTATAACAGTATACTAAAACCTATTTGGACATATGGAGCAGAACTTTGGGGTTCAGCAAAAAAAGTTCACATACACAAGATTCAAATAACACAATCCAAAATTCTCAGAAAAATTTTAATGCACCGTGGTATGTTTCGAATCACACTATACACAATGACATGAACATTCCACTTATCGACACAATATCACCCAAACCCACTCGTTCTTCCGCTTTCCTACTCCCTGTTACCTGGACTTAATAAAAAAAGATTAAAAAGACATATAGGCCAAGAGACCTACTGAAAAATTGATATTTCATTCCAAAACTCGATGTTCCTGTACAATAGCAAAGAGAAAAACATCTGGATCAAATTTGCTGGATGCGCAATTGCGCAGGTGCAAATGAAAATTAAATAATAATAAAAAAAAATAAAAATAAAACAAATATTTTAATAATAAATACCTACTATTTTTTTATCCTTGTCTTATATTATTTCTTTTTCATATATAATATAATATAATTACTTTAATAAGAATTTTTAAAAAGATGATTTTATTCACTAAAGCATGTTTTTATCTGTAGTTATTATTTTCACAGTCACCTTACTTTGGGAAACTGATTTAAATTTAGTTTAAAAGAAAAATCTGTTATTTCAATCTACAATAATTAAATTAATTAACATTAATTATTATTTTTAAAACAGTTTTAAAGATTGCATATTGGATAATCCCCAATATTTATTTTTCATCTTACAGAATATTTTTATCAAAAATACTGCAAATTTATGTCATTAGTTGACTAATCATTCAATTCGGTAATTAATTAATTAAAAATTTGAATACATTATGAACCCCGCGAATCGACTAAAACAGTTCTACTGATCTAATAACAACCTACTTTTGACATGTCTGAAGCAAAAATTTGTATAAAACGTTCCAAAAGATGGTTATGAATTTTTAAAACGTTTTTTGTCTCTTCTGAAAACTTTTATGAAATGGATCGAACTGGTTTTGATACTAAACGCCTCATATATGCCATTCTTTATTCATAATAACTAAATCCAAATATATATTTCATTTGAACACCAGTGATGGGGATACAATATAGTAAAACTATGTTCAAGTCTCTTTTTTTTAAATATTTTGATACCAACAGAAACAATAACTGGTAGAGATACGATCCCAGTGAATAGGCCCAAATGGAACAGATAGAACCCTGAGTCAATGGGTCTGTCTACAACAAGTGTTTCACATTTCCTATTTCCGTGATGTTGGTGGCCAAGGTCACCCTCTCCACTGAGTGGCACCTATGCATTACAGCCTGTCATAAACCTTCGTGTCTTTGAGGTTTTGCCAAGGAAAACACGCAAATATTTGTTTCAGTCAACGGTTTATATATAAAAAATATATCCTGTTTATTTACAAGCCATTTATTTTTTACACCTTGCAAGTAGCACAACAAATTAATATAAATAAGTTAATCCCTCGGTATCCTTAGATAAGCATTTGTTGTATCCTTAAGGTTAAGTAGATATTTCGAATTATAATGCATTCAATACTTTTAATCTCCAAAATACTATACTGCAATATTTTTCATTCAATATATCGTTTCAAAGTCTCAATTTATTTGATTTATTTTTCAAGTATTCATTTTTCTAGATTTAAATATACCTGGGAAAAAATCTGTGCCTCTACAAACCATGACGGATCCTGGGTTGAGTACAGACTGTACTCTTTCTTGGAAAACGGTTGTCACAAGAGGTGGTTGATCCGAAATCACAATCAGCCGTCGTTTTTCCCAATTAAACAGACGAAATGTTATTCAACATGAAAAACATTTCGAGTGGCGGATTCCTATCCGCATGCCTCACTGTTGAGTCTTACTAAAACGTTTTTAGTTTTTTTTCTATTAAGAAAAATAGGACACCTTTAAAAAGTCCTTAAGTAACGGGAAAATGTCCCGTACGAAGTGCTTGGCTATCCTAGCTAACATCTGCTGGTGTATTCCTTCCTATACATACTTATATATATATATATATATATATATATATATATATATATATATATATATATATATATATTTATATATATATATATTGTATGTGTAAATTGTAATTACTTTAGTGTTATAACCATTGTGAAGGGTGAGAACAAAAATTTTTTTTAGTTTACTTACGATCATCAGAATTTTTTGGGATGACAGATGACTAAAAAAAAAATCTTTTTTGTTCCTTTAACTTTATATCCTTAATTATTACAAGTACCTCAAATATTAGCATGAACAAAAATTGAAGGAAATTACTCTCACTTGAAATATTATAGTGTTTTTTAGAAAAAAAATACTCCATTTAAATAATATATAAATGGAAAAAAAAGCTACAAGAAATATTAATGCTACAAGGTATTTAAATAACAAGGAAAGCAAGAAAGGAAATCAGTAAGTAAGGAATTTTTTTTTAGATTAATTTATTGATATTTACAACTGAAATAATATTACAACAAGTAAATTTGCTAATATGAACAAATGACATGAAAAAAAAAACACTGGTGGAGAAACTACCCATCGGTAGCACTCCAATACAGTTAGTTCTATAGTAGAAGGTCTCGGGGCCATCTTCACGCGCCTCGGAGGGTTATCAGGAATAGTATGGGAAGCCAGTGGAGAGACTAGCGGATTCAAGTGTGTATGGAGCTTGTCATGGAAGGATAGTTATCTAGTTAGGGCCAAATCAGCAACATATGGGATGTTAAGATCAGATGGATGAGTTTGTTTGTGACATAATAAGGAGCATTGAGGATTTTACGGAGGATTTTGGATTGTAAGGATTGAATACGAGATGAATTGGATGGTTTAGTAGAGCCCCAAAGCTCAACTCCGTATTTGCAAATAGGTCTGATAACTGTCATGTAAATGAGTCTTTTGTAATTAAATGGGAGCTTAGAGCGTTTGTCCAGTAAATGTTGAAGTAGGCGAAAACGTCGAGCAGTTTCTTGTCTTTTCAGTCTTGTATGAGGATAACTTGAAATAAAAGTTAAACAAATAAAACTAAAAAATGAATAATTGAGTTGTTTTTTATTAAACCAATTGTGCAGATTTTTCGAGAAATGAAGTGTTCTTTTAGAATGAAGTATGCTATGATGAAATAGACTTAAGACAGTACCCTAGCATTCTTACCTAATTTTGTCCCTAAAGAATCCTTATAGAGTGTCCGTAACGTTGGCTATGACTACCTACGAAAATACGCTTATTTATTTTGCAGTCTTTACATTGTTTTTAGTTTTTGTACTTAATATATAACAAAAAAGAGTTGTTTAAGGGGCTTCTAGGATAAAAGTTGATGTCTCTATTTTATTAGTATGCTTGGACTGTTCATGTGAAATATGCTGCACTTTTTGTTTGTGTTCCGATGATGAATTGCTGAAACGTTGACTGTTTGATATTTTCCAGTATTTTAGAGACGTAAGGCTTTGTTTTTGGAATTTTCCCTAGTGCGTCCTATTTATTTTTAATATTACCTGATCCGTCTTAAGAACTTTTCATCTGATTTCAGATAATATTTTAATTCAAATGCCCTATTGACATACCTACTTGTTACATAAAACCTCATTTATCGCTTGGTATATATATATATATATATATATATATATATATATATATATATATATATATATATTATTATTATTTTTATTTTGGATTTCTCAACAACGACCAAAGTTAAGGCTAGTTTATAATTAAGTCAAGGTTTCATTTTATAATTAATTTGGAATGTTGAGGAATTTTATGACGCTGTTCCCAGCATAACAGCTTTCTGCACTTCTTGATGTTCCCAGCTTATTTCGAGCACCTTCTTAGATTTGATAGTTTCCTCAGGAATCAAACCATTGCTGGATACTATAATCGGTAGTACTTTAACTTCCACCAATCGGTTAAGATGTCCTTATAAAGATGTTCTTGGTTTTTACGATTTTTTTCGCTTAATGTTTTAATTAATTAATTAACGATAAACATTATCATACCCCAACTTCGATTATGGTAGCTTTTTTTATTTCTTTGTTTATGAACAAAATATCAGGTCTGTTGTGGGGGATATTACGATCAGTCATCATAGCTTGATCCCAATATAATTTGATGCCTGCTTTCTCTGATATTGCCTGTGGTTGATATCTGTAGAACGATTGATGGCTAGTTATTAATTTATATTTTTGAGCCACTACCTGATGTACGATCTTTATTATTATTATTATTATTATTATTATTATTATTATTATTATTATTATTATTATAAATTCATTATTTTCGGAAGAGTGGGAGGAACATGAATGGGCCGTTTATGTGTAAAATAGGGAGGGGATGGGTTGCTCGGGGGCGGGCGTAGTACGGCGGTGCGGTCGATACCCTGCCCTACATACCCTACGCACCTATCTCTTTCTGTCTCGCTCATTATTCTCCTTTTACCTTATTTATTTATTTATTAAACTTTATAAAATTTGTTGGATGAACTTAATTTAATGGATTTATAGAATTTAATGGATGAACCGAAAGTCCAGGGTTCGAATCCTACTGTTGTAGATAATTTATTTAATCTGTGAACTAACACCAAGCCTCAAATCACATTACGAGATAAGATCATTATCAGCATGATCTTTTCTCTTATCATTCTTCTATGCACTTGCGTTGCATTGATGAGCCTAGTGAAACTATATAATACATTGTAATTATTAATTGACCTATGAACATAATAGGGCTGGCTCAGTGCTGAGTTGCCATGCCTAAGGCCCGGGGTTCAAATCCGGCTGTAACAGATAATCTATTTATTTTGTGTGCCAAATAATGGATCCTGCGGGATCTGGATACCCTGCTGGGACTCACGCAGCCCCTATAAAATAGGTACCCTTTATTGGGTGAAAAACCTGGAGGTTGAGAATGACTTTGAACAAATCACCTCCTTGCACAACTGTTGGCCTAGAAACATTATTGTCCCTACCATAAACATGCAGTTCAAGGCCCACCATGGATTTTTATATCACATAAAAATTTATCGATATCATACTCGAAAAAATGCTGTGTTAATTATTTCATCATTTAATTATATCTAACTTTTTTTTATGTTTAAGTGTTCTTATACAATTTAAGCTAGGTTGTTATACAATTAATTCCCATTACAACAAATTAAAATAAAATACTAATTATTTGCCTTGTAGAATTTAGTGAATGGTCTTCCAGAAAATCCTCAAGACTCATTCCTTTTCCTGAAATACAATTAAGGAGCGCTTTTAAGAGTCTCTTGAAGAATTCTCTTTGACCTCCTTCTAACCACTTAGCTTGTGTTTCTTCAGTTCAGGGCTGGTTGTAGGAGCCATTGGGGGAAAGACTATTTTTTGAAAAAAGGAGCTATTATTTAGTTTATTTATTAAGTGATATTGTATGTAATATTTTGTTAGAAAAAATAATAAAACTATTGCAGGATAATTTGAATTTGAAGAGAGGAGAGAAAAATAGTTGACTGGATGAAATAATGGAGAATGGAGATAGTTGGGGGTGCAGTCAAAAAAACTGACTGCAACCCCCAACTATCTCCATTCTCCATTGATGAGAGGAGGTTTACTACAGAATGTGGAAATCGATTTTATTAAGATTTTTCTCATTTACAAAAAAAAAATGCATGAAATTTTCACAATATTTAAAAAAAATTGCCACAGGGATCCACTACTCATAAACTTAGCTTCCTACTTTCTTATCATGCTTTAGAATGTGTGCCGCAGTTTAAGTTTATTTTTTATATTAGTGTAATTTCATTTACATCTCCTTTTATATTTTAATAAAAAAAAAAATGATTAAAATTAACATAGTTATATATTTTCTGTTATGTTATGATTATTTTTGTAGGGAGGGGTTGTAGTGGTATTTTAGTGTATTCAGTTATAACTATTATTGAGTAGGTAATATTAATGAAATACTAATTATATTGTATTATAAAAAAATGTATATATAAAAATACTGTACCTCTGCAATTTATGAAGTGTATTGATTGCTGTTAACAGATTATATGATTTGTATTTAATATTTCTTTAAATTTTAAACATAATTATTATTTGTAAAGGTATGTGCAGCAACAAGCAAGTTGCTCTGGCCTAACAATAGGTACCACGCTCTAGCTGTTTTTGGTCTGAGTGAGCCCCATGAAGGTCTCCAGAGCCTAAATGATCGTTTCATAGCTGTTACACGTCGAAAATTCATATCTCCCACAGCCTGTTCCGAACTTTGCTAATAGACTTTATTAATTTATCTCCTTTCGTACTGATCTTTCCAGCCTCACAAACATATTAAAATGCAAAATATATTCTATTAATAAATTTTGACAAAATATTCTGCTCTGTTATTATTGATGAACCAGGTAAACAAATATATCAAAAAGCCTACGCCTCTATCCTAAAATGTTGCATGCATGCTGCTCTGAAAGTAATACTGGAATAAAAGATGGTTCTCCAGAAGGAATGCTGGAGGTGCCACCCCGCGTTAATATAGTTATTTTTGTCTCATATTGGCCTTGCTTACTAGACTTGGAGTGTTTTCTTCTCTTTGTCCCAGGAGTGGGAATTCTATTTTAGACTTAGTGGAGTGAATGTTGTTCAAAATCAAAATCAATTCATACTTTTATTGATTTTCGGTAATTTAAAAAAAATTAATTTATTCATTGAAATTAAGAACTTAATGATACATAATGGCATGGATAAAGACAAGTAGAGGAACCCAGTGATAGCACCCAAATATCAAGTCCATCTTCTTTTCATACGCCTCAGAGGATTATCAGGAATTGAAGAGGTTGCTAGATTTGAAACTAGTGAGTTTGAGTGGAAATAAAGTTTGCCAAGAAAAGATTGATGATGAGAAGATGAAATCAGCAACAAGTAAGACATTAAGATCATTATACAGAAGAAGATAGTTGACTGGACCCATAATAGCTCCGGCTTCTATCAGCCCCGAGGATGACATACAACGTAGGTCGAATCGTCGGCACTCATAATAAATAAGTTTTTCTTATTTTGTGTTATATTGACTGCACCCCCAGACTATCTATATCCCACATAAGGTTAATATAGATTACTTTGTTCGCAATAAATTAAAGAGCATTGACGATTTTACGAAGGATTTTGTGTTGTAAGGATTGAATTCGATGGATTAGTGGAGCACCAAAGCTGCTCTCCAAAAATCCAGAAAGGTCTAATGATTGTCATGTATATGAGTTTTTTATAATTAATAGGGAGCTTGGAGCGTTTGCCTAGTAAATGTTGAAGTAACCTGAAACAGTGAGCTTTTTCTTGTCTTTTCAGTCTGTTATGAGGATTCCAAGTTAATTTTTGTCAAAGTGTAGTAGTAGTGTATTTTTGTAAGGAATCAGTGAGTTATTACACGGTACAGGAGGACACGAAGTCATTACTTTACGAGGGAGGGTAAAGGTGATTCGATGGGATTTGTAGAAATTTATTTTAATCCTCCAGTTTTGACACTATTTTTCATGGTCAGTGATATGGGATTAAAGAGTACGGGATGCTAAAACTGGATCAGTGTTGACTGATAATAGACATGTGTCATCCGCATACGTGGTAAGGCTAGTATTAGGAAGAGTTGGGATGTCAGTTGTATAAACTGAGTAGAGGATCGGGCCGAAAATACTGCCTTGAGGAACAGGGGGGTGTATTGACATTATTACGGTTTACTTTGAATGACCTGTTGGAAAGATAGGAATTGAATTGGTAATTGTAATAATTAATAAAATAAGTATTAGATATTTTATTCAGCCACTACCCTCTGAATTGTTTTTTGTTTTTCTATTGATGAGCTCAAGTATACAGTTGGTTCACCTAGTAATAGCTTACTTTCTTGAGGGCAACTTGTCCAGAATCTTATAATTGAGGACATATCTATATAAAACTTGCAAAATGTGATTTTTATAATTGTACATAATATGAAAAATACAAAATCGAGTGTATAAGTAAATTTGATTCATGACATGGTATAATTGTGCTGCTCACTTAAGTGGTGATTAGGAAGCGGCAGCTGTATGTAATATTACGATAATGGCATATTAAGAATTCATATTCAGTTATTCTACTCCATTCAAGGCCAAGTCCTATAGGTTGCTTACATTACTTCGCAAATTAAGTTGGTCGCCATTTGCTGTTTATTGGGGGGTTAATAATAATAATATGGCTTAGCGAACCCCAAGGCTCGATTCCGATACAACCAATCTCTGCTTACAAACTTCCGCCGAAAGACCACTACCAAAACATCAATGAAATCTGACTTTCGAAGGATGAAAAATGATTTGAAATAGTTATTTTATATTTTTATTATAATATGTATTTAAATGGCACAAATATTTATATCTATATTTATTTATTTTATTTTTTTCAGGTATGTAATCCTGGCATTCATTCCTATCTCTCAAAAGTCAGGTTTTTATTTAATATTAAGCTGTATACCTAATTAATACTCTCTACCAATTAATGCTTCAAATGTATTTCTTGTTGTTTAATATAATAACATAATAAGAATTTTTTTTATTATTATTTAGAAATTTTAAATTTATATGCCTGTCATTTTCTCAACGGCAAGACTAATTTGCATAGCTTAAGTACTAACATTTTTTAGTTATTTCATTATCTGTTGCAAAATATGTAACCAAAAATCGATACTTTTCTGGTAATGGTGCGAGAAATCGCTTTTTTGTCATCCGTTGTAATCTAAATTAACTAACAGACATTTTTCAACAATGTATAATGTTTGTTAAACTTTTTCTTTATCGGCATTTGTTCAAATGCTTATTTTTAAAATTATTATTAAACAATTTAATCTGCTCAACAGAACTTAAAAGTGCTTCTGTCACATTTTTGCTATTTTAATCTCTGAAACTTTTTTTTTTTACTCTCTTTTACTAATGGATAAGAAAATAAACCTAAAAATGTTTTTGAAGTGTCTAGTAATGTCTAATATTTTTGTTACATTGGTCAAAATTCAAGCTACTGAGTACTTATTAATAATGCTCATTTATAATTTGATTCTAATTATTTTTTGACTCATTATTTCAAAAGAGCTCTTTTTCATAGATTCTTGTTTTATACTATTATATCTTATCTCTTGTTTACGTTCTTATCACATGCGTATTTGATTTTCAGCGTTACCTACTTTTTCACTATTTGTGTTTCAAATACAGACATACCTTCATAATATTCTTTATTTTTTTAACATTCAATTTTACGAACGGTAATTGTCAATTTTGATTCTAAAATTATAATTAAATATCTAATTTTTAAAGAAATTAGCATTTTTTTAGTATTTTCTGGTTTGACTTTAATGTGTGAGATATTTTCTGATTATTTTAGCTTACCTATTTACGTCAAGTTCTCTTAATAATTTTTACACAATTAATTATTTTTCATAGTTATTATTATGACGACATATTTCAAATAAATCAGATATTTTTGAAAAAAAAAGAAGGAAAAATTCTTTATTTCAATTATGTTTACGAAGTACCATTACTAGAATACTTTGTTGTTACTTAAGCCTTCCATAGTTTGCTAAATAGTATTTTATAACCTATCATTTCGTTATATTTTTTATTAAAATCAGTATCACTATACCTACTCATTAACAGTTACGTGTTAAATATTTAGGTAGCAGCTAATATCTGTATCTGGATTGCAGTAATTAAGTCACGACCATGCCCTGCCCGGTTTTCAGCCAACTTTATAGAGGCTGGGTGAGCCCTCATATCTACTTTGGCGATTCTGCGAAAACAATTTAAAATGTTCTCTCTCTGCTACTTTTTTCACTTTGATGTTGATTGAAACGTTCAAAGACAAAGGAACTAAATACGGTTTTGACAAGCTTTCATTTTTTAAACTCCAGAGTGGATTTTTTTTTCACTTTCAATAAAGAAGAAAATAATTAATTTTTTCTTTTGAGCTTTTGAGATTGTTTTTGTTAGCTATTTTGTCTAGAATCTTGGCCTAGCAACACATTCAGCCATTTACAGCATAACGTAAGTTCGCGTAATTCCGAATGTATAAAATAATGTTAATTTAAAAAAAAAAGTATGGCCCCTTTTCCACCATTTCTCAAGTCAATAAATTAACATAAGGATTTGGAAATTTCGTTTACCCGATTTTGTTTGTTACATTATTGTTCTTGATAATCTTACGGTCATTTATTCATCGGCGTTTAAACAATTTATAGTCCAGGATCTATGGTCTATTTTTGCACTTGATTAATATCAAGCTGAATCTTCGTGAATAGCTTCGTTTCGATGAGACGCCCAACAATTTCCTTTGCGAAAATTCTCGATAGTGGTAGATAACAGAGGTAGCAAGAATAAAATATGTCGATTTGATGATTCTCAAAAATTTATTACTAACTGGTTTTTTTTTGTTAAATCTCAAGATAACTATCAAAATTATTTTTAAAAAATATTTGTTCTACAAATTACATGGTTTGATCAAAGAGTCCCCTCCTTCCAATATGTATCGGTAACGAAGTCATTAAAAATGATTACTAACCAGCTGATTTTTTTTCTTACTTATTTATTGTTCGAGATCACGCCAGGTTTTCACCAAAATTAAGGGCACCCATTTATAAAGGCAGGGTGAATCCTAGGAGACTCTCCAGAAGGGTTTAGGTAATTAATCTAAAAATCTATAACTAATCTCCATTACTTTGTTTTAATTATTAGCATTACAACCTACTTTGCCCAAGATCGTGGATTTGCAGCCCAGCAGGTTGCTCTAGGATTTATAAAAGACAATGAAAAGTCCTGGTTTATGACGTTCTTCGGGAGGGACGTAAATTATTGGGTCTTGATTCTGTGAGGTGTCATGTATTTGTTAAAAATTCCAATTCTAATTAAACTTTGATAGGCATATTTAGGTCTCCTACTGTAGCATCGTAGGATTATCCGTAACATTAAATAAATAAACAAACAACTAATATATAATTTAACTAATCTAACTCCCATAATAGGTCTCCTGGGAGCTACTAGGAACTAGGGATCAGTAATTCAGCACCTATATTTATTTTTTATTAAATATTAATTATCAAATGCAGCTGTCAGAAGCTTAGACTCTTTGGAATGGAAATTCCTCTTACATTTTATTCGTGTACGTTGAAAAAGACATTCGGAATGTAAACAAAACTAATTGTGTCCTCAAGTACGTGGTCGACTCGAGTGTGGCGCCACCAAGACAAATAAATAATAAATCAACCCCCCTTTGAAATTATAATTCTCTCTCGCTTCGTGTCATCTTTTTCTCTTTGAAGAAAAGTAATTAAAAAAAATAAAATAAAGTTAAGTGAATCTGAAGTGGTGGAGGGGGAGCTACTGTTGCGATGAATCCTCTCCCCTCCCCCCAACCACTGAATTATATTTGAATAATTGTTCAAGTGGGTCAAGTCCCTTTTGGTGAATGGATAATGGAATGTGGAGTGCCACTATTGTGTCTTTTCTGTGTTTGGGTCTAGCCTTCGTCAAACGCATTTTCTCCATTGTTTGGAATATCTTATATATATTTTTATTTAAAAGAAGATTTGCTGCGGAAGGTCTCCTATATAACCATATTTTTTATAACTAAATGCAGTAGATAAACCTGTACCACTACAACAGATTAACCACCATTACACAATAGAGACTGTACTGTTTCATAGACAACTGTAGTGCAGAGAGGAATCCTACATCATGCTCAATCGCCAGATTTGCCTTCCTAATTTTGGCTGCAGACTTTATAGAGGTAGGGTGTGTCCAAGGAGGATCCTAGATCCCATAGGATACATCTCCGAACGCTTAGGCTCGTTTCACACTTATACGGTTTGGTTCGGTTCGGTGCGTATTCGATTCGTTTTCGGTAGCCGCCGGACATATGTGAAACGGCGATAGAACCGAAAGCCTCTCGACACGAATCTGTCTCGTTCGGGTCCAAGGATCACAAAAACACTTGGTCGTTCACACATTGGTTTAGTTTCGGTTCGGTTACATTTTCGGTAAGCGAAGATATTATTTTATTTTTATTTACTCATTTTAAATATTGTTGATTAATGAAAAATGAGTGATTCACTTGATATTGATCCGGAAGTAATTGGAAAATTTGTCTTCGTGCTCCCTTAATTTCGGAAAAGTGGTATAAAATGCAACATTCTTTACCCTTTTGATGAGGATAGGATCCACGCAGAATTATTATTCCTCTTTTGTTTTTTGTTTCTTTTATAGAGAAACAATATAGCAATAATTTGTCTTTTCTACATAGTGAGTATTGTGGGCATAATGGGCGACTGCATATTCAATGATTCGGTTGTGAAACCTGATACTAACCTAGTGTGTGTAAAAAGTTTTCATTCTTTTTCGGCGGCTACCGAAAACGAATCGAATAGGCACCGAACCGAGCCAAATCGTATAATTGTGAAACGAGGCTAACATATTAAATAAAAGGCTACCAGCGAGCGGGATTTGATCCCAGGTCCTTCGGCATAACTCAGCGCTCTACCATTGAGGCACTCCTCAAATCATTAAATATGAAATGATTTTTACCCATTAAGGACTGCAAGTACATTTGAATCCATATACCAATATACTATACCATTAAACGGTAGATATTATTCTATTTCTAAGTTGATGGTTGTACTGGGAGTTGATTTGGTCAGACCACTCTAAGTGACCAGTTGTC
Source organism: Arma custos (assembly GCA_037127475.1). Lineage (NCBI taxonomy): Eukaryota > Metazoa > Arthropoda > Insecta > Hemiptera > Pentatomidae > Arma > Arma custos. The sequence continues at coordinate 72,541,864 of CM073762.1, read as the reverse complement.
CCTAATTAAGGGCACCCACTTTACATAGGCTTGGTGAGACCAAGGAGGATCAGCAGGTCTCACAAAGTTATCTACGTCTGTCAACAGATTACATAATTCCGTTGCTGCCATTGCCGTATTCAAACCCTGAACCTTCACCGCTTTACTCACTGAACTTGCCTGCTCCCTCATCTCCATTCCATAAATAACTATCTCACATAACCAAATATCTTATATAAACACGGATGTCAGGTTTATCCAGTAGACAAGTTTACATTAAAACAACAGATTACTTGATGACAAACTTTATGACTATCCTAATTGACTTGCACGAGGTATGATGATTGCGAAAGGTACGACTGATTGCACATCCAAGGCTAAAATAGTTGTGTGAAGGTTGTCCTGAACTAATGATCTGTAGTCTGGAAGAGATTCTTGTCTCCGAAATACTTCATAATGTTATTATTTTTATTTTTTTCTAAGCCACTAAGGACTATTGTATTTCATGTGTTTCTTTCTTCAGTCCGAACTGCGACTGTTTTTATTTTTGATCTGTCTCAAGTTTTCCCCTCATATTATTATTATTTTTCTGTTAATTTTGATCAGCGCATTTGCAACTAGCCCATCTTAAGAAAAATGGAATTTCAAAAGAAAGTTATCTTTCCTAATTAGAATTCACGTTTGGAAAACTCCAATAAAACAAAGGAAGTCTCTAAAATCGTAAAATATCTCTAAAATATCATACAGCATATAACTACAAATTATATTTATTTTATGCTATATACATTTTTAGCATTCAGACATAAATAAAAAATATGGCAAATCTCACATCAACAGACAAACTATCCAAGCTTCGAATGGACGAAACATTGACTGGTCAAATACTTTCCAGTATTCCAGAGAATAGAGACTTTGTTTTATTTGGAGTTTTCTTATCTAATATTTATTTTAGGTGGGTTTTTGAGATTTTGCTCATTATTGTTGATTAATTTTAATCAATTATGGTAGATTTCCCTGTTACTTCTACTCGTAAAAAAAAGAAATAATTATAAAGCTATCAGATATTATGTAACTAAAAAATGAATCGAAATTATTGACATAAATGACATGATAATTTAATTTGTTGTAGCCAATTTTTTATTGCCCATCATTAGAATTATTATTTTATATGTCTCATTTATAGTTTTACTGCTAGATCAATAAATATGTGTATCAATAAGGTGGCAGTGTTTTTGATGAAGTTCCTTCAAAACGCAATGAAATGTGTCGCTTTTCAGAAGGTACCCTTCTTATCAATATTTTAGCTAGTTACACAATCTTGCCAATCTACTAGGTCACGAATACGGTATCCATTGACGTCAGACCTTCCCCCCAAAAAATGTTTAATTAAAAATTTTTTTATTTCACATTTCTCCATAGTTTTCTTCTACTACAACGTAAAATATACGATTTTTTAAATTATTATTTTCCCTTTTAATTAAACAAAAAAAAGTAATTATAATTTTCCTAGAATCGCAATCATGTAAATATTGTTTCTATGCAGGCATCACCAGAAGTGGTCCGTGGTTTTTCCAGCCACGGAGATGATTCGAGATTAAAACTACTGCGTTGTTGTCTCTGCTCATTGTCGTAGTATTTGTAGCTGAAAATAGTTCTAGAATTCTAGATGTATTTTCAAGCAGGAAGAGGGAGTCAGAGTTTTTCCTTTTTCATTAATTATGGCAGAATATAGTAATGAAGCTCTTTTTTATTTATTACATATTTATTTTTATGTAACGGAAATATGGGCGTTCATGTCTGCCAGTCTAATTTCTTAGGTTTTACTATTTTTTTTAGAAGGTCGTGCTCCTGTTCGTCATATTAACAGTAGTTTGAATTATAGAATTCAATAATTACATTTCTAGTGCAGACGACCCCCGATGCGAGACGGACTCTCACCTTTACTGTTCAATATAGCCCTTGAAAAGGTGATCAAGAGAGAATGGGGTGCAACCTCGGAATGGATCATAAAATTCTTGCATACGCCGATGATATAGCAGTCCTCGTAAGTAATGAAAGGAATATCGATAGACTCGCTAAGGCTCTGATGAGAGAAGCAGACCAAATCGGCTTTCAAGTAAATGAGGAAAAAAACAAATACATGATAGTAAGCCGTTAAGTCCACCCCAGTAACAGCATCTCCGTGGATCGCAAATCTTTTCCGAAAGTAGATAACTTCAAATACCTTGGCTCTAGAATAACCTCAACGAATGATCTATTAACTGATATAGACCAGCGTATAACAAGTGCAAACAGAGTATTCTTCGCTCTTACAAGGGAATTGAAATCCAGAAGCATCTCAAGAAATTTAAAATTAATGGTGTTTAATGCTGTAATAAAGCCGATTCTGATATACGGCTGTGAAACGTGGGCTCTCACCGCCACCCAGGAAAGCAGAATCGAGAGATGTGAAAGAAAAATACTTCGCACGATAACCGGAGCGGTATGGGATGAGAGTCTAAACTCTTGGAGGAGGAGGGCAAATAAAGAATTGCTCACGGAAACTTCAGGCGATATCTCAGGATATGAAAGCAAAAATGTTAATTTGGGCGGGGCATGTAGCTCGAAGTAATCCGCCAGGACGCCTCTACACAACTATAAATGCCACAATAGTAGGCAAGAGACCACGTGGGAGGCCAAAAAGACCAGTTGGATTGACTAGGTCAACAAAGATGCTGCGGAGCTCCATGTAGCAGACTGGAAATCAGCGGCCCAGGATAGACAAAGGTGGATAAGGCTGGTAAAGGCGGCCAAAGATCTACAAGGTCTGTAGAGCCAACCGAAAGAGAAAAAAAAATTACATATCTGGGTGCTAAATATTTAGGTAAACGTTATCCGCTTCTTGGAGATCCAACAAAACGGACGATCGTCTTTGATAGCATCTGTGTGAAGCAAGAAATGAAAATTAAAATAATATTAAGGTGTTGGGGAAAAAAATATCTTTCGAATGGTACAAGGGCCAATAAATGGTGTTACACTTTCATTTAAAATTCAATAATATTTACTATAATTTATTCATTTATTTGCTTAAAGGAAATTATCCAAAGACTGAATTGTATAAATGTATTATTGTAAGACTATAATGATTGTATTATGGAAGACTATAAGGTATAAAAATTGCATCACTGTTTTACTTTCTTTTTTTTGAAATATTACAAGCTGCCACTTGTGGGCAATAAGTAATAGTGCTAGGTAGCTATACAATCATTCCATAAAAACAAAACGAAAATAAAATAAATAAATGTAATAAAAATATATACATGCGGTAATAAAAACAAAAAAATGCAAAAATGAAAATAAAAAATAAAGTCTAAAAATAAAATAATTGTTTACATCCAAACCATAATTACACTATTTACAATTTGCCTGGGGTCCCCGAACTAAGCTTCTTCCCCAGGAATGAGGGTAAAGCAGGAGTCCGGGAGGCCCCAGCCCCCTTACTGTTTCACTATAGGATGACGTAATACAATTTAGTTAATAAAACTTCTTACCAAACTCTCTCTGTATTTTACAATTGTATAAATCAGAAATAAATAAATAAAAAAAATCTTAGTGACATAAAAACACATACTCATACTAAAAGTAGGTAAACAGAATTATGCTTTGAAATATAAAACCCCCAAAAAAAAGAAACAAAAAAGAAAAGATCACCTGACTTTAAATCAGCTCAATAAAATGGTGTATGATGAAAGCAACTATAAGCTATTGCGATTAATAATTGAATTCTGTTAAACCACGCGTTTAAATAATAAGCAATTATTTGTCTGGTTAAATATTACGGTTTATTACTAATCTAATGCCTGAAATTAAAATGGATGCTGATCTATGAATATTAAGTTGGCCTTAGGTTAGCTACCTAAACATAAATCACCAATTTTAGCTAATTCTGAATTAATGGTATATCAACAATATTAGGGGATTTACAGCTTTGAATAATACATACTACATAACACTGTACAACCAAGAAAGCATTACCTATATTGGTTGAGTGCTATTCCACTTTATATAAATCTCTTTTCGCCTCTCCAGAGTTTTATTTATATATTCATGAGTTAATTATTAATTTACGTGTATATTTAAAACAGTGGCGTATCATTTAATATCCTCTGTTTGACTTTTTTAACATTTATTTATAAGTTTCGCTATTTAATTTATTATGCTATATCTTTTTTAGTAGAATAAATATTTTTTTATTCTATCTTTTAAAAATAATAGATGAAGTCCTGAAAATTTACTTTTTTTAACCACTTTTGTTAATAAGCCTTTCTCTTAAAGCAGCTAAGAAAAGGCTTATTACAGTAAGAATATCAAACATTTTCGTATTTCGCAATAAAACCATAACATTATTGTTAAAACCCCTTTTTACGTTTTACACATATCGGCATTTTTTTTAAAACAGCTGGTGACGATTTTTACGAAACTTATTATATCAATGTAAATTGGAAGACCTTAGCCTCCTCGACACTTTTCCACCACTTAGACCAATCTTCCACGGCTCTTCTCCATGTTCTTACGCCCAAGAGCCTAAGGCCTGCCTCCACATCATCCATCCATCCCAGTCTATCCTGCCTCTTCTTCTATCTGCATCTGTACGTCTCTCCCTCCAAGATCTATATAGGAAATCTGCTCGATATATACAAACATATCATTCCCTTTTTTGTTGTACTCTAAGAATATTTCTCTCCCAAGTACTCAATAATCTTTCTGGCTACTTGGTTATGGTCCTCTACACCATACCTGACACCAGGACGAACTACCTTCTTTTATTTTGAAGCTTCGGGTATAGCTCTATTCCGGAACACTTTTCTGAGGGAACAATATTTGTTACCGTTCTCGATTCTAGTCTTTATTTCCTGTTCCAGTTAGTTATTTTCGATTATAATTGTGCCGAAATAATTAGTTTTTTAATATTTCAAAAGTACGCCCCCTTTCTTGCAGAAATGGATGACTATTTCCTAGGTGAGAGCATGCACGTTGTTTTATTTCTTTTTGATTTCTTTATGTAAGACCTAATCATCAGTAATCAAAGAAACTGAAATGTATTTGTATCTAGGAAGTAAGTTTTGTGTTTTGGGTACGAATGTATTTTAAATTGTATTACATATCATGGCCAATAATCTGCTTTTAAACCTAATTATTATTGTTATAGAGGTGTTTGTATATTTTCATCAATATTTCCACTATTGATGAAGGTATTAAAATCCTGTAATCGTTGTTTTTCTTAATTTTAATTACTTAAGATATCACCTGTTATTAATATTTTATTTTTATTTGTTTATTAATTCTGTTCAAAAGTCTGGTTAAATATCCCTTGCCCATTAGCTGTGCCAGTATCATGTTTCATCTTTTTCACTAAGCTGAGACTAATAGCTTCTGAAGTATAGCATAATTGATATCCTGATTTAAATGCTTATTTAAATATTTCAACCTTGAGTTGAAGCTTCTGGCGTAACAATCTGTGTTAATTATATTTATGGTATGAAGGATGTTAGCGTTTTATTAGAGTCTAATGTTTATAGTTTTATGATTTACTAACTTATAAAGGTCACTGACATAGGTGGACCCATGTTCGATTCTGGGATCTCTTACGAGAATTTTATGACTAGTTAAGGGTCGTGGGTAGGTAACTGAGTAGCTGAATTCATTTTGCAGTCACTGGGATGAATTATTACTTTAACCCGGTCTCGTTCACTGTGGAACTGAACACCATAGTTCTCTGTGTCTGACAAGCATTTACCCGTGAACATATGCCATGTCTTAGTCCTAACTCAGCAAGATCCAAAATTAAGTAATGTTCAAAGAACAAACGTTCTCGTGTTTACATGGCAAAAATTGCGAGAGCACGGGGGCATGGTATCAGATAAGAGAACAGATTTGTCCCCGGCTGGTAAGCGACTCCGGTAGCTCAAATGGTAGAGCACTGTCACGGAGAGACAGAGGGCCCGGGTTCGAATCCCAGCCGGGGCATATCTTTTCTCTTCAAATAAAAATGTATACTCTTATTTTGCTTGATAAAAATCAATATATCATTGTATTGAAAAATGAATATTGTATATATTGGGTAAATGTTATTGTAATATATTAATAAATATTTATTGTTTATATTATTTACTTTGAGATTATTTTTGACCAAACCCTCTCCTGGAAAAACCATATCTCTGAAATCTCCCGTCGAACCTTCTCCACCTTAAAGCGCCTGAATAACCTTCCTCACCTGCTACCAATTGAAACCCGTAGTCTTCTCATTGCTTCCTTAGTTTTCCCTCATTTGGACTATTGATGTACAGTGTATGGAAGTGTCACTGAAGATCTCGATGCAAAACTAAAACGATTGATCGATTGCTTCATTCGTTTCATCTTTGGGATCCCGAGAGATGCCCCCGTCACCCGATATTACGAAGAGTTGAAGTGGCTTTCCCTTCCTATCGCCGTAAGTACTTCCTAGCTTCCTTTCTTTACCAAGTTATCCAATCCCGCCGACCATCATACATCTACGATATCCTTAAATTCAAAACCTCGGTCCACTATCGTAACACCCTTTATCGGCTCTCAGACCACCGAACAACTGCTTTTGATTGAGCTTTCCTTATCCGATCCTCTTCCCTTTGGAACACCATACCTTCTTCCTTTCGTCGTTCCAATAATTTTTCAATCTTCAAATCCCATATATTCAATCACCTCATATCCTTAAAATTCCCAAAAAAATCGGAAATAACATAATCAGTTTTCAATTTAAAATTTTCTAACTAATAAATGAATGATGTGTTTTTTTTTATGTATAAGTATATTTACATCATTATTTATAGTATTGACGCTTCACTCATCCAGTTAGATATGTTTAATTATATTAAGCTATATTAGTTGATATTGTTCATATTTTTGTTTCATTTTTTGCTTTGTTTGTTTCTACTTGACATTGTAATTTGCATACATATGTAATTATATATTGTTTCTTTCTATATAATTATTGTAATCTTATTTTTAATTTCCTGTACTCTGTTTTTTTTTTTTAAATGTTATTACTGAAGGTAATTCGCATTTTTTTTTATCATTTGTTAATTTAATGGCAGTAATTAATACAAAGTAAACCCATTATACTCTATGACATAATAATGCCCTGTATAGAAACCTGCATTGTTATTCTAAAGGGACTTTTCCCAGAATAAATAAAGGATGTATTATTATTATTAATATTAAGTACTTTTCGACAAGAATATTTACCCTTGGAATAGTCCATTTGATAGTAATATTGGATCCTACCCAACATAACAATATATTCATTAATTATATAAGATAAATAAATTTATTCTAGGTAATATAAGGTTCAAAAATCGAAGAAAAAAAATCATCCTTACTTAAGGTTACCTTTAAATGGGTACATAAAATCGACTGAAGATTTAAATAATATTCATGAAAAGAGTATTTTAGTTTTTTAGTAATGCTACGTTTATTTTTTTTTGTTATTTTACTGCCCGTAAAACGTGATATTCTTGGATATCGATCTTGTTATAATTTCTAATTCATTCTGGAAAAAAAAAATAAAATGAAAAAAATCATTGGATGAAATATTGCTTCCTTTTGTGAACCATATCACGTTTTCCCAGGCTTTGGGAAAATGGCCTCTCCCTCTTTAAAGTTTTCTGCATAAAAAGTTTAATTGCGCGTATCGTTTATTCGGTATTATACATTTTTTTAAATATTATAATTTTTGTTTAGCTATATTATTATATTATTATAACTTTGTTAACATACACTTAATTATTGATATTTATTTTTCTTGGCTGTTAATAAAATAAGAATTTTCTTTCAGTTCCTGAGATTCTTTCAATACTCAGTCAATTAAATTTACGAGACTAATGCTCTCATAACCGAACCCTATAAGTAAAAAAATAGATTTTAATGAATTATATAAGTATTTATAGATTAGTGTCTGATAAACATGATTCACTAAAAGCCTGTTTTTCACTGTTAGGGCAAAATGAATTTCAATAATATATATTTATTTATTTAAATTTAATAGACACCACGAAACTGTCTATTATTAAAATGTATCTTATATACGTCATATGTGTTGTAACTAATCGTTTTAGGTTATCGTAGAAGCACGTCGAGATTTCTATGCTATGGTATGGCTTTAAATGTTTTTTATTTTATTTTGATTATAAACTCAAGAAATTGGAGAGATTTAGGGCAGAACCAAATTCTGAAGATCTCAAATGCAATCTATGACGTTGATATCGAACACACGAAAACTTAATCAAACCTCTATCACATTACAATTGTCACTTGCAAATGTTCCTTTCTAAGGAGTGAGAAATAAAGAAATCACTTCATTCATGTACTAGCGCTTTTCTTAAGTTTGTATTTGACCGACAAAGCCTTGATATTACTATGGGCAGCTGTAATGTTTAAATAAACATGAGAGTGGACTGCTTTTGTGTAATTAATCCCTGGAAGATATAAAGAAATTAAATTAAGCGCTTTGAATGTCGTTTCTGTTTTTTTTTTGTTTTTTTTGATAAATCAATGGTTAACTGATACTATTGTTTAAGACTAGTAAATAGCTATTGGCAATAAAACTGTAGTTGTTTCATTACCCAAGAATATAAAAGCTTTACATATGTTTATAGTGTATAATGTAAATAAAGTGTATATCCCAGCTTTTTGAGTGTATCTATACATATTATAAAACAAAGTCCTCGGCCGCGTTTGTTCGCGGTAAACTCAATAACTACTCCACGGATTTTCATGCGGTTTTCACCAATAGATAGAGTGATTCATCAGGAAGGTTTAGGTATATAATTTGTCGAGGTTTTGTGTATATGGGAAGGAATATATATGGGTTTCACCGAAGACGCTGCTTGCCTAATCTCGTGCAATTATCTAATGTGCAAGATAATAAATTCGTATATAAAGAAATATTTGGATTTGTTTTTATTTTTATAATCTATACATACAATATGCTTTGTCCTGAATGACTGACGGTTCAACGCTCAGCCTAAACTGCTGATCGTAGAGACCTGAAACTTGGAAGGTGTGTTCTTTGTATGATGTAGGCATCCGATAAGAAAGGATTATCCGAAATTCTACCCCTAAGGGGTTGAAAAAGGGGGGCAGAGTTTGTATGCTTGCTCACGTGTTTCTTACTCGCAAAATCTACATATTTTCGCTGAAAAAAACCAAATCAAAACGTTTATAGACGTATTCTATGGGGTAGCGGGACGCGAAAACAGACCAGCAAGCAGCATAGTCTACTTAGGTGTCACACTAGACCGACACCTGAAACTAGCCTACCACTGCAGGAAGAAACTCAGGGCGATTCGGACCAAGTCTTACAGACTTAACCACCTGCTTACATCTCCTAACTTATCCCTCCGCCTCAAGCTGACCATCTACAAAAGCATCTTAAGACCGGCGCTCCTCTACGGAGCACCACTTTTAAGTACCATCACACCGGCGACAGCAAAAAAGCTCCAACAGTTTCAGAACAGCGTACTATAACGCATAGTGAGACACACGACATTAAACAAAACAAAAATGGACCTCCTACACACTACTCTCGACTTACCGACAGTCACAGACTTCATAAAACGCAGACACATCAAATTTTTTGACAGTCTGAAATACAGTACTAACCTTCTTTTCAGGACACTCACCCCAGCAGGACGGCCACAAACGTGGCAAGATCACGTTCAAAGTCTCAGCCTGAACTGAGAAATAATAAAATAAACAATAAAAGGAAAAGGACACGGTGTGCCCCATCACCGGAAAAATCCAAATTTAAGAAATAAAGAAAGAAATTAGAACCTTCCATCTTCACATCCTCCTCTTAAAATGTGCGCAGTACAGTAAAAGAGATTCCTCTCCAACCTAATCGTAACCCAGATTACAAATCTTCAAACTTATAGGGGTTAAGAAAAAAAAAAAAAAAAGGAAAAAAAAAAATATATAGAAGTATATCCTTTCTACAACTATTTCTTGTTCCCGCTACACGGTAAACGGTCCCTCCCTGTTTTGTATTGTATAAAGTCAGCGGCTTTGAGTCGGTTCGAGTAAAAACCGCCTTCAGCGGACTCAGCCATTGTAACGCCTTAAAATTCCGAAAGGTAACAGAAGGCTTTTCAGGTATTATTGTAAATTTGTATTATATTGTAAATAAAATCTTGGAGGATGCGAAAAACCCCCAGAAAAAAACAGAAGTATATTGAAGTAAGTAGGACCGCCAAAACTAAAAACGCATCGATAAATTATCTACATATGTTTATATATTATATTATATGTTTATTCTAATCCTTTCAGTTTTAATTTCTCGCTGCTGTTGTACGACAAGTGAAACCGTTATACTAAGTATTCCTTTTCAATAAATTCAATAACATTATATACTAATCCTTTACTGACACGAATAACAGTAAACTTCTGTCCGTCCCGTTTGTTAATCAGTGTCAATGTATGTTTCACGGCTGTGCTGGTCTGTTTGTGATGAAATTTGATATGGATAATCTCAAGCCTGGGGAAGGACATAGACTACTTTTTATCAACACACCACGCAGGCGAAGTTTATATAAAACTATAACCTGATTGACTAACACACTCAACGGTCAACGCAGCAGAAACCACCTACCTTAGCATCTTGAAATTCTCAGATAGGTTCTTTATACAGCTTAAATGAGGACTAAGAAAGGAATTTGGACAATTCCTCCCCCAAGGGTTTCCCCCTTAATATAATAGGGGTTCAAAGATTGTATGGAATCCGTCAGTTTTGAAGTTAGACATCTGAAATTTCGGATGTACGAGTAACTTTCAGTTAAAAAAAATTAAATTATTTATTTAAAATGATCTGTCACGAAACTTTATGTAGCAGACCAAATTCCCTTGGGCAAAAACTAGTTCATATTAAGTGAGAGTTCCATACTTTGTCTAATACTAACGAACATTGATCATAAACAAAAGTTCATCAGATAATTTGTATTTAAATGATTAGAAATGGATACTCGTTATGGAATATAGCTAATAACAGAAGCATGTATATATCGTTTATATACTTGTTATATTAGCGTTTTTATGGATGTATTTACCATAACAACTGTATACTCAGTACATAATACTGAGAGAGGTATAGGAAGTAGTAGGAGTGTTTACCCGGTGAGGGAAGGTTCGTCGTGGAATATCGAGCGATCCCAGTGCTCCACTTTGAGGCCTATCTCGAGCAAGTCGTAAACTGGGAACCTTAAACACAGCCTTCCAAACATTTCCCTATCTATGTCCGATTTCCCCTATTACTTATCACTTTTGAACCCCTCCCCCCCCTCCCCATTAAAACATTAAGAAAATTATTTAATTAAAAAAATAAACATTCATTCAGACTTCCTTTAGCGTCGAATACCCTCCTGCACATTACGGAGGGTTCAGAATTCCCGGCTTTGTTTAATTTTTGAGTTTGTATTCTGCATATTTAAATTCACTGGTGGAATATTTCCTCTTATTATACTGTTACGCTTACAGTTAAAATGATAATCTACATATATTATTAATTATTCCGTATTTCTATTGCATTAATGAATAATAATGATTCGTTAATCAATTGTACCTTAAAATTAAATATTAATTATACTTTTATGTTTATATGAGTTAACTCTTGATAGATACGATAGCATTACAAATGCCAGACCACTGTTACAACGATACTCTGCGTAAGTGTATCTGTGTAGCACCAAACCGTGAAAACGCAAATAGTATTCCAAATAGAGAAGAACTCTGTCACAGAGTCGCAGCTTATCTCTTTCACTTTAAAATTTCCATACAAGCTGACCTTGAACCTCTATAATTGGGTATTCACAACCATGAACAATTCCAACAATTAGCAATTGCAAAAAACTGCTACCCATTTCGAAGAACTGTACACCAGGGATCATAAAAAATAGGTACAGTGAAATCACATTCAACCAATTCCATAATCAAGAATTAATTTTCACAGATGGGTCTAAATATGAGAACAGTGCGGGATGTTGTATAGTGACGGAAGCAAGCACATGCCCATGGCGAATGAACGAGCTAAACTCTCTCTTTTCGTGTGAAGCATGGGCAATATTAAAAGCATACAACTATATAACAAATAATGGCATTGAGAAATCTGTCATAGTAACTGACTCACTATCACTGGTAAATGCAATAGAACAGCTTTGGACAAGAAACCTCAGAAAATTCAGAGCATAAATATGACTTTAAGGGTAAAATAATAAAACAGTTTCACATTCATGGGTCCCTTCGCATGTAGGCAAAGAACGATCTGATGCGGTGGCTAAAGCAGCTGCAAAAAGTGATGTTCCCCTGTTAAGATCCAACTTTTTGTCCGAATGGCTGGCAGTGATCAGAAATAAAATTGAAGAAAATTGTGATGAGGAGTGGGAGAGCCTTCCGCAAAACCATCTCCGTCAAATAAAAGAAAAAAGCACTGCTTGGATCCATCCAAACGGCCTAACGCGTGCAATATAATAAGCAGGTTAAGTATTCAAAATACAAAAATCAAATCTGAAAGTTCTTAAATAATTACCCATTAAATTACTCACACCATTGTAATCGTTGTGAGCAGGACCTAGTATGCAACAAGTTCTCTGAGAAAGAGCTATAAATGGTCGTTAGTCCTTTCCATTATACGTAATCGTGGAATAGGTAAATAACACCTCACGTTACAAAGCAACAGTATATAAATTAGATTTTTTAATAGTGTATCTTAATTAATTAATTATCCCATGAACCGTGGAGAATGTTCTTCAAATAATAACCGTCTTCCTGCTATAAATCATCCGTATATATGGAAGGTTTAATGATTTTATTAATTAGATCTCTCAATCTAACTAATTGTTGTTATTTTCCATATTTCTAAAAGATTGTTTTCCCAAGTTTAATTCGATTTTTTTTTAGAGTGGAGGTCAAGAAAGAATTATTTAAATTGATATAAACTATTTATTAGAAACTGGCATTTCGAGCAGGTATTCAGGGCTGCATAGGCTAACATATTAGAATTAAATAATTGGAATATAAAATGAGCTGCCATTTTTTAAAGTATTATAAGTCCTTTTTTTCATTTTCGCGATGTCTAAGGGTTTTCATTTGAATACAATATGGACAAACTGGCAATTTTTTTTATTAATTAGCAATAAGGAAAGAGTGACGTTTTTAATCCCCTACACTGTTTAAATTTTATTATAAGATAACAATTATTAAAATTATTTGAAAGAATAAACGATTTTTTAAGATTCAAATAGACACATTCAAATATAACGGCTCAAATAATATATAAAAATGAAACTATTGGATCATGCCTGATATTCAAGTAGTATTAATTTAAATTAAAAACATTTTATTTGGAAAAAAAAGATATGACCAGGACCTATTTTTTCATATTTTTTAAATATTTAAAAAATTATATCATATAACAATAAAATAAATTATAATGTTATTTACAACTTTTGAACGGCAATGGGATAATGACGATACCGACTATAAAGACAAGAACCCATATATGGTAAGTAAATTTATATAAATTCATATGGAGGTGGGAGGAATGGTGATATTTAATATTAATATATGATATTTCCTTTTGCCCTTTTAGAATCATGTATATCGTATAAATATATATAGGCTGATATTTATCACCAGATATATCTTTATTTAGGCGTTGCTATATTTTGGTTTCTTCAGGCGTCATTGAAAAGAACCTATTTATTATTTATACTACAGTCCCTATATTAACATAAAATATAGCACAGGGTATACATTAATGTAATCATCTGTTATTTATCACTTAATTTCTGAAAGATTTCACCGATTAATTTTAAATATAAACAGTATACTTGTCTGAGTCCATTCTAACAGTGTTTATTAACTTGCTCTACTTACCTCTACTCTTTGCCCTCCCTGGTTGTCTATTAACAATTTATTTATAAAATTTCTGTATAACATGATCCTCATTAACATATTTCATCACTTCTTTCGTATAATATAATTTGCAGTACTGATTGAGCACTGAATTCCCATGCCGAAAACCCTGGTTCAAATCCCGCTGCTGGCAAGACTTTCATTTAGTCTGTTAGCAACCGGAGATAGATCATATGGGATCTAGGACCCTCTTGGGCTCTCCCAGCTTCTATAAAATGTTAAAAAATAGAGTACCCAAAATAAGGGGGGAGAGAAATCTGACGGAGGAGCGTGATCTAGGACAAATCGCCTCTTTGCACGTTGTCCATGAAACAGTACAGCCTCTGTCATATACTGAACACCAGACCCGTTCAGGAGTTGTTATGGTTCTGTATTAAATCATTTTCTAGAATTTACTTATGAATTGTTTCCTTTTTGTCGCAATAAATGATCCTATCTAATCTTACTAATATTATAAATGTGAAAGTTTGTATGTTTGTCTCTCTTTCACGCAAAAACTACTGAACGGATTTGGATGAAACTTGACAGTAATATAGGGTATACATCGGAATAACATATAGGCTATAGCAAGCGCGGATTTAAGGGGGGGGGCGCACTGGGATCCGTGCCCCCCCTGACAGTTTTTTAGATATTGTGGAGAATCCATTATAGGACATAATTAAAGGCAAATCACATGGTAATAGTTGTTAAAATAACAGAAAGAACATGATTTAAACTATTTGCTTTGATATCCTGCTAATCTTACCATCTTACTAATATCATAAATGTGAAAGTTTGTATGTTTGTCTCTCTTTCACGCATAAACTACTGAAGGGATTTGGATGAAACTTGACAGTAATATAGGTTATACATCAGAATAACACATAGACTATAGCAAGCGTGGATTTAGAGGAGGTGCACGGGGGCACGTGCCCCCTCTATAGTACATAATTAAAGGCAAATCAGGAAATTTGTAGAGGTTCTTTGTATAGTTTAAGAAAGAAATTTGGATAATTCCACTTCAAGGGTTTCCCCTTTAATGTAATAGGGATTCAAAGGTTGTATAGAATCCGCCAGTTTTGAAGTTAGACATCTGAAATTTTGGATGTATGAGTAACTTATATTAAAAAAAAATAATTATATTATTTATTTAAAATGATCTTTCACGAAACGTTATGTGGCAGACCAAATTCCACACGAGCGAAGCCGCGGGCATATGCTAGTTAATACATAAATCTTAATATTCAATGCATAAATAAATGATTTTTCTGAAGAATGTCTACAAAATTTATTTTATACCAGTAACGTGGTTGAATGAATCCACACCGTGGTACGAAAACTTTGAAATTTGATTATCATTTTTGATATTTTGAAGTTGTAGTGAAATCCTCTCGTGCTTTGGTGTTTACAATAAAATAGAGGGTATCTGTTCCTCATGTTGTCACTTCGAGTTGAATTACAACAGTTTTAACTGTTTTTTCGTTTCATTTTTAATATTTCCTAAAAATACAAGTTATCGTAAGGAAAATAAAATATAATTACGGGTAATGAGTAGTCATTTCATCAAGAAATAAAAGTTTCAACTAACATTTCGATGTATAGATAATATATGTTTGTTCATTCATTTCTAGATGAAATGATTACCGAAGTATACTGTTATCCATAATTACAATCTCTTTTCCATACTAAAGCTCTTGATAGCTTATATTGGTGGAAAATAATTGAAAAGTTGAAACTTGTCGTGACTCAACTCGAAGCGACAACCTGCGGAATAATTACTTAATAGAGTTATAATATGCATTAAAAGACTAAAAAAGTTTATTATACAATTTTTTTAAAAGTAACAGTTCAAACAAAATCACCGAGTTGTTTATTCGATATGATGGCTCATGGCTTTGCTATGATCTGGTATTTAGCGCTGAAGTCAATCCACAAACCAATTTTTTATTTATAAGTTAATGTCGACAGTGGTCGCAAATACAATGTTTATTAAAGCGGTGATCCTTCATTCGTTCTTGGTTTCAATATGTCATGTATCTAATGACACATTAGTTCAACTTATGAAGGTAAAGGTATCGATCTTCTTAATCGACACTCATTATGTTACAATTGGATTGGTAGGTATTTCCCTCCAGACACGAATGTACTTCCGGTGAAATTATGCTACAGAGTGGTCAAAAGTAGCCAAGGGCGCTAGAGAACCTAGATCCCGGACCCCTAACCTTCAGTCCATCAACTTGGTAGGTTATGGAGAGAGTGTGGAATCCAATCCACATGTGTTTCTCAGGAAAGGTTCCTGAGAATAGTGACCTCTATACAGCGCCAAGGTAGTCATCCGATTTCACTCTGAATCAGCAACACGTTTATCTTCAACCTTCTTAAGCGGCCTTATTGATCCATATGAAGTTTACATTTTGGTGGAAAATAGCTGACTAGATAATTCTTAAATGGCCATGGAGTGCAGTCAAAGATTACAAAAAGTAAGAAAGACTTATATTATTGTGCTAACGTTTTGGCCTAAGATGTAGACCATCTTCAGGGCTTGGAAAAATAAAAATAAAATAACTATATAGAACATTGCATAAGGAAGAATAAAAGTTTAAATGAACATGTTTCTTTTTAATGCTTATATTATTATTTTTAAGATTTTTTATTATTTTGTAAGATTGTTGATTTCTTATTGATGTTTATTCCTATTACATGATGCTCATCATCACCGCTCATGAACCCGATGTCTTTACCTATTTACTAAATTATGCCCTATGATAATGGATTTCAAAATTATCTAGGAAGAGCCAGCAATAATCATTATTATCATTGGTCAGATTTATTTATATATGTATCGCTTCAGTTACCAAAATATTTCAAATAGTATCATATTTAGAAAAAAATAATGTGAACACCTGCAATGCCCATGATATTACTAACTATTAAAATGTAGATCTTCCAAAACAAATGTCTAAGAATCAAAACTATCCAATATATACTCACAATGCACAAAGAACTGGACATCCCAACAATACACAAATTCTTACACCAACAAACCCTCAGATTCTTCACCTCATGCCAACTTTCAGACTACACACTCATACAAGAAATATGAAATTATACTAAAACAACAACACCAAAATACAGACAAAAATGAACAAAATACATACTATTATCATTAATATGCATGTTGTAATATGTTATATATAAATTTTGTAATAATTAAATCCTACGTACTTCTTTTTTCTGTTATTTTTTTAAATTTTATCAACAACAAAAACATATTAACCAATAACCATTGTAATTAAACTCATTTTCATTGTAAGGGATTATCCCTCCAATGTTTTAAAATTTTTATATAATTTCAAATAAAATAAAACAAAATATTTTAAAAAACTAACTGTTATGTTAGCGTCTTATGTTACTTATAAGGAAAAATATGATGTAATAAAAATATGGAAAATAATAATAAGAAAGAAAACGTTATAGCTCCGCCATATTCCCTTCTGCCTTTTTTAACCAACTCTGTTAAATAAGAAAATAAATTGTATACTTGCGTCCGTTTCGTTATTATGGCAACTTCATTTAAATTAAATATAATGCATCCGTGTTTGGACTTATGCATTAAAAATTTACGGCATCGCTAAATGGACTACTAAAAAACGATTACAAACTTTTAATTCAAAAATACTTAGACGAATACAAGAATATACGGACATACTTCTACTTTCAAGAAAAACTAAACAGACACCATGACCCACTTAAAACAAATGGCCATCACTCTCATGCCTGAGGACGCAATGATGAGACAAAAAAGAACATGGATGAGAATTTGTTGTCATGAGAGTATTAAATCAGGCCTCGGGAGAGGTACCGCTGGGTACTGTTCACCTACATGCCTCTCATGTCTTACTGTTGCATTTTCATTTTGCTAACATCCAATTTGCTTATTTTCAATGTGTTGTACTTGATATGCGGATACAAGTTGTGAACTGTGGATGCAAATACAAAGAAACCACAAATTAATAATAATATGCTGTAAAATTTCTGTTTGTGAAATCACTTAATTCAAGAATAATCGACCCTATTTTAAAAAATTATTTCTGAGTTAATTTAATCATTATTGAGGAAGGTTTTAAGTTTATAACAACAGGTTCTGACTCATAGGAACAGGGCTGTAATCATCCAATTTTTTTCAATTTAATGTGGGTGTAGTTGATTGTTGATGTAATTTGAGGAAACATTTATATCATGTAGTAATTTTCTGCTTATATTTACTTATATATGTTTATTGTAATATTATATACTATATATTATATATTACTAAAGTTTAATTAATTATTTTAACCTTTTTTTTGTGAATTTTTAGTACATTTAAAAAAAATCGGTTCCTATATTTATTAAAGTTGGTATATTTTTCATTTTCACTGCACGCTTTTTAAAATAGAATTTTAATTATTGTTATAAGAATGCAACCTAGTTAAAAAGACCTTTTAAGGATTTTAGGCTATTATTCTTTCGCATTCGGAAGTAATTTTGTCTGATTTTGCAGTTTTGCTCACCAGTACAATTGCTCTTAATTTAGTAAAGTAGTTCCCTATTTTTACATGAATGCAGAGAATCTCCTTAGTACATCAGACTTAAACGCCTTCATGTGCATAAAAATTGCGAGACTTTTTACTACATTAAAAATGTAGTTTTAAGCAAAGTTTCCATAGCGACGTGGTAAAAGAGGTTTTCATTAATAAGAAACGTCTACATTCGTAAACTCTGCAGTTAATGTTAGCAGGGAGATGGAATAATCCCTCTATGTATTAAAAACTACCACTACAGCCATGAATGGTCTTGGGTACAGTACATGGTAGAGACTGTAATGTTCCTAATACAACGGTTGTGCAGGGAGGTGAATAGTCTTAAGATAACGTACAACCGCCAGGTTTTTCCCCAATTAACAGTAACCATTTTTAGGGGCTGAGTGAGCTCCAGGAAGATCTGTAGAACCCCCCAGGATCCCATATATGGCTGTTAACAGGTATAATAATTTCTGTCTGTTACAGCATGATTTGAACCCAGGTACTTGAGTATAGCAACTTGTTCTCTACTACTGAGCTACCCCCGCTCCTATATATATACTCAAGATTATCCAGATTTAAATTTATTTATTTAATTTATTAATTATTCGTGATAGACAAACTTTAGGGCTCCATTATAGTAAGGTCCTATTAGCTATAGCAACATAAAGTGACTTTAAATGAAACAAACAAGACCCGTCAACCCTTCTCAATTTATACGCTAGGTGTATACCTGGTGTATAGCTAAAGCAATGAGATATTGTGTCTAGTTAGCACATATTTTTCGCTGTCCATATATGTTATCTATATTGTTGTCCATATATAATATCTATACCATCCTATCTAAGTTTATCTTCGATCGATTATCTCGAGAACAGTTCAATCTGTTTTTTCATTTACGAGAGCGGTGTGGCTAGTGGTAGAGCACTGAATTCCCGTGCCGAAAATCCTGGTTCAAATCCTCCAGCAGGCAAGACTTTTATTTAGTCTGTTAGCAACCGGAGATGGATCATATGGGATCTAGCACCCTGTTGGGCTCTCCCAGCTTCTATAAAATGTTTAAAAATAGGGTACCCAAAATAAGGGGGGGAGGGATCTGGTGGTGGAGCGTGGTACAGGTTTTTTTAAGTTTTTTCGTTTATAATGTTGGGTATTCGGTAATTAATTAAATTAAATAAGTAATTATTTTTTCCTCAATAAATATAACAAAAAGTTATTTAAATTAGACCAGAATTAACAAAAATATGGCTTATATTTCGTGCCAATATTTATGGTCCTTTTTTTTATTATTTTGAACAATTTTTTGCATGTTTCCTTGTAAATTAGTTCACCTTTTTCTTTATATTCAACTAAATAGAAAACTATATGTTTTAGACGCTCAATTCAAATATTAATAATTGTCCTTAAAGGTAAACAATCAAAATCAAATTAGTAGGAATATTTATTTATTTACTTATCTTTTTAATCTATTTTTACATTTAAAAATTCTTGTTATTTTACATTTTCATCCTCAGCAAATTTTTAACGTTGAACAACGTACTTAACTTATAATTACCTATCCATAATTATTTATGTGAAGTTATCCTATTAAGCTTGTATCTGCCACAGCTTTTTTTTTATTATTTAATCTATTAACAGCCGAAGAAGGACCCTGTGGAATCTGCAGGTCCTCCCCTCCTCTATAAAATAACCTTAATTGGGACAAATCCTGTTTTGCAGCACACTGTTGAGCGTAATCTAGAACAAATCATCCCTTATCAACTATTGTCAAAGAAACAGTACAGTATCTACCACATACTGAACCGAAGACATGTGTTTTAGTACTACAGGCTTTTTTAAATATTTGATATGTGGAAACATCTGTAAATAACGCCCTGATACAGTTGTAGTTTGACGAAGGGTAATATTTTGAGGTGACTATGGCTGAAATGATAAGTTCTGGCAAAGATGAGAATAAGAATCAAATGATTTGATAATTTATGGTTTTCATTTAATGGAAAATAAATACTTTAATACATGACTGATTAAGATAACTTATAGTTAAAAAAAAAATGTATAATATTATAAAATTTTATGGTGGAATATTAACTAAATACAATACTGTGACATCGGGTCCCCGAAACTTCATGTATGTTTATAATATTATATAAATAATTAAAAAAATGTTGCTGGCGTTTTCTTGAGGACATATGAAAATATGAAAAATATTAATTAAATTAATTTATCATTCGTAAAATATTAATTAATTAAATTTCACGAATTTAACAGCTGCAAAATATCATAGCTAATCATCAGTTACTCGGCGATATTTTGCCCGTCGCTGAAAAAATAAATGTATGGACTCCCGTGAAAACTGGGCTATTATCTCCTTAGTTGATTGCTCTATTCAACGGTGGTTCCAGAGATTTCGAGAGGGAGACATGAGCCTTGAAGACAAAGAAGGACGTGGCCAACTTCCATGCATTTTCAGTTTCCCATTCGCTTTGAGATGTTATCGACGGTTGATTTGCTGACTTTGAGTTTCCCTTCCAATCCTCGGCCAGTTGGAATTTACTTCCGACAAAGCTCGGTGTTCAATGTAAACAAGTGATTTCGCTTGTAAACACATAATTCATTCGCTAATACTCCTCATCACATGTTAGCATGGTTTATTACATTCTTTTGATGAGGATGTTTTGTAATCATCCTAAACAATGTGTGCCATTTAGCATTTTGTGTACGAATCTCCAATAAACGAATGGAATCGCCCCCTGCAGTTATCTCCCCTTTTCCTTCTTTTGTTAATAATTACTTGATTGTTTGTACTTGTCAGTTATATCCCGTGGGCTTTTCCACTGAGTATTGATTTGGTAAATATTCCCTGAATATCATACCATCAGATAGTCTTATCGGCAGAGTAATCCTCATAACAATAGTTTTAATCTTATTTCTAATATTGTAAGGTGTGAAATCAATTAATTTCATATACTGCGAGCTAGGTATGTCAGTGGAAAAACGCCGTATATTAACAGCCATACCTAGACCTAATGGGATTTGCAGCTCACCCAGCTCTTTAAAGTACTCTTAATTTGTGGAAGACTGGTGGATGAGCGTGTAAAAATAAATTCGGCTAAATCATTCCCTACTCAATCGTTTTCATAGAAACAGAAGCGATTTGACTCACTGTTTTATTGGCGTATTTTTTTCCCTAATATTCTAATAGAGTATTATGTTCTAATTTTTAATAGAATAAATTACAAAAATAACGATACATTGACTCAAATGAGCCATAAAAATCTGTACTCTGCAGTCCATTCAGGACATTAAGATAGGGATTCTACAGTTTCTATGCCAACAGTTTTGCAGGGATATGGCCGAAATAACACAAATCTCGATACGCATTTTATTGAGAATGGGTGAAACCTTGGTCTCCAAATTCAGTAGGGCCAATTCTCAGCTGCTTACAGAACATATAACCATTTTTTTATTATTATTTACCTTTAATTTACCTTAATTTAATTATTATTACCTTTAATTTATTTATTTAAACTTTGAAAGAAAAAGAAAATAATTAGGCTTAGCGAACCAACTGCCGTTCATGGACCAATGCCCAAACCTATTAAATTACTCTCAAAAATTAAGAATAAATTTAAATTATGAAAAAATTATTTTGAAAGAATAAATTATGTATATTTTAGTTCTTCATAGAATTTATTTCAGGATCTTATTAAAAATATTTATAGTCGTTGCTAAAAAATGGCAGACCTTTTTACTTGCCAACTACAGATGTATTTTTTGACTCTTTCAACTTAAAAAAGAATCTACTGACGAATTATAGATGTTGGTTTGTTGAATATGATTTCAATGATATGAATATTTGAGTTACAGTTAATATATCTTGCGTTTTAGCCCTAACTTCTAAACTTCATATCGGTTTTGATTTTTCACGTTTCTGGTCAATTTATAGGAATCCTTGTAATGATTATTGAATGTTTTTCTGGCATCGAAAACTCTTAGTTGTATTGTTTTTTTTAATGTGGAACCAAAACAAAAAAAAACTGATATATACATCTAAAATATAGATTTTAGTACGGCACCAAATACCACGAAATAATCACCACGGCACGAAATAATCAAATTATTTTTATAATTATTACTATAAAATTGATGAGCTCAAGCACCTATAACAAAACCAATCTACTTCTAACTTAGTGGTATCGGCAGTTACAGTGTTTTAGAGGCACGCTTTGATGTTTCTCTCAAAATGGATGACACTTTTGTTAATAATTGCTTCCAATTGACAGTGGAATAGAATTTGTACAAGGGCTTGTCACTATATGTTAATCAGTTACACTCTGTAGAATTGTCTTGTATAACTGTTTAGTTATAATTGCGTTTATATAATAGACAATTTGACAGCAATCATAAGTGGGGTGATTGAGAAGTCAATCATTGTGTTGTGTTCCATTTACACGACTTCTGCGGAAAAAATGGAAATATTGAATATGTATATAAATTTGCAGTTCTACAACCCATGAAGGGTATTGGGGGATGTACTGAAGTACATGGTACATACTGTACAGTTGCTAAGCCAACTGTTGTGCATGGAGATGACTTGTCCAAGATCTTCCTCAACTCCAAGGTTTTACACCTAATTAAGGTCGCTCACTTTATTAAGGATAGGTGAACCCTACGAGAATCTATGGTCTATCTTTATCTGTTTATAGTTTAAATTATATATCAGCTGCAGCAAGATTCAAACTCGGGATCTGCACTACAATCCATTGTTCTTCATACTGAGCTACCCTGCTGATATATATATTTGTTATTTGTGTAACATGAGTATAAGAGCCAGTCATTCGGAAAATGTAATACATTATAGGGCTACAGACACAGTGATTAAGTCGATCTTTGTCCAGAGAGAGTTCATTGTATTGTTCTTGTAGTTTTGGGGTTAAAAGTGAGTTGTAAAATAAGCAATAACTCCGTTTGAAGCCAATGCCTGACATAACACTTATTCTTATTATTCACTACGAAAATAACACGATTCCGGTCCCCAAAGTCACAGGTTGGATTAATGAAATTTTAGGATCCACTAGTTCATTTTACCAGTTTAAATATTTTTAATATTAATTAACTGCTTTTAAAAATATTATTGATGGTATTATATATCGTTAATGATTTCCATCATCCCTATTAAATACTTTTGTAATTTAAAAACGGCAAAGGGTTTTTTTTTCCGATAAGGTGGAAGATGCAAAAAGCTCTGAAAGCTATTTATCAGAGACAGGCTCCCTTAAAGAGACCGTCATAGCTATATACAGGACCTTATCGCTAGCTAGCCCTTAAGCCCTACTGATAAAGGATCCTGCCTTGAAAGGCATCCCCGTCTCCTTCCGATCTATACCTTGAGTGTACGATGTACTAATGTGTGCGTTTGTTCGTACTATTACTGCAATAATTGGGAATTTTATTAACCAGTAATAATCAACTGGGTGAGGGTAAGTGTAGAGTAATGAGTTGCGATGGTAACGGCTACGATAACAAATTATCTGATCAGTTAAAAGCCACGGATCTCTCCTGTGGCTCACTCAGCCTTTATGTCGCGTATCCTTTATACCTCCGTAAAAATAAAACGTCGATTAAGCCTCATGTTAATAATTTACATACATATTCCATAGTTTCATTATGCCCTCCGAATTTGAGTAAATGGAACACACTGTTCAACAATTTACTTCTCAATCGCACCACTGACTATGATCGTGAGCTGTTAAATTGTCCTTGTAGTAGTGCAATTTTTTTTTAGTTATTAATAAACTACTTCTTCTTTTATATTAATTATTAATAATTCTCAGGTTTTCCCTTCGGAAATACTAAATAAGCTAGATCCGTCTGACGCGCAGTGTGTGAAAACTTCCCTTTTTTTTATAAAGCTAATCAAGCATCGCATGGTATTTAATTGCTTTCACCTTGTTTGATTGGAATTCGCACCTTAATGATGAATGATAATTGTTCTACAATTTAAGTACGATAATGAAATGAATATTTAATATTATATGTGTGTGCGTGGTAAGCATTGCTCTAAAACAACAAATTATTATTCGAATCTGTAATTTAATATATGTATGATGTTAAAGTAACCTTTTTCAGTAAAATAGACCAGCTGTAAGTGGTATATCATATTATAGTATAACTATAATTATTATAGTATAATAACAGTTATTCCTTACCTATCTGTGCATTGAAGTCACAAACCAAAACTGGCACATAAAATTGTGGACCAACAATACGAGATGTGTAAAGACGACATATACATATATATATATATATATATATATATATATATATATATATACATACATACATACATACATATACTTGAGTTTCTTGAGCTTCAGTCAGTTCGTTAAACTCGAGAACCTCAAATACAAATAATTTATAACAGTCAAGAGCATTTGTAACCGATGTGTGTGTGTGTGTGTGTATATATATATATATATCATTCAAGATCATTTGATTACTTTATTTCTTTCAACTTTATTCTTGGAACACTTCTTGCATTCCCCTTTTCCTTATCACTTTCCTCATATTTTTTCCCTTATGGGAAAAATAGCATTGAATAATCATGCGTTCGTTTCTTATTATCAACCATATGCCGATATAGAGTACATAGATAATATATAATATAGCGGGCCAAATACCATAAGTGTAAATGGTTTTTAAGGATTCAACGTTTATTTAGTAATTTTACGGTTCTTCAATAGTTAATTTTGTAAGTTCTTGTGACATCTTTTACGGAAAAGATTGATCTGGGTCTCTCCAATTAAATCAGATAGATCAATCAGATGTTGAAATGAATTTAAGTTAATAAATAAATAAAAAAGCTTAGCGAACCCAAAGGCTCGATGCCGATACCACCAATCTCCGCTTACTAACGCCCGTTAGCGAACCACTACCCAAACCCAAATCCTTCAGATCACTCCTAACGCATCTTCCCACCTACGTCTCGGTCTACCCCTCAGGCGTTTTTCCAGTCGACACAGGGCTTATTAACTTTTTTAGAAATTCGTTCCTTACCTCAGTCCAACAACTTTGCAAGCCCATCTTAATCTTCGCGAAGCTTTCACTTCTGTAATATTAACCGGGCGCAAGCTTCGCAATTCCGCGTTGAGTAATCTCCTGAATTCTCCTGTGGTCTCATCCTTTTAATTTAAGTTTGATATTTTTTAAATATTTCCAACTCGTTATACCCTCGTAAAAAATCACCAATAACACATAGCATCTTAGCAATTATTATAATGTTCAAGTCTAATGTGAGATCTCTGCTGCAAAATGATCTCTTAATCTTCGTAAAGATTATCTCTTGCCTAATCTATTCGTCTGATTTTTTTCCAAGCAGTCATTATTTTAATTTATCACAGTGATCAAGTTTTTATATATGTATTTGTACTCACTCAATCGTTTGATTTTCTAGAAAAAGATTTACATTGGCTTGAGGTTTCTTTGACATGATTATTATCTTGGTTTTTTGCCATTTAAAGTCAGCCCGTGTTCTTCGCTAGCTCTAGCCATCTTCTCCAGAAGAAATCGTAGTCCATCTAAAGAGATAGTAGCCTCTTGTATCATCAGCATATCTAATATTGTTTATCACTTTTCCGTTTACATTTATTCCTCTTGAATATTGAAATGCTTAGGCGAATGTACGCATCTTTGTCTAATGGATTAAACGGTATCTGTCCCGCAGTTTGTCGCTTCTAGTTGTGTTGCAAGTTTTAACTGTTTATTCCGTTCATTTCTAATATTTTCCAAGAATACGAGTTATCATGAGCTTTAGTTTGGAGAAGAGAATATAATTATGGGAAATGTGTATACTTAGGTAATTATTACATCAAGAAATAAAGGTTTCAACTAACATTTCAAAGTATAGATGACATATTTTTGAGGAAACGATGAAATGATTACCGAAATATATACATTTCCCATAATTACATTCTCTTTTCCAAACTAAAGCTCTCTTGTATTTTTGTTTGTTTGTTTTCTTAGGTTTGGAGGCGTAAAACATCTAGGTCATCAACGCCCGTTGGTTATTAAGTTATGGTAGCCATAACTTGTATTTTTGGAAAATATTAAAAGGGAAACAAATGAAAAGTTAAAACTTTATTGACTAACTCGAAGCGACAACCTGCGGAATAATTACAGGTTAAACTCCCTGAACTTCAATAGACGTCATTTTATTAGAACCTATGGCTCGGCATTGTCTAAGTTTTATAATCACATGAGTATTTATTAAAACAATATTCAGTTTCGGAAAATAAGTGGGAATGCTTTCTCTTTAAATAGCTCAGTATCAGCTATAACTGCTATCTAGTTCTATTGCTGGAAATGACTCTCTTATCACTGCTAACCGATAAGGCCTGGTTCAAAGTCGATCCCTCCGATTGAGAAAGTTTGAAAATGTAAAAGAAAAACTATAACTTAGCTGTCCAATCTTCATGAGCAACTAAAAAAAAAGTAAAGTTATCTTGATTAGTGCCCTTAAACGATTTTATTTTATTTATTTATCGGTTCTACAAGCGCCTGAAACTTCCCTTGGCCCTCTCAACTGCCTTCTCCCACTCATTTCGGTCAGCAGCATGTCCGCTGGACACCAATCATCTTCAAGTCCTCAGCCACTGCGTCCTTCCATCTTCCTTACGGTCTTCGACGTGGCCTGGCTCCATCCGGGGTTCCATAATATAATTTCTTTGCTGCCCTTCCATCCATTCTGATAAGGTGTCACAGCTATTTGAAGCGCTGAATTCGCACAAAGTGGGAAACTCGGAGATCGTCGTGTAAGTCGTAGATGTCTTTGTTCTTTCTTAAATCATGGGGTATGTATCATTTTCTCTCACAGGCCCCATGATGCGCTTTCCTTTCAAACCTGTCAAACTTTTCAGCCAGGATCTTTCGTAGCGTCCAGGTCGCACAGGCATGGGTCAGTACAGGTCGGATGATTGCTTTATAGAGCTTTGTTTTGCTAAAAATGCTTTTTTAGTCTCGATTATGTGGATCTGAATTTCTTCTTCTTCGTCCACCCGATTATTTACTATGGAGCCGAGATATTTAAAACTGGAAACGCATTGGAATGCATACTGTCCCACAACATATTGCTTTGGCGGGTAAATTGATGTTTTCTTCCTAAGCACCATAAGTTTTGTTTTAACTTCATTTATGGAAAGTCGGTTGATTCCATCCCGGACAATCCTCCTAGGCGTCTGAAGAGAAGATGCCCTCGGGACCTTCTATTATAGAACTTTATTAGAGTGCTACCAGTTGGTAGTATCTCTACATGTCCTATCATGTATTTATTTATTCATATAGCCCTTGTACTATATGTATATATTACATTTGTACAATTCAGTAAAATAAGTTTTTTTAAATGAAAAAAGTTTAAAAAAAAGTGAGCCCTTGAGGACTACGCTGAGTACTTAAAGGCATGCAGTTGTCTTTGTTTTGTGCCCACTCTCCTGAGATTACGTTGTTCCAGTCTTTTATATTATTGTTCCTTCTTGATTCTTGGTTTTGGATATAGTCTGGTGTAATTCTGGCCACTTGCAGGTGTTTTTTATTTCGTCAATCCATCTCATTGTGTCTGTTTTGGATTGACTCCTTTATTCATAAAATTTGAGAATTATTTGTTTGGTAATTCAGGAGTGTCTTCCTGAGTTCATCATATTAATGTGTCCATGAAATATTTATCTGCGTTTCCTGTTATCGCTATGGACGTCAGGGTATTTTTTGAATTCTTTCTTGATTCTGAGCCGGTACCGTACGTTTACTAATTTTGGGCCTAAACTTTTTGTTATGATCCCTCTTTCTGTTCAAAATAAGTGTTTCTGATCCATAAATGCATTCTGATTTTACGGCTTTATTGTGATGTCTTAGTTTTGAATGCTTGGACATGCATTTTTATTATAAATATTTCTAATCCATTGGCTTTTGTTTCTATTCCATTCTCCTGAATCGTTTCACCGAGGTGTTTTAAACAACAAAGTTGTTCATGTTTTTTAATTAAAAGAAAACATTGTATAATTTTTTTCCTCTCTGTTAGTTAAAATGGTACGCCAAAACAGTTTGTTATTGTTTGTTAAATGTATGTTTTTAGTTTCTGATGGATCAACGATATCCCATATTTAACAAATAAATGAAATACTACAGGCGTTGATTCACTACTTAAGGTGTTCTTTATAAGAATCTCATTGTACGATTATTATACATCGCATCAGCAACATAACAATAGCACGTTATTGTTCATGTGTCTTGGAGGTCAGTAGTTAAAAGAAAATCTTGAATCGCTTTGGAACAGATTTGTGAATGTTTAGAGAGCAAAAGTGTCAGAAGGAAATTCCCCAAGGGACGACGAAGAGAATTTACTCACACCAAATTGAATAGGAATCGCCAGAAATAAACTGAGATAAAGGAAGGTTGAAGTGGCCAAAAGCTCGCAAGCTTGTGTCTAAAATCTTCGAGGGCATAAAGGATCCACATCGCTTGAATTGATTTAATTTAATTTTAATAAACTACTATATGTTTTAATTAATCAATTAATAGGAGCTGTGCAGCTTTAAAGGTTAGTGGTTCAAATCCGACCGTGGAAGCTAAATTATTTAATTTGTCAACAGTAACGGATGGACCCTATGGGATCGAACAGACCCTCCTGGGGTTCATCCAGCTTCTATAATTTGGGTTCTTTTATTTGGGGAAAAACTTGTAGAATGAACGTGATCTTGGTAGAGACAGTGCAGGGCAGTAACTAAACCCAAGACTCTCTATGGATTGTAGTGGTACAGGTTTTTTAATTACTTTAATTTGGTATCGAATTTATCCATTTCCGAGATATGTTTTCGACCATATTATTAAAAGTAAATGTTTGATTGGTAAGAACTTGAAGAACGAAATTTAAACTCTGATAGATCACAACCTCCAGAAACCTCGAGAATTTGTTATGAAGAATTAAGAAATTGTAAAGGTATCGTAGACAACCTGTTGATTATGTTGTATATTTAAACTTCCTTTAACCATTCCCTATATGGATTGGATGAATTTTAAAAAAATACTATTAATTCAATTTTACAAAGATTATATCTCTCAAACTGGGAGCAGGGTAGGTCAGTATGTAGTGTGCTGAGATGTTATGCTGAAGGCTTCATATCCGGCTGAGGTAAATAAATTATCTAATCTGTCAAAGACCCTCGGATGAACCTGACGCTTCTATAATGTGGGTCCTTTTAATTGGGGGAGAAAAACGTGGCCGTTCTCAGGCAAATTATTTCCGTACCCAACCGTTATTCTATAAACAGTACAGTTTCTACATGGTAATGAACTCACGGCCCTTCTTGCGTTGTAGTGGTATAGGTTCTTCTCAACTAAAAACAGATTTTTATTAATTTATGAGATTTGGATTTCATTTGATGAAGGAAAATCTTTAATCTCTTTGTAATTCGTTCTCCATATCTTAGTGCTTAGCTCTAAATTTCATCTAGACAACGGCATTTTATTCTACGTATGTACTTTTCAGTGATTGCCATCATCCACTAGGGGGAGGAATATTACGAAATCTTTTCTTAACATTTCTCTCCCAGTTTACCGGTTGGTCTCCCTCATTGTTGGGGAAATAAAATGCAAAGCGTGACAAAGTTGGACATTGACAAGGCCAACGCCTATTGAAGGGATGGTCGAATAGATACCGACTTCGTCAATTTGTTTGATTGAGTGACGTACTGGAGATTACGCACCGTTTTTCCCATTCAGTATGTTTATAATAAGTATTTCGAGTTGATCAATTCTCATATTAGTGCTAATAATATCCAACAAATGATTTGTTAATTGTATTGGTTAACACATGTATTTACCTATTAATAATTTAATGTGATAATTTCTCCAAAGTTATAGTATATTAGAGATAAAGACATTATCTTTTGATATTACTTAGGGAAATTAGCTATATCACATTGGGAATTTTTTTAATTAGGCAATTTTTTTTACATGTAATACAAGTTGGACTAGGAAGTAACATCATCATACCGATCCACAAGAAAGATAGCTCGAGTGAATACCAAAACTATAGGCCTATATGTCTCTCTCCTGTAGTCTATTAACTTTACTCCTCCATACTGGAAAGAAAACTCAGATCAACAGTGGAAGACAAATTGGAAGAGGAACAAGCAGCTTTTAGACCACACCGACTAACACCACCACATCTTCTCGCTGAAGACGATTATTGAGAAGACATGGGATAGAGGAAAGAGCTTTTACCTAGCGTTCCTGGACATAAATGCAGCATTCGACTCATTCCCAAGAGAAGAAATCTGGAAAGCTCTAGCCGCTGAAAATGTGCCCACGGCATTAATAAATGCCATAAAATGCACTTATCATGAGTCTAAAGCTGTAGTCAGAATTAATGGAAGAATGTCCGAGCCTTTCGCCTTGGGAAGGGGTGTTAGACAGGGGACAGCCTTAGCCCTCTTTTTTTCATAATTTTTATGGACGAGATATTGAAAATCTGCAAGTATTAGTTAACTATATAAGAAATTAAATATTTACAGTTTGACTAAATTGATAATTTACATGTTAGAGTGAAATTAGAATTAAATGTGTAATCATAAATTATAAAATAAAATTAACGAAACAAATAGTAAAATTTAACAATTTAGCTTTTTTAGTAAATTTAACAAAAATAAATAAAATTAATATTTTATATACATAGTTTAAAGAACCGAATCACACGTACTGTTTAGATTGTAAAATCATCTCTAAATCGAAATGTATGTTAATACATTTATTTCTTGATAAAATTATTTCCAAATTGTTCACAATGCCCTTAATTTAATTTTTTTTTTTCATACTAAGACTCACAATTATTACCTTTCCTATGATTCACAAAGGAAACGAATGAGAAGCTAAAACTTGTTAAAAATTCTATTTTATTTTTGTTTCTCATATATATAATTGCAAAACTACAACCTGTTCGTTCGTTCATTTAAGTCACTTTATGCTGCTATGGCTAATCGTCCGATGATACATTGGGGTACAACATCCAGTACTTCTAGCTTATTATGAATTATATATTTCAATGTTTAGTATTCTCTCTTTGCGAAATTCACTTTAGAATATATTCGGAACAGGTAGGCGTTTGTAAAGCTATACGTAAACTAATATTCCTTTGTCAATTTTACTCCATTGTTTATGTGAATAGTCCATGAATAACTGTACCGGCCTTCGTGGCGGCTTGCGAGGAAGTTGTTTATCTTGTAGACCGACTTTATTTTAAAATACACTTCCCTCTATTAATGTAAATCTTTGCTCCTGTCAAAGGAAGTACTAATATAGAATTACAAAATAAATATTTAGAAAAATGTCAAAGTATCTGAAGTAGTAGCTCAACAAATCAACCCTGCACTCTAATATATTAAACCCAAATATATTAAAAAGATAATCATCTGTATAGACCTGGTCATAATACACTCGTTTTAAAATTTATTTATAGAAATTTACAACTGAATTATAGTAATACAACAAGTAAATTTAATGATACATAATGGCATGGTTAAAGGCAAGTAGTGAAACTACCTTAATGGTTTAAACAAATTCAACTTAAAAGATCTCGAGACCTTCTTTAGAGTTGCCTCGTAGGAAATTGAAATAGTAGCTAGATTTAAAACAAGAGATTTGAGTGGAAGTTTGTTATGAAAGGATTGATATCTGGTTCGGACCAAATCAGCAACAAATGGAGCATTGAGGTCATCATGGATGACTTTATTCGCAACAAGTAAGAACCAGTTCAGAATTCTTAATACTTTGGGTTGTAAGGATTGGATACGAGAGGAATTCGATGGCTCAGTGAAGCTCTACTCCGTAAGTCCAAATAGGTCTTATAGTCATGCCTATGAGCCTTTCGTAATTATTCGGGAGCTTAGAGCGTTTGTTTGGTATTGTAGTAGCCTTAAACGGCGAGATTTCTCTTTTTTTTAACCAAAGCTATTTATATTGTGGTACTACTGGACTGTTAAGTGCAAGATATTGGTCAGAGTATTTGTAGTCAAAGATGTGGATTTTAGTGGTTATAAAGCTTTTCATGAAAGGACTGGTATCGGCTTCGGGCCAAATTATCAACAATTGGGATATTAATGCTATTATGGATGATTTTATTCCTAACAAAGTATATTATTTCTAACTGCATGAAATTATACACTTTAAAAATAAAATAGGAAATACTTTCCTATATATTTCCGATTTGACAATAGAATATTTTTGGTTTAATTATTTTTGTAACTTTAAACTTTTTAATTAAAACTCGCTAAAAAGGAAAGTTAACGTTATTTATCTCTCCTCCTTTCGCTGTTTTTGCAATAGCACATTGCTGAGAAAGCTAACATCATACCAGGCGTTCCTTTCCAAAGCTATTAGTCGCATTCGGTTAATCGACATTCTTCTTTCCCATCCTAGCCTTTTGAGGCACACTTTGTGCACCAGCTGATCTCTATCTTTCTCTCCAGCCACCTTTTCCCATTAAACATTCCTCTAAATAACTCTTGATGCAGTTTAACCCGACACGCATCCTTGCCGTTGCAACTCCCGTTGTTTCGTTACACATGCAAGTTATCTCCCTTTTGAATCTCATTTCTGCTGCACCGATTCTGCTGAGAGTTCAACACTCTGCCCCAAACACGATATCTAACAGAGAAGCACTTAACGCATTCGGTGTTTCATTGTTGTAAAACTGTTGTATGTTATTAGTACCAATTTTTCAGAAAACAATTTAAAACTTCACATCACGTTTCTGTTCAAGACAACTAAGTACGACTGATAAATGAAGTTCCGACCATTTTATGTAAACAAATTAATCCGGCAAGAGCTGAAAATGTGAATTTTCATGACTATTGGAGTGTCTAAATTCAATTAATTTTTCGAGAATGATGCTTACCAATCAGTATATTGACGAGTAGTAACTCTTTATTTTTATGATCCTAGCTTGATTTAGCCGACTTCTGATTCATCTCTTCGACATTGTAATATATCATAATTAATTACACTGACTTAAGTTTCTATATTAAGTGATGAGAAACTAATTCTTGAATTAGTTTACAGTTTCTTTGAAAAGAAACTGTAAACACTAAGTTTATGGGTTAACTATCCAATTTTACGGTTTTGCTCCAACGTTATTCAAATAGGGTATTTTTTGTATCGGAAACTGTTTTTTATTTCTGAATCTAACTGTGGTAGATGACTTATTTAAGCTGTTAACAGACATGGATGGACTCCATGTGATATGAAGATCTTCCTGGTGCTTACACAGACCCAATAAAGTGAGTTAGTTAAAACCTGACGGTTGACCGTGATTTCAAACAAATCACCATCTTAACCGTTTTCCTAGGAACAGTAAAGTTTCTAACATATACTGAACCCTTCTTGGTAAAGATTGAATTCGTACGTTGTTTTTTTTATTATTCTATAAATGTATACGTAATTATTACACTGTTTTATTAACATTTCGTTATAAGTAAAATTATAACTTGTCATAATAATTTAATTAATCTATTTTATTTTCTGATTCCAGGTGAGTGTTCTCTTATTAAGATTTGGTACAGTTTTCTTGTGAGTATTTCAGATTCTCATTACCTTTTTTTAATATTTAACTACAGATTAATTTATTGTTTAATTAATCATTATTATGTCAATCTTAAATCTTTTATTCTTAACTGTGACAATTAATTATGTTTAAAAAATACTGTGATTATGAGGCGTGCAAGGAGTATTTTTCTTTTGATGAAGCATCCACAGCTGTGGTTTCATTTTTATATAATCTGTTCGGACATAACATTCCTTATCTCTGATTCGATGTATTACGTGATAACGTCGTCTTTATCGGTCCGAAGCTTGTTAGTGGGGTGATAATTTTGTCAGACGGTTTTATTTAGATACTGTAATGAACTATTTTCTCTGTTTATGGATAAAAAGCATTCTGTGATTCTTAACTTGATTTTGTTTGTTAGGCTTATCAACACATTTGCTGAAAAAAAACATAGGAGGCTTCCATTTCCATTCTGTATGTAATTAGGTTTTTATGTCTCTTTAATTGGTGTTAAAATCTATTGTAGTGTGTTAGTTCGTTGGTAGCTGGCATCAAGTATATTGGCATGTCATGATGAGTTCCATTAGAAATATAAGTTTTTTTTTTTAAATCTGTTTACTGAAATTTATAGCTATACTAGCTTAGGCTCGCGGCTTTCGCTGCCACATTAAGTTTCGTGAAAGATCATTTAAAATAAATAATTTAATTATTTTTTAAAATATAAGTTACTTGTATATCCAAACTTTCAGATGTCTAACTTCAACCTTTGAACCCCTATTTTATTAAAGGGGAAACCCTTTGGGAGCAATTATCCAAATTTCTTTCTTAAACTATACAAAGAACCTATCAAAAAATTCCAAGATGCTAAGTTCCTGATTTGCCTTTAATTATGTACTACAGGGGGGCACATGACCTCGTGCCTCCAGATAAATCTGCCCTTGCTGTAGCCTATGATATATAACCTATTTTACTCAATAATTGTTATCCAAATTCGTCCAGTAATTTTTGCGTGAAAGAGAGACAAACATACAAACTTTCACATTTATAATATTAGTAGGATATCAAAACAAATAGTTTCACTCATGTCCTTTCTGTTATTTTAACAGCTATTATCATGTGATTTCCCTTTATTTATGTCCTATAATGGATTGTCCATAGTACCTAACAAAACAGTCGGGGGGCACGTGCCCCCGTGTTCCCCCCCTAAATCCGCGCTTGCTATAGCCTATGTGTTATTCTGACCTATATTACTGTAAAGTTTCATCCCAATCCGCTCAGTAGTTTTTGCGTGAAAAAGAGACAAACATACAAACTTTCACATTTATAATATTAGTAAGATGTATTATGACACAACATGTAAATATAGTGAATGATAAATAACATGAGATTAATGCAAATAGAGAAACTACCCACTAGTAGTACTTAAATAACAATTCAACTTGGAAATGTGATTTTGAGTGGGAATAAAGTTTATCATGAAAGGGTTGATATCGGGTTCGGATCAACTCAGCAAAAAAAGGAGCATTATGCATGACATTATTCATAATAATGTTAGGAGCACTAATTACGCTTTAAAAATAAACGAGAAAATTTGCTATTACATATTTACGATGTGACAATAAATTATGTTTATATGATTGTAAAAAATAAAATCTACCTCCTTAATTATTATCTGTAAAATACTTAATTATTTTGAGCTAAAAAGCCAAACAATATTTATCACTTCTCCCTTCGCCATTTATGCATCCTCTGAGTGACTATCCTTATAAGAGATAACGTTCCCACGACTATCGTACGGCGCTTTAAAGTATAATTATTTACTATTCCCTAAGAATAATAGTAACAATGTTCATCAAAATAAAAAATCAGACATGAATTCATTACTTGAAAAACAAAATCGGCTTTTAATGATCAGTATCAAAAAAGTTACATTAATGTCCTTCCCTAATCAATCCTCCACTGTTCCCACCATTTGTACGCCGACGATTCTCAGATCTATTTCTCCTTTCCTCCGTCAGTAGGATAAGTGCCTGGGCAAACTTAAATAAACTGTCGTTGAATGCTGCGAAAACTCAGGCCACCCTAATTGGTTCCAACACCCTTCTTAAATCTATCAACTCACTCCCCCGATTAACCTTAAATGATCACCCTATTTTCTTCAGTTCCTCTCTTAGAAATCTCGGATTCATTTTCGACCAATCCCTCTCATGGAAACCCCACGTTGCCCAAATTTCCCGTCGAGCAATAACCTCACTAAAGCTATTCCACCGTTCCAGGTATCTTCTAACACTACCTATCCATAAGTTCCACATCACTTCTTTTATCTTTCCACACTTTGACTATGGTTGTGTGGCATATGGTGGCCTGTCGAACAGGATCGAGGAGGAGTTGAGGCAAATTATGAACTGTTCGCTTCGATTTGTCTTCGACGTCCCGACGAGGTCTCATGTGTCCTGCCTTTACGTTGTAAAGTAAAGTTAAAGTGGCTTTTTCCTTCTATCCGTAGATTCTATATCCTTGGTTTTTACTTATATCAAACTATCAATTCACAACATCCATTTTATATCTACAGTCTCCTACAATTCAAATCCTCTATCCAATCCCAGGGCACAAGACCTTCCGATCTTTATATCCGTTCCCATAGAACCAAAACTTTTGAGCGTTCCTTTCTCACCCGTTCTATCTCTCTTTGGAACTCACTCCCACTCTATATCCGTCATGAGTCTTCTTTAAACTCATTTAAATCCAAACTTTTCTTACATCTTCTAAATTCCCAATCAGATGCTTTATAATCAATAAATAATTTATAGATATATTAAACTTGATCGATATATGAACTACTGTAAATATTTCTCACTCATGATGATATCATTTTTTTATTATTAGATGCTATCATGCTACTGATTTTTCCATAAGCCTATTTCTTTTGTATAATAAACTTGTGTGTGTTTTTTTTGTCTTTATTTTTATTACATTTTCTGATTCTCTACCAAAACATACCTGTTTAGTTATTTATTTTCAAGATATTATGTAAATATTGTTTTATTTTGATGTAGGCCTTTGGCCTGATAAATATTTATTTAAATTTGTTTATCTCTGTTATTCTAAAGGGGCCTTGTCCCAGAATAAAATCATTTTTCTATTCCATTCTATCACAATTAAAAATTAAAATATCAACCCTGTACTCTTAAAAATTAAAAGAAAAATATCTGTATAGACCTGTTTAGGATTTTCTTGCGTTCGTTCCTTATTTTTGGCCTTTGTAATATTATACGGGAAACCTTGGTTATCTACATTGTTGAAAAACGTTAGAGTTACTTTCCGCTATTATTGATTATTATTTATATTATATTCATTATAATAAGGAAATTTGTATGAAAGTCTTTTCAGTTCTTCGTTAATTTATTCCAATTTCCATCATCAAACGCCTTTTCGGGTCACCGAAGACTGCCTTAAAAAAGAGAACTCAATGATGTACTATTAGCCGTTGGAGATAGGTGTATGGTCCCGGCCTAACGGAAATATAATGAAGCCATTAGCCCCGAGACAATGGACGCGACCACTAATTGAGCTTCCTCGTACCCCTCTGGAACCCGCCTCCATAGTCCTTTGATACCTCCCCATTCTCAGGGTACCGTACCATCCTCCCACCGGCGGAGACCAGGGTGTAGAAAGTCGTGGGATAATAGCATGTAGCCGCTAGGCGTTTCTATTTTATCTAAAATCTATCCTATTTCTACCCATTTGCATTCATTCATTAGAGTAGTTTCTCAGTTTTAAATAAATAATTAATCGTAACAAAAGATAAAAAGGCCAAGCTTAACTGTTCTTACTAGGAAGGCCGGAACTGCGCTGCCTGGGTGGTATTGCATTGGGAGCCGTACTCCTCTACCCCTCTGCGTCCGATCAGCGCTTATTAACTTTTATGTTCGTTATCAAGCCCAACTTTACTAGTTAATATTGGTTAAAACAATACTAAAAAAATAGAAACTAGGGTTGTTATTAGGGAAAAAACTGTCAGGTTGGAGATAAAAATTTCTCATGTGTAGGGAAAACTGTTTATTGGAAAGCCAATGTTTTGACTCACGGTGCAGGTCTTCTTCAGGATTAAATATACAAAATACAGACAAATTAAAGTTTCTATATTATTCATATTTTTAATATTTACCATTTACAATCTTAATTTGTCTCTATATTGTGTATTTAAACCTGAAGACCTGGAATGTGGGTCGAGGGAGTGGGGGAGCCCGTTCTCGGATCTTCGAGAACCTTCTAATCCATATTAATCCCATTCAGCCGACGGGCTTAAGACGTTAATCTGTTCCACCCGTTTTTCTTTCTTTGACCGTAACATTATTTAAGAGAATTTTTTTTTTACTTCTACCCGTACCATTTTCTTCCTCGTGTATATACAGCTCAACTAATATTATTCAATCGTTGTTATTGGTTAATGCTATAATACACCGTATTTAATTGCAAAAAGTAATTGTCATATGTGTGAGCAGTATTGCCAACCAAAAGCGTACTTTATTTTCACTACAATGTTGAATATGACGCTGAACCCGACTGAAAGGACAAATCAATACAAAAAATATTCCTTCAAGGAATCTTCCTAAGTTTAAATTAATTCTTTACAAAATTCATTAATTAAAATAAACCCGTTTCTATATATCATTTTAGTATTTATTTTATTCTCATTATAATATTATTAATTTATCACATATCATTTATTAACACTATCATTAGAGTGTCATGTATTAAATAAGGAGTTAAAATCTATTTCTGTTTTTGCACGTGGATCAGCGGCGGCTTGAAGCTCTATAATACCAGAGGGTCAGTATTATTAGTGAATTAACATCAACCTCATAATTGTTTCATCTGGAAGGTCAAAAGAACTGTTCAATACGTTATGCATTAGTTTCGTATTATCGGACGAGTTTTACTATAAATACTACCATGTAACTGGGTCAAAAATATATTTAAAAATTGTTTTCATGCTTTTCGTATTATATGTTGAAGAAATTGGTCCGGATAGAGGTCACTGAATGAATTTCTCGTGTAATTTGAGAATATCTTTATTGATAGCCAACGTTTTTCGGCACTTTGTAGTTTATAGTATACACTCATACATTTTAACCTTCATAATTACCTTACTGTACATCTTTATCATTTTTTGCCTGTATTCACCTTCTTTTGGTTTAAATGTTTTAATATATTAGCACCATTTTCTTATATTGTCTGTATTTTGCATATAGCCCTGAAGAAGACCTACAATGTAGGTCGAAACGTTGGCTATCAATAAAGATTTTCTCAAATTACACGAGAAATTCATTCAGTAACCTCTACTCGGACCAATTTCTTCAACATTATTATCAAGGTCAACAATTATCATTTAATATATATTTTCGTATTATACTTTAAAAATTAGTCTTGTTATTTATTTTTTGCAAAAATAGTTGGTAGTAATTTTAATAAACTGCAGTAATTATAATAAATAATAAACTAAATGAACGATCACCCATCCACACTTGAGCAGTCAGTGGAGGGATTATACGATCCTGAAAGTAGAATTTTGCAGTTTTGATAAAATGCTTAACTTATTTGCCTTTGCCTCTTAGAATTTTTAGAAATTGAATCGCAAGCAAGAATACAAAGTAATTTTTTGAGGAGTTTGTTAAAAAGGATAGGTTTCCAACCAGTGGCCTTAGAATTTTTTAAAGGAAGTAAAAAATTCTTTCGTCAATCCGTCCTTCAGAGAGGAAGTAAAATAGCGGTGGCAAGCCAAGGCGGTTTCAGATATTCGTTAAAGATCCGTATTCTGATTTTGTATAGGCAAAATTTAGGGTTCCCACTGCAGCATCGCCCTTTTAGCCAGAGCTGCATACTGTGACATTTACTGAATTAACAACTCAAAGCCGGTCAGTAGAGGAGGATTGACATTTTTATTATTTTTTTAACTTATTTATAATTTATTATATTTCTTAGAATTTGCTGAATATTATCAGCAAGCAAGGATATAAACTAGTATTTTTTTGTGAGTATGGAGATTGTAAGAAAGGATAAATGTCTTTAAAATAACAAGAACCCGTGTCGTAAAAAGGCTAATGTAGATACTGTTATTTACACTAATATATATATATATATATATATATCCTTCGCTGGGGTTACCTTTGGTCTACATGTTAGCATAACAACCTACTATGTTCAAGATCGCGGATTCGCAACTCAGCAGGTGGCCTTAGAATTTTTTAAAGGGAGTAAAAAATCCTTAGTTGTGATGTCCTCGGCGGAGGCATAAAATGGCGGTTGTTAGCCTGTGCTGTGTCAGGTATTCGTTAAAGTTCCTTATTATAATTATACCTGGTTAAGCAAAATTCAGGACGCTCGCTGTAGCCATAGCTGTCTTCCGGTTATCCATAGCAGTGTAAAAAAGAATAACATTTTTATTTCCTCTTTGATCATCAATTTAGCAATTACCTACAGGAATGGTCAGGCAAAGTATGCAATGACACATGAAATAATACTAGTTTAGGTAAAAGAAATTTGTTGATCTCTTTTTCACGACCGTTTCAGCATGTTTCGGTAGTTGTCAGGTTCGTTTCATTTGTCTTAAAATCGATCCAGTGGCGTTTAATGAAAAACCCGCTATATTTCCTTCACAAATTAAACCCAACCTGTTGTGAAGTGCCTGAGCCAATAGTGTTGGTTTTGTCGTTTGTTACTAACCCTAGGACTGTTTCTGAGAATAAAGTTACATATTTAAATACTCTTTTAGGTTTCCACGGCCACTATTTATACAATAGATTTAGTGGTATCTTGTGGTTTAGACCATTTCGCTAAATTTTTCGCCAACGTTTCGCCAGACATTCTGCTGACTTCTTCTGGGCAGAAAAGAGAATGAAAACGTTCCGCTCTCATATACCTTAATAAAGTTACTGTTATCTTGAGTATTCCTATATGTTTAGAACTAATGCTTATATTCGGCAATTCAGAGGAAATGGCCAATGTTTAGGGGGGTTTGTTGAGTCTAGACAGAATTAATAATAAAAAACAGTGACTGGCATGGAGTTAGATGAAGACGATACTGAGGTTGAGGCAGTCCACTGGACTCCTGCCAACAATCTCGGGGGCTATGACCTCACCACCTACACTATCACCTCATACTTTAGTACCATTTGTTTATTATAGTTAATTTATCAATTATAATTATAAATAGAATAGAAAGTATTGAGAGTTATAGAATCGTATTGTCATTACAGTTTGGATTTTTACTGACAGAAATTCGTGTTGCTAACAATAGAATATTGTATATGATAACAATGTTATAGTAATTGGATAATTACGAATATAGTGATACAAGGGGGAGGAAGGAAAAGTTGTATCAATGTCTGTAGAAACAGAAAAAATAAAATAAATCATACTTTTCATCAAATAATTCGTCATAGTAAAGCTCACGAGACAATTTTGTTTAGTTATACTTTTTAAATGATTTCATAATTTGGTCATTTTTAACTTAATATGAATACTATAAATCTCACTAAACTTAATGATTCGCCTAATTTTACAAAATTCTGGATGTTTAATAATGAACATAAAGCACAGTAAATAATTTAATATAATAAATCGTTTTCTTGATGCAAATTAACATTAAAACATATAAACATTAAAAGTTACTGAGAATCTAAGAATTTAAAGTGAGAAAAATTACAAATTTTTTTCTGTTACATTTTTATTATAGACCAAAAATTATATGACACTTTTAGCTAAATTGCACCCACAGGAATTCTACATCGTTGGCGAATGCCTCAAATTTAAAATTTCTGGAATTATATTAACGCTTGTAATAATCTAAATTAACTAATTTAAGTTAATTTTAATAACTTTGACTTTTAAAAACAGGCCCTTTCTTAGTTACAGAATGAAATTGTTATTAATGTAAGAAAATAATGGCCTTTTTAAAGTATCTCTTAAAAAAATTAATCCTGCTGTAACAAAATTAATTATTAGCAAAACTAGAAAATTATTAAAAAAATCTATTCATCCATTTTCCCTGCAGGAAAATATTATTAGAGAAAGGAGTTTTTTGTTTTGTTTTAAAAACCTTGGCATTTCTTCATCTAGGGATGACAGTTAAAAATACTTGAAGTATTTTATATTTACAGTTATCTTATATTTTTAGATGGAAATTATGCTAGCTAGATATAAAGTTGTTTTTTTACAACTTGAAGTGTTCTGCTTCATGTGAGGTATGAGAAAGTTCAAAGACCTTTCCTCGTTACTACTCTCTCGAATTTAATCTATTCACTCGTCTTGTGCACCTCGTAACAATAATGATGTCTTCTGAATTCAATGATGTACTTTTGGCCTGCAAGATCCACGCATTTTCGATAACTGACCCAATAATAACAAAGGAAAGCTGATTGATAAAGTAAATATCCATAAAGAGCAGTTACTAAGTAGCTACTTGCATTATTTCTTAATTAATCTCCAAGGAAAACGTAGTTGGTTAGAATATGGCTGTCAAGGATTTACTATAGATATGTATGACCAGCTATGTATTGTAGTTACAGTTATACTCGTAGTAGTATAGTTATGTACAAACAATTATGATTATTGTACTATTTTATGACTATCAATAAATTATTAAAACGAATAATGATCTGATATCGATTAATACATCACCAGAAAACATGATCTTGCCTTTCCGATCTCTATACTCCCTCCCCCCTTTCTACAGAACCAGAAAAATCTTGAGTTCCTTTCTCGCCTGTTATTCTGGAACTCAATCTCTCTTATCATTCGTTATACCTCTTCCCTATCTTCATTTAAATACTTCCTTTTCCAACATGTCTTCACTTCCCAAACAGATAACGTCTAAGCAGATTAGTTATTTGCTTAATGAATCAGTATTTAATAATGGATTTTGTTGTTTAGGCTTTTTTTTATTTATAAATTATACATTAAGCAGCCCCGAACCACGAACGGCAGCGCTATCAGGGTGGGGGAGAGTGGTTGGTGGCGCGACCACTCTCACAAGTACCCCAGAAGCCC
The DNA here is from genome assembly GCA_037127475.1 of Arma custos. NCBI lineage: Eukaryota > Metazoa > Arthropoda > Insecta > Hemiptera > Pentatomidae > Arma > Arma custos. Next base: position 72,498,730 of record CM073762.1, on the reverse strand, counting down.
AATGACAACGCTGTGACGAGGCGAGTATGCACCGCCTATAAATAAGTGCAGCCTCCCCTGCAGAGCGGGGGATGCCCGGGCAGACAGGGCCCGTGAGTCAGGGATGGCAGCCGGTCTAAGGGAAGGTGACCCCGACAGAAAATCCCTGGTCCTCCAGGTTGGGGGTTTCTATCAGGCCAGCACCCTGTTAGTGGAAAAAATCAACCAGCTAAAATAAGTCAGAGAAAGGAAAAGCCGGACGGAAATATTGGTAAACGGACTTGGAAACGGAAAAGGACATTACAAATCGGAACATGGAATGTGCAGAGCCTCACAAATAAAAAAGCAGAGGTGTACGCGGAAATAGAGAAGTCCAAGCTCGACATCGTTGTTTTGACAGAAACAAAGGTGAAAGGGAGAGGTCAGGAAAGGATTGGGGATTTGGTTCACATTTGGAGTGGAGTGGATAAGGGTGAGCGGGCCAGGGCTGGTGTCTCCATTGTGATTCGGTGGAAACACAGGAGATGCGTAACCTTTTATGAAATGATCTCGGAAAGGATGATAAGATTGGATGTCAAAATTTTTGCTACAATGTTTCAATTCTGGGAGTCTATAGCCCAGATAACAATACATTAGCCACCGAGAAGGACGGTTTCGAGGATGGTCTCAGAGGCGATCTGGAGAAGATCAGGCACAAAGACCAAGTGATTATGATTGGTGATATGAATGCCCGAGTTGGAAAAGAAGCCAAAGGAAATCCGGTAGTGGGTACATGCGGGGAGGAAGCTATAAATGATAATGGCTTCAGGCTTCGTGATATCTGCGAGGAATTTGACCTTAAAATACAAAATACCTTCTTCCAACACAGAAAGGAGCATCAGTTCACTTGGAGTAAACCGGGATTCAGACCTTCCATCTTGGATTACTGCATCACCAAGCAGCATAGCCTCCTACCAGTAGCAGATGTAAGAGTCCTGCGCGGTATGGAATGTGGTAGTGACCACTTTTTGGTAAGAGCCAAATGCATAGCACTGTGGAAAAGAAGCAAGCAGATGGCATCGAAGCAACCCAAATCCACACACTTGGATGTACGCAAGTATAAGCTTCTCCTGCTCAATGATGAAAGCATAAAAAATCTCTACAAACGCCGCCTGGAAGCAAAAATTGGCGACAATTTGGAGAGTAATGCTGTAGAATTATATGAGCGCATTAAGAAATGTATCCATGAAGCAGCTAGTGAAGCCTTAGGGGAGATAGAAACTAACCCTCCAAAAGAATGGTGGAACATGGAAATAGAAGAAATGGTAGGCAAGAAAAAACGGGTCTTCAATAAATGGTTATGTAGCGGAAGCCAAGAAGATTGGAGAGAATACCGAAGCCTTAACACACAGGTAAAGCGCACTGTCGCAGAAAGCAAGAACCAAGCATGGGAAGCCTGTTGCAGGAGGATTGATAATACCCTGGGCTACAATAAGATGCGCGAATCATGGAGAGTACTGAAGGCGCTCAGGACACAAGGGAAGGGAAACGTGATTCCTCTGATAGGTGAGAAGACCTGGGTGGACCATTACGAGAAATTGCTGACCGAATCAAGGCCAGAATGGTCCGGTTCATATCCAACTGAGAACCATGCACAAGGAAATATTATTGTAAAAGAAGATGAAGTTCTTGCTGCACTCAGAAATGCAAAATGTGGGAAAGCTGCAGGACCTGGAGGTATTTCAGTAGAGCTGTTAAAGGCAGGGGGGCCTGCATTGTTAAAAGCCCTTACAAAGCTTATAAATCTGATAATACAAGGGCAAGAGCTACCAAAGGACCTTAAGACAGGATTTCTTACACCTATCCATAAAAAAGGAGACAGAAATGTATGCCGAAATTATAGAGGTATTTGTGTCCAGAGTTCGGTATCAAGAATAGTGGGCAGAATTCTGAAGCAAAGATTAGAAGAGGAGTTTGTCACCCCAGAGGAACAGTTTGGTTTCACTGCAGCCAGGTCTTGCACAGACAGCATATTTGTCCTAAGGCAGCTCATAGAAAAGCGAATAGAGAAAGGAAGAGCTGTGCATATAGCTTTCATAGACCTAGAACAGGCTTATGACAGTGTGCCAAGACAAAAGATGTGGGAATCCCTTAAGAGTGCGGGCATTAGCGATGCCTTAATAAATACCGTGAGACGTCTATACAGGGAAGACGAGTACAGATTGAAGCTCGGCTCTCGCTTATCTGAGCCTTTTTCTGCCTCAAAGGGCCTTAAGCAGGGATGCAGTATGTCCCCGACCCTGTTTAAAATTTATGTACAGCAGGCTGTAAAGGAGTGGAGCGCACGTTGGAGAGGAAAGGGCATAGACATAAATGGACATATGCTTTTCTCTCTTTTCTTTGCCGATGACCAGGCAGTGGTCACATATAACAGAGATGGTCTGGAAGAGTCGCTGATGGCCCTGGAAAAAGAATACAGTCTATGGGGTCTACGAATAAATTTTGATAAGACCGAATACCTGGCAGTGAACTGCAGAGAAGCCACAGACCTTCATATTAGTGGGAAAATATGCAAGCGGGTGGACTCTTTCAAGTACTTAGGGTCAACAATAGATGGTAACGGCAAGTCGGAACCCGAAGTTAGGAGGAGAGTTGGCCTGACAAGAAGAGTGACTAGAATGTTGCACCCAGTTCTTTGGAACACAGTCATCTCAATGGACAACAAAAGGCGTATTTTCAGAAGCATTGTTGAGCCCTCCCTCAGCTACGCCTCAGAGACCTGGACACTGAACCCGGGGCTCTACTCCAGATTACAAGCTGCAGAGATGGACTTTTGGAGGAGATGCCTGAGGATCACCCGCCTGGATAGAATCAGAAATGAAGATGTTAGAGACAGGCTGGGCGTGACCGAAGGAGTTCCGGAGAGGATTGGAAGGAACAGGCTGCGATGGTACGGACACTGCCAGCGGATGCCAGAACGTAGATGGCCGAAGAGACTTTTGCTGTGGGAACAGCCAGGCAGACGAAGAAGAGGAAGACCCCGAACCCGGTGGAAGGACTGCGTGGAGGAGGAGATGGCCGGCAGGGGACTTGAGGAGGATGACTGGTGGAACAGAGAAAAGTGGAGAGACGCTCTGACTTAACCAGGCAACCCATTGAGGGAAAAAACCTGTAAAAGTAAAAGTAAATTATACATTATTGAGAAATGATTACATCCTAGCTCATGTTTGGTTGGTTGTTTTTTTATTTAGAGGCGTAAAACCGGCTGGTCACCAACGTCTTATTAGTATAATAATTTTTTTAGTAACAATAATTTTAGTAATACTAACATAGTACAAGTATAATAATCTACATAGTATAAGTATAATAATATATACAGTAGAGTAATAATAATAATAATATATGCCGGTATAATAATACATACAGTAGTATAATAATTATTTGTAACAATAATTCTAGTTATAATTACAATAATAACGAATAAATAAAGTAAAAAAATAGTATAATGATTTGAATGATTAAAAATAGTATGATTTTTAGTAACAATTTTTATTAATAAAAAAAAAGAAGAAAACAAAATGCCTCAGATATTCCTAATAAGTCCTTTTTTTTATTCTATTCTGCTACAGTTATGTATAACCAACTATGTACTGTTGTACTTTAGTTATGTACAACCAACGAAAATGGCAGAAGGAGTAGGCCCTACTTGAATGTAATAAGTAAAGTACCATCTACTTAGCTAAAGTACTTGTAATTTTATTCTGATCATGGATGCTTTAAGCGCTAGGGGACTTAGTAAGGCCGATATAAACCGTACGAGTGAGATAAGTGCTAAGTAGAGAAGTGGTGGAGGGGGGGGTAACCTGGCTAATGTTATCTCCGTATTTTATTGTTGACTTTGTCCTTGTTATTCTCTCGCTTTTTCTTTACTCCCTCTTTATACGCTTTACTTACACACTTCACTATCTGCCCACTTCTGCTTGTTTTTTTTCTTTGAGTGTTTGAAAAGTCTGGTGAGGATTTCGACCTTGGTATACAGAAGCTTAGAAAAAGATGCAAATGTATATTTTCACTTTGCTTGAAACTTAACTAATAAATATAATATATATATAAATATATAATAAATAAACTTGAAACTATAGTCAGTGCGCTTTTGGTGTTGTCTACATGTTGATACTGATATTTGGAGCGGTGTATGTCAATGATTCAATAAATAAATACAATTTAAAAAAAATTTTAATGTATTTTATATTGCATTAACTATGAATTGACCGTAAACTATGATAAAAAAAGTAAGTGAATTTGTTTATAAAATGTAAATTCTTTATTTATTCTTCCAAATAAATTTCATCCCTTTCAATGTAATCCCCGTCCGATAAAAAGCACTCTTTCCAACGCTTTTTCCAATCCTCAAAACAGTTGGAATAGTCTTTTTTCGGCATAGCCTTTAAGTCCTTCTTCGATTTGGTTTTTATCTTCTCAATCGTGTCAAAACGGCGTCCCCGCATTGGACTTTTGAGTTTGCTGAATAACCAGAATTCGTATGGAGCCAAATCAGGCGAATACGGTGGTTGCGGAACGATATGAATGAAGTTTTTGGCAAAAAAGTCGCGATGAACCAATGCAGTGTGAACCGGTGCATTATTGTGATGAAGCAACCAAGAGTTATTCGCCCATAATTCCGGCCGTTTCAGAAGAACAGCTTCACGCAAACGAAGCATAACGCTCAAATAATATTCTTTGTTGACAGTTTGGCCCGGCGGAAGGAATTCATAATGCGCCACACCACGATAATCAAAGAAAACTGTCAACATAACCTTGATTTTCGATCAACTTTGCCGTGGTCTTTTCGGTCTTGCACAATATTCTGGATTGGTCGGTGGTTTCAGGTTCGTATGCGTAAATCCAAGTCTCGTTTCTGTAATGATGCATTTCAAATGGTTCTGATAGTCAAAGTTTCACACACATCAACCCGACGCTTTTTTCCCAAAAAATTGAGCGACTTTGGCATCAATCGAGACGACGCATTTGAGACACAAAGCAGTTTTCAAAATGGTTTGGGCTGAGCCACATATACATATTTCAACACTATCAGCGAGGCCTCTAATTGTCAATCGAGGATTTTCAAGCACCAAATCTTTGATTTTTTGTACGTGGCCCTCGTCGGTCGACGTTGATGATCGTCCAGAGCGCGTTTCGTCTTCAACGCGTTCTCGGCTCGCTTTGAACTCGTTGTACCACTTATAAACGTTTTTTGTGCCATAATTTGATCACCGAAGGCCTTCCGCAGCATTTTCAATGTGTCCGCACAAGAATATTCGTTCCGCAAACAAAATTTGGCGCAAATTCTTTGCTCAACAAAATCACCTATTGTAAAAATCGAAAAATTCACTTTTGGTTGTTTACAAAAACACGTGTAACTCGGAGATAATCAAACCTTTTGACAAACAGGCGCTTGGCAAATGTTATAGACAGTCCAACCAACCTAGAAAAAAAAAATTGCCTGCCTTCCTGATGCCCGGGAGTTTAAAATGACAATTTCACCTTACTTTTTGATCACAAGTAGTATGTATATAAAACCTATACTACTTAAACCCATGAAGTGTGTTGGGTTCAGTGCATAATTGAGACTGTTCCTTTTCTATGATAATTCCCTACGGTTGTGCAGACAGGTGATTTAACCGAGGTCATGCTCAACCGCCCAGGTTTTTCCTCCATCTAAGGGTACTCACTTTATTGAGGTTGGGTTAGACCCAGGTGAGTCTGAAGATCTCATTATTCCATCTACGGTTGTTAATAAAGTAAATAAATGATCCAACACAGCCGGATTAGAACGCCAGGACGATTAGCATTTATACACTGAAAATCGTTTTTAACGACCCTAAATTAGCTTCTAGATTCCGCCATAATAGCCAATGTTCGTGATAAATAATTCCAACTATGAAAAGTAGGAAACATCAAGGTTTTGATAAACGAAACGTCAGTGAAAATGGAATATATCTATAAAGTGATGAGATAAAGGTAAAATGAAAGAAAAAAGTAATTCACATTTAGCTACTATTTTGAATAGTGTCTTTATCTCTGGACTGTTTACTTATCGGTTCATATGAAATTTAAAGTAACCCCCCCCCCAAAAAAAAGTACAATAAAAGATAAAGAGACTGAAAACACCTTATATTACTCAGTAGAGTTTTGAGTACCTCTTAAAATTCATATTCCACATAAAAATAGCAAAACTTGGCAGGTAATCGTGTTTTCCGTCGAATCTTCTCAGTGTCCAACCGTTGACTTAAAAACTGTACAGACAATACCGTTAAATAATTCGAGACCTTTCATCTGTTAAAGTCATCTATTCTTCTCGATGATTGTAAAAGTACATTTTGTTTTTAGAGATATTTCTTAAATGATACTGTTCAATTCTTTTCCCTATATACCTTCGGGTAACAGAAGAAACTTATATTTGTGTATATATTAACTGTAAATTACGTATTGTACTTACCCAAAATATATGTATCCGTATTATAAATATATATTATCAATAAAGAGATTTGAAACAAAAAAAATTCTTTTCCCTGATCCTAATCCGTAATAGGAAAAATCAATAATTTCCCGTAAATGTATTTTTTCTTTCATTTCTGGCGATTATAATACTTTCGATGTCCCATTAATTTTGTATTCATGTTATGATTATTTAGCATCATGTAAATTATTTAAAGGAGCGGGTTGCTTCAGTGGGTAGAGCGTTGAGTTGAAGGTCCCTGGCTCAAAGGAGATAAGTTGTTTATTCTGTTAACAGCCACTTATAAAGTCTGTGAGACCTGGAGACCCTATTGGGGCTCACCTAGCCTCCTTTAAGTGGATACCCTTTGTTGGGTATCTATAAAAGCTTCCCAATCTCCTTCCGATGTCGACAATGTTCTATATGTCAGTGTGCTCCTACGAACAGTACAGTAATGGAGGATTTTAGTATCTATTCATAATGACCTGGGAGATAGGTAGGTCAGTGTGTAGAATGCTCAGTTGCTATACCGAAACAACATTGTATAAATCCGGCTGTGTTGAATGACAAATATGTAGTTTAATCTGTTAATAGCCGCGGATCGACTCTGTGGAATTATTTTCTCTACTGTGGCTCACTCATGAAGTGTGTATCCTCATGACTTCCGTAAAAAAACCAAAAAAAAACCGGTGGTTGATAGTGATCTCGGACAAATCACGTACCTGCACAACCGTTGTCCAAGAAACAGTTCATTATCTTCCATGCGATGAACTAAAGACCCTTAGTGGGTTGTAGTGGTACTATTTTTTTTTATTATTTAATGGTACTGTTGTTAATTATTTGCTTCCAAATTTTTTCGCTTGTGGTAAAGTCTATTCTGATCGATGTTGTAAACTCCATTAATTGGGTCATAAACTCCTGTTTTTTCGTAAGGCTCTCGTGTTGGGGTGTTCCATGATGATCGGTTTCCTTAAGTGGAAGCAATTAACGCATTTGGTCCTGTTATGTGGGCTGTCCCGATTAGAACTCTTCTTATGGAGCTCAACTAGATAAAAAATAACACGATTACGAGCAGTCGTACGATATCCTAGCCAACTGGGACAAGTGTCTCTTTAACGTAATCAGATTTTGTAAACATATAGCAAAAAAAATTACAGCCGAGGGAGCTTTCCTATCAGATAACTCCTAAATGCCATTGATTCACATCGTTTCTGCGATTACGGATTGCTGAAAAATTATTTTCACAATTCCCTCAACTTGTTGACAGCTCTTTTAAAGAAACACCTGAATGTGCCATAAAGAATCTAGAATTTAAATTGGATGTTTAATTCACAATACCCTGCAATGATCCTTGGTCCTGCATCAGCTATTGATGTAATAGGAAGAAACTTTGAGACCATGAATGATGCATTCCTGAGGTTCCAAAGGACTGAAAGAATAGAGATAGTTATTAAAGTTATTATGTAAAATATTAGATTAATAATATTACGTATTACTTTATTACTCGTTGTGCCGACAGGGAAGCGTCTGAGGAGTAGGCCGAGGCGTAGATGTGTAGATTGCGTTAGGAGTGATCTGGCGGATTTCGGTTTAGGTAGTGGTCCGTGGACAGAAGTAAGCAGGAATTGGTGGTATCGGCATTCGGCTTCTCTAAGCACTATTTTTATTCTGAAAAATTTATATTAAGACAAAAAAAAAACATTAAGTTACACGTTGAAATCGTCATTAGAATATTTGATACATTACCATATGAGATGTTTTTAGGAGAGTAATGATTTTTATCTCAGCTTCACAATAAAATGACTAAACTATTTTCTTCTGTATTATTTTTATTCAGCCCGGAAAAAATGTCCCGAGTTTTTTTTTTTTTATGTATACCTTTAGCAGGGAAAGAAATGATGTGGACAGTAGGATAGCAATTTGTCCCTTAGGAAATACAACATGCTACCCAATGGCCCTCTTGAAAGAATGAAATATTTTGGGTAGACCCTTGGGAGTATTTCCCGGATAGAAAGAGATGATTCTAGTAAAGATAATATAGGGAAATTTCCATGACGTATGTGGTTTCTTTCCAATATATATGTATTTGTCATATATGCGTGCGTGTGTGTGTGCGTGTGTCTGTAAGAAACATCAGAAAATGAAGCCGTTTGCTTAGCGTGTTCCCATAGGTTCCAAATACTACTACTACTAATAATATATATATACTTATACATACATACATACATCTTCGGCTCTACAGCCTAGTCCGAGCCCTGGCTTCAAGAAGAAACTGCCCCCACCGATCTCTTAAATAACTTATAATAGGTCTATAATGACCAAGTAAGAATAATGCACCTCTGTTTATTTCGACATATGATAATAAACGAATATCAAATTTGAAATGATAATCAGGGGCACAATACTTTAAGGTAGTAGTGAAATGCTCTGCCAAAGCCCGGGTGTTTATTCGGCTTTGGCATTTCACTACTACGAACCATGCTATAGAATATGACAAAATCAGGGTAGTTAAGAAATGTAGCAAGGCCACAGAAAGGAAGATACTTGAAGCAATAGAAATAGTCAAACACCCGGAAAACTTCAACAGGAAGGACGGGTACAAATTAAGTAAACTATGGATTCCTTACATAGCACAGAAGAAGGAACAACAAATCAACATAGCAGCAACAATAAAGCCGAATTCCAGCCATTCAGAGCCCGAGAAATCAAAAATCAGCCAATCACAGTCATGGAAGAGCAGACTCCGGCCCCGGACATAAAGAAACCCTATCGAATTTGGAAGGACCCGATGAATCACGAGTTGATTCGAGTGGCTCCTATATAAAGCCGTGGGTTAGCTGAACACCTTCAGTCTCGATTAAGCCTTGAGGAAGTCAGCAGCATGCCTGGCGAAACGTTGGCAGAAAATTCACCGTGTCGGTCTAAACCAGAAGAAACAACTGCAGTTTTTTGTATAAATAGTGGCCGTCGGAACTTGAAAGATTATTTAATGAATAAACTACTCCTAAATTCGAGATACTAATATTTATTAACAAATTGAATAAAAGAATACAATGAAATTTTTAACAATTAAATTATTAGACTAATCTAAATTTACAATAATAATATTCTAAAGATTTTAACCTAGGCCTAACTCCTATTTAATTACAAAAATATTATAAGATATTACTAAATATACTAAATAGGGAGCGGAGTGGCTCAGTGGTAGAACACGGAGTTAACATGCCGGAAATGCTGGTTCAAATCCCGCTGCAAGGCAGTACTTTTATTTAGTCTGTTTGCAGCTGGATTATATAGGATCTAGGAACCTCCTGGGGCTCACCCAGTCCCTTTAAAATATTATAAAAATAGGGTACCCAAAATAAGGGAGGAAAATCTGGCGGTTGAGCGTGATCTAGGACAAGTCACCTCCCTACCGTTGTCCATGAAACAGTACAGTCTCTACCTTGTACTGAACCCCAGACCCTTCACGGGTTGTTGTGGTGCAGGTTTTTTTTGTAACACTAAATAGCTTAACTATTTACATAAATTTGTATAAATACAATAAAATTACACTACAATTTACAACTACTAATTAACACTTACAGTTCACTAATCAAAGTCCACCGACCGTAAAATTCTCCAAATATGAAAAACTGACACACAGTAATAAACAGAAACGGTTTATTACACTCGTGAGACTGTCACACAAGTTTATCACACTGACCGGTTTACCACTCAATGCCTCCAGACGGCAGCGAGGCGGTATTTATTTCAAGGTCGAACGTTCTAGACGCGCGGGCGTGGGGGAGGCCGTTCTCGGATCTTCGAGAACCTTTTAATCCATCTTAATCCCATTCAGCCGACGGGTTTAAGACGTTAATCTCTTCCTCCCGTCTTTCTTTCTCTGACCGTAACATTTAACATAATAACATTTAACATAGTAACATTTAAGCGAATTCTTTCTGATTTCCACCCGGACCATTGTCTTCCTCCTATATATAATGTTAATAAATATTATTCAAGATGTATTCAGTTAGAAAAAGGTAATATTAGTTCCTACCGATGAACGAATGAACAAAGGGTCGGCAGCTTGTGATCTGCGTTTGTGCCACAGCTGGATTCGAACATAGGATCAGTAACATAGCTCAGTAACTCAGCATTCTACATATGAGATACTTCGCTTCCGAATAGCAGGATTATTGAGTTCATTTATATTCAAGAGAAAGAAAACGCTCCTATATTTATTTAGTATAAGAGAACGATAGAAAAGTATGGGACCATGTTTTTAGCAAGCTGTTTCTCAGATGAACTTTATTATCTGTGTCCTATTGCATACACCTTTACTTCCAGAAGCTGGGGAAATATTTTTACTAATTTTTGAAATAATTAATCGAAAAACTTTTATTTATTTAGCAATCAGGGATACTTTTTTCTGTTTTCTATTTCGCAAGGATTGTAGGGATAGAGCGGCTGAGATGAGCTTAGCGTAGAGTTGAGATGGAGCTAAGCTGCTAAGGAGTGACAGGTATTGTTCCTGTCATAACTCCTTAATGTCTCTCTTCCCTCCCGACCTCCCGGATCCTCCCAACCTCCCTCTCATCAACTGAACTCTGCATCAATGTTTTCCCCTGCCGGGCCATCAAGCCCAGCTTGTCTCCCTGATGGAGGCATCATCATGATAACTGTATACTCCTTGGGAGCTCTAAGATTGAATTATGAACTGTTTCAAGACCATCCAAGTTCTCAACTATCCCGAAATGAACTGTTGCAACCTTTGTAAAAGCTTTGTAATAGCCGAAGTAACTAAGTTTTTTCGTTTTTGCTTTTTTAATAAAAAGTTTCTATTCTCTTCTCTCTCTCGACTCATCTTAAATTATTTCTTATACCTTAAATTGTTATTTAAGTTTAGATTCAAGCTGAAAAAGCCTTCAAATTTTTTATGGCATATTTTCAACTACATCTGATGTAAATTACATTAACAGAATTTTTAAAAAACTTTACCGCTACAATCCCTGAAGAGTCTTGGGTTCTGTACATATTAGAGACTGTACCGTTTTTAACCCTTTAGCTACTGCGAGTGAAGAGCTTTCTTGACGTCTATCGCAGCGCTTAGAGGGCCAGCTACCCGTCTACCGGCCTGTGCTACATACTTTTTACCTGCATTCTGTCCTTCATTACGCCTATTTACTACTATCTGTAACGTGTTTCATTGTTTCCATCCTCCTTTTTGATTCGGGCTATGGACCGAAGTTAAAAAAAAAAAAAATTTTAATTCTAAAACTTATTGCTTAATAATTTAATTTTGCATGAGAATCTTCAAAGCATGTGATTATACAAAGACCAACTTTACAATTTCGCGTCGTCCATACTCGACTGTAGCAAATACATAAAAAACCATTGCGACGGCATATATAGTCTTTAGCAATGAGGGCGTGTGTGGTGCAGGACGGCATAGATCGTCTTTAGCTGAGGGGGCCCATTCCCTTGCGCCGGCATATATCGTCTGTACCAGTTAAAGGGTTAAGTCAACTATATCATTGCTGGAAAATGATTTATCTGAGGCCTCAATCAACCGGTTAGGTTTCTCAACCAATAAGGGTTGAGTGGTTGGTTGAGCCTCAGGATAGGCTGAAGATGAATCACTATTGCTATTAACAGATTAAATAATCTAACTGCCTCAGCCGGATTTGAACCTGGGACTTTCCGCAACTTTATTGGAGTGCTACCCATGGTTAGTTTTTTTTTTTCATGTCAAATTGTTCATATTAGCAGATTTACTTGTTGTAATATTATTATAGTTGTAAATATCAATAAACAAATATATTTTTAAAAAACATGACTAATTACGTTATAAAAAGCTTTATTCTTTTTTGTTCACAATTCATTTAAGTTATGTTTAAATAAATTGTAATAACTCATTTTATATGATATATTTCAGTGGCAAAGGACACCATGTCAAAAAAACATGTAATGTAGAATGTAGGTAAATTGTCATAAATAAATACAGCTATCAATACTTTAAGCTGTATCTATAAGTAAGGCAAAGAAACAAATTTAATAGTTAAAAGTTATGGAAAATTTGCTCTCCTGGACAATGGGTACGTGGTGTCTTTTACTCCCGGGGTACAGATATAGAAACAATTCCAGTATTGAATTAATTAATAATTTCAATAAAAATCAATCACCATTCTTTACACGATTTATTTTTAAATCATTACATTGTAACGCCATGGTTTAGCTTGAAAATGTTATCTCAATCGTTACTCCTTCTGTAGAAGCATGTCATTTATTTATGTTTTCTTATCAGAAGCAATGTTCCATTATTTCTGTAATAAGTGCAGTTCGAAGAACTTGATTAAACATGTGTTATGGCATGATGTGTATGACGTTCTTTTAGGTCCAAATAATCAGAAAGATAGAAGAAATATCTGTGGCACCTGTGCATAGTGGGCTAAGTCGAATTTTGTGAATTTCAAGCTATCTACTTAGAATCGTAACTTTTTTCTCTTTCCTTGTGTCTAACACGCTAAGTATTCCGTCCATTGCAATGAAGCATATTCCTTTGTGGATCGTGGGCTGATACTCTAATCTTGAACTTAAAATAAGTTCATAAAAATTACGATTCTAAGTAGATAGCTTGAAATTCACAAAATTCGACTTAGCTCACTATACACAGGTGTCACAGATATGTTAAAACTCAATTTGTTCCACTGATATTAACTGGGATTATTCGGAGTTCTGATGACCTCATACCTAAAGTTTTAATATTTTTCAGAATAAAAAAATATTTTTGTCTACACTGGATATAAAAATTTATCTCGTATTTTATAGTAAATTTCGTTTTGCTGTTTTACAGTTTAAATTTTGACTTTCAATTTAGTATACAAATGATTTAATAAAAAAATGAACAGCTAAGCTCTAGTACTAAGATAGTATTTTCACACAATTTAAAGGTATATTGTAATCCCTTCCTGTATGCCTGTGTCCCTGCCTGAAATTGGAAAGGATGTTAAATTCAAACTTTTAAGGTTTTTAATAAAAAAGTTATTATTATTTTTTCGGGTAAGGAAAAATGTTTCTCTTTTTAATGAAATTGGTAGTTTGCAACAGCCAACGAAGAATTGTTATACGCTTAGAATGAACTTCTGTTGAACAACTGCTGAAATTCAGAGGAAGGAATTTAAAAGGTCATAAGTATCCCCCCGAAGAATGACCTGCGCAGAATAATAGTAACTCTTTCTGCAAAAGAATGATCGAAAAAGAGTCAGTTTGAAATTTTTTGAAATTTTTAAATGTGGACAAACAAGTACCCATTTAAAAAACGGAATTTATCTTCAACAAAATAATCTTAAACTTAAAGCTAAAACGAGCTCTGCATTATCAGCACATTGTAAAAAAGAATTATACACATTTAATTTTAACAAACCCAAAATTTTACATTGAGAGAATAGCACAACTAAAAGAAAATATTTAGAGACTCTGTTCATAAACCATAAATTGGAAAATTCAGTAAATGATAGAAAAGAGGCAGGAAAAATTAGTAAATTGTATTCTTCTATTATTTTAAAATTGAAAAAAACAATAGGATATAAGATGCCTCATGCTCTACAAACAAATCAGATAGAGTAAAATAGCCTGACGCTATTACCTACTAATAGATCTTATAAACTAAATCTTACATGTAATAATTTTACAAATTTTCATAATTTAATTAAAGAATTTAATGAAATATTTTAAAATATTAATCAAATTAAATTAAATTATAAAAATGAAATATTGAAATATTTATGAAAAGTTTAAATATTTATGAATATTTTTATATAAAAAAATATTCATAAGTACCTAAAATTGATCGAGTCTTTCATGTATCAAAGTATATTTTTTAATGTAATATTATCTTTATTAGGGTAAGAGAAATAAAAACCGTTTTCCAGTCAATGTTTATGTTAAATTATGTATAGTAATGTAATTATTGTTATTTTATTTTTTACACAATTTTTTAGATTTTTTTTGCTATGTAAAAAAATGTTTAAAGGAATTTTTTAAAAGATGCAGAGAAAAAAAGATTGAAAATGACACCATAGTGTCGATACGTCTCGAATAGATTGAAAGTCGAGAATAAACATTGACTGGAAAACTGTTTTTATTTCTCTTATCCTAATAAAGAAGAATTAAGTCCAGTTTTAAAAATAAACAAAATTTATTAGAATGTAATATTCCATATCCTATATGGAGGATAGATGATCCCTTAGGATTTTTATAGAAAATTTTAAAATAAATACGACTTTGAGGTATGAGAGCTAGTTATTTTTGACACTTTAATATATTTATTTAATTATGTATTTTTGTATAGTTATTAATGTTTTTTCACAGAATTTTAGACTTATAACTGTTATGAAGTTATATAAAAGAATTGTACTGATTCAGAGAACTAAATTTAAAGAATTGAAAATGACACAGTGCAGTCGAAACGCCCTAAATGATTTTTAAGGATTAAGAATATATAATGACTGGAAAATGCTATCCTACGTGTTAAATGGTTTATTCTATTATACTCTTATGTAGAAATTGTGTTTTTTCCCCATTGGCATATATTTGTTTTCTTCCTACTTTCTGTTGTATAAATACCGCTTTAAAGCATCTCATGCCCGTGACGAAATAGTTTTATACCGTTTGTGACTAGTGTGGTCGCCTGTGACGAAACAGGATTATAAAAGATCTTTATATTTAATATCTTCTGTTTGTTGTCCGTCCGCTTTTCGGTTTTGTCTTTTGGAGATATAATCGCCGCCATGTCTTATTGCCACGAGGATGACATTTATTGTGCAAAATTCCTCGGCAAACCTCCAGAATACTTGATATTAACCAACGCAACGAATCATGGTTATCGCTTTATACAATGGGCGATCAAAATCTTTCTTTCAAAATTCTAGAATCCCCCAATATTTATTACCATTTCCTGCCCCTACTTTCTATCTTGCTTATCTCTTGAAGCTTTAAGCTTGTTTCTAAAGAATTTGATTAATATCAAGCTTGCTAGATATTATTTGTTCTTTCAAATCTAAAAAAAAAAAGTAATATATTTTTTGGAGATTTTGTCACAGCAATATTAATTTTTAAAACTGCCATCTTCTAAAAATAATATTTTAACATAATTTGTTGTACCTTTTTACATTATTTGACATTGTTTTTATGAAAAAGTGTTGTACTGTCATAGTTTACATCTTAACTTGTGGGTACCTTTAATCGCGGGAAATCTCTGGCGGTGAGCGTGATCTTGGACGAATCGCGAAAGAAAAAAAAGGAAAAAGACTCTACCCTGTACTAAACCCAAATTCATGACTATCAGTCTTTTTATAAGAGCAGATTGTCGACTATTAGCTTGAAGTCAGGGCTAAGAAAAATAAAAAAAGTTATATCAAGATTATACCAATGACAAATTATTATTTTTAAAAATCAATATATGATTTTTACGATAAAAATGAAGTATACAGAGATAATTTTTTATTTTGAATTGTCAGGAATGATAATTAAATTAATGTAAAATCAGGGAATAAAGAAAAAGCAATATTAATTTAGGGCGTTTGGTTTCGAAATCGGGTAAATATATCTATACAATTTCCAAAATTTTCCCCCAAAATTTTTTTTGGAAGTTTTAATGTAAGAAATGATGTGTTAGATATGTTTCAAAACCGGCTAGATCCTTCAAAAATCAATACCGAACGATTCCATTTCCAATAAAAAAATTTTTACATCTATCAAATAAAAAATTTTGAAATATGAAAAATTAACAGTATTTATATACGTGTATATTGATTAATTACATTGATTGAAGTAAATTTTGTTCTTAAATTGTTTTTTAAAAAATTTCTATTTATATATTTATTTGTATCAACCTTGGACTAGCCAGATATCGATATTGTATGATCAAAGTATATACAACATATTTTTATATTAAATGAGATTTAAAAAAAAAATGTCAGTAATTATTATTTGAAGTGCCAGGCTAAAAAAATAATAAAAACATCTTGTTAAATTATTTTTTTTTAAATTGTATCTTTTTTGACCAGTCCTGAACATTTTTTGAAAATATATGTAACAGGAGTTGAAAACAAACGCCTCAATTAATATTTTCCATACTTATAAACCTTCGTATTTATAGTATTATTAATAATTATAATATAACCATAATATTATACTAATATTTTAATATAATTTATTATATGTTTTGTAATATTTTTTATAATTCATAATTTGTCTTTTCTCCATCTTCGGTCAAATTTATTTCCACCATAATTTTACTCACGACTAACGGATTTATCTGTGTTTCGATAAACAGTCTGACGGGGAACGAAGCGTTGGTACACTCACTGAATCTTTCTATATTTTATCTTTCATGATTTTAGTAAATCGTATTCGAGTTACTATCCCTTCTCAACTTGTAGAATGTACGTAGATATTTCATGCTTTTATTTTCATATTATATAGTAATAATAAAAGTTAAAATTAATTTATAAAGGATAAACGGCTGAATAAACGAGATACAAACAAAACAAGCAAATAAGGTAATTAAAATAAACAATATGATTTTTCACTGATGATGACATACAATAAGCGTCTTTCATTTTTAATAATTGATAAATTGATTTCACAAATGGTATAAGGTATCAATAAATTAAAATAGTTGCCGATTATTTAATTACTTATTTTTTACTTCCACCCGGACCAATTTATATTTTAAAAAGCAATTAACAACCCGTTAATGGTCTCGGGTTCAGTACATGGTAGATACTGCACTGTTTCTTGGACAACGGTTGTGCAGGGTGATGATTTGTCCTGATCTTGCTCAACCGCCAGATTTCCCTCTTTTTTTGGGTACCCAATATTTAATGGGTGAGCCCCAGGAGAATCTGTAGATTTATATGTTCAACTAATAATTATAAAAAAAAATTCCTTCTTCTCTATGCCGGTGGCATCGTCTTCATTGCTAATACAGCTGATTAGTTCCAGCAAGCAGTGACTGAATGAGATAAGCTGAATAAGTTCCGTAAACAAGACTTGCAGATCAACGCCAACAAAAGAAAGGTGCTACATGTAGGAATAGCGCAGGAAGAAATCCAATTGTATTGCAACGTAGGGGAGATGAAAACAGTCCATCACCTCATCTGCTTCGCTACAGTGTTAGAAAAGTAGACTTGGAAACTTTGAACAGCATAAGTAAAGCAATTATGGTCGATTACCAGATCTGCAACACTGTGGTTGGGAAGCGTGAGATCAGTAGAAAACGGAATCCCTACATCTTCAAAACAGTATATTTACCTATACTTTAATACGGCACTGAAAGCTGAGTACTAACGAGCGGACTAGAGAGCAGAGTCATTCAAGAGATGAAATTCCTTCTAAGATTTGCGGAAAAAACAAGAAGAGGCCATATCCGCAATTAAACGATCTGGGAGGAACTTAAGGTAGGTTCGATGAAGGAATTTCTTGAGTCACGCTAATTAAAACAGATTAGTCATGTACTCAGAATGGAAGACTATAGAGATCCGCCGAAATGGATGGACTGCATCTCTGTGGGTAGAAGGCCCCGAGGACGCTTAAGAATGTCGTACCTGGACTAAGTTGAACGACTATGCAGGAAAAAAAGCAAAAACAACTGGGAAGTTCGAAACCTGGCTAAAGCCAGAGAAGAATGGCAATAATGACTAAACGCCATGGCACTAAAGAGTATGGCGAAAGAAGAAGATGAATCCGATTTTTATTTTTAGTTTCACCAACTTTGGGGTACTTGGAGTGAATTATTAGTGAATACTCTGTGCACGTGCCTTTCTCTCCGCCCAGTATCGCTTCATCCTCTCCCATCTCTTACTCCTTTCCACATCAAGGATTTTGATTGTTCGCTTAGTTCTCGCCGCAACCTCTTGTCTCGGGTTATGCTCTTAGCAGTTCCATCCCTTAGCATAACCATCGTGATCCCGAGTTCTCTCATGTTCCTCTCGACTTCCTTAAACCAGTTCGGTTTAGTTTTTTTATTTCTAAGGAATTCTAACTTATTTTTGTGAGCCCATTCATTCACAGTATATGTCAATAGAAAACTTCCCTTATTTCCGTTTAAATTATTTAAAGTTTATGTTAATAAAAATGTATATTAATTTTAATTTACTAATTTCATTAGACTTAGTAAGGCGAGATAATTAATTTTTGTTCCGAATTAAGGAGACCAACACGGGCGAGCGGAGAGGTTTAGTTTACCTAATCTTGGTTGAGACAAGTCGTTCTGAGTGTTGCCTAAAATTTGGCGGAATTGGTAATTGAATAGCGACTGTTTTTGTTAGGGGTCGTTTAACCACCCAGCTACCCTTCATAATAGAAACCTCTCCGGCGTCGTGTTCCTTTTGTGAGGACTATCCTCGGGGAAGTAATCCTCTCGCTTAACTGCCTTTAACTGGATTAGCGTCATCTGCCGAGGCAGTTTTCACTTTCCCTTCTCCTTCCCTTCCCCTCAGCCCTTCATTTCGGGAATCCCGTCCTTTGAATCGTTAAGTATCGCCTTGAAATTGTCTTAACTGATGGTTCTTCAACTCTTCTGATTGATTTTTTTTTAATTTGGGAAGCGGGATAGCTTAGTCAATGGTAGCGCCTAAGGTCGCCCGGCTGTAGTAGATAATTTATTTTATCTTTTAACAGTCACTTATGGACCCTTTGGGACCTGCAGACCCTCCTGGGGCTCACCTAGCCTTTATATATTGGATACTCTTAAATAGGGGGAAACCTGGCGGTTGAGCGTGATCTAGTACAAATCACTTCCCTAAAAAACCTTTTTCCTTGAAACAGAACACTATCTAACACGTACTGGACCCAAGACCTTTCATGGTTAGTAGTGGAAAACGATTTTTTTAATAAAAAGAAAAATTTTACGATCTTGACAATTGTTTAACTTGTCATACTAGATCAAAACGAAAAGAAATAGCTCACCGTTTCAGACCACTTCAACAGTTACTAGACTGACATTCTAACCTCACAATTAATTACAAAAGACTCATGTGCATGGCTATTTTAAACCTTGTTTGGATATATTTTTGGCCATCGAATTCCTCTCGTTTTCAAAATTCTTTATGCTCCTTACTTTTATTACGAACAAAGGCATCTATCAGCTAATTAGGCCCAAATCTGGCATCAATTCTTTCATTTCAAACTTGATTCTCATTCAAACCCACTAGTTTTCAACCTAGCTACCTCATTAATTCCATACAATCCGCTGAGGAGTCCGAAAAGAAGATGACCTCGTGAACTTATAACTTTAATCTCTTCTTTTAAAACTACAGTGGATAGTAGATATTTACTTGTATTATTTAGTACAGTTTTAAATTTCAATAAATACTCATATCGTCCCTGCCATTTCCAACTATCGAATGTGAAAATTGGTACTTACGAGGAGAATTAAAAAAAAGCAGTTTGAAGGTTCAATAAAAATGATTGCCTATTGTCAAACCAATTACACCCGTTTTACATTATTTTTGTGACTAATAGATGCCTCTATATGAATTTTATATCAATTATCAATCCCCGAACCAACTGCTTTAAGTCGAAAACGAAAACTGTGTTTTTTTACATTCGATGCTTTGCGATGGCAGGGACGATATATAATATTATTGTATTTTACTTTTTATTAATTACTCTTTATAATTGATTTTATGAAATTGAGGAGCTAACATAGCTATTAATCAAGTTATTTTTTTCTCGTTGTTTACTTATACTAATAGATCAATTCTTGTCACAACATCTTGGTTGATTAAACAATTGAAATACTCTCAAGTTTCAACAGAAATAGTTTAAACGGGAAATTGCCTGGCTCTTAGGTATTTCGGAAAAGCCATTATTTAAGGAACAAGCATGCCTCAATTATGTCCACTCTCTTGCCAATTTATCTTGACAAAACAGAAAGCAACTATTGGCTTATCGATCTGATGGATTAGTTGCCTAGAGCATGGGCTTTAAAACTTGGAGTCGTAAGACCTTTTAGTCATTTCTCCATTTCATACAGTTGGTTGTTATTGTTTTTATTAATTTATTTTCAGATTTTAAAAAAATCTAAATTATATTAATTTCATAGTCTTTATTAATCTGTTAATGCGTGGGAGTCCTAAATTGGGCCTATCCAGTTTTAATTAGGATAGGGTTCTTCAACGAGTACCTTACATCGCACAGGCTCGGGAGCCCCGTTTAACATCCCTTCCGAAGGACGGCATAACCATGGATTTTCTACTTCCTTTAAAAAATCCTAGGGCCACCTACCGGTCCACAAACCCGCGATCTTACCCTAGTCTTTCATTTTCTTTCTAAGGTCCTCAGTTTGAACAATAAATTAATTTTAAAACGAAAAAAAATTAAATCCATATTAATTACTTTTAAATGTTACCAAGAAGCAGTTTATTGTGGTGTCATTTACTGTTAGAACTAAAGGCTTTATAATGACACTACTTACTTCGAACCATTCTGTTCGGCTGTTATTAAATAGTTACAATGGGATAAATAAAATGTTTTTCTATCTGATCAGTCAGCGCTGTGCCGATCCGACATCTGGGAAATGTTTAAAAATTATAACAATTAATAAAAAATAAATTATAATAATATATAATGACGCAAGTCAACAAGATCCTAATTAAAGTAATGCTCAATGAACATTCTTCCCCTTGTATACATAGCAAATTGCGTGAACACGGGGATATGGGATCAGTGAAAAGAGAGGATGTGTCTGACCGAGAAGCGAGCTAGGTTAGCTGAGTTGAGAGAGCACCACGCTAGAGACTTGGGCGACCCGGTTTCGAATTCCGGTCCTGGACATATCTTTTCTTTTCAAATAAAAATGTTTAAGAAATATTTTATTTTGAAATCAATGCAAACTTTATTACGGGAGAGGTATCCTTTAAGTTTCAGTCGTTTTAAAGAAATAGGAACACCGAGTTAGATACATTTTTTTTCATACTTCCTTGTTTTCCATTGTGAGGATGGGATAGCAGTAGGTGTAGATTGCTGATTTGTTATGCTCAAATCCGGCTTTGGCAGTTAGATTATTTAATCTTTTAACGACCACGGATAGACCCTATGAGATCTACTGAACTTCATCCAAAATCTTTGAAATAAGTTCCCTTAATTGGGAGAGAGCTTGGCGCTTAAGCGTGTACTGAACCCTCAACCCTTCATGTACTACCATGTATTGAACCCAAGAACTTTCATGGCTTATACTAGTACAGTTTTTTTGTGTGTTTTTTTACTCATAATATTTAAGAGCTATTATTTTTTTGGAGTTAATACAATCAAAACAGCATTAATAAATAAGTTGTTATATTTTAATGCAGTAAAAGCCCATTTGTTCATGTATCGAGATGTTTAAGGATTTGTATTTGAATTAATTAAAAAATACGGCACACGTTGTTTTTCACACACAGCATTTAGCAAAGAGTGATTTTTTTTTTTATAAATTTTATTATAAAACTAGCGACCCACCCCAGCTTTGCTCGGATAATAAGGCATATTATGCCTACATAATTTGTCTGCGTAATTTATTTATTTTTTATCACGTACAGGCCACTAAGGGCCAGGCGAATATCATTGGTTAGGCTTCTTTGGGAGTCTTGATTTTCTTTCTTCCCATCTCAACTAATGTACTGTATTATATAGAAATTATAAAAATAAAAACAAAACCAAATATTTCTTTTTACACGAATTTATTATCTTTAATGTTAGATAATTGCATGGGATTAGGCCGCGTCTTCGGTGAAACCCATATATATTCCAATCCATCTACACAAAACCTCGAAAAATTATATGCCTGAACCTTCTTGGGGAATCACTCTATCTATTGCAGTAGTTATTGAATTTACTGCGTACAAACGCGGTCGAGGACTTTGTTTTATAATATGTATAGATATAATGGATGGTCAGAAAAAACCGTTTCTTTGGTCAACGTTTGTGCTGGGAGATGATTTGTCACCCAGATCACGCTCAACTCCCCTTTTCCCCTTATTTTGGGTACCCACCTTATAGAGTATACGCGAGGAGAGTCCTGAGATCCCTTAGGATCCACGTTCGGCTGCTAACAGATTAAGTCTTACTATAAAAAATAACAGCTCAAATATGCCTGTTTGAAACGTTTTTCTAAGTGCCAATTATTTTTTTTTAAACCATCAGAATAATTCTGATTAACGTAAGATTAATTTTCAATTCTTTAGCTATTCGTCATTGCACTCTCACATGAGCTATTCCTTTTCTGCCTCGCTTCTGATGCTTTCAATTTTTCTTTCCTAAAATATTATCGCGTCCGGGCTAATGTTTCTTCGTTAGCGAATGACAGGAAATAATAATTTCCCATTAGGTGTATGACAAAATAAATAAAAAAATAGGAGAAAGTAAAACAAAAAGTTTTAGAGAGGAGAGACTCAGGTGTCGGTTGAAGACGTGTGAAATGGAGTGTTCACTCAGCGCGCTCCTCCCATCCCACTCCAATCTTATCACTCTTCTTTCTACAAGGGCTGCCCTATAAGGCTAATGTTAGGTCTTTCTCCTCCTACGCTATTGTGATCTTATATTTATTATTATATTTTATTTAGTTTAAAAATTTCTTTTTAATTTTTAAAAGTATACTTTTTCCTTCTAAACAATTGTAGGTTTATTTGTTGATTATGTAGGGTAAATACAAAAAGCCTGTACCACTACAATCCATGAAGGATCTTGGTTTCAGTACGTGGTGGAGCCTTTACTGTTTCTAGAGCATAAAATACTCTGTGATGTAGATGCACATACTCGGTTCAGAAAAAATTATTTTAATTAGGCGGAGAAAAAATATATTTATCTTTTGATCTTTATATAATATCTTTATGTTTTGACATTATTGGTAGAAATAAAATTGCTTCATGCTAACAGGTGTCATGCCTACATCTCTCTGGTCTGATAATAGCCTAAAATTACTTCGAAAAGTCGATAGATAATAAATAAGCTTTACTTATCAATGTATATAATTTTATGGACCTCACCCCCACCCCGACCGTTTTTTATGTTACTCATAGATATTAACAGTTGACCTAGGTTTCGTTGAATGGGACAGTCTTACTTCGTTTGCTTTGACCAATTTCGGTGATGTAGGTGTTAAACATCTCTTACCAGATACCTGATGCGTTATAGTTATTTATTCTATCTGTAATATATATATCAACGAATTCAATTTTTTTTTTACTTTTTTTTACTATTAAAGGTTTTCTCATATTGAGGTTTCCTTCAACCCAACATCCTAGTCAACCGTAAAATGTTTGAAGTATCCTTCATCTTCATCTACATGTTCCTCTCTTAAAATATGACCGTGCATGCTTTCCTCAACTCTTTCTATCCGTCTATCCGTGGCCTTCCTCGCCGTTTCTTCCATTCAACTTTCCAGTCTCTTTGTCCACATATTTTGTAGAACATTTTGTTGGGTTTGCATCAGCTCTCTGATTTCAACATTAGTCTGATCACCCTATGGTCGGATGAGATGGCAAGTAGTTTTGTTCTTAAGCAGCTCTCCCTAAAGCATTAAGTTTTCGATTTTTTTTTTTAAATTAATTTAATTTTTTCATTAAATAAAACTTAAAATCAACCTAAAACAATGGCGGATAGGTTAGGACATCCCGTGAAGAGGATACGGGATGAGCTGTCATGTGCCGGTTATGAAGTGGCCGTAGGATTGAGCCGGAGGTCGGTGGAGGGGGGGGCGACAAAGCCTGGATGGTCCCGTTTGGTCGATACTACCCTGTCACGCTCCCTCTTTCTCTCTCTCTCTCTCTCTCTCTCTCTCTCTCTCTCTCTCTCTCTCTCTCTCTCTCTCTCTCTCTCTCTCTCTCTCTCTCTCTCTCTCACGCACTCACTCCCTATCTCTCTCTCGTCTCTCTTCTGTCTAGCCATTCTCTTTTATACTTATCTCTTTAACATCTTAAAATAAACTATGGGAATAGTCCAGTGAAGTGCGATTAACTGGTTTCTTTATATTATGAAAAACTAAATATTTTAATAAAAGTGGGCAAACAATAGCAAGAATTACAAAAACAAAGCTTTAAGTCTCTAAAATACTGAAAAAACTAACCAGTCAACGTTTCCTCAATTCATGCTTCATCATTGTACACATTACAATAAAATCTACACTAAGAAGACAAAGTGCAGCACTTCTCACACCAACAGACAGTAATCTTGCTCCAAGATGTTCTACAACCAAGTACACGTAACGCAAAGGTAATACATGTACCTGTGGTGTGATTACTACATAGTGAAACGTCCAATGGTTGTTTTCGTTCCAGTTTGTTAGATACTTAAGACTTAGTTTTCTGGGATTTTTCCTGTTGCATCGTAATCAAATATTTTAATTTAATTACTACATCAGTTCACCTGAGTATCAACACAAAAGTATATGAAAAAATTTACCAGGGTGCAGTTGGAAAATTTCAAAATGTCTCTTATTAAAAATTAATCGTTAAAGGTCTAAAAAAAAATGGAAACTAGTCAATTCCTCGCCTATTTAGGTATCATCGGCACAAATAATTCGATGCATTTGAATGAACGTCTTGGAGTGAGGTTGCTGTCTTTGATGATCAGCCTAGCAACTTTGGAATGGCTTATTAAAACCATTACCCAGTGAAGAAATAAAAAGCCAACTATTTCGATGAAATTGAAGCTATGGAAACAAAAAATTAATTTCTATAAGTGGAAGGTGTGTAATGCCAACTTAAATCATTCAGTTCAACTGCAAAATGAAACTTCATCTCTTGTATAACTCAAAATTCTGTGCAATAAATGTTCAGGAAATCAAAAATTAGTTTTCTGTAAAGTTTCAGAGTAATTTCCTTTCATCATAAAAATGTGGGAAATATTATTTCACCACTTAAATACTCGAGCACAGATTGGTTACTGGAATGAATGCTAGACGTCAGGTTCTTTAAATGAAAGAAAAATACGATAATGTTACCAATACCAGGGTTAATGATAAAAAACGTTTTAAATCTTTTTTGTTGGGCTCCTATGGCCTTAAAGATCAGTTACAAATCCTAGCACTCCTGAACGATCCTATAGAGCGAAACTGAGAACAAACTACTTTGTTAGGATATAGCGTTTCTCGTCGCACGAATCAACCGCTAAGATTGCGGGGATTTACTATGACTATCCACCAGTCGCAACATGACTCTTCGGTAACTTCCATGTCTTGTCTTTTATAATTGTATTGAAGCTTAGAATGCATAATTTTTTAATTTTTTTTTAAATTATTTTCAAGCATAATAAAATACATAATATTTTAATATATATTCGTTTTGAAAAATCCGATTTCCCTTCAACATTTTTTTTTATTGTAATTGCATTTTTGTTTTATTTATCTTTTGCTTATTACAATTAATATTGTTTTATGCATTTATTCAAATAGAATTTTAATAATATCAAATATTTCCAATATATTTTATTTATAATTACTTTTAAAATACATTTTTTTTTATTATTGTTACGGGCTACTGGGTGTTAAAATGAATTAAACTCCTAAATTCAAGATACTAAAACAAAATGACAAAAAGAATACAATGAAGTTACAAACAACTAAATTATTAAACTAATATAAATTTACTATAACAATATTCTAAATATTTATTATAACCTAGGCCTATTTAATTACTAAAATATTATAATATATTACTAATACTAAATAGCCTTACCATTTACATAAATTTGTACAAATAAAATAAAATTACGCTAGAGCTTGTAACTACAAATTAACACTTACAGTTCACTAATTGAAGACCACCGACCGTAAGAATCTCCAAATGTAATAAACTGACACACAGTAATAAACAGAAACGGTTTATTACACTCACAGGACTGTCACAGTTCACTCATACACTTATTACATTGGCCGGTTCGCCACTGACTAGTTTATCGTACTAACTCACTTATTACTGATTCACTTGTTCATCACATCGCCTGGTTTAATACTGACTGCCTCGCGCCGAGAGGGTATTTAAATAGGCAAGGCCGAACAGGCTAGACACACGGAGTGGGGGTTCTGGAACCTTCCAGAACATCCTTCTTAATCTCTTCCGCCAAAGGGCTTAAGACTTTAATCCCTTCCGCCCGTCTTTCTGTGACCGTAACACTATGTTTATAAAAATTAATCATATTAAAATGAATCATTAATGGTTTTTATATATAATTTGTACACCAGAAACCAACTTTTTTTTTGTTATAAAGGTAAATATTTAAGTCCAAAGTTATTTTATACAAATATTTATATTTTATATATTTATTAATATTATTATTACTTAATTTTCATTTACACCTGCGCAATGGCGCATCCAGCAAATTTGATCTATAATAATATATATAATCTATACAATCTTCTTCATTCAACCATTCTGCTAAAATTTTATTTTAACAATTAAGAGCATAATAAGAAAACCGGTTTATTGCCTTTAACGGAATTATCTTTAACATAATTTTACTCATTTATTGTTTTAAATTTTACGAAATAAGACTAATTGATTAAGCAGAGACAATATTGTTCCGGTGATGGGTGGAGTATAACGTGGGAGATACAAACACAACTTCTAACTTGAACCCCTGGAACTGGTGGCATAATTTTTGTTTAGACATCAAGCAAATGTTTAGCAATTTTGCTTTGTTTCAGTCGCAGAAATGTGAGTTTACAATTGTACTGAAGCTTCTAAAACATTCTGTAAAGTTTGGGCTTACATATCTTCGCGGTAAGTTTCAAGTTTGTAAATGCTTAATTTAAGTTTGCTAGCATTATAAAAGCTGGAAAAAATACTCATAATAATGAACCTTTATTAATTTAATTATAAATATTATTTAAAAAGATATCCATCAGTTACGTTAGCCCAGGTTTGGTAAATGGTAGTATTTACCCATATTATACAAATTTATAACTTTATAATAGGATGCGATAGGAAAATTTCCAATACAAACCCTTAGGTCTCTAAAATACTGGAAAAATCAACCACTCAAATATCTTATTATAATATTTCTGTACCCCTGAGGTAAAGGGCTCACAAAATAGAATATATTTTAGGTAAATTATTATAAATAAATACTATGATCAATAAGTAAGTAATACTTCCAATTACTTATCAATGCTAATAACAATGCGAACATTTTTCTTTAAACTTTTTCTATAAGTAGCGGAGAAAAAAGTGGTAATAGTTCAAAGTTATGGATAGTTGGCTATCCTCAACAAATGTAAATATTTACCTCAGAGATTTAATAATAATAATTATAAAGTCTATATTTATTCTTGGACAAGTCCCTTTAAGTGTATAGTTATTTATTCAAAAGATGTTACGTCCTATGATACTTATAAAACTATTTTAAATTCTATAATTCTATAAAAAAAAACATTTAAATAATTTTATTTGTTGTACAATTTATGCTTAGTTGCGTTCTTACTAGCTGATAGATATTTATAGCTAAATATTATAATATGCAGTAAACATTAAATAAAAACAAATGTCTCAAAAACTGGTACAGATGATCTGAGGATGCTGATTATTGTGCAGCATACATTTGCACAACATCAAGAGGAATTTATATTGGTTTGGTCGTAAAAATCAAAATTATACGTTGCCATAAATAGTTTCGCTTTTCTTTTCCTCTCAGTTTTATGTTAACTACACATTGATTTTTCACAAAAAATGGGACTACCTTGTATTGACCAGATAATAAATATAATTCAATTGAACCCCTTGACCACATTATAAGCCTTGAAGAATACCTGGAATATGGGTCGAACAGTTGGCTTTCTAATATGCAGTTCTCCATATTTAAGAAAAATGTTCTTGGCATCCATCTGGACCATTTTCTGCTTCACATATAATATATAGGATCAACTAATATTATTCGATATGTATTTTTTTGTATTATTTACAATATTATCCTGTCATCCTTGAATATTCATATTGCTTTGAATCCTAATAAGAAATAAAACATTATCATGCTTTTTATCTGAACTGTGGAGTGTGAGAGTCGTAGCTAACTTTAAGGTCATCAGGTTTTCTGCGCAGATTCAGCTTCTTCGGTTGTAATCCAACTTTATCGACTCCTATAGAGGAATGGGCTACTATTTAATGGACTCGATTTCAATGGAGTTGTTGAGTTGTTTACCTTTAAATATATTATTCGCCCCTATGTAAATGGATTTATATTTCTTTATGTATCTTAAAAGTCCGATACTAAAAGAAGAAGGTAATTTTTGTCCTAACATAATTTTAAGACATTCCTTTCAGTATCGAAACTCTTATCTTTTAGAAATAGTGCCAGACTGTTTTTCTTTTATTTTTGGTTACCAAATTAGCGTCTGTTTAATCAGAATCTTCAGGAAATGAAAACCCCAGTAATTTTCAAGAAAAAGTGAAATTTTAGTTTCTTAATCCTAATGAGTTATTTCATTGCTTATAATTGTAATAATATTATATAAATTACCCATGGAGTTAAGTTGCAATAAAACAATATACTAAAATCAATAATTTTGTTTTTCTACACCATTTTCCTCCTATGGGACATATCTCTATTTTATTAATTAAAAATTGTCATAACAATGTTTTCATAATTGTTACAACTCTTTCCTAACTACTCAGTTGATAAGACCTCAAAACTTGTAAATGATATTCTATATGTAGTAGGTATATTTTATATATTTATTAAGTATATGTATTTTTATTATTTAAATAGTTGTATATTATATTAATTCCATTTACTTTATTTATTGATAAGTCTTCAAAACAAAAAAAAGTCGTATATGATTTTAATTATGAATTAATTTAATTAATTATAAATTTATTATGGAAGTTATGTTCAAGCTGTAATTTATTAATCCATTAATCCTTGTAAAAGTTTCTAATTTTATAATATTTTTTATTGCAGTTTACACGCCTCTGTCTTCTCCTTTCTTCAGCGATTAACACTAAGTTAATTAACTAAATTAACTTTATTTAGTTAATAAGATAAAATCGTGTAGTCGTGTTTCCAATTTAAAAATTAGATTAGATTAATATTAAAATCTGAGCATAATCTCTTCCTATGCTTTTTATAATGTCCTGTACTTAATATAATTTCGAGTTCAGAATAAGTTAAAGTAGTAAATTAATAGATAAGAATTCGAACAAATAATAATTATGTAATTCTGTGAACCAACTATTCTGTATCTGTGCCGTACCAATACAACCCATGAAGGGCCTGAGGTTCAGTATATGAGACTGTTCTCTTTCTTGGACAAAGTTTGTGCAAAGAGGTGATTTGTCCTAGATCACGCTCAACCTCCAGATTCTCCAATTCAGGGTACCCACTTTATAGTGGCTGGGAACTATCTTACAATTTGATAATAATAGTCATCTTACCAATTCTAAGTTTTCTCACATTATTTGTCTCGCCAAGTTTTGGATTTTTGTTTTATCCAATCTTTTAAAATTCTGAAGTAGATGGAAAGTAATTAAGGAGAATAAAACATCTC
This sequence comes from Arma custos, assembly GCA_037127475.1. Classification (NCBI taxonomy): domain Eukaryota; kingdom Metazoa; phylum Arthropoda; class Insecta; order Hemiptera; family Pentatomidae; genus Arma; species Arma custos. The sequence continues at coordinate 72,468,767 of CM073762.1, read as the reverse complement.
GATCAAGACGCTGCTCTCGTTTTGTATCAAGCTGATGGAGTTTGCTCGAGAAGCGATTGCAGTATTTAATAATATCAATTATTCAAACATCTTTATGCAACTTCAAGTTTAGAAGTGCGTAGCTCTCAAGTTTTGTATAGACTAACTTGGATGCCGTATTTAACCACTTAAACGAGTTTTCTCTCCCCGAGTTGAGACTGCTAAATCGCTTCCTCAAGCACTGGAAATTTAAGTTTTCACACAATTCATAACTGGCTGCTATAAGTAAAATAAATATCGTAATTTGCTGAACATTCCTCTGCATTGTTCTATTTTTTTTCATTTAAAAAAAAGATTGGATTTAATTGTTCCTAACACCTACCACTAAACAAAACATCAACCAACCTGTATACGCTTAAAGTAGAAAAAGTATTCTGGATTTCTTCAATATTAACTAAATCTCAGTTGGTTGTAAATATAATTATAATTGCTTTGAAAACCATTTCTTTTTTTTTTTACTGTTCTTCAGTTTTTAAAGAAGCAGTAAAAGGAAAAAAGTGATGATTTCCTAGAAAAAATTGTATCAATATTTTATCTAGGGAAAACTGCGAGTTTTTAAAATTTTTATTTTAAATTTGTTTTGTTATTTGTGTTATAATTTTAGTTCGTTTATAATAGTTTAACAATTTCAAAATTTGACAATTTTTAATTTATTTAACATTAATCCTTATATCTTCATCAGTAGCAATAGATCGAAAATGTTCTAATAACGATTTTCTAAAAACAAATACTTAGGAATCTAGTATTTTAATTTTCCCATTTTATTTTAAATATTACGTTTTATTGCTTTGGAATATTTTATTTAATAGTTGGATACCATCAATCAAGCATAATCCTTTTTTCTTTTGTATTTAAAGGAAGAGGTAACTACTGTGGAGAATAATATTGGTCTAATGAAAAATACAGACCATAATTTACAAATATTAAGGAACTGTCGAAAAAATCTCTCGTTTTCAGCAAAATGTCATTTTGTTCAAATAAAATAGCTAAGTGTTATAAATAGTTGAAGCTTTTTTTTTGTGGGGTGGATTTATTCTTTGCTTAGATATAAAATACTACATATAATTTTTAAAATTTCATTATGGATAATTTGTAAGGACAAATAATATTACTCTTGCAATATATATATATATACAGTAACAGTTTGTTTTCCTTATTAAGTTATATAAATAGGTACTAATTATGAATTTTTATTTGCAGGTGAGTCCACGACCTTCCGCACGTGCTCTGCATACAAATTATTATTTGACTGTTTGTGACAGTGAGTTATTCACCTCTAATTTTTTCTTTGTTAACATTGCTACATTTTTATAAATAACTATTAGTAAAAGCAAATAAAAATCAAGGCATAAAATTTAAAATAATGAAAGTAATAAAATTTAATATAAGATGAGGATACCTTGTACTAATCAGACAATACATGTAATTTTTTGTATAATTTAGAATATTATCTTGTCATACTTCAATGTTCCTAATTCTAAAGAAGTTGATATAATATAAACATTTTGATAAATAACTACTAGTAAAAATCTAAAAAATCAATAAATCAAATTTAAAGTAATAGGAGTAATTAAATTAAATATTAATAATTAATATTAAATTTCAATGAAATTGGATAGTATATCAGAAGTCAATATATCTACTTTAATACAAGTACTCATGTAAAAAAAAAAAAAAAAGGAACTGTTCTATAAAAAGATCCCATTGTCTATCTCTTGTGTACAAAGACAATTCTACTTTATTTTTAACTATTACACTGTTTTGGGTTCTTAAATTCTAAGATCTCCAAAATGATTAGATTTCTCCCAACTTGGATCTAATACATACCTTTCTGTTGCTTCAAATAAATTATTTTATATTTTTATTTTATTTTATTATTAAAAATAAACCTATTTTTAATTAAACAGCACAATTATGTAGAGTATGTTATCAATATCTGATTTGTTTTTAAATTCTCTATATTGAACTTCTATCATATTAATCTTTCTTATTTATTGAATAATTTAATTAATATTATATAGTATATAATTAAGATTTACTAATTTTCATTTAATAATTAGAGAAAAAAATTTAAATTAGTATACTAGCACCTATCTTTTCTAATAACTTTTATCTAAGTGTACACCTTTTTTCTGTTGTACCTGTTTATTTGGCTTCTTCTTATTACGATTTTAATTTTTTATATTTATTTTGTATGTCGTTCTGATCAGTTTATAGAATAAAAAATTAAAATGAAATAATAATGTAAGGTGAGACTCTGATCAGGCTATTAGTTCAGAGCCACACCAACAGATGGCTCTCGCATTATAATACCGTTTTGTCTCTTCCGCGACCTCTATCGGCACATTGTTAAACTATGAAAATAAGTCCATACTTAAGCAACTTATTTTATGAATTAGTATCAATTTATTAACTAGTCTTTTATTTTGTTTGAATTTTTAATTTATATAGTTTAAAATTTTTAATAATTATAAATTCCAGAGAATGTAGTATTATATTTGTTTTGGTGAATTAATTTACAGTTATGTTTAACTGAATTGAATAGAATGTATGTTGATATAATAAAGAATTATTGATTAAAAAAAAATATAAAAAAATTAATTCCCCAGGTGAGGCTCGAACTCACAACCCCGGCATAGCTCACAAATACTGACGTATAAGTACCGTGCGCTAACCAATTGCGCCACTGGGGAATGTGTCCTCCTCGCGTCCCATCTTCACAGATCCGATTTTCCTTAATCCACTTTTTATTATTATTATTTTTCTATAATTAAAATCTTCAAAAAATATATTTCCTTCCCCCTCTACGAATGAATCCATCGTTTAACACTTATATTGTACCGTCTTGAGATGTTTATATTTCTATTTAAAATGTTTGGTATATGCGTTATTAAATTTATGCCCGTAATGTTTATAATAATAAAACACCCAATAACGTACACGATTGTTGTATAGTGCTGTGTTTAAAAGGAATGCGGTGCTCGATGCTGGTATTGTGAAATATTTGGCCAATTTCCATTACATTAACCTTTGCAGACGATCCTGTTTTGTCTCGGTCCTAATTTTTTTTTTCTTATGTTTCCTTTTCTTAGCATCGGTTCATTTTTATAGAAAGATGTGAAAACATATTTTTTTTTACCTTGAGTATTATAGGAATTGGAGTGATGGTTACAATATATTATAAAACAAATCATAATCAAGATAAAAATTAATAGCTTTCAATGAAAATAGAATTAAGAGTATATATTTATTTATGATTTTTGTTGTATTTAAAAAAAAGAAGAAAAAACGAATTATATAAATATTTCAGTCATCAATGTGTTCAGGTTATAAATATGGCTGATTAAATTCCCTGCCGACCGGCTAATACACAATTTTATTGATTGTATTTGTAAAGTGTTTATAGCAGTGGTACATGTATTGTGAGTATTCTTTTACCCTGAATTGATTTTTTAAAAAAATGATAGAAAGACAGACGATATAATTACACCAAGAAAGCTTTATTTTCATGTATTGTACGTAATTTAATTTTTTTCCTAATTCTTGATCAATTATTTACCCAGATATTCAGCCTTCTTCATTAAAAAAACATGAAATATATTTGTAAAATCACAGATTCTGTCCTAAACTATAGTGTGTATCGGAAATGTTTTCAAGTCCAATGTTGCATCTTTACCTTTTATTTCCTATTCTCTTTGTAACGTCCGAAATGCCAAGTATAATATAGTATGATATGAGAAGATGGGCATAATATCGAAAGGACAATGGACAATGTATTGATTTAATAAATTTAATAATAAATATTGTTTGGTCTTATTAATGGATTAAAGTTTATTTAATGTGATGGTCTAAAAACTTTTTAAAAATATGTTTATTAATTTGTTTGACTGGTTAATTGCAGAAATGCCGTATAGAAGAAACGGTTGGTAACGTGGCCTTAGATGGAGAATTGAAGAAAATTCCATTGCATAAGTTATTACCACAAAAATCTTTACGTCTAAAATGTTAACAATGTGATGGTATCAGAACTGTTTAAATGGTATAGGGTATAGGGCTTGTTAATGGTCATTATTAGAAAAACGTTTGATAACCTATTGTATTAATCCTTAGATGGAGCTTCGTTAATCATAAAAATATTCGACTTATAATTAAAAATATTGTTATTTAGACTTAAGATAAAAATTAATTACTTTTCTATTTAGATTTTAAGAAGTTGGTTTTGCAGATCCTTTCAAAACAATATCTATCAACGACGTGAAACGTTATAGAAGTAATCGGGAAGAGGTTTAGTATGTTGGGTAAATCGTTGCGTTGGTCCTTAGAGGACGCAGTGATGGTATGATGGATATAGGAGGATATGATGGATAGCTGCCCTGTCCATTTCTTCCAACCCCATTGTCCACCCCCTTCTATTCTGCTCACCCGTTTCCTCACACATGTGGTCCCTACCCTAACAGATATTCCAGTCCATTATTCTGTCTAACATGTTTCAGCTCATGGTGGGACTGTACTGTTTCTTAGACAATGGTTGTGCAGAGAGGTGCTTTGAGCAAAATCGCACTCCACCGGTCAGGTTTTTCTACAATTAAGGGTACCTTAATCTCTCTTGTAAAACGTGAATGACTCCCAGGATTGTCTCCAGACCAAACAAGCTGTATATAGAATAAATAATTTATCTTCGACAGCTGATTTTTAATCCGAAACAGCTCAGTAACTCCTTGGTCTACACACTGACCTCCCTAACTAACACTGACCTCTACACACTCTGCTCCCTAATCGGAACCATAACAAAAACAAAAGGAAATATAATTAATTAAATAAATGGAAAAATCTTGTATTAATGTTCTTTGTGAATTTTTATTCTTATAATTAACCTCGCCGTTATGAAGTTGAATATCCAACATGTTTTTTGGAGCTGGAAATAAGGAAAAAATGGTATTAAAGCTGATTTGTTTTATCATTGCCCAAAAAATCCTAAGTTAACAAATTATCATTTTTTACAAAATATTCAAGTGTCCGTACTAAACTCCTCCTCGCTTTGCCATTAGAGTAGAAGAGTTAAATTAGTCTTTTGGTGCGAATGAATTGATTTAGATAAAGCTGACAATCCACAATGGACATTACAAATCAAAATAAATTTTCCGATGGGTTTTGAAATGAACTGTCGAAACAACTTCAGATTTTTACTTAGTTTTCATGTCTTTATAACCAACCGATTGTTGCACTTAAATACGTTATTCCTTTTAACTTCTTTTGCCTTTTAACCTATTTTTAAATTAGGCACCGAATATTCTTAATCTGTAAAGTTTAATGCAAATATTTCAAAATCAGGTCTGTTTTTTTTTATAAATGTACACGGCTGTTAATACTTCTACATTTATCAATAGTAATACTTTACACCACGTTGATTTGCTATGCTGAAGTTCCTGAGTACAAATATGGCTGTGGCAGATAAATTATTTAATTTGTTAACTGGTTATTTACTAATGTTTTAAAGTAGATCCTCCTGGGGCTCCCTCAGCCTTTTAAATTGGGGGGAAAACCCGGCTGGTGAGCGTGCTTTTAATCACCCCCCAGACCCATCGTTGTTCTCGCAACAGTACAGTCCCTAGCGTTTATTGAACCATTTTAGTCAGAATAATGGACTGGAATATATATAGGACACAGAACATGTGCCTTGCAGTAGTACGGGTTTTTTCTTAATACTTCACAGTGTAAACATTTTTAAATGTTTTGTATTTGCATTAAATATATTATTTTAATGTATAGTAATTTATTGGCCTTGTTATTTTTAGTTACTAATTTTACATTGGTTTTTTTTTTATTTTAGCACTATGAAAATGGTTAGCCATATTCCTTTTGAGAATGAATACATTTAATATTTATCCTTCCTCATTAATAAAATAATTGCGATTGAATAAATTAACACTTAATATTTACTATGCTACAACCCTTATGCGTAACCTATAAATATAGCTTTTATACATTGCTTAACTAATTTGTCCGAACCTAGTTAGCGTACCTCATAACTTCATTATGGAGTTTTTATGTTCGTAGTGAAAGCGTACTATCATTCTAGAGATTGATCGACTACACTATTCCGGTGGTTAATCGTAAAGTACCGGTATGTAAGGTCAAAAATCCAATTACTGAACCAGGGAAGGAGGCATTTTTATAAGAGGCCTCTAATATAGCTTCCAGCTTCTCCACCGGCAGAAAAGTTTCCATGCATTTTTCATGAGCCGCGCCCACCGGTTTCTAGTGTTAACTGTCCTCTCCTCCTTATAGTTGATAACTTTGTGTAGTGTCATTAACTGTGTTAATTTTATCGTTTATTGCACTCTTCTAATTAAATGTTACCTGAACGTATTATTTTTTTTTTTATAATTCATTCATTAAAATTTACGGCTGTATTAAAATAATATAGCACGTAAATGACAGGGATGATACATATTGGCTTGAATAAAGATAAGTAGAGAAACTACCCAGTGATAGTACTCAAATAACAAGTTCAACTTAGAAGGTCAAGAGGCCATCTTTTCAGGTGCCTCGAAGGATTATCAGGAATTGAAAGGAGGTTTGAAACTAGTGGGTTTGAGTGGGAATAAAGTTTGTCATGAAAATATTGAGATCGGATACAGACCATATCAGTAACAAATGGGACATTAAGGTCATTATGGATTACTTTGTTCGTTACAAAAAGTATTTTGGATTGTAAGGATTGAATACGAGAGGAATTCGATGGCTGAGTGGAGCCCCAAAGCTCTACTCCGTAAGTCCAGCTAGGTCTTACGATTGGTGTATGCTTCACCCCCGCGTTGCGTATCTCATAAAATTTAAAATAAAGTTTGAAAATTTAATGAAGTAAGCAATTGTTTAGAGTCTACCTTAAAGAAAAAACCTAAGGAATAAACAATAATACATTTTTTTTTTTCAAGATTCCTGTTAATCATAATTTAATTAGTCAATTTGCTTTATATATATATATATATATATATATATATATATATATATATATGATTTTTATTGTTGCCTTTGGTGTGAATTTTAATTTTTGTTGGCCCAAAGACTCGGGCATACCACTCGGAATGAGCTGCAAACAAGAAAAAATACAATTTCATGGCTTACTTACTGGACTCCCAAACTTACTGATACAAATATTTCTGACAGACATACGACCACAGAATCCGAAAAGGAGATGGAAACGTTTCTGGAGTTGGGATCTACTACAGAGAAATGAATCGCGAGGAGTGCCTTCAATGGGAGGTTTCTCCCCCAAGTTTCCGCTTGAATCCCTAAGGTTTACAAAAGATGAGCGCGGGGACAGTGTATGCCAAACGGTATTTGTAGAACATTCTCAAGTAAACATTTTATTATTGTTTTTATTTATTTGGTTACTTTGATTATATTATGACATTTTTTAAAGTTGAGGTAGATCAAACATGTTCTATTTTTTTTTTTTCATTAACTTCGTTCTTGGGTTACCTACTTTTTTATATAATCACCGAATTGGTGTTTGTAGCGTAGTTTCATGCTTGGTTTTTTTTTTAGACGATCCCTACCCATTGTGGTTCAGTAACGGTATAGTGTCGGGGGAGCGGGTTATTAACCGCCTTAAAAGCACCCTGACTTAGTCGCACTCCTCGGCAGCTAACATGGATAGTTGAAGTTTGACTGTCTACTCCATGTGTAGATTAATAATGAAAGTACAGTGAACTCTCGGGAAACTGTAGGTGCGTTAATTCCCACCAGCCTTAGTCTAGAAAAACTCTTTTCTACCTCAAACAGGCTTTGGTATAGGCATCAGCAAGAGTAGGAGAAAATATACAAAAGATGTAGAAGATTCCATATTTTATGGTACCTTAAACAATAATGAGGGTCCTTAAGGGGTTAAACATGTGTGTAACTTTACATGTCTTATAACCTTTGTGAACTAATGAAAAGTTTTCTTGTAGAACTTTGACTTTAGAGAATGACCGCTACTGCGATTCGATGTTGCTTTCGCCTTGTGAAGCATGCAGCAGCAGATTCATCTGTGATAAAACAAAAGGGAGACCCCGTGACTTAAATAAGTTAGATTTAAGTCACCGCTTCGTCCGATAATTACTGTTGGAATAGTCATCCAGAGCCCAGATGAATGGCATTGGACTTCAGCAAGTTGGATGATACTAAGTTACTGGTTTTTGAAAGGTTTATCTTATTAAGAAAATTCCTTATCTGCTACCTTGAAATGAAAACCTACTCTAAGGGATTCACGTGGAAGCGTGGATAAAGAGACCATTGAAGGCACTCCTAGCGTGTTTCAGTTCAGTTGTAGATTCCTGCTACAGAGACGTTTCAGTCTCCTTGTTGGATTCTGTTGTAAAGTGCCTGTTAGTAATGTTTGTACTAGTAAGTTTGGGTTTCCAGCAAGTAATTCAATGATTTTTTTGGTAACAATAAAAAAACACTGAAATTGAAATTTTTTTTTGTAACAAGCTATAAACTACATTATCTTTCTCTTGGTTCTTCTCTATCAAGTAAATTAGAAATTGAATAATTTCCATTCCCTTCACCAGTGATGCAGATACATAGTCTCCCTCAAGTTCTTATCATGCTCGTCAAGAGCTTTAAACATATCAGACCTACCTTTGGTATTTGGATTTGCTAGACGTATTGCAAAGCCGAGCTATGGAGGGTTTCTCCATACATCTTGGAATCGGACGGACATGCGTTTTTCTCCTTTCATATCACGTTCTGGGCCCGCTGACGTCGGGAATATTAAGCGACTGTAATCCGGCGCGGTACCCGTTTTGGCACTTCCCCCACCCCAACCACGATGCTTCCCCCACCCCTACGACGACATACCCCCCAACTCCTCAGATATACAAAGCAGTCAAGGCACGCAGCTCTATCATCTATAGATAAGGTATCTTATTACTAACGTAATTTGTTCCTTCAGGCTGTTTTGGGGATATTATAGTTCTCCAGGCAAAAATATATTCAGGATTATAAACATGTTGAATATTTAACATCATGATTCAGAAAAAAATTGCATTAATAAAACATCATTTGAAACCTGATAATAACTTTGCATAATATAAGTCAATCTGGAAGCTACAACAAGAGTGTAAGATTGAGCCATTGCATGTACTAAATATTATTAAGGAGGTACTTTTTATTATTTAAAGAAAATACATATTATTATAAATACATAATGCTTTGTAATTGTTTAATAATCATAAAAATTATTTTTAAAAAAACTGTAACATATGTAGGACCTTGAAGGACCAGCTGTCGTGCTAGGAGGTGGTTTGTCCTAGATCACGCTCAACCGCCAGATTTCCCCTCCTTATTTTGGGTATCCTCTTTATAAGGCTGTGTGAGTCCCATAGGACCTATCTCCGGCTGCTAACAGATTAAATAAATAAAAGTCTGCCAGCGAGCGGAATGTGAATGAATTTTGTTCAGCCTCTTAGTGTTCATTCTGACCATGTGGCCGTAGAACCTCAGTCTGGTCCTGATGACTGTTTCAAGATCTTCCAAATTTCTGTATATTTCTTCGTTGGATTTTCGCCTATACCCCTCTTGTGTTACTTTATTACTTATGTCTGTTCATTATTAAAAAAAGTAATGAAAGTTATTTGTTTATTTATAAAGATGATAATGATAATAATTTTATAAATGGTTATGAATATTCTACTAAGTAGCTGAATCCCAAGCAGCTATCAGAGACTGCTCCACAACCCTTATCTTAGGCAGGAACCCCTACCCTCCGACACCCCTATCATTCATAAACTGCCTTCAGTCCCTTTGGGGTCACCTAAGGTCTGTTTAATGACCCTTGATTTACACGATCAGCCTTCCGCTATTCCTTTTTTTATCCTCCCCTTACAGGAATCTTACTTTCCGAATCGACCTTTCCACCGGTAGTACTAACTTTTTTAAGAATACTTTTCTATTCGTTTTGGACGCTATGTTTGATGGCATAAAATATATTTTAATTATACTAATTTATTTTGTTATGCCAGAGTAATCATTTAAGATAATTACTGAAATTACTATTCCACTAAACGTCCTACCTTTATTGTTATATTTATTAAGTTTTGGGAGCCTAAAGCGCTGATTGTCTAAACTGGGGATAAAGTCAGTTTTTTAAATGTGGATTTAAACGGTTGAAATAAGATTTCTTCAGAGCATCCCTCATCTTTCCTTCGGTCCTCCACGAGATGCTACTAAATAAATATCTCTCCCGAACCTGTTAATTCGCTTACTTAATACCCAGGTTTAAAGACGTATGGGATGAAGGGTCAGATGAGTGTTTTATATGTTCTTAGCTTGGTTGTGCTGATCAGTCTACTACCAAGGAATAGATTAGAGTTTATTTTACGGAATTATAAACAGATTCAATTTTAATAAAGCTTAATTGTTTAATAGGAATCATATGTTTTTAATTTATTATCTTTAAAAAGAACGACTTTACCTGGAGGAAGGAGACAGGCTGGAACGACATCTATGGCGACCTTTTAGATACAAAAAACAACTGAGTTGTACAAAATTGTTTAATTAAAAAAAATTCTATCGGAAGCGGCGCAGCTCTGTCCGTAAAGCGCAGAATATCTGGCTTTAGGTCTTGGGGTCGGATCTGGCTGTTAGGTAAATTATTTAATGTATTAACAGCCGTATATGAACCTTTTGGGGGCTGCAGAAACTCCTGAGGCTCACCCAGTGGGAACGATTATTTAGGGGACTAGCGGTTTCGCGTGATATCGGCTCCATACATTTCCTGTGCCATCCATTGGGCTCAATTACTTTCATGGGCTATAGTGGGAAAGGTTTTATCTTGTGTCTATTAAAAAAAGTTGCACCAAATCCGTTGAGTTTTCTATGGTAAAGTCGTCCTTAAAATCTATAGACTGGAAATCGTAACCATACAGCGTAACGCCGTAACGATATCTTCTTTCACAGTTGTAACGCTTGCTGTTGTTAACTAAAGGGAGGATAAACTTTAATTGCACAAGTTGGATTATGAAGTCCATTGCTAGTTGATCCAGCGCGTGAATTAATGGCAACATAGCAGTGATAGAATCCTCTGCTTCCAACTTGGAATAATAGTTGAGGACGGTGATCACTGAACCCGATTCGTCCGCCAGTTGTCCTCCCTGCTTTGTCTCCAACAAAATACATTTAACTCGCCTCTATTGCCCGGGGTGTTCATAATTATTATAACCGTATTGTAAGGACAATGCATTTAGTTATATTTCAAGAAATCAATTTGCAAAGGGAAGATTATTTCTTTTTAATTTCATAACTTGCTAAACATTATTCAACAAAAAAAAAGTTTCTAGCTGTTGTGTTTAATTGTTTTTTTTTTTATCTGGACTATACAGCGGATAGAATCTATCCGTTTTAGGATCACTGTTTTAGGAAAATATATACTAAACTATTATAATGATCTGCAATTAATTTTAATGTTTTATGCTTTTTTTTTAATGTGAGCTCCCAAACCGTTAGGCGTTCGACTCAGTATCCTATATGTAAGACACTCCAATTTTCGTAATGTGAATTTTATGTTTATTTCTTCTGTAGAGTTCGGTAACGGAACTAAGCAAGGAAACAGAAAACGAAAATATTACATTTCACTTTCGAGTAACCAAAGGATCTGTCCTATCTTCAGCACTATGCTCAATCTAACTGTTGCTGCAAGTTACAAAAAAGCTTATGCCGACAGTGATTTACTGTCCCTCAATTAGCTCAGAGAGAGCTTTTATTCAGCCTGTGAAAAAACAACAAAAGAATTGGTGGGTCTAAATGTTACAGTCAATCCCATTTAGTCTGGCTATATAAGTTTCTTCATTGGAATGAAACAAGCGTCCAATCTCTAAGATTTGCATGGTAGTGGGACAAGAAAACAGACCAGCGGACTTTTAGACTGGCCCACCTGCTAACATCTCCAAAATTATCCTCCGTCTAAATTAACACTATAAATGAGTACACCAAAACCGGCGCCTGCTGTATGGAGCACCGCTATCTCAAAACATAACGCCGTCTATAGCTGACTCCAACAGTTTCAGAACGTTGTGCTGAGCTGTATTGTCAGTCACTTTTTAATTAATAACAACGTTATTACATTACAGAGAAAAAACTTACTTGCCTAAACCATCATCTTCGAAATTCGGAGGATGACAGACTCAATCATACAGTACCCTATCAAATTCTTTGATAGCCTCTAACACTGAACAAATCCGCTTGTTAAAACTCCGACTTCCACGGGATGACCTGGTTCCCAAAGTAATACATCATTATTAAAAATAAATTGCTATTTTGACGACTTTAAGGAAAATCGTTCTTCTTTATGTATCATTTAATGTTACATGCAGGGAGCTCTCCTTGGAGTAATAATGCATTTCAGTTCCTCGTATCTAGTTTACGTAAAGTTGCCTAGTATCTACTAGAGCTAATTAGTAAAAATATTGGGTTATCACACGTGAAATGACCGTTTAGAAACAAAATAGAAATTTGAGATCAAATCTAACATATTTTTTATTCCAAGTATTTACCATAATTTTCGATACACGTGATGAAAGGAATTCAGTAAATGCATTTTTAATGTCTAAATCATTGGTAAACAATTTTCCTCGCAAAAAGTTGTCCAAATTCCGAAGAAATTGGTAGTCTGTAGAGGATAGATCAGGGGAATATGGAGGGTGTGGTAAGACTTCGTAGCCCAATTCCTTTAATTTATTCACTGTCTGTATTGAAACATGAGGTCGGGTGTTATCATGAAGGAGAATAGGTCCTTTCCTGTTTACCAGTACCGGCTGTCGCTTGATCAAATTTTGATGCAGTTGGTCAATTTCTTGGCAGTATGATGTTGAATCAATTGTTTTTCCCTTTGGTAGGAAAGAAAAATGAATGACTCCGGCCATAGACCACCATACAGTAACCATTAACTTTTTCTGATGGGGGATTCTGTTTTGGCTTGTACCCAGGAGGCTGATCGGCATCTTAATGTGATATTACTCCTGACCAGATCGGCGTCGATTGTCATACATGATCCACTTTTCGTCACAAGTCATTAAGCTGCCGAGAAATGGTTCGTTTCTTTGGCGATCAAGCAAAGAAACACACGTATCTAGACGTTTCAACTGCTGACGTTCGTTGAGCTCGTGTGGGACCCAGGAATCAAGCTTTTTGCCTTTCCGATCAATTTTAAATGCCTGGAAACTGTCGTACGATTTGTGCCTAGTTCTGACGCATATTCTCTGACTGTTTTATGAGGGTCTTCGTCCACAGCATTCTTAAGATCTTCGTCCTCTATTGATGTTTGAAGCCGTCCACGGGGCAGATTTTTTAATGCCGTATCTCCTGAGGAAAATTTTGTTAACCAACAACGGATGGTTCTTTCATTAGCACTTCCTTCACTAAACACATGATTAATATTTATTGTTGCCTGGAAAAGACATGACCGGGTTTGTACTCATAAAAAAAAATCTATGACCAGTGTTTAATTTATACTAAAATCTGTATGCCTACTTGGGAAAAAACAAACACAGTTTGCAAATAGAGGATTAACAAGTGCTTATTACAGATTGTAAATATTTTGCTAGGAATCAACAGGCAACACTTTAATCCTTTATAAAGATTAAGATTTAAAAAATCGTACATTTCATGTGTGACATTCCAATTGTAAAGTTTTCATTATATATGATACAATAAATTTTAAATCATAGTGATTTCTAATATTGGGAGGAATAACCCTATTTGTTTTGTTTAAAAAAAAAAAAATTATCTTTTTAATAAAAAAATCACAAATATAAATGAAGTATATAGTCCAAGATGCATGGGCCTTTTATTACCCGGCGTTATTCTTAGGCTTCTTTATCCTTCTGCTGTATGCGGTTTTGTAATTTAATATAATTTCAAATTAATTGTTTGTATTTCATAATTTCTTTGAGATCAAAGCAGTTTAAATTCTATTGTAATTATCCACACATCTCTAGGTCAATTGCCCGTGGAGATGGTGGAAGCAAACTGAAAGTCAAGGCCCATTCTTCTCTTTAATGCTTGTTTGTCCCTTCCAACTGTGCTTTATCTTCCCCTTGCCTTAACTCTTTGTGTCCTTAAGTAATGTCTCGTATTTTCCTACCCACTATTTTGGTATCCCTATTTTAATCCAGGTTTTATCCATTATATTTTATTTGATTTATAATTCACCGTTCAGAAAAAAAAAAAAACATTGGATATAAAAAAAAATCCCACAGGCTATATCATCTCTGCTCTTGTCGCCGCAGCTCTCACTGAAGTTGAAACTGCAAATCTACAAGTCCATCATAAGACCTACGTTGCTCTATGGTGCACCCCTACTGAGACACCCTACAAAACAACGCTGCAGCGCTTGCAGCATTACCAGAACTCCATCCTTAGAAAGATCGTAAGTGGCACATCGCTCGAGGGAGCACTTAACACCACCATCCGGGAGGAGCTTCGGCTTCCCTCAGTGCCCGAATACATAGGTTGGAGGCACATCAAATTTTTTGATGGACTGAAGACCTGTGCGAATCCCCTATTTAGGGACTTAAAACCATCCCCCAGACCTGGGAGATGGCAGGGCAGTGTTTCCTTGGTCGATGTGCTTACATTTGATCAAGGGATGGGGTAAGTACTCCCTTGTCCTTATCCTTCCCTTCGTTTTCCTTCTTCCTTCCTTCACTTTCTTCTTTCTACCACTAGTCTTGATCCCGCTAAACGGTCCCTCCCTGTTTTGTATTTGCATTGTATAAAGTCAGCGGCTTTGAGCCGGTTCGAGTAAAAACCGCCTTTAGCGGACTCCCATTGTAACGCCTTAAATACCGAAAGGTAACAGAAGGCTTTTTTATATATAGGTATTTGCATGTATTCATTGTAAATTTGTATTATTATATTGTAAATAAAAGTTTGGAGGATGTGAAAAAAAAAAATTGATTTGATTTAATTCGTTTTGCGGGAATCGTTGTAGCTCAGTTGGTTCCAGTGCTGAAGGTCCCTATTTCAAATCCGCAACATTTTTATTTGCGAATTATGTTATTATGTATTCCTTCAGCGATCATATTGTTACGGGCGTACAAAGGAAGGCGGAAGCGGGGGATTAGCGGCTTAACTCCGTCAGCGGGAGAAGTTAAAACAGGATTAGGACGGTTCTAGATCGTCTCCTTTTGTCGGCAATGGATTAAGAATCATAACACAGGGGACGGTCGAAGGACATCTACCTGAGGGTCAATGTGTGCTTCTTGAACCTGGAAAACAAGAAGAACAGGATATCGGACGCGGCGTACTGGTGGCTAGGTCTCTCATCAAGGTCGGACGTACCACTCCGATTCGGCTAATGAACCTGAACAGCTTCCCAGTAACGCTGAACAAAGGAACACCGGTAGGTGAATGTACAACCGCTACCTCAGTGGTTCGTCAGCTGCAACGTCATCCCAACCAGCTGCGAGGACTGCCGGAAGAACTAACAGGATTTGTGGACGAATCCTGCCGGGAACTCTCGCCTGAACAGAGCGAGGAAGTGAAGAAGATGATTATCCGATGGCAGGACGTCTTCGAGATCAGCCCAGGGCCACGGGGTAGAACGGATATCGTCCAGCACAGGATTGACACCGGGGATGCTAAGCCCATCCGACAGGTCCCGAGGAGGCTGCCGTTAGCCAAACGGGAGGACGCCGAGAAGATCATCAAGGAGATGGCGACTGATGGTGTCATTGAGCCTTCGAGTAGCCCCTGGATGTCTCCTGTTGTATTGGTGAAGAAGAAGGACGGCACAACGAGATTCTGCGTAGACTACCGCCTTCTGAACAACGTCACCAAGAAAGACAGTTATCCGCTCCCCAGGATTGATGATACGCTGGACACCCTGGAGGGGTGTGAACTTTTCTCTACCTTGGATCTCCGCAGTGGATATTGGCAGGTTGGATTGAAACCTGAAGATAAAGAGAAGACAGCGTTCTCGATTGGGACTGGACTCTGGCAATTTACGGTAATGCCATTCGGGCTTTGCAATGCTCCTGCAACATTTGAGAGGCTGATGGAAAGCGTGTTAAGAGGTCTCTCTTGGGAAATTTGCCTGGTATACTTAGATGACATCATTGTGCTGGGAAAGTCCTTCGCTCACCATCTGAAGAATCTGGAGAAGGTCTTCGAACGACTGCGTGCAGCGAACCTTAAATTGAACCCGAAGAAGTGTCATCTCTTCCGAAGGCAAGTCAACTATCTGGGGCATGTTGTGTCGGACAATGGAGTTGCCGTTGACCCAGAGAAGATTGCAGCGATCACCGACTGGCCAGTACCTCGAGATAAGCACCAAGTAAGAAGTTTTCTCGGCCTCTGCACCTACTACAGGAGGTACGTGAAAGGATTTGCAAACATTGCAAAACCTCTTACCAGGCTCACCGAGGAAAAACGGACTTTTCTTTGGGATCACGAATGTCAGGCATCCTTTGAAGAGTTGAAGAAAAAGTTGAGTAGTGCTCCTATTCTGAGCTATCCACGTCCCGAGGGCAAGTTCATACTTGACACAGACGCTAGCAACACCGCTATTGGAAGCGTCCTCTCTCAGCTCCAAGATGGAGAAGAAAGGGTTATTGGATATTTCAGTAAAGCGCTCTCAGCTCCGGAACGCAACTACTGTGTCACAAGGAAGGAGCTTCTGGCAGTGGTGAAATCTATAGAACATTTTCACAAATATCTATATGGCAGAAGATTCCTCCTGAGAACGGACCACGCGGCACTAATGTGGCTGCTACGATTCAAGTCACCAGAAGGACAAGTGGCGAGGTGGATAGAGCGCCTTCAAGAATATGACTTTGAATCTGCTCATCGTGCTGGAACGAGCCACAGAAATGCGGATGCGCTCTCAAGGAGGCCTTGTGGCGAAGACTGCGGGCATTGTTCTCGACAAGAAGAGAAGCAGGCATCAGTGTTGAGGACAACGGTGGTCATGGACAGTTGGCAGGATGCAGAGGTGTCAAAAGAGCAGGACAAGGACCCGGACTTGAAACAAATGAAGCAGTGGAAACCATCAGGGCTGAGAAGGGTGGCTACCAACCTGGAGACTTGGTCTGGCTACATGATCCTCGAAGAAGGCGAGGCTACTCACCTAAACTTCAGAACTCCTGGGACGGCCCGTTTGAGATCGTCAAGAGGATCAATGACGTCATATATAGGATCAGGAAGCAGCCTAAAGGAAAACCCAAGGTAGTCCATTTCAATAGACTGGCGCCGTACAAAGGAGACCATGGCCCGGCAGAAGACCAGCAGGTTAGGTACCTAAACAATGTGGAGACAAATAATGACCCAGTTGCAAATACTAAGGTACCAGGGTTTCGTGGAGTAACTCAGGTAATCTACAGGGATATCTTCTCGTTACCAGTGGAGTATTCTCTGGCCCATTGCGTTGCCGAAGATCTGAGAACTTCTCGAGGGATTGCAACGGTCTTCAGGAAGAAGTTCGGCGGAACTGAGGAGCTGGAACGCCAAGCACCAAGTGTCGGGAAGGCACTCCACCAGCCGCACGAAGGACGACACCTGTTTTACTTGGTTAACAAGCGTGCCACTGATCAGAAGCCGACATATGACGCACTGCGGCGAAGCCTCTACGACCTTCGGAGTAAGCTTCTGAGACTGCGTGTCACTAAGCTCGCTATTCCGAAGTTGGGCTGTGGATACGACGGCTTAAATTGGAAGATTGTCAGGGACATGATCGAACAGACATTCGCCAACTCTGGAATTGCCATATTGGTGTGCACGTTCAACCCCTGGAAAGAAAGTGCGTCTCCATCAGCAGAAGCTCATAAATGCCCGATTTCTCCGGACTATGCTCTGGGGCAGAGCACTTTTAAGGAGGGGGCAGTGTTACGGGCGTACAAAGGAAGGCGGAAGCGGGGGATTAGCGGCTTAACTCCGTCAGCGGGAGAAGTTAAAACAGGATTAGGACGGTTCTAGATCGTCTCCTTTTGTCGGCAATGGATTAAGAATATTCCAGAATTATCTGGCCCCTTCGAGTTCTAGAATGTTCGGCTTTGCCTCTTTAAATACTTCCCCTCAACTCGAGGCAGTCAGTCTTAGCCTGAGAGTAGACCATGTAACATCTGTGATAAGTGAGTGTCAGTGTGATAAGCTAGTCAGTGTTGAACCGGCCAGTGTAATAAGTGTATCAGTGAACTGTAACAGTCTCGCGAGTGTAATAAACTGTTTCTGTTTGTTACTGTGTGTCAGTTTGTCATACTTGGAGAATCTTACGGTCGGTGGACTAGTGAACTGTAAGTGTTAATTATTAGTTATAAATTGTAGTGTAATTTTAGAATATTCATAGAAACTATTGTAACTAGTTAAGCTATCTAGAATTACACAAGGGAACAACATTTTTGTTGCATGAAATATTTTGACTAATATTCTACTTCCTCGAGGTGCTGATTTAAGATCTGAAGTCAGTTTGTTTGTATCAGCTTTACTTTTGGGGTTATAATTATAAACTGTTTTTTAAGATGAAAATATTTTTTATTAAGAAAACTATTAAAAAAATTACCACTACATATCAAAAAATTTTCTTTTGTAAGATTTTCTGGCTTGATTCGGTTCACGGGGGCTGTTTTTAATGCTCCAACAATAGTCCGCCATCATGTGAGCATTCCAGTGACCTTGGTAACGTTCCTCCATAGTTGGAATGTCCTGATGGAACCGTTCCCCTTGTTCTTCACTCAGATCACCAAGATTTTCAGGGAAACGGTCCAAATGGCTGTGGAGGAAGTGTACTTTGATGCTCATATTACAACCAAGCTGCTGGAAGTGTAACAACATTAGTTCAATATGCTCCGCATAGCTTTCTTCCTTTTTGTTTCCCAGAAAATTTTGAGCAGTCCAAACGAATTCATTCCAGGCATTTTTTTCAATATCAGTCATGTAACTAATAAAGTTTTCATCCTTCTTATTTCTATTTATAGTTACATCAACCTTCTTATTTGGGGACCATCAAAAATTCCATTTTTAATTTTTTCTTGGCTCAAATTAAAGAACTTCTTAGAGATGTATTTATAGCAATCACCACCCTTGTTCAAAGCTTTGACAAATTGTTTCATGAGCCCTAGTTTGATATGCAAAGGTGGCAGTATTATTCGATCCGTGGGCACAAGGGGCTCATTTATTACATTCAGTTGTCCCGGAACCATAGATTGCCTGGAAGGCCAATCTTTTCTAATCCAGTGCTCAGACCTAGCTCTGCTGTCCCATAAACAAATAAAACATGGATATTTTGTATATCCACCTTGTTGTCCAAGAAGAAAATTCACCATTTTTAGATCAACACTTATCAACCACTTTTGTTCGTTGTATTTGATTCTATCCATTACAGAAGCTACAGTAGCATATTCTTCTTTGACTGTAGTTGAATGTGCAATCGGTATCGAACCCAGCTTATTGCCGTTATGCATAAGTACACATTTCAGGCTACGTTTAGAGGAGTCAATAAATAAACGCCATTCATTTGGATCATACTTCTGTACTCCCATTGCTTTCAATAAACCAGGAACATCTGAACAAAAAGCAAAGTCGTCATCTTTAGAAAAGAATGACAGCAATTCTGCCTCTCGGTTACGATAGTATGAAATTCTTGTTTCTGGGGTTAAAAGATTTCTTTGCTTTAATCGAGAAGCTAGAATCTCCGATGTCTTTTTAGAAAGACCAAGATCTCTGATTAATGCATTGAGGTCTTCCTGATTAAAGAGCTGGGGCTCAGAAGTAAAATCAGGGTAAGAATCACTTGTCCGACTTTCATCACTTGAAGAATAGTTTTGTTTTTCTATATCATGATCATTTTGTACAGATGAAGAAGCTTGGGGTACTGGTGCATCGCCAGAGAACAAGACTGGTCGAGTAACAGATAACAAGTTTGGATAAGACCATTTCGACCGGTTATTTTTATTAATTCCATTAATATCAATCACACAAAAATAACAATCATCTTGATGATTATTAGGTTCCCGCCAAATCATTGGTGTTTGATACTTAAAATGGGGTCTTTTCTTATTTGCCCATAATCTCAAAGACTCAACACATGTTTTACATACCATATGAGGGATCCAGTACTTGTCACGGATGTCCAAAGCGAATCCAAAGTAATCAAAATACACCTGTGTTATAAACTCTGACACACTTAGCCTACAATTTTTGAATGTATATTCACCACAAATGTTACAGAAATAGTTTGGATCGTTTCTACAGATATTTCTTAACTTGGACATTGTTATTTAACACAAGAGCACAAACTTTTTCACTAAACAACTCAGTTGAATTGAAGTTTGAATGTGACTAGTACAAATATATGTCTATCAGCTGTTTGCCAAAAACAAAAGGTGCTGGAGAAAAACTGAGGCTAGATTTGTAATCACCAACCTCTAATTAGTAAACAACAGGCCTAAAACTCCATGCAACAAAAAATTAATAAAAATTTGTTCCCTTGTGTTATTTATACCTTATATTATTGTAATAATTAAATAGGAGTTAGGCCTAGATAATAAATATTTAGAATACTGTTATTATAAATGTATCTTAGTCTAATAATTTAATTGTTAATAGTTTAATTGTATCCTTTTTATCATTATGTTAATAAATATTAGTATCTTTGATTAAGGAATTGTTTAATTCATTTTAATACCCAGTAGCCCGTAACAATATCTTACTTCAAGTTGCCTAATATGTATCTACCCAATTTCTTTGCGATATTCTAAGCATTCCAGAATTAAAATTGGAGACAAATTGGAGGAATACATTATAGACAATACAAATTAAATTTATTATGAATCTGACGACCAATGAGCGAAATAAACAAGCATTACTCCATCACTTTGGGCAGCCCCGGCTTAAGTTGTGAGAAACGTAAGACATCTTCGGAATAAAAGACCTCCCCCTTAGAACGCCCTTTTCAACTTAACAAAGACACGATAAGGACATAGGACACGGCGGAGGGTACATATCGATGTCCGCCCCCCCCCCTCCACGCCTCTGCATTAACATGTATGAGGCAGTTTGGGAGGATATAGAAGAACATACCCAGAGATCTCTCCTCCGTCGAAATTTTGTATCTTCTAGTCCAATGGGAAACGGTAGTTAGCTTCTCATCTGTAATAATCATGCCATTTTTTCGTATTAACATCGGAGTTTCCAGGCGAAGTAACATAATTTCTCTACAGCCGACTTCGTTAATACGCTAGATAAGTACGTATAAGTTGGATAATATTTTAACTTAGAGAGTAAAAAGGTGATAAAGTGCAGGGAAAGCAACAGAACAAGTTATAAAGATACGATCACAGATTTATTGGATATATACAATATGTAAACATTTATAGACACAGGCAGACACTTCACACAATGACAGATCCAGTCCTGACAACAAACCGACGCAAACTGACTACAATGGCCGAACACTAAACATTTATGCCATAGTACATATGCCAACATAATCTCCACTGTCACTTTACAGTGTTGCCTGTCTTTAATACAATACTTTATAAATAATATGCATTATATACAAAAGAGGAATTACTTCAACATAATATTGGGTCGTTTCAAATTAAATGTCCGTTTTTATTATTGTATAATATAAAATTCCAATTGGAATTAGTGGGATAATCAAAATCCTTTGTAAAATCCTCAATGCTCATTACTTTGTTACGAATAATGTCATCCATAATGACCTTGATAGTAGCTGATTTGGCAAGAACCCCTAGTCAGTCTTCTCATGACAAAATTTATTCCCACTCCAACCTAGTACATTCAAAGCTAGCTAGCTCTTCCATCCACGATAATCCTTCCAGTCGCCTGGCAATTAGATGATGGCCTCGCGACCTTCTAAGTTGAATTTGTTGTTTGTGTACTATCATAGAGTAGTTTCTCTATTAACATTATCTCTTGTATTATAATATAGCTGTAGATTTCAATAAATACTTTTTTTAATATAATCTGATAGTTATTTCATTAATACAACCGTAATTCGGATTTGTTCATTTTTAATTTAAAAAACATGTTTACTATGTAAATCACCCAATGCGTGAGTGAATTCACATAAATAAGATCATTGCAAACTGGGTGTGCAGACTTCAGAAATTTTTTAGATTTTTTTGTACACAGTAAAACCAATGCCAAATTTTGTTTTCCTGTACTATACGGATTTCATTAATTCCGGAAAAATCGTATTTTTATTATTATCGACGACTAGTTCACTCAGAATAACTGATAATTGCACATTACTGTTATTGCACACACGGTGTGCAGGCCGTCTTATAGCCTCGGAAATCAATTGCACACACGGTGTGCAATCGATCTCGAATGTGTTAAGGCCTGAATGTGTGACGCCTATAATAGGATTATAACGTATCTGTAAGATTTTTGCTTTTATTTCTGCATATTGAAGAGGCTAGGAGTGGGGTCCCAGGTGTCCGAGGGATCCTTTTATAGCAGCTCGGGAAACTCCAACCCCTGCGGTTATTGCCAACAAAGATTGGGGCGGGAACCTACCCTACTCGATCGGAATGGGAGTCGTAAACCTTGGCAACAGAATCCGTTCAGCATATTTTTCAAGTTTTGATTTTTATTATGTTCTTTAATTATAACAACTATGATATAAATTATCATCTATGAGTACCAAATGTAATTCTAGCAGCCTTATGGAGAAAATTTTGTTAAAACCTTGAATAGTAATAGTTGACCTTACACATTTTTTTTTTTAAATTTATTTATTTCTGATTTTTACAATTGTAAAATGCACAGAAAGTTTGGTTAGAAGTTTTACAAAAATAATAGTACATAAAAAAAAAGAATAGTAAACATACAGAAAAAGAAAGTAGGTAATTATATAGTAATACTCAACATTCTTATGAAGGTAAAATCAAAAATTTATGGCCATGAGTCAACTCTACATCAAAATATAGAAAATTCTTGAAATAAAACTTATAATTCAAAAGTATTATTTTGTGGGTAAACAAACATGTATGTATCATTGGATCAGAGCTATTCTAATACTTACAGTTTTATATAAGAAGTTACAGAGATCAATTACATCATTGTTGTGCTTGGGGTTCAGTACTGTATAAATATTATGCTCGTATGAACTAATATATTCATTTCTGGATTCTGTGTAAAATGGACAGTCGAAAAGAATGTGGTTTAGATCATCACGTGATTCATTTACGCATAGAGGACAATTGTCTTCAGTATTGATTCTGTGGGTATTTTTATTGTAGTAAACAACTATTTGTTTACTGGGGGAAACTCCAATTTGGCTTAGGAGTCTTATTCACTCAACGGGCAAATTAATGTACTGAAGATCTATTGAATAAATTTTTGTACAAAACATTGTACTGAGAGCACATAGCTTTCTTTACATCGTGATCGTATAACCTTCTCCCGCATTTATTTATTATTTCGTTTTTACGTTTTAGCACTAATTGGTGGTTTTGCTCCGCCCACAGCAAGCCATATCCTAAGTCAGATATAATACCCTCAAATTGACTGGCCCAGTTAAATTTTACTAAATTAGTATAGGACTTTTGAACCGATTACATTTTATGAAAGCATACTTTAGGTAGTCTATTATTACACATTAGTAGGATTTTCAACCACCAGTTGATTGTGAGCTTTAACACTTGTAATTTAAGCATTATTGTGCCCGTTTCTAGTCTTATTATGTAACCTGGGGTTTAGTTGGCCTTACATATATGAGTAAAAAAATGGTCCGGGCGGAGGTCAGAAAAATTGTCTTTAGTAAGGAGAACTGTTTATTTTAAAGACAACGTTTTGACCCACATTGCATGCCTTCTTCAGGGCTTATAATGGGCCCGAGGCTTATAAAGCCTTCATCCTGCATTCTGATCATACGGCAAAACCAGCTTAACCTGTTTTCCTCTATTATATTTCATCCGATTTTATCTCGATTTAGCTCCTAATTTTGGTGTTTCTGGTCTTTCTCTCCTTGTTTTTTCTTTTACTTTCCTTAGGAACCTCATCTCTAATGCGTAGAGTTTGCGTCGATGCTTAGAGGTAATACTTCAAGATTCAAATGAATAACTCAATTTAGGAGTGAATGTGTTTTAACACCACTTTCTTTCCTTTTTGTACTCTTCTCTCTTTCCCATTAAGACTTTTTAAGTGAAGAAGCACTTGTTAGCCAATCTCTGGTTCAGAAGAGCCCTCAGAAACTTAAAGTCTCTCATATATTTCCTATCCTCAATGTTTTGCTTCAAGTTGTTACCATATTTAGCTGGTGCATTGTTCGGAAATTTTATTGGGGATTTCTTGCATTGCTCCCGAATACTACGTCGTCCGCATAGACCAGAAAGGTCCCATTTATCCAAGCCCATGAAATCCACTGAGGCCCTTACATAAGTTTCCTTTCAATACCTATTTGTTTCGAATTTATAGCTTCATTGAATAAGATTTGGTGTTTTTAATATTTAATTGACGCTTTTTTATTTTATAATGAATAAGAAAAGAAAAAAAACCTAGTCGGTTCACTGAAAACTCCAAACTTAGACTGAAACCCCCATCTCGGGATAAGATAGAAGATGTAGGTCTGAGAGAATACAGAAATATTGGAGAGGAAGGAATGCTGGAAAATGATTGATTCATCGTACTCCAAAGAGAAACAAGAAAAAGAGATAAAAACAGAAATATAAAAAAAAAAATACAACAATAAGTCATGAACAGTACTTTGTTCACTCATGATATATAAGCCAGTTGTATATGGAAGCAATTTCCCCTAGATCACACTCAAACTTTATATTTCTTCACAACTTAGAGTTAACTCTTTGCAGAGACCGAGTGAGCTCTTGGGGTCCCAAGATCCCACATGTTCGATTCATGCCTCAAAACAGAAAAAATATTTTTTTTGTCGCAGCTGGTCTATCTCGAACTCGGGACGCTTTTGTCTAAATAATGTACGCTACAAATATTATACATTTTATATTATTAACACACAACGATTATTTTATCATACTTATATGTGTAAATATCTGTCAATTGTCATAGATGTATATAGTAAACAAATAATTGTTTTCTTGTCTGTTTCAGGTAAAACGAGTTGTGTGAAATTTATTTAGTACACCATGAGGTGTCTTATCATTAAGGGTAACCTGGCTTATCCTAATTAAACCGAAGGTAAAGTAAAATATAATTAACGTTTATAAATGTTTATAAGGTAACATGCTTTTTCAATTAATATTACTCTAATTCACCTCAAATTCTTTAAATATTCAACATTAATTAGTATAGATTGTATATTTGGCAATCGTCTATGATATATATTTATTATACTTTATATTCTTGTTTTGGTTGTTCACGTTTTTAACCGGGGGATTCAACGTTTGTTCGGAGGGGAAAAATGTTTATTCTCTGACGATCGTCGTATTTTTTAGCTTGATTTTAAAATGAGTCTTTTTAATTCATAATGAGGATAATTCTCTTATTAATTCATTAATTTTCACTTAAGCGAATAAGTCCAATTTTTAAATTAATTATTTTCAATGAAGCGTAATCAATATCAATATATGTTATAAAAGAAAGTGTACAATGTTCGTGCCGCTAAAACTCAGAAATGAGGCCCGGTACGATCAAGAGAGTTATATGGTGTGGTAGCCCCCTATCTCCCTTCCATGAAGAAGGTTCATGTTATTACCTGAAGGGCGTGCTTTTGAAGATATAAGGACTGGAAGTTTCGCTCTCTAGAAATTTCTAGAACAGTCCAGAACATTCGAGAGCATTCCACAACATCCCAGATCATAATGGAACATTCTAGAACACTCTCAAATGTGGAATATTCTGGAACTTTGTCGACCATTCGAAGACTTTTTTGTATGAGTGGAGCTACCTATCGATAGGGGTACATAAAGCAAGATCCGTCGTGGGTTCGAACGCTCCAGAAGATACTGGAATGTTAATAGATCGACAAGGTGGCAAAAGTGTCTACTTTCACCTACAGAATTTTAAAATTCTTTTCAAGTACCAGGAATGCCTTATACATTGCCTTCGACTGAAAATTACTACTCAATAAACTACTCAGAAATCTCAGCTCACCAAAGCTATGTAATGGAACAAGGATGATCATCAAATGGCTATCAAATAACATCATCGAAGCCGAACTTATGACTGGGAAGGACAAAGGGCCCACAGTATTTATCCTCAGAATACCGCTGATCTCTACTGCATTGCCATTCCAATTTAAAAGCCTGCAATTTTCAACCAAATTAGCCTATAGTTTTACAATCAACAAAGCGCTAAGACAAACTTTAAAATATGGCGGCATCAAACTCCTGTTTTTCTCACGATCAACTATACGTAGCTTTGCTCTCGAGTAGTTAACTCGAAAAATTTGTACTTATATACTCCGGATGAAAAATGTTGTTTCTAAACAAGTATTGTAAATAGAAATAATGTGGTTAGAATATAATTTAAATAAATAATTTGTATCTCATATATTTAAAGTTTATTCTTTTATTACGAATACTACCCAATCTCATATCAACTCCCTGAGCGAAGCCGGGAATCCGAGCTAGTTTACTATATATTCTCATATAAAATCCTCGTCATACACAATGCGTATTTTTGTGTGTTTATATAAACACATTATATAAATGATATAAAACTACTATGTTTAATGGTGATGTAAATTTTAAATATGTGACGGTTATTAGTTTAAAAAAATACATTAAGCTTAAAGGCCATGTAAATAAGAATAATCAAAATATTTATTTAAGAAATTATCCAATAACATGTATTTTCTTAATTGTGATTTGATTAATATTTTTTGTTTGTGGTTTAAAATACAAGGTAAAATAGCTCATTTTCAACATGCAAAATTAACTTATTCAATCCTTGTATGCACATATGCGTGCTTAATAATTAATTTTTTAGTTGTTATATTGTAAAATATTTCTACTCCTAATAAAAAAATATTTCTCATTATTGTTTTAATCGCCGAATTAACTACGAGTCTTGAATAAATTAGCCTTTACCTAAAATGCATTCCTAAGTTATTTATTGCTCATTTTACTTTAAAAATGTATTTATAATTATTTTATAATATTCCTGATTTTGTTATTTCATTATAATGTTTTGTTTCAATTCCTGAATTTATAACTTGAAAATATGTTAGCCTTTACCTAAAATTGGTTTCTCATTTTGTATTTATTTAACTTCCAATATTTATTAGAGTTGTAAAATATTGCTGTATATTAAAAAAAAAGTCATGTCATTGTTTATTTTGATGTCTAAATTAATATCTTGAGAATAAATCAGCCTTTACCTTAAATGTCGGCTAACAAACAAAAGTTTAATCGTCTTTGGATGGATTTTCTTCTTTGTGAAAAAAAAAATCTTTTCCCTTCTAGATAATACTTCTCCCTTGTTTTTTTCAGAAGCAACTGGTTAAATAATCGCTTTGTTGTTATTTTGCCGACAGAGAATTTGAGTTCAACGTCCCCCCTCAATAGGAAGGGGTTTGCCTGCGGCTTCATGATTAGGTCTTTTTCAACTTTAATATTTCTTCCTCGCAAGCGTCCACAACTTATCTATAACTAGTAGGGTACAGTATTGTGGCCTGTAGGGAGGGCGAGATAGCGAGTGAATTTAGGATAAAGTTGAATGTGGAATGAGTCTTGTTTGAATGTATTTACATAACAAAAAAATCGGAATTGTTCTTTTTAAAATTAGTTATAAACATCAGCTTTGATGAAGCTGCTAACATATGAATCGTGGCGAATAATTTATAATTAAAAATAAAACCTGGGTATCCGTTCCGCAGGTTGTCGCTTCGAGTTGAGGTACAATAATTTATAAATGCTATCCGTTTCATTTTTAATATTTAAAAAAATAGAAGTTATCGTTAGCTTTAATTTGAAAAAGAGAATATAATTATTAAGTAATGAGGAGATTCCAGTAATCATTGCCTCGGAGGGTTATCTGGAATAGTATGGGAATCAAGTCGAGAGACTAGTGGATTCAAATGTGTATGGAGCTTGTCATGGAAGGATAGGTATGTAGTTTGGGCCAAATCAGCAACATATGGGATATTAAGATCATGATGGATGAGTTTGGGACATAATAAGGAGCATTGAGGATTTTACGAAGGATTTTGGTTTGTAAGGAATACGATACGAGATGAATTGGATGGTTTAGTAGAGCCCCATGTAAATGAGTCTTTTGTAATTAATTGGGAGCTTAGAACGTTTGTCCAGTAAATGTTGAAGTAGGCGAAAACGTCGAGCAGTTTCTTGTCTTTTCAGTCTTGTATTCCCATAATTATATTATCTTTTCCATACTAAAGCTCATGATAACTTGTATTTTTTTAGGAAATATTAAAAGGAGAACGAATGGAAGGTTAAAATTTGTTGTGATTAAATTCGAAGCGAGGACATGCAGAATAATTCCAAATAAATAATAACCTACACCATCTTAACTGTAACTCGTTGGAAAAAATGTAGGGTAAATATTTAGAATAAATGTGTTTTTATTCCATAAAGTATTTTTACTAAATAACTTTATTTATTTTTTATTATTTTCCTTTGTAAACGGACATTTCATATGCAACGATAATTTCATTTCTTTACATTCTTTATCACAATCACCTTATGGATTATGTGTAAACATTTCTCTGCATGGAAATATAAACACATAGATCGGGTTGCTGTGAGAACGGAGCAGAACTTGATTTCGTACCCTAAGATCTATCACTATCTAATTACATGGCAAGAAGGTTGTGACGTGTGTCTTGTGTGATAAGGGACTAGGAAGGAACAGACCGCACAGCTGTCTGTGAGCAGCGCCTGTATTAAATTAACAAAGTGGGTTGCCCTACCGAAATCAGATTGAAAGGGCGATAATGGCTATGAAGGGATCCTCTAAATAGAAAATCGCTATCATAATCTAATGCAATTATATCTTCGAGATAAGAGTAATTTTCCTTCATATTATATCATTACTTCATACTTATTTATTATACCAACTATACGAATCACCTCATGAGGTAATGATCAATGGATAAGGTAGTGAGTTAATTATTTTTTTTCGTAGAAAAAATAGTAATTAATCATGCCAATAAGATGATAAGAAGAGTAAGTCAAAACCGGTAGAGGCATGGCTTCAATTACAATCTCTAAGCATATGCTAAGATAATATATCTAAGTTTATGCTTAGAGATTAACACAATATAAAACAAGTCTACTAATTCCATTTTGAATTTTAGAAATAATAAAAACGAATATTCCATTTGAAACGATCCTATATCTAAAGTCCCGGCGAATAATTAGTTATGTCTAATCTTCTCCAAAATGAGTTTCTCGTACTTCAATAAGCGAAATCGAGTTATTTTCGTAGTGAATAAGTGGCATTGGTCCATTTCAAGCCAAAAAAACTCCGACAATGGTACGATTCAGGTTTTCTGAATGCAGTAAACTCTCTCTGGACAAAATCGGACTTCATCACTTATTCACCGGGGCTGTAGATATAATCGGTATTTCGAAGAATGATTAAGTAAAATATAGGAGATATAGGATCAGTGAAAAGAATTGATAGGGCTGGCCGTGATACGAGCCATGGTGGCCGAGATGATTGAGGCGTCACCACGGAGAGGTGAAAGTCCCGGGTTCGAGTCCCGGTCCTGGCCATATCGTTTCTTTTCTAATAAAAGTAATTAAGTAAAATACTTTCTTTATAAGATGAGTTATTTTTTTAGTGGCGCAGATTTACCGACATTTACTTGTTGAGATTGTTTCTATGAGGACATCCAATAAGAAAAAGTTTTAGTACAGCTGATTCTGAGTTAAATGTGAGATTCTGAATTTTATTGTAGCTTAGACAGATGGAAGGTGCAGGCTATATAAATTGTAATTGTACGAAGAAAGGGTTTCTTAACTTTTCAAATTTTGAAAAGTTGCCTCCGTGATGATGTATTAAGTTCATAAATATTTGAATTCGAAATAACAACGTTTGTTTTAACTGTTATTTTCCTGTTTAAACTTTAATTTTAAGTTGTCTAAAAGTTTTTTGTTTCTCCCGTAAGCTTACCTTGTTTGACTTACTACCTTTTCCATGTCATCGCTTCCATTGCATTGTACTTAATTGTTCTATCAACTCATACATCAGAATGTGGTAGAAATTATTAATTATTTCGGACTACGAATAAAGTTAGTATTCCTGTACCACTTCCTGGGTTCAGTACACGGTAGAAACTGTGCTGTTTCATGGACATTGGTTGTGAATGGAGGTGTTTTGTCAAAAATAGTAATCATCGTAATGAATTTATTATTCTTATTCATATTCTTATGGTTCAATTGAAAAGTTGGAGGTCTAGAAAATGAAAATTCTACGAAAGAATCTAGACCCCGAATTCCATAATAACAAACTCCCTTTAAAAAGAGAACCGAAAAGATTTCTGACAAAAATAAGCAAAAGGAAGGAGTATCAAGTTCTGTGATTGAAATTTAAGATTGAGACCGAGTAAGCTAACTAAAAGGGTCTTCAACTTTTGCCCCAAAAGAAAAACAAAATCGAACTGTTTTGAAAAAATCGGGAAGTGCCTACAAGAGTTTTAAATTAAAGAAAGAATCCTTGCGGATAGATCCACAAAGAATATGGCCATTGATAAAATTAAGAAGGGTAAACTCCTAAATAAAAAAAAGGGTAAAAAAAACGACTTCACAGAATTTCTGAAGAAGAGAGAATCAGAAGATCTGAAAGAATGAAGAAGAGAGCATCAGAAGATCTGAAAGAATGAAGAAGAACAGGGCATAAAGAAAAACACGATTGAACACTATTTGATCTACAGTCTCCCAGTAAATGAAAGGAACTAAAGAAAGAAGGATTAATTTATTAGTTATTTTTATATTTATGCCAGGATTTTAGCATTAGTTAAGAGACAATATGAACAATTCCTAAAATCTGTGTGTATTTGTTATTATTTAATTTGAATAACTTATTCCTGAACGATGCTGGCATAGAAGAGCACTGCAGAAAAGCACTCTTCGTTTCCAACTAATTGAGGATTTACTACACAAACTCAACCATAAATATTCAAGTGTTCACGGGTTCAATTATACCAGGTGTTTCATGATTGTCGTTTTTACAAGATACTCGTTCTCTTTCCAAAACCATGATAAATAAGGCGGAAAATTGTCGTGTTAGACAAAATTGCCTGACATAACTAGCGAAGAATGTGAAAAAGCCAATTTTTTAAATTGATCCCAAACGCTTCCTGTGAAATGTAATTAAGTTCTGTACAGAAACCATAATCAAGTCTTTAGTTATTTTTTGTTGTATTTTACACAAGTATTATTGCAGTTAAATGTGATCACATTCAGTAGTCCACTAGGGATCAGGTGAGTCAAAAAAAAAAAGGAATGGAAACATTCATAGGAATCATTTATACAGTTATCTCATTAGAATTTTAGCTATATTTTAGTCATATTCTCTTTATTAACTTTTTTCTGTCGTATTTGTCATTCTGATATTTTCATTTTGTTTTTTCATCAAATTACCAAGAATATTACGACCTCATTGAGAATGCCTCTTCCTTCAAACCTTATCGGTATACAATGAGTTTAACTTTAACAGCGTGCATTTATTTTTAACATCGCTAAAAATCCAATAACCGTATAACTAAAAAAAAAAATCCTAGCATAATTAGTCAGGGTCCTGTGCATAGTTGGCTAAGTCGAATTTTGTGAATTTCAAGCTATCTACTTAGAATCGTAATTTTTACTCTTTTCTTTTGTCTAACACGCTAAGTGTTCCGCCCATTGCAATGAAGGAGAAGGATACTCCTTTGTGAATCGTGGGCTGATACTCCAATCTTGAACTTGAAATAAGTTCAGAAAAATTACGATTCTAAGTAGATAGCTCACATTCTAAGAAGATAGCTTTGAAATTCACAAAATTCAACTTAACCCCATATGCACAGGTGCCACAGATATATTCTTTTGGCACTTATCTTTTCCGTTTTCTTTGGAAGACATTGTTGGTAAAGAAGGAACCTCTCGCAGACATCTTTCGGAAACGTGTAAACTCCTTTACCCCGACGTGGTTTCGTCCTGGGCACGTATTTGAGCGGAGAAACGGCGCATGCGCAGGTGGCCGGAGGCGGCAGTGATGACTCCGCCCCCGACCTGTCATGTACCACCCCAACGGGACCAGGGTCCTCGGGATACAGGCCTTCCTCAAGGAGCACGGCTCCGAGTGCATCAGGCAGTTCGTACAGGTATCGATACTACCTAGATAATCGATTATCCTATTCGATAGGTCACTAATATCTATAGGAACTGAAGTAATATGCCATACCAACCTTCTTAAACTTGGATTATTATCATAGTTATAACGTTTCAAAATAATTTCAAGCATAAGGTGAAGAAAGTAGTATTGCTTACTAGGATACCATTGCATGGCACTTGAAAGTCTTTGGTTGACATGTATAGCTTTTTTTCTATTGTTTTTTTATTTCATGTTTGGGCTGTGACAGTTTCCGGTGTTCTATGCCTCTATTTAAACAAAACGATTGTTGGAAACACCTAATGGTAGATATAGGAGTTAAAGTTTTCCCGTCAGTTATTCTAAACAGGTAATACATTATCCCCCTATTTTAATTTAAATACAATTAAAATGCTGTACTACCATTTTTTTCTTAAATTACGGAAAATCCTTTTAAACAGGCAATATGTCATCGATAGAAATGCGGAGTATTGAAAGTAATAAACACCACTTTTCAGGAAAGTGAAAAAATGCCTCAAGTTTCATTCAAATCAGTTATCGCCAAACGTAATTTTTCTACGGTATTAAACGTTTTTGTGGCTTTTAGATGTCTATATGAATTTTATATCAAGTTTTTTGTTTTTATAAATCTTAATTTCTGATTGTTTAAAGGAGACTTATTATTATGTATAGCACTTCAGTCATTAGGTAGAAACTTTCTAGGTTCATTAAGGTTTTTGTTTATTTTAATTCCAGTTGGAGCTGGTAAAATTTAAGGCAGAAGCCCTAAAAAAAAAATTAACGTGTTCATTCTGATTTTTTGAAAATAGAAAATGAAATAAACTAACAGTCCTAATTATGAATTTTTATAACTGTTCCGCAGGTTGTCGCTTTGTGTTGAGTTACAAGTTTTAACTGTTTATTAGTTTTATTGTTTAATATTTTCCAAAAATAAAAGTTATGAGCTGAAGTATAGAATATCGAATGTAATTGTGGGTAATGAATAGATTTCGGTAGCCACTTCATCAAGAAATAAAAGTTTCAACTAACATTTCGAAGTATGTATGTCATATGTTTGTTGCAACGTTCATTTCTAGATTAAATTATTATCAAATTATACTCATTTCCCATAATTACATTCTGTAATCTATAATAAAGATCACGATAACTTGTATTTTTGGAAAATATTAAAAGGAAAACTAATCAAAAATTAAAATTGTTTTGTCTCAACTCGCGACAACCTGCGGAATAATTATTTTTTTGTTTTTTTAAGGTGGAGTAGATGTAGGAAAAATCAAATTATTATCTCTGATTAATTACTACCTAATGGTATAAACTATTTATTTAAAACAGTTTTGCCTAAAAAATGTCTAATGTGGCCACCCTATCCTTGTCGCTAACACGAAGGAGACCTGTAGCGCTAGAAATATATGGCCTATAAAGCCCCTCCCTCACCTCCACATGCTAGCTTATACTTGACCGGTTTTATTATTTTTTTTTAAAGCGTATTTTATTTATGCTATCAATGTTTCTTTCTTTATGAATTATATATTACGTATTAGATATAGAGATATCAAATCACTGACAGATTGCCATTCGAATCGAAAAAACAGATATTAATGTAGAGTTCCGAGATAGGCATAGGGTGATGTGTGGCCTTTGTTCCAAATCTCAGAAAATCAGAAAAAGTGAACTTTTTTTCTTTTCAATTAAGATTCATCATTCATTAAGATCTAAAGTTGTTTTTTAAGGTGGAGTAGATGTAGGAAAAATCAAATTATTCTCTCTGATTAATTACTACCTAATGGTACAAACTATTTAATTAAAATAGTTATGCCTAAAAAATGTCTAATGTGGCCACCCTATCCTTGTCGCTAACACGAAGAAGACCTGTAGCGCTAGAAATATATGGCCTATAAAGCCCCTCCCTCATTAAGATCAAAGAAATAATATCACTAAGTGAAAAAGATGAGATAAGCTCCATATTGAATTATTTTAAATCAATAAAAAAATGTATTTAAAACATAAATATGTAAATATTTTCTTCATTCTTACTTATTAATCTGGCTGTATGGAAGTGTCCAATGCCATCGAAAGGGGGGGAAAAAAAATTAAGATTCATTTTTGAAAATAATAAACAAAAATGTAATTGACTTTCTGCTACACCACAACTTGATTCCTAAAAATTCTTCGTCTTTATATGTACTCCTCCTATTAGATCCTTGTTCTTGAAGAAGCTTTTCCGATCTCAGTATTGCTGCATTATGTGACAAACTACATTGGTATATAATGAACACCGCGTAGCTTCAATATTCTCTTAGATATCTGCAAGTTAAAAAAATAATTTATCTTGAGTACCATTAGTTAAGCTTATATATACGGGGAAGAAAATAATTCGGTTGGAGGTTAAGGAAATGATTCGTTAAACATTGGTGAATTGTTTATTAGAAACTGACTTTTCTACCTACATTGCAGGTCTTCTGGGCTTTTAATGTAGGCCGCAAGTGTGGAGGTGAACCTAAACAGTGGATGTGGGCCTGGAATGTTGGTCGAGGTTTCTAAATTGTTACCGTCACTTTATGCTGCTATGGCTAATCGGTAGATGCTACAGGAGTCTAAAATTATATTAATTTGTACAGGGATTTTTAAGGAGTTACTGACTCCTTAAAGGCTTGGACCCGCCTTTCGAACGATGGTAAATCCAAAAAAAATATTACTCCCTCTTAAAAAATCCTAGGACCGACAACCTGCCGGGCTGCGAACCCACGATTTTGGCATAGGAGGTTGTTATGCTTACCTCTACACCACAGGTCGCCCACCTGTTTCTAATTAATAGTATATCACTACTTAAGGAATTGATTCTTCGATCACCCCTGGGCCATTTTCTTCCCTTAAATATAACCCATTTTGCGGTGAAGCTGTAAAATAGTACTAACAAATGCTATTGGAGTTAAGGTAGAATTGGCTTTGGATTTCTCCTCCTTAGCCATCCATCACCTTATCGTTCCTAATCACCACATTCATTCCCCGCCATGATTCACAGCTTGTTCCTTCTCCTTAGGATTGAAGATAACTCTCGAGTTCCCAGCACAAGTCTAGTCTGATTTCTACAATAAATTCTTTATCGCGATAAGTGTTGTTTTTTTTTATCTTCGTTGTATTGGTATGTAGGACATTGGATGAAAAATTGTCAATGTCAACTTATATTGGATGGAAAATCAAGTAGACATTGGCTGAAAAATTTTCGATGTCAGCTTATATTGGATAGAAAACCAAATTTGGGTGTCTACATATAGTAGTTGAAAAATCAAATATGGGTGTCTGTATATATTAGATAAAAAACCATATTATATATATATATATATATATATATATATATATATATATATATATATATACATATTTTATACATTATATAAAAAACATATTTAATATATATATATATATATATATATATATATATATATATATATATATATTATAAATTAATGTAAGAGCAAGAAAATTAATCTTTTCTCTTCAAAAAAAAATTAAATAATCAAAAAGAACCATAAATAAAGAATAAATTATGAATATAAAATTGACGTAAGTCAACGACATCCCGATTAAAGTAATGTTCAATGAGCATTCTTTCCCATGTATACCTCTCAAATATTGCGAGAACACAGGGGTATATTAGATGAAAAATCAAATTCCTATACATATAGGATGAAAAATCAAATTTGGGAAAGTGTTACAAAGTGGGAAGGTTATACAAATAAAAATATTCTACTTTACCAATACACCTAGGCACAGTATAAATGTAAGTTACCTAGTGGCACAGACTCTCTTATCGTGCTGTAGAATTAATTCTTTACATTTCACTAATTAATTTAGCTACGGAATACAGCCTTTTTCCGTTGTTTTTTTTTTAATTGAATCTAAAACTCATTTTTATCCCCAAAAAACTACAGAGCTTAACTCATGGAAAGTTTCTTGGTTTATTTACTGTAAATAAGCAATAATTAGTCATAAGTAATATTGTTGAAATTGCTTTTTTAACGTTTCGAATGACATAATTTGTTGTGTATTGATGGTTTTTTTTATCTAGAACTTTGTTTTAGAAATAAAAAATGCTTATTTAGTCTGTTTGCAGCCGGAGATGGATCATATAGGATCTAGGACCCTCCTGGGGCTCACCCAGCCTCTTTAAAATATCACAAAAATAGGGTACCCAAACTAAGGGGGAAAAGTCTGGCGGTTGAGCGTGACGTCACCTCCTTGCAGAAACGTTGTCCATGACAGTACAGTCTTTACCATGTACTGAACCCCAGACTCGTTCACCGGTTGTAGGTTTTTTTTTTATTTATGGAAGAGTAAATATTATTCATCTACTTAATTTATTATCTTTAATTTTTAATTATTTAAATGTTGTTGAGGCGAAATGCTAGCTTTCCTTATCCATTTCTGGCATAATAACTTTAGAATGTGATGAATATTCTATAACTGGTTTATATTCAAATGCAAAGTGGTTGATCGGGGATTGTGTTAAGTCAAGTTTTATTTACATTAACTGTCGATTTATGTAAAACTTAAAATATCTACTAATACACAGTATTATTTAGGGTCACTTGTGGTGTAGTGGTTAGCACAACTCAAGGTTCTGTACCCAAGGTCGTGGGTCCGCAGCCCGGCGAATGGCCTTAGAGTTTGATAAAAAGATTTAGAAAAACCTTATTTATACCGTCTTTTGGAACGAACGTAAAATGGTAGTCAGGAGCCTTTGTGGTGTAAGGTAGTCTGTAAGGATCCCTGTCCTAATTAATGGATGGACAAAATTTTGGGCTCGTACTATAGCATCGTCTAATCTGCCGTACTTGCATAAAAGTTAGTTAAACAATCCACTCCTATAACCTGACCACTACGTTTTTTATCAGATCTTATTATACATACAAATCTTTTATGAATATTCATCTCACGTGGATGATTTTTTTACTGAATAAACCATTAAAATATTTATTTTATTTTTTAAATAAGTATGTAAGTGTGACAATTATTAAACTAAAACATGCCAGATCATCCCATACGTAATGTTTGTTTTTAACTCGATCTTTAATCTTAATTATTATTTTTTCCTTTAATTTACGATAGACGATAACACTGTTTTATGAATATATAAATAGTTATAACAAATCTATACCTGTATCACTATAACCCGTGAACGGGTATGGGGTTCAGTACATGGTAGTGACTATGATGCTTCATGAACAACGGTTGTGCAGGGAGGTGCTGGTCCTAGATCACGCTCAACCGACAGATTTTCCCCCTTATTTTGGGTATCCACTTAATAGAGGCAGGGTGAGCCCCAGGAGCGTAACAGATTCTATATGATCCATCTCCGGCTGATGATAGATTAAATAAAAGTCTTGCCTTCTTCTTCTTCTTTTAGTGGCGCGACAGATGCTTAAAGCGATCCTTGGCCTGCTCAATTTCCAAGCTCCATCTGCTTCGGTCCTGCGCATGTATGGAACCTATTCTCAGTTTCTTGAGATCTCCCAGGACGCTATCCTTCCACCTGCCCCTGGGTCTCCCTCTACGCCTCTCTCCATCAGGGCAGTTCTCGAACACTCTACTAGCATTTCTTTCTCCTCCCATTCTCAGCAGGTGACCCAGCCACTTCATCCTCTGTAACCGGGCGAAAGAGGAGATCGTCATGTCATCATACCTTTCATATAACTCTCTGTTTTTTCTTATGCGCCATACACTGTTTTCTCAAAAAAGTCTTGCCAGGAGCGGGAATTTAAACCAGGATTTTCGATATGCTCAAACTCAGTGCTCTGCCACTGAACCACTCCGCTCCCTTTTTTTTATATAGTTTAATGTTTATAAGGAATAAAGCGGAGCTAACTTTATTCTCTGAGCTATTTAATTCGGACCTTTATCCAGTTCCCTTGTCTCTCTTTATTCTACAATTTTTTAAGTAATCCTTTTTATTTCCTTCCTCGGTTTTTTCTATCCATTAGGATTACTTTGATCTCTCTCCCGTCAAAGGCTTACTCCGCGATTCTTCTTCCCAGCTTCTAAGTTATTTTACTTCAGCTGTCTTAAGTAGTTCCTGAAAGCAACTCCGTTTGTCCGAATGCGTACTGGTACTGTGCTACAGTTTATTCAGTCTTTTATTAAAATGATTTAATAACCGAGAAACCTGTTACGATTTTTCTTTTTCTCTAATAGAAGTGACAGTCTCTACCATGCATTAAACCTAAATTAATACGTGTATATAAATTACTACGTAATTTACGTACTACCACGTAAATTACGTAGTAATTTATATTAATTAACTAAACTCGAAATCCCCAATACAAAGAAAATGTTGAGGGAAACATCAAGATTGATTGTAGCTATTTGGCATCTTGTAGTACAAAATTAGGGGCTTGAAAACTTTGAAAATG
The DNA here is from genome assembly GCA_037127475.1 of Arma custos. Lineage (NCBI taxonomy): Eukaryota > Metazoa > Arthropoda > Insecta > Hemiptera > Pentatomidae > Arma > Arma custos. The sequence goes on along the minus strand of CM073762.1, from coordinate 72,430,059 downwards.
AAAAACGAGATCTATCCATCGTCTGCCACTCTAAGAAATTTATTGTTATTTCTGAAACAACATAATATTTGATTTATTAATCACTTAAAATATACTTTGTTATTTTATACAAATATCATAATCGCATTTGTTATTTTAATTTTATCATTTATATTTTTAATTTCTTTTTTAGATTTAATTTATTCTATCAAAAATATCACCGACTTGTTTACCTTTCCAAGCTCTTGTTTGTCATTTTGGTCTTAAAATGCTTAACAAAAAGTGTGTGTAATAATCGCTTTGATTGTGGTGATTAAGCTTAAAAAAATATTTAACTTTAATTTGATTATGTGTGTTTGCAAGTAAATCTATCAATTATTACTTTTTATTTTAATTTTATGTATTAAAATAAGTGATAAAGTGTGTTATTCATAAGTGAGTCAGCCCAAGGAATACAGATACGCTATATAGGTATCTATCTATTCCCCACCCATATGACCAGTAATATGCAGAAATAAAGTTGTTTGTAAAATGGACATTTTCTTTTTTATTGAACAAAATCGAAACGGGATAATAATGCTTAGTAAAATAAAGAGAAATTTATTGTGATCGGTAAAAAAAAGGTGGATATTATATTTCATCATAATATTTATTCCTGCTCAAGTCCACTAGTTTCAAACCTAGCTACTTCTAAAATTTCCGAAAATCCTTCGAGACCTTCTAACTTTGTTATTTGAGTACTGCCACATGCTAGTTTTTCTGCATGCCTTTATTCATGCCAATATGTATTTACTTGAATTGTTATAATACAGCTGTGAATTTCAATAAATAATTTTTGTAAATACGTTTTCCCAATTGATATGGAAGGTTTTCCTCGTATGCTTTGTCTGTCATGTCAATATACATTTCTCCTGATAACTCTACTTTCACATAAATAAAATATTTATGATATATGAGTACTGACTGGTAATAGGAGTGGGGGAACTGTGCGCACCTCTAAAACACATTTCTATCGGATTGTATTGAAAGACAGCATTAGACAAACGATCTAGCCAAGAGCTGTGGCTTCCCGCCAAAGCTATTATCGTGCCCATTTGGTCTGGATTATTGTAAAGTTTATATATTGTTATAGGATTCTCTCTAGAAATCTATGTCTTCCGTTATGTTTTCATTCACTTAACAATATAGATCTATAATCTGTTAACCCTTTATTGATAAATATATCTATAATAATTTCAAAGCCTATCGTTATGATAGAACACACAATAGATTTACGAATGTTGATCGGAATTATATGCGAGATGGTGCATGCATTTTTCACACACGATTCAGCTCAAACTGCATAGTTTTATCTATTACATTTATTCCTTAAATACACTTAAATGAGTATTATTTGCATTATTTCCATTACTGACCCTTTTGCTAGACTTAGCTCCTCACGAGCGATAAATACAACACCAACATTATGATTCTTTCATTTAAACAGAATTGTTCTTTTCGAGCACTATTAACTCATAATAAGAACAGGGTTGCCCGAGGCAGAATAGTGCCTAAATCTCATTTGTAGATTTGTGTTTATATAAAAGTAACCGCTTCTATGATTCTATGAATCTTTTTATTAAAGAAACCAGACGTTTTTAAGTGAAAATGGCAATGTTGTTGCATTTTTCCACTATCAATCAAACCACAAAAACTACATTTGTATAGAAATAGCGAAGAAGTCTTAAATCTTGCGAAAAAAAAATTTTAACATTATAATTTCCATAAATATTATCAACAATTCGGAGGTTCAAATTATTAAAAACCGTTATTAAAATTATAACTACTCTTTTATATTTTTAGGCTATTGTCACACGATTCCATAGTAACATATACTCGTATGCTGTTTTTACATTCAATTGAATTCCGATTGTCTATAACTCTTGGAAATTCCATGGTCACTTCAATAATCTATTTGCCACTTTATTGGTAATTGGATTTTTATGTAGCAAAAAAATGAAGAAAATCACTTTTAAAAAAATAGTGTTAAGAAAATATAACTTTGTTTTTTTTTTATTTCAACGACTTGTATACTATAATTTAATTAAAATTACCCTTTCACGTAATATTCAAAGTTAGATACTTGAGTCATTTTTATGTGTTTTTTATTACCTACTTAGTTTTTAGTATTTGATTTATCACCGAGTATGATAAATGTAATATATTTTCCTGATTTATTTCACAACATCGGTCATTAATTCTGTATTCCTTACTCCAGTGAAGTTTGGAAGTTAACTGAAACTCTGTGATATATTGCTAGCTATTGGCTAATATATTATGCTTTTTCCTTCTCAGAGGCAATTTTTCTTCTCTACTCATCTTCATATCCCTCCAATTCCTCTCATCTCAACCCAAATTAAAATCTATAAGCTTCATTCTGTTGTTCTTTTTTATTTCTTTGCTGGTTGACTGGAGCTATCCGCCTTTGGTCCTGATCGCCTCATATATTTTATACAAAATCTTATTTGGTTTTTTGAATATATTGTATGAAAAATCAAATTAAAATTGTTTTTATTTTAAAGAGAAAAGAAAATGCCTCCGACCGGGATTCGGGATTTTTCTCTTTAAAATAAAAATATTTAAAAATCAAAACAGTTGACCAAAAATTATAAAAAAATACAAATTAAAATTGAATCATTCATGCTAAGTGTGAGAATACTTTAAAGGATGATGTATACTTTAAGAAATATTAAACTTATAAAATCTGTATATTAATATTTCATACATATAGTAAAGTGTATATATTGTAAAATATATATCAGGATCATTTTTATGTTCCATGTCAATTTCAGCTAAGTTAAGTGATAATAAAATTTAAAAAAAAAATATTTATTACTCTTTCAAGTTTCCACGGCCACTATTTATACAAAAAACTTCTGTTGTTTCTTCTGGTTTAGACCGTGTCGGTGAAGATGAAACATATATTTATTTTTTAAATAAATCAAGAGTTTCATACTTACCAAGAAAAAAATGTTAACTAATAATATTACTCAACGTTGGCTTGTGTCACGGAATATAAATTTAAAAAAATCTGAACGACACACTAAAATCGCTTAGAACACAAATGAAGCATTTGTTCATATTAAATATAGTTATAATAATTATTTATTACTATTTTCTGATTATGGAAATCATTATGTAAAAATGTTATAAATTATAAAGCTATAAAGCTAGTAGACTTATTTTTAGCTTTGATTATTGAACCCTAACCGTGGAAATTAGATTGTCATGATTTCCCCTAAAATTTGAATACGGATAACAATTTCAAAGACAATAAATAATCTTGATGAAGTTGTGAAATTAAACATAAAATATTAGAAACTTATATAATCAATGCCGTCATTTTTGCACAGCTTTCCATTCTTTTTTAGGATGAAGATAATAATGAAGAATTATTTAGTAATTAAGAAATAGCATTTGAACATAACGTGGTCCTTTAAATAGCCATAACTATCCACTTGCTTGTGTTTTTTTTACAGATATCTTTCTTTCGTTACAAAATCCTAAGCAATCATCTGGTTTTTAAATATATAATTTGATAAATTTTCGAAACTTATGAACTGGATGGTCTTCAGACTTTCGCCATCTCTGCTTTATAATTGGTCATTTCTTTAATAGACACTTTCTCATTCAAGTAGGAAAAATAAATTATGATCGAAATTGACAAGGAATTGAGAAATTTATAAATGGAAAAGTAAACTTTCTAAAATAATAACTCAATTCTACATGAAATTTGTTTTTTATATCTCAACAGCTTAAGGTTACCTTCTGCTTTATTTCATGTTTACTTACCTTTCAGCACCAGTTTTCGATTCTATTCAAATTTAAAGTCTTACATTGTGAAAAGATAGAATCCAAGTTAACCGTTGAAGTTTCCACCTCCCAGAAGGCGACCCGGTTTTAAAATGGAAGCGGGTTGAAGGGAGAGTATCAGGGATGTTCTGAAGGGCTTGGTAATGGAGGGCTAAGAATTTAGCTTAATAAGGCTCCTAGAGATAAGAGATAGGAGGGGAATGCCAGGGATGTGTGAACCCGGCGAGGCCTACAAGCTCGGGTTAAATTCCTTCGGACCGTTCGCATCCCATCGTCCCATCTCGACCTAAATTGCTTAAGGTTTGGAGTAACCGCTTTTCGGTTAAGCGGAATCCCAAGACATATTATGGATATGCACCTGCAATTATAATTATGCCTTGGAAATAACGTGTGTAGAGCGCTGGGTTATTTTGCTGAAGGTAAATTATTTAGCTGAAAAATATACAAAGAATGTTAGTTTTAATTAAAATATATGTAAAAAGCTGTTAACTGTATCCCCATAAAAGTTTCTGTCTCGAGAAGAAATAAGTTCAAAATAGAACCCAGGATAAGATGATTAGATATAGATAGGATAGGTAATAAATCGGATAGATTCAGGTAAGGGGTAGGATAGATTAAGATTGGGAATAGGATAGATGGAGGTAAGCAATAGGATAGATAAAGGTAGAGAATAGGATAGATGGAGGTAAGGAAGAGGATAGATTGGTGTAAGGCATAGGATAGATCGAGGTATCGAATAGGATAGATTGGGATTAGGAATAGGATAGATTGAGGTATGGAATAGAATAGATTACAGAGAGAAAGTTATGCAATTATGTATTCATACAGAGGTGGAGGTGAAGCAAGCCCAATGAAGGCAACCCACTAAACTGATTACACAGCTTGAGCATTTTAAGCGATAAACTTGTTTTAAAACAAGAAAAAAAAAACCTTGTAACTACGTTTGCTAGGTAATTATTTATAAAGGGAGAGTTCATCGTAGGATCTTCGTTACTCTGGAGAGTAAACAAATATTAGTTATTCTAAGGGAAGGAAAAATGCAAATTAATGAGGCTATATTTTATTTAAATATGTATTAAGCTTAAACGAATATTGGGACCGGTGTGGCTAAGTGTTAGAGCACTGAGCTGCCATGCCGACGATCCTGGGTTCAAATCCAGCTCTGAGAAATAATTTATTTAATATGTTAGCAGCTGAGGATAGATTCTGAGGTTTCTGGAGACTTTCTTAGGACTCACCCAGCATTCTTCAATAAATGGGGGAAATCAAGTTGAGAGTGATCTCAGACAAATCATCTACCTGCTCAACCGTTATCTTAGAATAGTATTGTATCTGCCATATACTGAACCCAACACCTTTCATAGGAGAAAAGTCGCTTTTTTTCTTCTCAGGCGATTGATTCTGCTTCCAGATAGATTAATTGTAGATATTATCAATGGATATCATTATCAATAGTCACCTAAGTTACGAATGATTATCCCTGCTAATTCATTTTTATGATTTATTTCATATGCTTGCTATTTTATATTTATATATATATATATATATATATATATATATATATATATTTAACCATTATCTCTGTTGGCTTATACTATGCCACATCTCTAAATAGAATTAGGCTAAATAAGCACTTTTGAAATTAATTTTCCACTAAAATCAGTCTAAATAACTAAATTAACGATCTTATATGTCTTTCAATGTGATTTTTTTGTGAATGTATCACATTTCTATTTCGTTTCATTCTTAATTAATTTATTGTTTAGTGAAATAATTAATAATTTTATTAATTAATCTAAAGCTTTATTTGAAACTAATGAATATAATAATTCAAATGGAAATGGTTGAATGGATAATTATAGAATGGGTGTATAATGGGGGGGGGGGTTCAGGGGTCCCAGTCAATGAAATAAGATAGACTTCTTATTCACACTTCTTAGAATATCATAGAATTTTAGATATATTATTTAATTTCAGTTTTGCGAAACATAATCTCTTTTTCAATAAAAAAGTTTTAATGATAAATGAAAAGTTTAGAGTCGCGGAAAAGATGTTAGTATTTGTTGTTAAAATAACCACAATTTTAAGGATTGGCTACATTTAAATTTTTTTGTGATCTGAGTAATATTTCTAGCAATACAAATTAATTAAACAGAGTGCAATTAAACTAATTAGAGGGCAGAATATTTATAATTAAAACAAGTTTTGGTCTGGTTAGTTTAAATAAATAGACTTCTCCGTGTTATTTAGCAGATTTCGGAACCATTTTACTCATACATTATACACCTAGTCGTCTGTACCTTGGATGTACTGCAATTTGGTTTATGAAGCAGGAAGAGTCGACCTCTGCTGTAAAAAGAGTTGATGAAAAGGAAAATATATCATCATTAGGGGCTCAGTTTTTGCCACTGCAGCACTCCCGTTCTTAATGTTCCCTAATAATATAACTTTCATTAGCGAGCCTTTGCCCAGATTAAATTCAACAGCTTCTCAAACCCCCTAGGTTTGGGATTTCCTCCATCTATTTTACTTCTTTGATTAATTTCGGTAAGATAAGAATGGATTTCTTCGATATCAATTACTGTATTGTATTTGTTTGTATAGTTAACAGGGAATTAGTACGGAGGATCGGGACAGCTTTTACTAACTGTACTAAGATATGTGCTACTAAACTCTTAGTCTCGGTTAATAATCATGAGCCGTAAGATCGGGAGACCTCCAGCCAACCTCTATAATTGGCCACCCTTAATTGGAAGAAAAGTTGGTGATTTCGACCTCGGTCAGATCATCTCCCTCTACAACCTTGCACGGTATTAACGTTGTGCCTTAACCCAACACCGATCATGGGTTGTAGTGTACTCATGTTCTTTGGTATACAAATCATTGTTCGGTTTATATGGAATCAGTTTCCTTCTTTGGTTTTCTTCGAGATCCTCTCACTCATGTTCTCAAGAAATTTTCCAGAAAAGGGTCCGTTTATATTATTGAATGTAACACAGTTGTTTTTTGTAATCTCAAAAATTATCCACTATTCTTCACTGATACCAAAAATTATATTTGATAACTTTGTATAATTTTATCTTTTAAAATTTTAGCGCTAGATGGTTTTTCTATCTTTAAATAGATAAAATGTCACATCCATTGTTTCTAAAATAATTAACAATCAAAGCTTTAAACTTAAAGCTTTTAAAGTTTAAAGCTTTTAAACCAAATCTTTTGTTAGAAGAAAAAACAATGAGTCTTTATGTATATAATTCTATCATTCCTAAGAGATACATTTGCCTTTTCAGAGGCCTATATAAATATCTTTAGTCAGGTATTGCTTAAGATAATAAAACATTATTTATATCCATCTCTAAATTTATATCTATTCATTATTACATTGGATACACTTAAGTCAAGAGGACAATTAATTAACACTATTTAATACAATTAAAACTAACTTGTTGTAGGAAGATAATCGGAAGTTACCAAACATCTCTCAGTTGTAGAAATTTGAAAACAATTAAAAGATATTTAAAATTCTAAATTACTAAAATAAAAAAATAATGAAAATTCAATTTTTTTTTTAATACGACTTTATAATAACAATTGTCATACGTCGTAAGCTGACAATGATTTTTTCCACTTTTCCTGGTCTTGGTAGTCCTCCTCTGTAAGCCCTCTGGCTGCCATTCCTTCCTGCAAACCATCGTACCAATTCTTTGCCGGACGTCCTCTTCTCCTCCTCTCCTTAGGGACATAATTTATTAATCACTTGGGCCATCGATTTCCTGACATTCTCATTACATGGCCGTACCAGATCAGCTTTTTGGTTTCGATAGTGTACAAGATATTTTGGGGTTCCAGTACTTTTTCTCTGATCACGTGATTAGGGATGTGCTGGAGCTTCGATATGCTGCTACTACGTCTCCAGAAGTCCATCTCCATCGATAGGAGTTTCTTTTCTAAGTTGGTAGTGATGGCCCATGTTTCTGAGCCATATAATGCCTCACTTTTGACAAAGGAGTGGTAAAGTCTTTTCTTTGTAGACAATTGAACTTCCTTACTCCATAATATAGAATTTAAAATTCTTATTGTCTTTCTTCCTTTATTTACCTTTTCCCTTATGTCAAGATCGCAGCCAGTTCTAGTGGAGAGCCACCTACCAAGAAATTTAAAATTTTCACTTTTGGTAAGACTCCAATTCTCTAGTGTGAGGTATGCATAATCTATATTCAAAGCCAAATATTCTGTTTTTGTTTGCTGATTTCTAGGCCTCCCAATTTGTATGCTTCTAACAGTTTTCTTATCATATAGTAAGAATCCTCCTCATCATTGGCTATTACCACTTGGTCATCAGCAAACTGATGATTATAAAGGCATTCATTTCCTACCATGGTTCCCAACCCTTATACATCCCATTTATTGCATTGATAATATATCCGCTCACTCCTAATTTTTTTAGAGCGTACCAAAGATTACTTAGGGGTACCTTGTCGTTTGCTTTCTGTAGGTCGACAAATACTAATACAACTTCTCCATTGCAAGCTTTCTTCTTTTCAAGAAGCTTGGTAAGAGTAAAGATATGGTCTATACAGGGCCTACCTGTTCGAAAACCGGCTTGTTCTTCCGGCAACACCTCTTTACACTCTTCCATAGTCTTCTGTTTAGTACTCTGCCGTATAACTACTTATACTGCTCGTTACAGAGATTCCTCTGTAGTTTGAACAATCCTTTTTATTTACAAAACGTACACAGACACTCAATCACCAATTACATTCTACTAAACATTTTAAATTCAATTGCCTCTTCCAACAATAAATATTATTTCCAGTGGGTACCAGGACATGTAGGTATTAGCGGAAATGGAACTGCAGATCAAATTGCGCGAAACACTACCAAAGCAAAAAGGCTTAATATTAAAATTCCTAAAATCGATACCTTGCGCTTTTTGAGTGCTACAATTGTGAAAGAATGGCAGGGATTATATGATTGGGAGTCCCAGAGCAAGGGGAAGGATCACTATTCAATCCTACCAAAAATTGCTTTAATACCATGGTTCGTTTCGATTGGAATAGCTTTAAAGAGAAGTGAGGTGACTAACCTGATTAGATTAAGAACTAACCATGGTAATACCAGCAAATTTTTAAATCTGATGAAAATAAAGGCGACACCAAATTGTGAGATCTGCGGTGAGGTCGAGGATCCTCTACACGTGGTGATGTCCTGCAAGAGATTCAACAATGAGAGGAAGAAACATATCGAGGGGTCGGCCCTCAGTATACCAGAAAAATTAAAGGGACAGGACAGAGAAGGACTTAGTCAGATTATAAAATTCCTTAGGAAAACAAAAATAAGACTTTAACATTTAAACTATCATAGTTTACTGGCAAAATAGGACTTTGAAATTAAGTCTTAAAGCCATAATAAAAAAATAAAAAAAAAAATAAAAAAAAACCTTTTTATTTCCTTTTTTATAAATGGGAGTGATATGAGCTTCCTTCCATTCCTTGGGAATTGTGCCTTGCTCCATACTCCTTGTCATAAGGTTTGCCAGAGCTTTGTTCAATTCGACTGGACCATGTTTGAACAGCTCAATTGGTATATCACCAGGTCCAGGCCACTTTCCATTTTTCATTATTTTTAAGGCTGCTGTCAATTCTTCAACTGATATATAACCTTTCTGAAACAAATCTGGTCGGTCCTCCTGCAGTAATTTGGCAAAATATTCCACCCATTGATTTTTTATGTTTTAGAGGTAGGTTTATTGTTTCCTTCTTCGGATTCTTTACGGACCTAAGCTGCTTCTAAGCCTCAGTGGATTTTTGACCGTGCCTACATCTATCGAAGTGCTCGCATTTTTCCATCCAATAATTATTTATGGCTATTTTTTTTTCTTTACCTCTCTATTTCTTCTCTTGCATTCTTGCAGTGCATTGGGATCATAGGTCGAGAGCCACTTGTGGTAAGCTTTTTTCTTTTCTTCCACTGCTACTTCCATTTCTTCATTCCACCAACATTTATTTTTCCGCCCTTTTTCTTCCATTTTCCCCAGTGCTTCTTTGGCAGCTTGATGAATGAGCTTTTTTATTTCTTCATATTGTTCTTCCAAACATTTAGAATGGATATTTGGATTTTCCTCTAATTTGATTTTCAATCTATTTTGATATAACAGTTTTACAGATTCATCCCGCAGCCTGTCTAATGAATATCTGTCTGCTTGTGTAGTTGTTCGATTTTCCTTTTGCATTGTTCCATTGGTGAAGGCATTTGCTTTAGCCTTGAATCTAATATAACTACATAAAAGATGATGATCAGTTCCACATTCAACACCCCTCATAACTCTCACATCTTGTGGTATGACCATATTATTTTTTCCTTAATATGATATCGTCTATTATTGACTTAAGATGTCTTGTTGGTTGATTCCAGGTATACTTATGAATGCCTTTATGTTTGAAGAATCCATTTAAAATTCGCATATCCATTTCTTCGCATAAATCGATCAACCTAGTCTCATTTCCATTTATTGTATTTTCTCCATGTCTTCTTACCGTCCAACTGTTTGCATTTTTACCAACCCTTGCATTGAAATCTCCTATCCAGAGTAATATCTTCCGCTCAGCTACATCCTCTGATATTTCCCTCAAACTGTTAAAAAAACTTTTCTTTATCCAACAATAACCATTGGATATCCATGGATTTGTACCTCTAGCTTTATTAATCTTTTATTTATACATCCATAATTCTTTATTTCATTCTTCCATCTTTTCCTGATAAGAATAGATACTCCAGCTTTTGCTCTCCCACTTTTCTCCATCCCACTAATTAAAAAAGTGAATATAATCATCGTAGATTTCATTTCCTTTTCCCTTTATTTTGGTTTCGGATAATATTATGATATCCATTTTTAGCTTCTTTAGTCCCTCACTAACTTCTTTTCTCTTTGTTCCAATTCCCTGTACATTCCAAGTTCCTATTCGTATAGTCCGTTTCCGTAGCCGTTGTAGTATTCCATTTGACCGTTTTTCCGAGGCTGTTTTGTCAGTTTTGAAAGCAGGTTTATATTTTTTATGATGAAGAGGTGCTGGCCCAAAATCAACCCCCAACCTGGAGGACCAGGGATCTTTATTTTAGGGTACTCTACCCCTAGACGGGTTGCCTTCACTGCGGCTAGGAGCCCCTTCTGCCCCCGAAAAGCCATTTCCTGCACTTCGTGATGGTTATACCGCCATGGCTCAAAATTCAAAATAACAAAAATAAAAAGATATTATAAATTCATATTTACTTTACCCCTTTAAAACCATATTTTAAATTTAAATTAACTTGATGAACGAACAAACATGGCCAATTCTTCATTCCTTAGTCTTCTTTATTCATATTTTTCAGTATTTATATCAACACATTATATTCAGAAAGACCATATTTATTTAATATTCGTACTTACGAATTAAATAGGACCTATCCCGGTATAGATAAGTTCTTGAAAAGCGTGGAGTTGTGAAAGAGGCGGTGGTAGAATTGACCTGCCGAACTTAAGTGCAAAGCGGGATGGCTGCCTTGAGTCGCCGTCCCGTAGCTTTTGTCAACTTGTTCTCATTGTATCAATCTACCAACTCTCTCTCCTTCAATTTCTCTCTCAAATACCTCTCGGAAAACATTTCGGATTCAGTAACTGACCGAATACATTTAATATTTTCTAACGTTAAAACAACTTTAATACCTCTTCAAAAGAACAATGTTATAACTCAAAAAAACTAATTTTTCATTAGAGATATTTGAAAGTTACACGTGAGTTTAAAAAAATATGTATTGGTAAAGCGAATTGCTATTGTAATGATGGTATTGAAATTATTTTATTAGCCATTAGAAAATTTTTAAAAGCTTGAAACGTTTTTTAATTTATCTTGTGCACTTTATTCCCATTAAAACAAGCTCAAACTCAAAATATGATTTTATTAAAAACAAACAAAAAAAACATAATGTCATCATAAAAATGTAATATCAGATGTCGTTCCTGAATTAAAAACCTTCAGCCAATACAATTGCTACTAAAGGCTTAACTCAAAAATGCCTACTTTTGATTTTTGTCGTATTTTTTTTTTTATTGTAAAAATGAAAGCCCGAGAGAAATATTGAGAAGTATAATCAAATTTTAAATTTCCGTGCCTCGGGCTCATTCATCCACGGTAATGTTATAAAGTAAATTTGATAGACATTCTTCAGAAAATTTATTTATGAATTGATCTTTATTATTCATGGATTAATTAGTTTGGATCATTTATTGTGACAAAAAAAAAATAATGAATTCATAGAAAAAATTCATAAATTCTAGAAATGTACTAACATTTCTATAAAACAGTAACAGTTACAACAGAATCGTCTACATTTAGTTTGCATTGATTTCTTTATCATGTTTTACTATTATTATGATAGTATATTTGAGGTAATAATTTTATTATATTTTTAGCGCTATTGCTGTGTAATAAATTTTAGTTTTACTAGGGGGTGCATCTCCTATCCGCCTGGTAGCAGCGGATCAACCGACATTGTTCCGCATTTGGCTTACTCCCATTTTTATTTGATATACTACCTTATATATTTACAAATTTACTACACATCGAAAACTTTTTTATTTAATAGAGACTCCACAAACGCCAGTCGACAATCTTCTTCAAACCGACTTGGAATATATTTATATACAAAAATAAAAACGCAAACAATGACGCAATTGTTTTTAGTTATCTTGAACATTTTCCACTATCTATATTTTATATCGTTGTGTACTATTGTCTTAAAGGATTTTGTTACTAAATGTTTTTTATTATCTTAAAATAGAGAAAATGTCACATCCGTTTATGAAGCACAATATGCATGAATAAATAGAAGGAAAATATAATTGTGATATTGTATCTTGGCAATCAATTCTCATTATGATATTTCTTTTATATGAAGTATCGTTAATTATTTCTGTATGTTTAATGTCATAGGCGTGTCTTAGTTTATACTTAAACCTATTAGGAATGACAGAGGTGTTAACAAATAACAGTTGCTTATTACTAAAAATATTCAAAACATGAAGATGAATGTATTGCAGGGGTGGAAACTTCCTAAAAATAACCAGGCCTAAGTAGGGTTTCCTGGTTATTGTATAGTATAGCGTACGCAGCGTATTTCATCCCTCACTTGTATAAATTTATTACACGAAGGAAAGTTTTACTTTATATGATAGAGTGGCAAAGTATAGCAATATCTACGAGGGAATATTTTTTCCGCTAATTGGTTCTCTTTCGAAAAATCATTGTGTATAGGTATAAGATTTGTGTTTTCCTAGCCTGTTATAAATACAACCTTATATAAACAAATGCAATATTATTCCTGAGCCTTGTTTGTATTTGTGGTTAGAATCAGAGCTGGTAGTATTAGTTGTAATGAGAGATTAGGATAAGTTTGACTTTATGAGCATAAGAGGATTCCGTCCGGTTTCTGTGCAGGATTACCTTTAACATTGTTTTAGCCTAATTCTACATCTACATTGTTTGAACCAATTTTTATGATCATTCTAATAATGGTTACTGTCAGTTACTTTACCAATAAATACATCCATCGCAATATTTAGTTTATTTGTTTATTCATTAAACATAGCTCTATGCTGCTATGGCCAATCGGAAGATGCTAAGCTGTGAGTCCTAAATTTGACTTATTATAATCAGGATAGGAATTTTTAACGAGTTCTTTGCACCGCGAAAACTCGGGACCCTCATTTTATGCGAAAAACGCCATAAATAAGGATGTTGTTTTGACCACCAAACCACAGGTGACCACAATAAAAATTGTTGGATGAGTAGAGAGAATAAATTAAATCCTATTTATCTTTTTTTTTTTAAATTAACTGGAACAGTTAATTTTATTTATTTCGTAAAATGAATATTCAAAGAATTATATTTTATAAATAAAGGTTTATTTTAATATTGTTAATAATTATTTCATGAATGCTACCCCACTTCGATTGGATTAGAGCCTCACTTATCATTCATTACAAAGCGAAAATATGTTGTGGTAGTGGCACAAAAATTTGCAAGTATAATTATTAATCGAATAAATATGTGGATGTAAACATGTATTTTAATCGTTTATATGTATATATATTATTTAAAGTATTGTTTTTTTGTTGTTTTTTTTAATGTTATTAGGAATATTTTTTTGGCTTTTTTTCTCTCCCACTCTCTCTTCCGATAATTCAACTATAGTATTTTTATTAATACACTATCTGTGAATAATTATGATACGGTGATAATATACTTCGTCCAGTTGCAATAAAATAAAGGAAAAGTTAAAGAATAATATAATATTCTATTATAATATAATATATATTATAAGCATAATATAATATAATAAGAAATAATATAATATAATATTAGTAAATATAATAAAAAAATATATAATCAAGTGAATTCTCAGTTCATTATTTTTCATACATAGAAATAAACAAAGGCTTTCTCGTAAAATTTCAATTTTTGGTACTACAAGAACTTTAATTATCCTGAATAATTAAAAGGTTTTCCGAAAATATATTAATTTCAATATCTGGGATCTTTTATAACTGAACACATGAACGAGGAGGCTGAAATAAAGAACAGACTGGCAGCAGCAAACTGAGCGTTGTTCTCCCTCGCCAAAATTATAAGGAGTAGGTTATTAAGCCGTGCTATGAAAATGAGGATCTACAAATGCCTCCTACGGCCTGTAGCATTCTATGCGTGTGAGATGTGGACTCTTAACAAGTCCGATGCGCATAGGGTGGACCGCTTCGAAAGAAAGATCCTGAGACGAATAATAGGGCCTATCAAAGAAAATGGATCCTGACGACTACGTCGGAATATGGAGTTGTATAGGGAATACCAGGATCTCAGCCTTTCTAATTTTTTCGAAGTGCAGAGAGTAAAATGGCTCGGACACGTTATTAGGTTGGAAGATGGGAGGTGTCCCTCGAAGTCTACAAAAATAATCCAGTCGGGACCATACCTAGGGGAAGACCTAGATCTCGGTGGAGGAACAATGCACTGACAGACATTAGACAAGGAGGAATAAATATAGCCCAAGCTGCAGATAGACAATCCTGCACAGGTAGGTGTATGCTTTTCTATTGAAACAGGGAGTATGATACGATTCAATTTACACTACTGTTTTAAATTAATTTAAACGCAGGGGTTCCTTTGTTTGTTTGAGGGAGCGTGTAGCTCAGAGTATAGAGCGCTTAGTTTCTGCGCTGAAGGTCCCGGATCCAAATACGGCTGAGGTAGGTAAATATTTTGGATCCTGTGGGGTCTTCAGACCCTCTTGGGTGTCACCCAGCCTCTACAATGTTATCACCATCTAACCCTGGCGGTAGAATGTTATCGCAGACAAATCATCATCGCCCTGCATAATCGCCTCTGTAACAACACAGTCTCTAGTACAGGGGAAAAACTGTTGATTTTTTTCTTTTAATAATTACTTCTTAAATTACGTAATAAATATAACAGGAAAAACTAGAAAGGGGGTTCCTAAATTTTTTTTTACCACGCTCCCTCAGTTGAAATGAAAGCCTCCAACGTCCTCCTACCACAATATCTTGTATGGGTGGGTATATGGAAAAAAAAAACAAGTATTACATTGGAAAAAAATATATTATTTTTATTGTCTCTAGATACATCATAAGTTTCGATTTAAGATAAATAAGGTTGTTTATTTTTTATTATCGGGTTTTGCAAATACACCCTCCAATATCTCCTGTCCGTGCTATCTTCTTCCCTCTACCTCTAACTCTTCTTACTTCTGAGGTCTTCTTCTCTCTTATGGGAAGTACTTTCTTTTACTTCTGCCCACCCTATTTCTTATAACTTCATTTCGGACCTTCTGCAACCTGGATAGACGCATCTTTTTCTCCATAAATCCATTTCTAGGGTCAGTAATGTATTTGCAAATTGTATTGTAATTTTCCATGAATCAGATCACTATTAATTGTTCCAAGCAAGAAGGAGTACAGTATCTTCCTTTTAGTTTCGAGAGAGATCTTTATTCCACAAAATACTGTTTAGGAGACCTAACATCTTTTTACTATTGGTAATTTTATTTTCATTATATTTTTGCCCTATGTCATAAAGAAGGTAAAAGACATAAATGTAAGAGAAGTGAGATTTTCTTTTATTTTCAGCTATCCACGCGCCCCCTCACCCCCCTCCCCCCCTCCCCCGACTTGTCTTCACGCTAGGTTGGGAATCCTAGAAATAGAATGATAATAATGCTGATGCCTATCGTAAAATAAATAGAAATGCCTCTGAATAAACAGAATGTTTTTTAATATGGAATAAAGCATGCAATATTACTTTGCATTATGTTTAAACATGAGAAATGAGAGATAAAAGTCAGACTTTTCTGAAGCTGTGTGCTAAGCGAAAGGGCCAGAAAGAGGGAATGTTGATTTACAGGGGACCGGCTGATCGATTGTATTATAACAAGGGCCGGGAGGAGGCACCCTGGGGAACGCCTGCTCCCCGAAGGACCAGTTCTCTTCCCCGCTCTAGCGCTTTTATAGCCAGCTCCAAATATTGTCAACCCAAACCTTTTAAATAAAATACTTGTTATAAATGATTATCTAGAATGCCAACTTTTTTTTTTAATTATTTAAAGAAAAGAAGACCAAACCTTCGAAGAGGTAGAAAATGATTTACAAGAGATGGAGATTACCTACAAGGGTGTTCTGGAAACAACCGTCTCAGGATGAGACTGGTTGCTCATGATGATTTTCATGAAAAACCAAAGCCGAAGACGGGAAATAAATTGACGGAAGAAAGAAGATAGTAGCACCGGCTACGAATGAGAGATTATTAGCCGATTATCAAAAAGAAATAAAAAAAAAATACAGTTGAAATGACTTAGTCCTTAATAGGGCAAAATAATTGGCTGGCAACCTTATATCTTCAGAATAATTGTTCCAATTAAGTCTCTTGTAAACATACCTTCAAGCTCAATGATAAAAACTAATATTAGAACGAGTCTTCCAAATGTTAGCCCAAAATCCTTAAGGCGTGAATAACGTAGTGGATATAAATCTCACATACCGCTACGGCTTCAATATAAAAATACCTGTTCCAGTACGAACAATGTGACTTAGGCGATAGAGACTACCGTTTCCGGGACATAGATTATGCAGGTTGGTGATTAATCCGAGATCACGCTTAACAGCCAGGTTTTTCCCCTGTTTTTGATACATAATTTTTTAAGTCTGGATGAGTCCCAGAAGGGTCTCCATATCTCAAACTCCACAATCTTAACAGAATAAGTAATCTACCACAGTCACCAGTACACTGAGGTACTCCGCATTCAAACGAACAGATCATAAACTCCAAATTGTTATACAACGAAAGATGAAGGAGTCATTTACTCTGACATTTATCAGAGGTTGCCTTGAATACTGTATTGAATATACAAAAACTATAGTATCTATTAAGCATTTATAAACTGTTTTAATTCGTAATATTTTCCAGAAAGTGTGGGGTTTTATAAACCAATCCTAAGACCATTGATTTATTCCATAATCTTGTTATCGTCACTTTATGCTGCTATAAGGAGTTTTAAACTAAAAAATCCTAGAGTGACCTGCCGAGCTACCAACTACTAACCATCCTCTTATGTACGTTTGTTTGTGAGTCAAAGCAATGGCTGCACTTCGAAGAGTATTCCTGTTCTGTGATCGCTTTACTAGTTCCTATATAGTTTTATTTATTAATTCAGTTATTGAATTATGAAGATACAATCGCTAAACAATATTGCGCTTCTCAGAAGTATGATGACTAATTTTTGTCAAACCTCTAACTTTAAAGAAGCTTTCAGAAAAATAGTTTAATGTCGTTTTTTACTCTAATGCCATGCGTAAATAAGCTTTAATTTACTAAATAGTTGACAGAAATATAAGGACGACTCTCGTAATTATTTCCCCCAACGAAGGCTCAGCAGACGAAGATGAGTTTCCTATTATCTTGAAAAGGCCGATCGAATACTCAAAGTGGAAGTCTGGTGAGCATTACTTAACTCTAAAGGAATTATTAAACATTAATTGACAATTATACCTGGATTTCATTAAAAAATTGGAAAACTGTGTTGCTATTTTATCGGTATGTTGAAAGTATTTGTTTTGAAGTTTTTTGTAGTCTAAATTTTAATTTTGGTTTTGGCCTGAATAATATTTACAAAATTTTCCTCCTTTGTTCCAAAGTCTTTCATATCCAAATGAGAAATCATATAAAATGGAATTGAAGAATCCTTGAAACTCGCAATTACGTAAAATTCCTATCACACATATAGTCTGTGAACTGTATGTATCTGTTGACTTACAATGATTATTTGGAATGGTTTCAGTTCCTTCTCCTAACGGTTAACTGCTGTTCTGAGACTGAGCTTCTCTAGGATAACAGAGGAGCTATTTTAATAAATTTTAGTTAACAAGTTTTGGTCCAGTCGATAACACTCAAGTCAATGTTGCGTGGAATAAGCCGATCTTCTGTTACTCTCCAACAAAGCGGAAACCAATTGGCTAGGCTAAGTTAGTGGAACGACCAGTCATTGGATTTATCTTTATCTTTCGCCGTATTTTATTATTTAAAATCAATTTACGTTGCATACATGTCGTGGTTTCTTTCAGCTTTCTACTGTCTTATATTACTTCCAAAGCGTTATAACTCTTAAGAGACATCCAAGAATAAATAAAGGATTTATTATTTTAGTCTATCCGGTTTAGAACGAGGCCTAGGCAGTCTGTCATGATATATTTTATTAGATATCTGAACACGTCTGCAGAATTCAAGTTGGTAAGTGTAAGATTTTAGATTTGTGTAGTTAGCTACTTGGTTAGGAATCGAAGATATCGGCATTCGTCTTTGAAGCAAAAGGATTTGTACAAACATTTGTCTCAACCGCGAATGTTTGAATGGGCTTGTAGAAGCTTAGAAAACTAACCCTTTCTCTTCAATTTAGGAAATTTAAAAAAACATTATTGTTTTTAACCATTTTTATTTTGAAAAGAGACCATCAAAGCAATGAATAAATACATTTTTTTAAAATTATAAGCCTTTTTTTGTCATAAAAAATATATGAGCTATAGTATAGAACCTTCCATAACTGTAAAAATTAATTTTCGAAGAATAAATTCTTCATATGTACGCTTCACTACTATTATATTTCAAGAAAAAACAGTAAAAATTTATTCCAAAATTCTTTAAAATCATAAAAAAGTTTTTGTGGAGCAGTAAACTGATGGAGTAGGTACTGTCAAATAATTACAATCTTCGTAATCCTGTCACTGTTGGTTATCATACGTTCTTACTCTAAAGTTCGTCTTCATAGTTAAGGCTTTGTGGGCTTAGAATATAGTAATTTTACTTTATCTTTATTTTTAAAACCTCATTGTCATGATTCGCTGTACTCATGCTCAGAGGATAGCAAAGCCCATAGAGAACAGACTACCAGCATTGTTTAGCAAGCCATTAACCTTAAAATAAACGCTTGAATTCGTTTGTTTGCCACTTTTTGAAGGCATTGTAATTGTTACAGCTAAACATCTACGATCTACTTTTTTAATTATTATTAACATAAAAGAGTAATAAAAAAACTTAATTCTCAATTGGAGTGCCAAAGGGAAGAAACGGCGAGGAATACCTCGAAAAAGATGGTTAGAAGGCATTTAGGAAAATATGCACGGCAACGGTCTGAGGGAGGAAGGTATACAAGACAGAAAAAAGTGGAAACATGAATTAAAGGAAATTTTCGGTTGAAGGAACCTCAATCTGAGGAAACCCTTCAAATAAAATTTATTTTATGTTACTTTTCCATCTGCGCAATACTGTACCTATCCAGGAAGTTTGATCTCAATGTTTTTTTTCCTCCATTTGCAGGAATATTCAATTTTTGAATGTATTAATGTTCTCTGAGCAGATCTCTAGGTCATTGCCTTTTGTTTTCATCTTCTCATAGAAATTCCAGAGAACAGAGAGTAGGGAACAGAAAGAACGAGAGGATTTGGTGATGTTTTGACGAGCGGAATGTTGTGTATTATTTTGTATTATTAGTTTAATAATTTAATTGTTAATAGTTTAATTGTATTCTTTTTGTTACTCTGTTAATAAATATTAGTATCTTTAATTAAGGAATAGTTTAATTCATTTTAATATCCAGTAGCCCGTAACAATAATATAAGAAAGGGGGTCATTTGACGCTTTTATTCAATTTGCGAACGTTACATTTCCGTACGAAGATTCTCTTAATCACCGCAGAATTCTGTTTCCTGCAACTCTTGTCTAATGTAAGTTATAAAACGATAACGGCACCACTATGAGGGTGAACAGTATTGGATTCTGTACGTGTTAGAGACAGCCCTGTTTCCTGGACAACAGATGTACAGGGAGGTGGTTTACTCGAGATCACGTTCAACTGCTAGGTTTTCCTCTACTTTCGGTACTCACTTTATAGATGCTGGTGAACCCCAGAAAGGACAAGTGTAACAAGATTAAAAAAGAGGCCAACATATTAAAATAAATTATTTTTAAAGAGAAAAGATAGGCCCTCGGCCGGGATTCGAACCCTTTGTCTTTGTCTTTCCGTGACAGCGCTCTACCATTTGAGCCATCAAGGCCCCCTGCCGGCAGAGGACAAATCTTTTCTCTTATTCCATGATTCCATGTCCTCGTGCTCTCGCAATTTTTGCGATGAATACACTAGAACGAAGTTCTTTGAACATTAATTTAATTTTAGGATCTTATTGAATTACGTCATATTACTATTTATAATTATTGATCAATTTTTTTAGTTTTAAATATTTTTTATAAATATATTTTTTAAATATTTAAAACTCAAAAAATTGACCAATAATTATAAAAAATTAAAATAAATTATATTTAAAAAATGTACCACTACAACCACTGAAGGGTCTTGGATTAAATACATGCTAGATACTGTACTGTTTCCAACATAACAGTTGTCTAGGGAGGTGATTTATCCGAGATAATCAGGTTTTCCCTTATTTTTGGTCCCCACTTTATAGAGGCTGGGACAGCCCCAGAAAGGTCTCCAGACCCCAGAGGATCCAACACCGGCTGTTAACAGATTTTAGACGGCAACTCAACGCTCTACCATTACACCATCCGCTCCCCGGGTATAAAAAGATAAAATGTCAAAAATATTGTAAATTATTATAAAACGGAAGATGAAGGATATTATAAAGTTACTCTGATATTTATTACAAGGTTGCTTCGTGCCCTTTCATCTCTACAGCCCTCTGAGTGACCCTTTTCCTCGCTACCATTACACGTTTCTAGGGCGCCTGACGAAGAGGACAAACAAAGGAAGGGTGGTGATTAGGGTTGTCTCAGATGTGAGCGGCCTGCGAGATATCCTTCCACGGACCGAGTGAGAGAGGGCGGGGGAGAGGGGGTATAATCTGAGCGGGAGTATTGTGCTCACGTCGCTGGTAGACCCGGCTCTAGAATGTCAAGTCTTCTTCTCCTCTTCCAATGTCTACTTAACCAGCTATAAATCAGCGGGGTGCCCTGTTGCCGTATTGCCGGGCACATCATCCTTCCTAGTTCCAGAGGCTCAGACATCGCTGCTAACGTTACTGGATAATTTTATCATATTTTCGTTTGGAGATAACTACCTCTGATGTGTAGGGCGCTGAGTTCCTGTGCTTAAGATCCAGGGTTCAAATCTGTTCACACTAAAAATTGGGTATATTTAATTATGGGGGAACCTAGGGGTTGAGCGTAATCTCTGACAAGTCTATTCCCTGCACAACCTTTAATAGAAACAGTACAGTCTCTGCTTTTGTGCTTAACATGCTAGGTAGTTATTTAAATGATTAAAAAAACAACTAAAATTACTATATATAGGAAGATATTTTCCTGCATTTGATGCATTAGTTAAATCTAACCTTGAAGAATAGTTCAAACTCTGAATTTTTGAAATTTCTGAAATGACAGTTAATCCTGCTGGGATTAGTTTTAAGTGCCAAACGAATTGGGAATAACGCTCCTCAGATTTCTGAGTTCTGTACAAGACACTATACAGGATAGGTAACGTTAACGTTTTAATTATCATCCAAGTTATGTGTATCAAACTGAATTTTGAATAATTCTGGAAAAGCTTCCTATTTATAAGTTATATAAATATGAATCTATATTAACATAAATTATGATTATTATTTGTAGAACAAATTTTTATATATTTTATGATAAAGTGATCAATAATAATAATAATGATAAAAAATTATGAGAAATAATAATATATGAAGAATAGTATAAACAGTTGATATGAGGAGGAATTTAATGATTCTATTACAAAATATAATAAATGTAAAAAAAAACAAAAAAAAAACTTGTATATCATTTGCTATTTATATTTGACATGAATCCAGATTTTAACTTTATTGCTTAACAAGTCTCAGACAGAGAAACTGCTCCCAGATAGGTGAATCCTGTACCACTACAACCCGTGAACGGGTCTGGAGTTGAGTACATGGTAGATACTGTACTGTTTCATGGACAACGGTTCAGATAGGTGAATCCAGTTACGTTAAAATATATTATTAGTACATGATGTACCTATATTTAAAGATCAATGATTTGTTTATTGAATTACACAAAATATACGAGCCGTTTCGGAGATATTACTCATAGCTTTCCATGTGCAATACATTTCTGTCTGTATTTTACATCTCACCTTACTTAAAACATCTGATACTTAATTGTTTTAACTCTGTCTTGTACGTCATCTTGATGTTTATAATGTCATGTTAAAACTGTTTCGTGTCACAACTTTCTAAGAAGCCATAAACAAAAGGTAATGGAGGTATATTAAGAAACTTTTGGTGGTAAATGTCAAAAGAAAGGTAATGTACTAAATGTAATCTTTTACTAAATGAGATACATTAGTGACTAGACACTTCATTCTTATTCACTGTTTACCAACAGACGATAAGATTTTGGATTATTCATTTTAAATTTCCTTTCAGTCCAAGTTTATCTTTCGTGTGTCTCAAGTCTGTTTCCTCTTTTCTCTTTAGTCTAGTTGAAACAATTAATTTTATCCACAATGAATCGTTTAAGCCGCGATGATTCGGTCAGAATCATCACTCTCTCTGAAGAAGGCAAATCATTGCGTTACATCGCTAATCGCCTTGGGATTCACTACTCTTCCGTTTCAGGGACCATAAGAAGGTACAGGGAGACTGGTAGTCAATCGAGGCAACCAACGTCAGGGCGTCCTAGGATTACTAATTCCATAGATGGCCGCTTCATTAAAATGCAAGCTCTTCGGAAGCCCAATTCTACAGCTTCTTCCATTAAAAACTTGATCGCTGGTGTTTGAGGGATATCAATCTCGGATTCAATAGTCATTAGAAGACTGAGGGAGTCAAACCTCAGCTCAAGAAGGCCTGTGAAATGTCCTCTTCTCACCGCAGAACGCCGCGTAAAGAGATTGAGATTTGCAAGACAACACCAATCTTGGACTGTGGAGGAGTGGAAAAAAGTTGTATTCACTGATGAGACGAGAGTGGCCCTTAACACACAAGATGGACGTGAAGAAGTTTGGAGAAGGCCTGGAGAACGGTTTAGTCAATGCTGCACGTTAGAAACTGAGCCTTTCGGAGGAGGGTCTATCCTGTTCTGGGGCGGCATATTATAGGAGGCACGTACCGAGTTAGTGCCTATCCAGGGTGAGCCTTGAATGCTTTGAGGTATGTAGAAATGATTCTTCAAGATCATGTAGTGCCTTTTATGCCGTTCATAGGCTCTGAATCGTAGCTCATGCATGATAATGCCCGCCCACACAAGGCAAGATGTGTTTCTGAGTACCTGAACACCACAAATATCCACACCATTGATTGGCCAGCAAGAAGTCCTGACTTTTAACCAATCCAGCACGTTTGGTATTATCTCAAAGGATCGGTTCGGTCATGAGATTCACCTCCTACTACCCTTAAAATGCTAAAGACAGCTGTATTGGAGGAGTATACCCCAAGATTTTCTTCAAAACCTTTTTACAAGTATGCCAACACGAGTGGAAGCAGTCATTCAAGCCAGAGGTGGCAATACGTCTTATTAAATGTAAATTAAAAATTTAAATTGTGATTTAAAAGTTAAAATTATCAGAAATTAAAAGTTTAGAAAGTAAGTTTTTTAACTTTTTTGTTTATTGGAAGAGATATTGTAATTTATTTTAATAAAATTTGTTTATTTCCAGTTTAAAAATGCTTGATACAGACTTCAGAACCTTTCTTTATTATGAAAAGACAGACGTTTTTGTAAAATTCAAATATTTCAAAGTGTTGCGATACTTTTGACGGGGAGTGTATCTTTATCATCATGTTTTTCACTGTCTACTGGCATTGCTCAACGCCGACTATTCCTAATTAAGGTTCGGTCATTCTCTCCACATTACACTCAGGTATATATTTTTCGAATGGAATTAGTATTTATTTACCGTCTTATCAAATTTTCCATCCGAAGGAGAAACTAATCCGATCAAAGTCAATGAAATCAGCGTTTGGCTGTGTTGCAGTTCTTATTCATGGAACAAGTTAAACTATTTAGAAAAGTTCAATGAAGTTGTTCCGAAGCTAATTCATTGCAAGTATTCGAAGCCAACTTGGTGAAAAGAGTTTAAATTGACTTGAGCCTTGAAGGGATTGAGGCCTCAGGTGGGAAAGTAAAAGTGTTCCTCTTTTCCCCCGACTTTTCTCTTTACCTATTTGATTCCGTATTCGGAAAATGAAGCGGCTCGGCCAAGCACGTCCTTGTATATATCATCTGGATTCTTGAATTGCTGTGAATCTTCAGGGTTTAAAATATGAATAGAATGGACAAATTTGACCAAAGCTGCGTCCATATAAAGTTATCGTAAATATATTTTAAACAAGCTAATACAGATGTGTGTGGGAGCGGAATGGCTTAATGTTAGAGCACTGAATTGCCATTCCGAATGTCCCGGCAGATACTTTATATATTTTGTTGGGGATCAGGTGATTTCCAGAAGGGTCTCCAGCCTAAATAAGGTGGATACCCAAAAAAAAGAGGGGAAAATCTGGCAGTTGAGTGTGATCTAGAACAAATCACCTCCTTGCAAAACAGTTGTCGAAGAATCAGTACTGTCTCTACCATGTACTGAACCCTAGACCCTTCAGGGTTCGTAGTGGTACAGAAAAAAAAAAAAACAGATTTGCATCCCTTCCCACTTATGCATAAAATGTTTTTTTCTAAAAGTGCTTACCTCTATAGACGTTAGCGATTATAACAGCCCACTTTATTTTACTGACCGCTGCACAAACCAATTGTATCGATGTTAATCCTGTCCATTGTCTTGGGTTTTACAACCTGGAGTGACGCCTGTGACCGGGACCTATCTTTCCTTCAATATTGCCCTGTATGATTAAGATGGTACTTTTATTTTCACATCATAAAGTATGGCAATTTATATCTTTTGTTGCTGTCCAATATCTCTAAGGGCTTCTGTATTCGTTGTAGTATGATTTGGTTGCTGAAATTATGCACCTATGAAACTGTGAGCCTACCCCGATAACACCACATCTCGATTGCTTGTAGATGTTAACATAAGTGTCCTGATTAAATTCTGCAGGTTCAAAGTTCTGAGTTGGTTCTTGCCTTGCCTTCTTTATACTTCCTTAATAGGTTTTCCGCCTTTATTGCTTTAGTGCCGTATCATAAATTATTATAATAAACTAATTTATTCTTGAAAGTAATTGTGATATTTAAGAACTAGGAATCGGAAGGAGGTAACGGTAGTATCGGTGGAGATGAGCGGGTTCTACAAAGTCTGTGGTGTGCGGTCCCTAATTGAAAAAGTTCTCTTCGCCATTTGGCAGAGCATCCTCTCATTCATTGATTGCCAAGTCCCGTTATCCATCAGTTTCTACATCCCTCCACTGGATTTAATTTCCTTGCATCTCTAAGACAAATCGTCCCTGCCATCGCAAAGTATCGAATGTGAAAAAACACAGTTTTCGTTTTCGACTTATAGCCGTTGCTTTAGGATTGATAATTGATATAAAATTCATATTGAGGCATCTATCAGCCACAAAACCAATGTACAACTAATGTTATTGGTTTGACTATAGGCACTAATTTTTATTGAACCTTGAAAAATCACTCTTTTTTTCTCCTGTTTTGACTTCAGTATTGTGTTAGAAAATTCAATCAGAAACCGCTGTTACTAATTTTGGGGGGAAATCGAGTTGCTTCGTTTATCCCTATTGTCTTCAGATGGCTCTATCCAGTCTGTTTAATTCAATTATTTTCAAAAAATTTGTATAGTGGATTGAGGTTTTTTTTATTAAAAAAAAAAGTTAATCAGCCGATATAAAAAATGGCTTGCAAGTGTATTCATAGGAGCGGGATAAGTAGAGTGTTGAGTACTTAGTTGCAATTGCAAGTGCCGGGTTCAGATCCAGCTATGGCACATAAATTATTTCATATTGGGTGGACTCTATGGGATCTAAAAATGCTTCTGGGGCTAAAATATCTCTAAAAAGTGGATGCCCCTCAATGAGGAGAAAAACTTGGCGGCGTGATATCAGACATGCCTCGTACGCACGACTCTATGGGTTTTTTTCCAATATATTCTAAACCTGTATATGGCGCAGTTGTAATGTTTTTTAAAATGTTCAATACAATAATAAATTATGAGACATCAATAATCATTAAATAAAATATGAATATCCATTACTCTTGATAAATCCCAGGAAAAAAATGAATAAATATTTTATTCAGCTATATTTATTTTAAGTAAACTAAATAAAAGATCCTAGCCTAGTTTACTTAGGAACTAGGGTGCATCTTATTTTTTTAAAACTGGCATTTCTAGTTATTATTTCGATGCCTTAGTTGACATATGTGTTAAGTGCCGAAAACAAGATTTTACAGGAGTCAACTTTGATAATAATTTAACACAAGAAATACAGTTCAAGTTTAAGTACATAATGTATTTTTGTAACCTTCACCGTTTCTCTATTAATTTTATATCAACATATCGCTGCTCCGAAAGCATAATGATGCAACTGTAAAATTTTGTGAAACTAACTTTATTGTCTTGGAGGTCTCTTAAATCCATTTACTAGATGTTTGTAAATCGACATAACCCATATGTTTATAAACTACTAATAGAAAAATTAAACCGTATCTATAAGCCATTCTATTAAGACAAATTGGAATTATTTTTGCTTTAATACAATTAAAGTAAAATATCAATTTTTACAGTGTTGTCATTATACTTCCGGAGCAGCGATATGATCACAACTTTACAATATTATTTATATAAGAAAACCCATTTTTGAAAAATTTGCAATGATCTAGATGCTAGATCTAGATCTTTTATGTAGATAAATGTAAAACTATAATCTCTAAATGTTTATCGTTTCTTATGTGATGCGTTCTCTACTCTTTTCCCCAGGAAGTGTTGGGTTGTATACGCAGTATTCCTATTTTGTTTTATTTTATTTCAGAAAACTTTTTGTTTACAAGGTTCCCTCAGCCTTGTGATGAAAGTGACAAAGTTTATCCTCAGTCCCTCCAAGTTTTTTCAAGGTGCTACAACTTTCTTAGGGATCTTCGTTTGTTTTTCGTATTTTCCTTTGAAGTAAAAACCTTCTTTTTGTTTCTTTTTTTTTTTTTTTTGACTTGGGCCTAATGAAAAGCAGGCTGAGGATAGAAACACTCTAATTAGAAGTTGCTGATTGGAGTTTCCTGATTACATCAAATATTTATTTGCCTGATATCCGGCTTCGTTTTTAATGGACTTGCTTCAACTCTGCCGATGTGCCACCTAAGCGGCTTAGGCTTAAAACCGATCACGATTCCCTTTTATTTATTTATTTATTTCAATGGTGAATATACTCTTATATATAAAAAACAATAATTCAGCCTTGTTTTATTGAAGAAATTGTTGATTTATTAATATTTAAGGGTGTAATAAATCCCCTAACTGATGTAAGAATTAGCTAATATAGATAGATAAAGTATCTTTGTTTCTCTAACTCCAGAAAGGCGACTATTCCACCTTTGTAAATTTTACAAGAAAGACAATAAAGTGATCTTGTAATGTTATGTTCTAGATCCCTATCTGCAGAAAACGAAATATTGAAGGCTTAGTCAAGATTGTGTTGCGGACGTTATAGTTTAACTTTTATTAATTATAAAGATATGTGGTTAATGGTAATGACGGTTTCGGAGAACCACAATTACTAGTGTATTGTTTACTTTAATATTTTAATATTCTCGTGGTTTATTTTAATATTCTATTCTCATAAACCACCAGTAACTCAAATATAGTTGGTTGATAAAGATTAAAATTTATATTATAAAGTTGATTTAATTTATATTTATCTTATCTCCATCTCCATCCTTTTCACCTTCACCTTTCTTCGCACCTGTTCTCACACCTACTTTTGGCATCCATCATATGTTAATAGCATTGAGTTCATTATTATTTAGCCTCATATTTTTCATCTATCGTATTTCTTTACCTATTTTCTATATGTTTATGTTATATTCAAATCTTATTTTGTATTAATGCCACTTCTTTCTAACTGTATACAGTTATATATTAACTTCCCTTACTTATATTTTCTATTTTCTTTTCATACTTTAGAGTTCATAGTTATAAACACTATTTTCATTTTTTATTTTTGAAATTTATCAATCTTTTCTTTCTATATATGCTTGTATTATTACATTTTACCTATGTAACCCCTCATGTCTGGTATCATATCCATATCTATAATTAAACTAGTTTTTTCTAAATCCTTCATACTCCACCCCCTTTTTCTATATTTTAACCTTCTCATTTTGTATCTTTCCGTTTACCTCCCCATTTTTCTTTCCCTTTATATTATGTTTACACTTTATCCTTTCTTGACATTTATTTTCTCTATTTTATATTCGTATTCTTTTATTATTATATCTGCCACTATTTGAATTTCTGTTCATCATCTACAATTTTATTTTTATCTATCACTATTTTAAATTTATTATATTCTGTAACCACTCTTATATTCATTATCTTTATTTATCATATCTATTCACTATTTCATCATATCTAGTCACTATTTTAATTTCCACACTTGTACCACTTTACTACTTTACTTGTCACTATATTCTTGTTACTGCAACGTTTTTATATATTTCTGTTTGTTTCTCTCTCTTAGCCCTTAAGATGGCCTACATTGTAGGCCGAAACGTCGGCACACATTAAATAAGTTACACTTATTTAGGTGTTTTTATTGACTGCACCCCCAACTATTTCTTCCTTATATTAGAAGATACAGTCGACCAATTCTTCTCTAACATCTTATTTTATTATTCGGTAACGTCTTTAAGTTATTCGGTATATATTTTTAGTAATTTTCATTATTTCATATAGAAGATTTCTTTATAAATTAAGATTTATTTTATTTTTATTTTATTTTATTTTTATAATTCTAAGTTGGTAGTTCTCTGATGGGATTGCATCGTGTCTTCATAGTCATTCCAATGCCATTCTTTGCTTTGTATGTTGCATTCGTTGCCCCGTCAATATGTTGCTTGTTCTAGTTCTACATCCATTCAATAAGACTGAGATGAGCCTAAATTTCCTAAACTAAATATTATCTTGCAATGTTAGTAAATATAAAAAATAATTCAATCTCAACTTGACAGTAAACTTATATGACATTTCGATCATTCAAAAGAACAACGGCTGGCATTTTTGAGTTAAGCATTCAGTAGCAATTCTATTTAAGCTTTTTAAATCAGGAATGGCATAACTCATATTCCATTTTCAACATGGTTTTTTTTTCTAATAGGTTTATTTTGAGTTGTATCATGTTTGAACATGAAGTTATTTGGGAATTATGACATGAGTTAAAATCACGAAAAGTTTCAAGCTTTTAAAAAAAATCTTATAGCTAATAGAAGAATTTGAATACCAACATACCATTAGGAATGCTTAGCTTTACCAATATTAATTTTTTTTTTTAACTCACATGTTACTTTCAAATACCTCTATTGAAAAATTAGATTTTTTAAATACGGACTTTGTTCTTTTGAAGTAGCGATATGTTGATCCATATTCAAAAGACAATGTAATTCCAGTAAAGTGTTTACAACTTAAATTCTCAGTAAACATCTTACTTATTTTATGTATTTACAATATATATATATATATTTATATATAATATAAAAGAAAGAATTCCCTTTCTTTTAAAATCCCTAATTTATCTTATGAAAATAACAATCATCCTGGTTTCATGCTCAGCCTCTCTTGAGTAAATCGGCCTATTTTACCAGTTCCATTTCTAAATTGAACAACTTCTATATATATAACAGTACAGTTTTCTTTAAATTTTAGTTGAGTCGCATTACAATTTTATATTTGGAAGCAAATATAATTTCATAGTAGTTTGCCATTAGGATTGTTTTCGTCCAGTTTTGATTTTTGGTAGCTCTGAATTAAGAAGAAATTTACCGAATTATTCCAAGAGATATGGCCAATAATATCCAGGAGATATGTTCGCCAATAATATTTGTTACTTTATTTTCATTGTTTGCATTCTGCCCCAATTGACGTTACCCGCTCTTTGAAATAGTTTTTTCTCTATAACCCTTTTGTAAATCTTTTACAGAAACCTTCGTTTCAAAATAGCGGATGCTACCTCTCCAAGTTTTTCAGTATCTTTGTGAAAAATTATTCAAGACGTTATAAAATCAGTAAAATAGTTGCCAGTAGATAGAAAACAACAAACATTTTCTCTGCAAGTTTTTATTTTGTGTATGAAAAATTATTTATTGCGTTTTGATGTCGATAATGGCATTCGTCCAATTAATAAGGAACTATAATACGCGTAAATATAGGTAAATTATCCATTATATACTTATTTTTAAATTAAGCTGTTTTGTGGCTGTTACTTAATGTTACCTATAAGTCCCCTATGGTGTAGTGTGACCTTTTATGCCCAAGTTTTCGGTTTCATCAGATAGCCCTAGGGTTATTTTATGGGCGTAAAAATCCTTCTTTATGGCATCCTTCGGATGGGACGTAAAAAGGGGATCCCGATCTTGTGTAGTGTCAGTTTCTCGTTAAGGATTTCTGAATAGACAAAATTTAAGTCTCCCACTGTAGCATCGTTCTACTGCCATACTGTGCCATCGTGCCATACTAGTATGAAGGGACCATAAATGACTGCATAACATAACATAAATTACATAATTAAATTAATAATTAGTAAATAATTATTAGAATAATAACTTTTCTTTATAACAACTACATATTTTTATACTATTTACAATTTGAAATCATCCAGAAAGGAAGGTTTGTAGTAAAATGTAGCTGTAGGAAAGAGCATTGCCCTTAGTTTGAAGAGAAGTTTGCCATATTCGATAGTTTGTGTGATTTTTTGAGAACATATAATTTTAAGTGATAAACTGCTGTTAAAACCGAGATAATTAATTTAATAGATTAATTAATCATAAAATAATATTTTTCACCGATATTATTATTATTATTATTTTAGAATCAAGCGTAATATTAAACTGTTGTGTAATTAAGTATTATGTCCATGCGATCATGCTAATAAATTATATATTTATGTTTCAGGTTAGTACTGATTGGGTTCTGGATACCGATTATATGTAGTGCCTATAAGTCCCCACATGTGGTCGACTTATTTTCATCTATTCCGGCAAACAGGTTTTTATATATATTTATTTTATTTTCACCATAACTTGACAGCGGGATAGCTCAATCTAGTAGCTAGTACGTAGAGGGTGCTCAGTTACTGTTCTGTATTACTTGGTTGGTTCCAATGTGGGATTTGGAGAACCTCCATGGGCTCATCCAGCCTCTACAAAGTGCCTATTGTTAATTGGGATTCAATTCAACTGTTGAACCGGTTAGAAACACTGTCTGTTTCCATGTATTGAGCCTAATGCCCTGCAAGGATTGCAGTGTTATTTATTGTTTTATATTGGAATATTTTTTTACTAATTCCGATTGCCACTTAATTCTTTGATTTAGAATACCGTTATTCATATTATATAAAATAAATAGATAAAATAAAAAAAAATGTACAATAATTAGAAGTGTTTTTGTGTAAATTAAAAAATAGAATCTTGTAAAAAGACATATATATATATATATATATATATATATATATATATATATATATAAAGAGAGAGAGAGAGAGAGATTGTCGATTATGAAGCTTGTAAATGACTGGTGAAGGAGAAACTATCCATCTGTTGTTAGCAATCAAATAACTATTAATTGATACATCTCGTGGTTACTTTCTTTCTCGTAATTAGATAAGTTGCAAGTCTGAATAGTTTGTGTGGCTATGAAAGAATTCCCTTGTATTTCGGACTGCATCTCCATTATATTGGATATTATATTAAAATAAGGTATAAGGTGATGATTTTTTCTCTTGGTATCCAAATCATTAATGACGGCAAAAGACAAGTTGTCTTCAGGAGAGAGCTTGGATTCGCTAAAACCTATTAGAAGATAAGCTCCCGTTCAGGTTGAAGAGAGAATGCTAGGAATATCTTTTATTTTGGATTACAAAATTTCAAATCGATCCAAGATAATTACAGGATGAAATCATTGAACAATGGTACCGGGTGCTTTCTTGAAAGGGAAATTAGAAAATCATTAGTACACAATCCTTTTCCCACCTACCAGTCACGTCTGCATCTTTACAGATCATTAGCGTTCGCAAATTATTCCAGGGCATGGGATTTTTGCGCTGAGCTACACAGCTTAGTAAAAATAACGATTTCCTGTTTAGTCACAATCTGTACAGCGTAGGCGAGACTGAGGACACAGCACTTTTCAGATGTCATCTACGGGTCGAAGACACATGTGATCAAGTGATATTCTTTTTTTCCGCTTTGGAGACTGTTGATCCATGAATATAATTAATAAGACGTGATATAAAGTTGATCGACTAATATGAATAATTGAAGGGGAGTTTCTTTTTGGATAGTGAGGTATCCTGATAACCATAAATGTTGGCAATTTTTCGTGGGAGTTGCGAATAGTCGGATTCATGTGGAATTCATTTAATCCAATTAGAGGAGATTGTGATCATGCTAGCGAACTTTGAAAGCAGTCGAACTTACAGTCTTATATGAGGACTCGCATATTAGTAGCTTATCTAGATCGAAGTCTTGAGGATGGTTCTATTTATCAAGAATATACGGAACATTATTTTATTATACTATCATTTCCAATGTAATAAATAATTAATAGACGTTACGTTATAAAATATATTTTATGGGGTTGGTAAAGTTAATTGACAGAGAAGAAAATCACTTTATTGACGAATGTTAGATAGATACAAAAAAAGATACACAAAAATTTCTACTACGAACTAACTTGACTATGAGCTTTGGACTATCATTATAAATTATGAACTCGTATTACCGTTTTTGCTCTACTCTCTTATCTATACTTTTAACTATCCATACTATAATCTAGTCTCTTCTATACCTCTTCTCTCTTATATTATCTGTGGTATATGTAAATAAAAATATAGAAGAGGAGGGGATGTTAAGAAAGTTGCTGACCACAAAGAAGTAATGTCTCAATCCCTCTCGGATCAAAAACCCATATTACGAACAAAATCCTCTAGGTCAACCCATCCGATAACAATAATGTTCTCATCTTAACTCCATTCTTCAATATTTGTAAAATATAAACCATAGAGAGATTCTACAATAAATGGAAAATTAAAATAAATCTGGATTAAACCCAAGCTACATTATTGACAAAGAGACGACCGGATAATATCCCCCAATTGAAGATAAACAGGTAAACAGAACTTCTGTACCTTGGGCTACGTATATTAAATACGTACGTGTTAAGGGCTTAACATGGACAAAAGGTTAACTCTTACTTTTCACACTGATTATGTGTGCTACAGAGCTCTGTGTACTGTATATCCTTACTTTAATAGAAATTCTAAATTAAGCACAGATAATAAGTTATTATTATATAAAGCCTGCTTATGACCTATACTAACATACGCATGACCAATATTTAGTTACATGTCTAAAACTAATTACAAAAAATTACAAATATTCCAAAACAAATTGCTGGAAATTATGCATATGACACTAAAGATAAAATTATGCATAAAGAATTAAGTATACCTTACATTAAAATATTTATCAAAATTTTTTTTAAGTGTAAAAACCCGTTTATAAAAAATATTGGGAACTATACAAAAAATAGTACAAAGCGTTATGTACGTAAACGAACCAAACATTTATTATTGTAGGATACCAATTTCTTGCATTTCATTGATATTATTATATATATGTATCTAAGTTACTAAGAATGTATAGTTATAATTTTTGTTTATTTTATTATTATTGATTTTTTTTCTTTTTTTTCTCTCTGTTGGAAGTTTTTTATACATTTTTTCTTTCATTGTAAATTATGATTCTCCACAGATATATTTAAATTTGTACAATTGTTTTTAATTTGAGACTGGTCCATTGGTATTTCGCGCATAGCAATCGACTCAAAATTCTAAACACCTTTTTCAAAAAGAAAACAAAAAACAAATGGACTTGGAAGTCTCCTACAGGAGATAAGTTCGAAATAGTCTATGTACTTTGCAATAAAATAGATATAATAAAAAACTGCGAAATAATGCCAAATGTAATTTTTAACTCAGACCATAGATTAATCAGGACCACTCTTAGGCTAGATAAAATGAAGAACACCCGACCATTCTATTTCACACCTGTGATAAGATCAATAAATACTACAATTCTCCTAACACAAAGATTGAAGAAATAAAAAGCTACATAGACAATAGAAAAAACAATAATGTCCAAGAACTATACATTGACATTAGAAATAGAATTCAGAAAGCATCCCTCCATGCCAAACTAAAAACCTATACACCCAAAGACTATCGTTCAAAATTATCCGAGGAGACTCTACAAATGATCGAAGAAAGGAAAAAGGCAATCAAAACTTCAACCAACCTCAATAATTGGAACAGAAGAATTAGACAAAATATAAAACAGGACCTAAGAATATATAGAGGACAAAGAATGGCTGACATACTTAATAGCAGTCGATCAATCAAAAAAATCAAAATGGAACAAATCGAAGGAAAACTATGGACAACTAAATTAACCAATAAGAAAGGTATTACGGAAAGCAACCGACAGGATATTGTGAGAATTGCTACAGATTTTTTCCAAGAATTATACGATTGTCTAAATGATTACTCCCTTAAAAAACATAGAAACTTATGACGAAACAAATCATATAGCACCTCCCATCTTGAAATCTGAAGTGGAAGCAGCGATTAAGAATCTAAAAAATAATAAATGCCCCGGAGAAGATGGAATAACAAATGAAATTTTAAAATCTGGAGGAGACGGATTACATAGCAATACTATGCTTCATCTTTAACGAAATTTTAAAGAACAAAGAACTACCTAACGAATGGAAAACTTCAAAAATAATCCTCATCCACAAGAACGGCGACAGACAAAATATTAACAACTACCGTTCCATTTCAATCGGGTCCACCTTATGCAAGCTATTCTCCAAAATAATGAACGCAAGAATATCAAGAACAATTGACGAAAGCCTACCTAAAGATCAAGCAGGATTTAGAAAAAATAAATCGGTGATTGATCATCTGTTCACACTTAATCAACTAATAGAGAAATCACAAGAATACAACTTCAAACTCTACCTGGGATTCATCGATTTTAAGAAAGCGTTCGACAGCATATACCACGTCAATATACGACCGACATTAGAACAGCTAGGAGTGGACAAGGCATACGTTCAAATAATAGAAAATATGTACATCGAAAACAAGGGATACGTAGAAACAGAAAGAAGAGGAAAACTGTTTCCGATCAGGAAAGGAGTCAGGCAAGGCGATCCCCCATCACCAACAATCTTCATCGCAGAAATAGAAAGAATTTTCCAAGCTCTAGACTGGCGTGACAAAGGGATTTCTCTCGACGGAATAAAAATTAACCAACTGAAATTTGCGGATGACGTAGTTTTGATTGCAAGCTCTGAGATTGAACTCATTACAATGATCAACCAGCTGAAAGAGAAGAGTTCGAAGCACGGGTTGATATTGAACCCACAAAAAACCGCAATCATGACCAACGGACCCTCCAATAATATCAGCCACAGACTCCCAGAAATGAAGATCGCTAAAGAAGTAAGACACCTGGGACAAATCATCTCATTCGAATAGAGGAGTCAAATAGAAATCGAATCAAGAGTCGGCAAGACATGGAAGAGCCTGGAGAAGTATACTTAAAAGCCGCCTAGAAATAAGACATAAAACGACCGTAGTCAACAGCTGCATAATCCCTGTCCTGAGCTATGGATGTCAGACATGGTCACTCACTAAAGCCTTAGAGAGAAAGATAACCACATGTCAACGAAAGATGGAAAAAATAATGTTGGGAATTGCACTGAGGGAAAAAATAAATTCACGGCGTATAAGAAAACACACAATGGTTACCGATGCAGTCACCTACGCCAGAGGAATGAAATGGAACTGGGCAGGCCATGTGATGAGACACGGTGAAGACAGCTGGGCTAGGCGAGTGGATCCCGCGCGATAGGAAAAGGTGCAGAGGCCGATGAATTCAAGCAGATGTGCGGAAGCTCTCTCTGGATGCGATCAGCGCGAGACAGGGACCTATGGAGGAATATATGCCAGCAATTTCACCAGTAAGGTTCGGCTAGTCTACGTCAAAAGACCCTAATCTCCCTAAAGGGATGGTCTATATGTTAATAAAAAATGTTGTATTAAAAAGTGTAAATATTGAAGAAGCTAATTATAATTATAATATAATAATTATAATATAATATAATAATTATAATATAATATAATAATTATAATTATAATAAATAATCTGTATATACATATAATTAAAGACTATTATTATTATTATTGTTATTTATTGGTACAGCATTTTTATTTTGTGAAATGTAGCAAATTATACACGAAATAAATAAATAAAATATATATATATATATATATATATATATATATATACATAAACTTATAAGTTGGGGTCGATCATATATATATACACATTCAAATGATAAAAGATTCTCGCCATCGTACCGTTCTTGATCAGGATATTTCTAGGATACCAATTTTATTTACCCTGTATAGTATTGCATTGAGTGAGCTAGCTATCTTGACGGCAGAAGAAGGAAAGAAAATCATAGGATCTTATTCAT